>JAJHJA010000688.1:0-650493 GCA_021202915.1 Heliconius himera | reverse complement strand
TGATCGGTTTGTTGGTAAAATGTTACAGCTGTCTTCCCATCCCCTATGGTCTAAGCTAGCTGATTTAGCGGACTTAATCCCTCGAAACAGACCTCTTCCATACTTGCTCAATAGTTTCCTCAAATTTACTTCTCTTCCTAATCCCTTATCAACTTTTCCATCTAATCCTATATTCCGCACGCCTTATAGGGCTCTAGTACATCACCCTTCTGTCATTACTAATCTTGGCCTAACCAAGGGAGCTGCTGACTCCAACACAAAATTTCAATCCATAGTAAATGAAAATTTTTCAAATCATGTCCTCATCTTTACAGATGCATCAAAGCTTTCAAAGGAAAGCTGTGTTGGTGCAGCATGCTGGATACCAAAATTCAAAATTATATTACAGTATAAATGTCCTCCCGAAGCATCTGTGTTTACTGGAGAGGCTGTTGCTTTGTTAGAAGCAATCCGGTTCACAGACTCCCATGACTTTAAACAGACTGTTATTTGTACTGACTCATTAAGCTGCATATTGGCTGTAAGAGGAAATCCGTTTCATAGTAAATTAAGGTCTTCAATTATTTTAAGGATTCGTGAAGAACTGTACTCATGTCATCTAAAGGGCTTGGAGGTTACTTTGGCATGGATTCCAGGTCATTCTGGAATAAGTGGGAATGAATCTGCAGACTCTTGTGCAAAATTAGCCATCCAGTGTGGTAATTTAGATCATTTCTATATTTCGGCCCAGGATCTGTTGTCTCTTGCTTCAACTCACTTGGATGTGTCATGGTCTGAATTCTGGGAATTATCAAAATCGCAGAAAGGTAAGCATTATGCTGCTATACAACCTAATATCCCCAGGCGACCTTGGTTTTTTTCTCAAAGATGTATTGAACGGAGGATTATATCAACTATTTGTCGCTTGCGCCTTGGACATTCATGTACACCTGTACACCTAGCCAAGATCAGGGTCAGGGACCATTCACTGTGTGAATGTGGCCTAGACGATGGTTCCCCTTCTCATATCCTTTTCAATTGTCCTAAGCTAATCCGTCCCTTATACGATGTCCTTCCTCATAAAGTTCCCCGACCCCTAAATGTTCAATGTTTGTTAATGTTTGTGTTTAGTCCTCTTTGTAAATTTTTATGTAAATATATTAGATACAATAATATTAAATTGTAAGCTAACACCTTTGTTTTAAATATTTCTTAGTACTAACACTGTCTTATGTATATTATGTATATATTGATGTTTTGTCTTTTTTTTTTAGGTGAAGGCAATTTCTAACAGGATTCTTTTTTTTTACTTGCATTCTCCTATTGTGTGATTATCTCTTTTTTTTTACCGTACAACCTCCTACGTGTCTTCTCCATACAACGTGACATTGGCGAAGTGATATGTGCTCAACTGGCACGCTCGAAACGCCATAATTAAAGAACCTAACCTAACCCTTATTTTTTCAATTTATAAGGAAGTTAGAAACATTTTAAAGCTTTTAACAAAATTTTATAAACGCCATTGTGCTGTCGTTCCCCAAATAAACGGGTACAAACAACTTTTTAGTAATTGTCGTATACGAAATTGTGTTAAGTTTTACGTAGCTGGTATGCTGTCTGGCGGACTTTTAAAGGGAGGAAATACATTTTTACGCAAGTATTTTTTTTTAAATTCAATTCAGCTTCACGCTGTATCCCGCACACAGCAGGGTAGTCAGAGGGAGCCTAGTGTTAAGACACTCTGTTCCCCACTTTCTGCCGAATTCTGGAGGCATTGCGTGTTGAGTGGCAGAACTCAACGCCGCACCTCGACACCAGAGCGAAGAAAATGGAAAATATAAATTTAAGTAAATATTTCATCTCCTCGAGTGGGGATCGAACCCACAACCAGTCGGTTTTAACAGTCACACCTCGTGCCGCTGCGCCACCACTGGCCTCATTTTTTTTTTAATTTGTTATTTTTCAGCTTGTTGTTGTATCCCGCATCTAGATATGTTGGCAGTGACAATTTAGGAACCTAGTGTTAAGACGTTTCCATTAAGACACTCCCGTTCTCCACTTTCCGCTGAATTCTGGAGGCATCGCCGCTTTTTGCTTCATTGCCTAAGTGAGAAAAGTGAAAATATTAAATATTAAATTCTTCCGAGTGTTTTTCTTAGTCGTGTACCATCACACGCTTGTACGCCTGAGCCACGACGGTTTCAAGATTAGTTTTGTTAGAATGTAATAATGACATTTTCTTTAACTTCACTTTATATCCTTACAGCAGAGTAGGCAGGGGGAAACTAGTGTTAAGACACTTTGTTCTCCACTTTTCGCTCAAGTGTCAGAGACATTATTTATTGAGTTCCAGAATCCGATGCTCTGCTTTGTTGTTTTGCCGAAACGAATAAAATTAAATAATTTATTCGTCCGAGTGGAAATCAATCCCGAGATCGTCGCGTTTTCAAAATAAGAGGAAGTGCCACTGCCTTATTATTAATTTTCCGCCCAAATTTGATTTTGTTTGACATGTGTTGGAAGTGGCGGAAGTGAATAAAGGAAAAGAAATCAAGTAATTTTCACGTTTATCATAATATATATACATATGTGTTAGGACTAATTATGCACTAACGAAACAAATTAGAGTTTCCATCGCGGAGATGTTGTTACGGCGGGATCTCAGTCAAAAGTGTCCCGATACAAAGCTATTGAATAATCGCGCCAGCGCTGCCATCTACCACCTGTTTCACGCCGCGTTTCGTGGGTAGCGTCGTAATAAAAATTGGACGAACCGGGGAGCTGAACCCACGCCTCTTTGAAACTGTCTAAAGCGTGGTTCAAACCTCGACATGTTAATTTTTTTATAACTTTTTATAATTTCCACACACACACACACACACACACATATATATATATATATATATATATATTATATATATATATATATATATATATAGATAGATAGATAGATAGATATAGATATTCACCCAATTTCCAACTGATCTCGTATTTTCGTCGAGCAAAATCCCCAGAGTGTTGTTCGTTACTAAACACTCGTTAGAAACATTTTTATCCCTGATCTATTACTATGAAATATGCTAATACTGAACCATTATTTCCAAGTGAAATATGGTGTTTTAGCTTTAGTGGAAGTTAAAATATAATTTTATTATGTAAATTTTTAATTTTTATTACAAAATTGATTTTTTGTTATAAAAAAATATTTTTTTTTTATTCTCTGGGTTTTTTTTCGAATAAAAAAGTTAGTTTAACATAGATCGCTAGCCGTATTTCGGAGAGACGCTTCTCTCTCCTCTCTCCCCATGACTTAGTATTTAGTGTGCGTCAGACTTACATTGTTAACAATGAATACATAACTTAAATACCAATCGTCACTTTTATACTATAAAATAAATATTCTAATAATATGTACACAGTACATTCTAATGTAATCAAGAATAGTAGAATAGAGTAACTAAGATTAAAATGCATTTTAAAACTAATTAAAGATTTAAAAACCGGACAAGCGAGTCGTGCTTGCCCACCGAGGGTTCCGTAAAAAAATGGAAGTCTTGAGCTTTTCAGTTAAAGTGAGGTTTGGCTTAGCCAATTGAATTAATTAAAAAATAAAAAAAATGGCTTTAATACCAAATTTTCCTTACTTTTTAAGGCTATATTATTTTTTAGGAGTTAACTACAAATCTATAGTTTTCGGGTTTTTTCCTGAACTGGTGCTACCTGTAGATGGTAGCTACCAAATTTCATAATTCTAGGTGAACCGGAAAATTTCAGGAAATCATGGAGCCATAGATATGAGTAGATGTTGTGAATTTTAACTCCATATCTCCAAGCGTTTCTGAGATAAAGGCCCTAAACAGACAGACAGACAGACAGACGGACGGACAACAAACTGATTTTATAAAGGTGTCATTATTCCAGAAGATGTATGGAAACCTTAAAAGAAGAAATCCTTATATTATCATATTAATACACTTAAAATTTAAGTAATAACCTAAGCTTTTCTCAAGTTAAGCACTTTCAATAATAATTTAAATAGTTCCACTTAAATTAGTTTCAGTTATCTCTTCTGTCGGTTGTCCCGAGACGCAAACGTTATTTTTTTTAGTTACATGCAGTAGTCCGGAAAAAAAGTATAGCAAAATGAGGCCAGTGATAAAAGAAATGGGACAGAATACGGGTTCGATTTCCACTCAAAGAAATTATATATTTAATATTATTATTTCCTCGCTAGGCTGCGTTGGGTTCTGCCAATCAACACGGCATGTCTGGTACATTTGACAGAAAGTGGGGAAAGGAAAGCATCTTAATCGCAGCGGAGTCTTAACACTAAGGTCCCAGGATTCCTCTGCCTACCTTAATTTATTAGGTTTTATTTAGCGTGAAAAAAATCTAATGTAATAATTAAGTTTCCAAGCGCGTTTGCTATTCCCTTAGTCTTTGTATGTTTGCCACAAATTCAAATACTACATTCTAATTTCGAAGATTTTTCATTGTTAAATATTTAGTAAAACTTAGTATGGAGACCACTCTTTCCAGTTTATTATATTTCTTATAGCTTCAAGCTTTGTTCTGCTAATTGTAGAGCAGCTAGAAAGAACTTAATGTTAAAACACTCAAAAAATGCAAAATTATTATTCCTTTGCTCTGGTAACTTATCAAAGCGCAGCGTTGAGTTCCGCCACTCAACACGCAATGCCTCCAGAATTCAGTAGAAAGTGGGGAACCGAAGTGCCTTAATGGGAGTGGAATGTCTTAGCACTAGTTTCCCAGATTTTCTTGTTTACTCTGCGGGATACAGCGTGAAGCTAAATAGAAACTAGAATACCAGTCTCGATTTCTATTCCTGAGGAATGGACTCAATGCAATTATTTCAAACTTAATGGCAACTGTGTACACAAAACATGTAAACTTAGCCTGATATCTAGTCTAATAAAGATCTCTATATACTAATAGATACTATAGAAATAAATAATTTGTTCCATTGATCGCGCTTATCTCAGGAAATACTGGTTTGAATTTTAACTATATTTTTTATATTGAATAGTTCATTTATTGAGAAAGGCTATAGAACATAAGGAGGAGAGGCTATACTCGTATAGAAGACAATAATTATAGAGCTTTAATATCAAAATTACTCTTTTTTCCTCTAAGCTAAAGCTTATGCATATGTAAAAACATAATGATAATCCATAAACTGGCTTCTTGGTTTTAACAAGTATTCGTGCAGTTGTTACAGTCGTGGCGCAGGGGCACAAACGTGCGGTTATAGAGTTGACCGGTTGTGGATTCGAATCGCACTCCACTAAATAAAATATTTAATATTTTAATTTCATCGCTCTGGTAACAAAGCAAAGCGGCATTGTATTACGTCACTGATCCAGATGCAATCTGCAATCAATGCATCCAGAATGCAACGGAAATTGGGGAAAAGAATTGTCTTAATAAGAATGGAGTGTCTTAACACTACGTTCCCAAGCTCCCTCTGCCCATCACGCTATGTACAGGATATGCGGGATACAGTGTGAAGTACAAAAAAGTCACAAGCCGTGAGGGAACGTTTAATTAAGTTATACCCGCCGCCGCTACTAAATACAGACAATTAACAAATACTCACAAAATGCCATTGAAAATTAATACAATCATTATCTGAAAACCGCTATCTGATTAATTATGTTATATTTAATTAGGCAGTGCATAATATAATGCTGCGTTACAAACATCAACAGAGAGTGCGGTCACTAAACCCAAAATGTGGTGAACAATTACTATTTATTACTATCGCCTTTGTGTTTCAATAATGGAAGTACTTGTTTTGTACTGTGTAACGTGGTTGGTATGTTTAAATGTGAGTTTTTGAACAATAGGATTTTTGAACTTGTGTTTAGAGGCCGTTGTGGCGCAGGGATAACTTTATCGCGACGGTTGTGGGTTCGAT
Source organism: Heliconius himera (assembly GCA_021202915.1). Taxonomy (NCBI): domain Eukaryota; kingdom Metazoa; phylum Arthropoda; class Insecta; order Lepidoptera; family Nymphalidae; genus Heliconius; species Heliconius himera. The sequence goes on along the minus strand of JAJHJA010000688.1, from coordinate 644,576 downwards.
TCCCACTCGAGGGAATTAATTAATATTTACTTCTTCGCTCTGGCATCAAGACAAAAGCCTAGCATTAAGCTTCGCCACTCCACACGCAATGCCTTGAAAAATTTGGCGTAAAAATTTGACACGCATACGCACTACCTTATGCTTTATTAAGTAGAAATTTGCAGTGGGTTCTGTTGCGGTATTTTGGTGACTGAAGCACATTTGCTTTTTTACCTCTTATGTATAACTGTATTTTTTTTACAGTTATACATAAGGGGTAAAAAATCAAAGCGAAAGTGAGTCTAAAATATAAAAACCATATTTTGGTGCTCCGTTAGGAATTTAGGTAAAAGATGCTCCAATACACTCTACAAGGAATATCAGCCTTCTTTGACCATATGTTTCAGATGCGTCGTGCAATAAATATGCTTATGACAAATGTCGATAATATTTTGGACTCGACATTTCTAGAAGTGTAAATATGGCAATAATGTATTATTTTGAAAATATTATTCAAAAAAATATACAAAAGGCATTTAAGTGTGAAATGAATGAGTGTCTTAACACTAGGTTGCTGCCTACTCCGCTATATCTCGTAGAAGGAACCTAATGTTGATTGGTGGAACTGAACACTACGCTTTACTTACCGAATTCACAACCGTCGCGTTTACAGTCAAGCCACGCACCGCACCACTGTGCAAAAAAATATAATATTCTAAAAAGTAACATGAAATAGTCGTGGCGCAGGGGCACAAAGTGCGACTGTAAATCGACTGGTTGTGGGTTCGATCCCCACTCGAGGAGATGAAATATTTACTTAAAGTTATATTTCCATTTCTTCTCTCTGGTGTCGAGGCAAAGCGCGGCGTTAACTTCTGCTACTCAACACGCAATATCTTCAGAATTCAGTTGAAAGTGGGGAACGGAGTGTCTTAACACTAGGTTCCCTCTGCCTACCCTATGTGCGGGATACAGCGTGAAGCTGATTTTTTTTTATTAAATAGTTAAAAAATCGTGAAAACCTAGATCTAGCTGAACCAAATGAAATTTAGTCACTTGTGAAGTTGTGATCGGACGAATATATGAATGACAGTTTCACTTTATGCATCTTTTATACGTGTGATGTGTTCTGTCAATTTCTGTTCGAAATGCGCGATATTGGATCATGTAGCCCTTTATAAGTCATTTTTCAATATTTTTGAACAACAAAACCATTTTATGTGTTTTACCTTTTATTGGCAAAACTGCAATAATAGGACATATAGCATCGCGAAGTTTTTTTTTTAATATGGATATTTTGTTCCATCTCAACAGTTTCTGCAGCGTATACAATGAAATACATTTTATCTTTACTTTTTTCACCTTTTGTTACATAATTAAAATTTTAGTAGGGACCCCTAATTTTTTATAAAAACTAATATAGCCTATGTCACTAAGTCATGATGTAGCATTTTAATGGTGAAAGAATTTTTAAAATAGGTTCAGTAGTTTTTATGTTTATCCACTACAAACATACACATATACAAATCTTTCCTCTTTACATAATAGTATACAAGTATCGATATAGAAGTATATACATCTTTCCCGCATATAGAGAAGTAATCTACTACGATTTATTGGAGAACAAAAGAGTTATTGCCATTGTGACGAATATCATATTTAAAACCCTTGCTCTTCGAGTACGTGAGAAGGTTCGTATCGGCCTAAGAGTTATGGACTAAAGGTTTCTCTATACATTTATAAAATATTTTTTGGGTCCATGCTTTTTCTGCTAATATTAGATATTTTTTTGGCTTCTTCTATTAATTGTATTCTGCACATAGCAAGGAGGTAGAGGAGACATGGGCACCTAGTTTCAAGAAGACACTCTGTATCTCTTTAAGACTCTCCGTGTTGAGGGGCAGCACTTGACGCCTATTTTGAGAAGACTTAGTTTTAATTCACTGCGGCGTAACCTAACGCCGCCTATAAAATTAAAATGATTTCTGACATAATTATTACTTCTACGAAGTGTTTGAAACGTCAGGTTCTCAAAATTGTATAATTAATTTGAAATATCTTTTATACATCTACGTCTGTCTGCACATACAACAATATTACTATAGAACATTATATCAAATTTAATATACATACCGTATATATAGTGATATTGGTTGAAATCTACAAACTCTATCCGATTATAGCATCAGATCGGAGCAATTTGTCGTAATCGTAGAACATCGAGGAATCTGACATTTGATAAATTTTACAGAGCGGACGTATTTCATATCAAAACTTGCGTTACTGCAATATTTTTCTAAAAGTGATTTAGTTTTTGGCTTAACAGAATCTTCTGTTCTGTTTATATCCTTTAGTTCTACATTTTTCACCCTTTGAGATTCGATGTTTGAAGGTGCTTACACATTATTTCACAGATATTAAATACCTTAATTATAAATTATAGTATCTAATACCTAATGAGCCTCCAGTTGTGACACAGATGCACAAAAGTGCGACATAAAAGTGACAGGTTATGGGTTCGATTCTAACTGGAAGAAATAAAATATTTAATATTTTGCTTTTTGATAATGTCCAGAGATTATTTTTTATTGACCCATTTTTTATCGTATACAACCATATACGATAAAAAATGGGACATATATCTGACTTTTTCAAAATATATGCCCATTTGGACTTTATTCGATCCAATTGAGAATGAATATGAAAAATGAACACTTAAACGCTTCTAAACAGTGGAAAATAAAAGTAACAGAACATACTTTTCAATTTATGAAAACTTTCCTTTAAAAAGTTTCTGTCGTATACAAATAACTATGATAACGATATATTTTTTTATTTGCTAAGTTATAACTGAGTTTGTAATAAATATGTAAATTTTACTATATTGCTTGCGGCTTTAAATCTCAATTTTCGGATTGACTTACTATTTGGCAGAATAGACCTAGTGTTAAGACAATTCAATCCAGATATTGCGTATTCAGTAGCGGAACACAACGCCGTTTTATCATGTTAACTGAGCGAGGAAATAAAGATAATTCCAACTTTATTTATTTGTTTTGGTTAAATCTATTCTGAGGACTGCAAGCCGTTGACTATTGTAGAGTTGAGTATCGCGTTTGACTGTAAAATCGACGGTTGTGGGTTCGATTCACATAAGGCTTTGAGTTGTGCCAAATAACACGAGATGCCTCAAATATTGAGCGTGAATACCCTGCTATATGCGGGATACAACGTGAAACTAAAAAAAAAGCTAAAAGGATACTTTTTTGGCATATCCATATTTCCCCAACAAATCGTCGCTTCCATCCAAAAACAAAAACTATAAGTGTTAATAAAAGAGCTCAAAACAAGCATTCGCCTAGTTGTTTTTTCAAAGTTCGTCCAACTTAGCGGCAATAACAATTTTGTTAATATTCTCTGGATATTTGGATTGAACACAATAGGAGTGTGGGGGTACTCGTGGGTACACACGAGGGTAACGTTGGGCTTTTATAGCTTGTTTATTATTGAAGACGCTATGTTTTCAACTTAACTTCACGCGTTATCCCTAGCGAGGTAGTCATAGAGAACAGAGCGCCAAACGCGCTATGGTTTCTACATACCTCTTTCGCCTCGTCCACTGTCAACAATCTCTTCAAACATGCCCTCCGGGGAGTCCTCATGCTTTTTTACGTAACCTTCCTCCAATATCTTTGATAGTTGTGTTTTGAATGTCGACCGAAGTCTCGTTATTTTTTTTTAAGAAATGCGCAATTAAGTTTTGAATAATTAAAGCACCACATGGTATGTTTGGCAGATAAAATGAGGGATTATTTCTGTATTCCTCACATAGCAGAGTACGCGGAGGGAACCTGGGAACCTAGTGTTAAGGTATTTAGATATTTTCCTTCTGAAAATTTCCAAATGGAAGACTTTCCTTGTGTCCAGTGTCTAAATGGGTATGAAGGTAGAAAAAGTGGAGCATCTTAAGAGCGGATTTCCAATTTCTAGACAATATATGTTGAAAACATTAACCAGTTACCAAGGCAAGTGAATTAAATCAGTGTATAATAATAGTAAATAAATAGTATAAAAATAGTAGAATGGAAATTGAACCCACGTTTTTAGCCTCGCTTTGAAACATTACTTTCATAATTATTTCATCTCTTGGATCTTCTCCAGCAAAATCTCTTGATGAATCATTATCAAGAGATTTCCTTTATCGAAATATACTTCCGTATGTTCACACACAATAGCTATTTTAGTGGCATTTCCTACGCTATAATGAAAACCGTTCGACAGCTGTCCTATTTTATTAACGGCTATAAAACTTATATCTGAAATAGAAATAATATTAAACGCTCTTTCTTTCGATTGCTTTTTTTTTTTCTTTTTTTAGCTTCACGCTGTATCCCGCACATAACAGGGTACGCAAAGGGATCCTAGTATTGAAACACTCTTTTCCATTCCCTTCTCTACTTTCCGCTGAATTCTGGAGAAATTGGGAAAATCAATAAAATTTCAATTTCTTGAATGAATCCGAGGCTGGTCGTGGCGCAGCGGCACGAGGTGTGACTGCAAAACCGACTGGTTGTGGGTTCGATCCCCACTCGAGGAGATGAAATATTTACTTAAATTTGTATTTCCATTTCTTCGCTCTGGTGTGGAGGTTAAGCGCGGCGTTGAGTTCTGCCACTCAACACGCAATGCCTCCAGGATTCGGCAGAAAGTGGGGAACGGAGTGTCTTAACACTAGGTTCCCTCTGCCTACCCTGCTGTGTGCGGGATACAGCGTGAAGCTAATTCAATAAAATTTAAACTAAAGGAAATATTGAAACTGTCTTTACTTTAATTTAATTAGTTTGGACGTGGTTAGTGGTAATTAACAAGAATCAAGTGTATCAGGTCAGGTGTATCGTACATCAAAGAAGGTGGCTATGGCGACCGATGTCTGTTCGTATATATCGCTATCGTGTGACAAAGGAGTTAATTAGATATGTAGAGTTGATTGATAAGCAAGTTTAAATTAGTGATTATAAAAATCCATATATAAATAGTATTTATTATTTGCTTACAGTGAATGATTAGGCTCTCACTTATACTGCTCAAACCATGGTAGATAGAGGGAACCTAGCGGGTACCTAGTGTTAAAATACTCCACTCCCGTTTCTTACTTTCCGCCAAATTCTGGTGCCTTTGTGTGTTATGTGGCGGAATTAAAAAAAAGAGAAGCGAAAGAAAGCATACGATTATGTTTCAAACATTTGCATTTAGTAGCACAACGTTTCGTTAATTATGAAAAATAACATGTATGGAAAGAAAATATTAAATATTTCATTCCCACTTGTGGGAATCGAACCCCCAACCATCGCGTTTATACACTTGTGCCTCTGCTCCACTATATATATATGAGATACATATATATGTATAACCATAACAACTATTTTCGTAGGATTTGAACTCGTAATTATCGTGATTTAAGGATCATTCTATTATTAGATAAGATGACAAAATAGCTGCAGGAAGGAATGTACTACGGCTCATACGATGCATGCCGCGTCTGTCTGGATGACATTGGAATAAAGTTAACGATACTACACATGGCTGTTTCGTTCGGTATTTTTTTTTGTTTTATTTTATTGTTTTCTTTATATTTGTTTTTTTTTTTCACTGAAGGAACCTAGTTTCCTTTGTTAAATAATAACACATATCAGTATTAACATAAGGTGGTATAAAGACTATATATTTTCATACTTGAATATGTGTAAATTGATGTATAATTAATGAAGGTTTGTGAGAGTACTATTGTAACATTAATTGTCAACAAAACATTTCGAAAAATTGAGCGAAGGGTGGGGGTTATCGAGTCTATGCCACCATATGTTAATATTCTTCTTCTTCTTCAGTTTCACGCTGTATCCCGCACACAGCAAAGTAGGCAGAGGAAACCTAGTATTAAGACACTCTGTTCCCCACTTTCCGCCAATTTCTGGAGGCGTTGCGTGCTGAGTGGCTGAACTCAACGCCACGCTTTCCCCTCGACACCAAAGCGAAGAAATGAAAATATTAATGTAAATAAATATTTCATCTCCTCGAGTGGAGATCGAACCCACAATCAGTCCATTTACAGGCACATTTTGTGCCCCTGCGCCACTGTCTTAATGTTAATATTAATATTAATGTGTGTTATTATTTAACAAAGGAACCTAGGTTCCTTCGGTGAAAAAAAAACATATATAAAAAAACAATAAAATAAAAAAAAATACTTAATTTTTTTCAAGAGAATATTTACATTGAAGTTAGTCGTCCGTATGTATAAAGCCAATAATAACTAAGCCCTGGCGCCGGGTGCTTCGTTTTATCCACAATCTTGTTTAATTAAGTGTATAGATATTTTACAGCTTCTGTAAATAAGATGTATGTATATTTAGAAATTAAGACGTATTATGGCTGTGTTTCACACAAATTGACACTAATTTTGTGATTTAAATTATTAAGTACACTGCTTTTGGAATGATGTGTAATATATCTTTACTGTAAGGTTGAGAGAGATCAAAAACAATTTAATAAATTGATAAAACACAAGGTATGGAGAAAATAATCAACTAAGATCTTCGCGTTCTGTCCCGTTATGAGACTTTGTTTGTTGAGTAGCGCAACTCAACGCCGAGTTTTGCGTCAGATTTACTTGGTCACACGTTTATTTTAAATTCCTCCTTATTATCTATTGTTATGAATTTCCATTTTTATTAAAGGGTTGCGTCAATAATATAAAATTTTAGTTTAAAAAAAATGGCAAACCTCACATTGTCTATGTATTCCTTTGGTGATGACAACAGTGACATAATATAGAACCCCTTCTTTTCGAAAAAGGAAATCAGTTAAAAATATAAATTATTAGAAATAACAATTACACACTAGAAATACAACTAATATAATTGCGATAAAATATTTTCATATTTTAATAAAATTTTGTTCGACCTCTTTATTTGTGCGGCTTCAAGAGTATCTGTTTCCGTTATCAGGTTTCAAGACTAAGTTTACAACAGAGCAAATATTAGTTTAGTAATTTTAGTATACGCCCACAACGTATACGTACTGTTAATATAGATGGATAGGTTATGAAAAAATGGTTTAGTGGGGCCCATTATACCACGAATTATAGGGACCCTCAGCCATCGTGGTGAACACAATACAGCGTAGACGGTTGTGGGTTAGATTCCCATTGTAAGGAGTGCATTATTTTCATATTTTTCGCTCGATAACAAGATAAAGCACAGCGTTAAATACCTCTACTAAACACGTTGTTTTGAAAAATTTGAGCGGAACGAGTGGGAAGGAGTTTATTAATGCAGAGTAGTCTTACCCTGCTACAAGCGGGATACAGCGTGAAGCTGAAAAAAAAAACAAACCGATCTAATATCACCTTAGGCTACATCATCAATTCCCTAATTTTCTAACTACTTACTATGCAAATGAAACTTAAATAACACGGTATCAGTAGAACACTTTGTAAAGTGCTGTCATTAAGGGTGGACACTAAACGCGTCGTGGAGCGGACGGTGGTGCACGCTAGCTCTAATTAATCAATACATAGTTCAATGGTTGTCAAAGTTGTTGTTATTATGGCTTTTTTTTAAATTATATCGTATGTTTTTTCAATACATAGTTAATTCTTGAGAGTTTACCTATTTTTATGTTTCCATTTCTTCGCTCTGGTGTCGAGGCAAAGCGCGGCGTTGATTTCTGCCACTCAACACGCAATGCCTCCAGAATTCGGCAGAAAGTGGGGAATGGATTGTCCCCATACTATGTTCTCCTTCTTACCCTGCTGTGTGCAGGGTACAGCGTGAAGCTAAGATGTAATAATACATAATTCATTGATTGTCAAAGTTTTTATTATTAAGGTTTTTTTTTAATTGTATCGTCTTTATCATTTTTATTTTTATATTTTATATAATATATCTATATATTCTTGAGGCTTTAATGCGACGCTTGTGCTTTTGATCCCTTCTCGAGGGAATGAATTATTATTTAGGAATATTTTGATTTTTTCGCTTTGGCACCAAGGCAAAATTCCAGCTTTGAGTTTTGCTAAACGCGATACCTCGACAAAACCGGCGAAAAGTGGAGAACGGAGTGTCTTAATCCTAGGTTCCCTCTGCGAACCCTGCTACAAAAAATATCTATATATCTAGAGTATCCTAATACTTACTTACTACTCAATATTCACTGTAGAAAATAAACATATTGGGTAGCTGAAGCTGACACATTACTTCATGTAAGTGGAAGAAGGAAATAAAAATATTTTGATAGATAAATATTCTCAGATAAGAAGCAAATCAGAAATCCCAGTTACGTCAAAATGTTTATACAGTATTTAAATTTGTATGGAGAAAACGATTCATTTTATTCTCCTGTTATACAATGTGAAAATATACTCACAAAGAAATGGTGTATTAAAATTGCTACTTTGTCTCTGCATGTTAAATAACTATCATTTAATCTCATAATTCACAAGAGAAAAATATTTCATATTTTTAATTTTTTAATCAAACCTATTTTTTTTTAATATAGAATTAACAATAATCACTTTATTTACATTTTGTTTTCAAAATCTCATAAACTAACCACAATAAAAGTCAATTCCAAAAAATATAGGTTTTTTACATGATTATTTTGTCCACGTATACGACATTTTTTTAAAAGTTAGGTATTAACTTTTAAAAAAATGTCGTATACATCCTTTTTTTTTTAAATTCCCAATTAAGCAAAACTTTGAGAACATTATGTCACCGGTGTGACCCATTAATTAGTAACACCACAAATCGCTCGAGTACAGCTCGCGTTAGACACGTCCAGCTTGATTCATCTGTTGATCCTTTGCTAAATGTGTGATACTTTGTACGCCTATTATTAGGTCTAGATAGCTATTCCATCAAGTCTAGATCAGTTGTAAATAAGCTAGATTATTTATTTTATAAGGCCATTATGGTGCAATGGTTTACTTGTTAATAGGATAGTTGTGAGTTCGATTGCTTTTCTCGCTCTGGTAAAAATAAAATGCAGAATTACTCAATTCGCAAGGTCTCGAATTTGGGTTGAAAAAACACCACTACAGTAGTACAGTTGATTCGAAAAAAAAAATCAAAATAAGACGTTCTTTTAAATAGCTCTTGCAGCTCTTTTGGCATGGGTGAAAAAACCTAGTGTTAATACGGAGTGTATAAGTTCCCCATTTTCCTCCCAATTTTAGAGACATTGCGTATTGGGTGACATAATCACTGCGCTATGTCTTATTACTATAGCTAGAAAATTAGACTAATTAATTATTCCAAGTGGTAATCGAAACTACAACTGCCAGTTAGTGAGACGCTGTGACGATACTCTTGACGGCCTTGTTTTATAATTTTTATTATTACACAATAGAGTAGGTTGTCAGTTCCCCTACCTGACTACCCAGTGTAAAGTCACGTCCGTTGCCCATTTCCTGACAAATTCTGAAAGCATTGCGTGTTGAGTGACAGAATTCAATGCCGTCTTTACCAGAGCGAGAAAATGAAAATATTAAATATTTCGAATGGAAATCGAACCCACAACCTGTCGCATTTACAATAGTACGCTTGCGCCCCTGCGCTAAGACTAGCATCTTCATAATATAATTTTCTTTATATATTTATTTATTAAATCGCTTGTAATGAGGCAATATAGATTATTAATACGACATCTGGAGATCGGTTATTGTATGAATTTCAAATCGTGCATTTCACGTAAAGCAATGGACAGCATGTTTCCTACTGTTTTGCATATACAATGTAAGTTTGCTCTGGAAAATCCAATTTTAAATGACAACACTAAAAGCTTATTTTATTAAAAATTTTATATGTAAAAGTTAAAAAATATTGTAGGAATTTATTACGTTCTCCTTCTTTTAACTTGAAAGAGAAATTAAAAAAACATTAATTCCTACGAATGAGATTCCAACCTACAACCGACACGTTTACAGCTTCACGCTGTATCCCGCACACAGCAGAGTCGGCGGAGGGAACCTAGTGTTAAGACACTCCGTTACCCACTTTCCGCCGAGTTGTGGAGGCATTGCGTATTGAATGGCGGAATTCAACGCCGCGCTTTGCCTCGACAGTAGAGCGAAGAAATGAAAATATAAATGTAAATAAATATGTCATCTCCTCGAGTGGGGATCGGACCCACAACCAGTCGGTTTTACAGTCACATTTTGTGCCCCTGCGCCACGACTGACATCTAACCGATACGTTTACATTATTACTTTTTTACGTCCAAATTTCAGGCATCTACTGACTCCAACATATCCACCGACGTAATAAAATATAGAAAGTGGAAACAAAACTAAACGAAATAATTAAAAGTTTGAAAATCTACGTCTCAATGGCTCCTCGCCAAACTTAATGTACCTCTGAGATCATAAAACTACATCAAAGGCTACTTTTTCGGAGTAACGACAATAAAGTGTTCTACTTCCAAAATATCATTATTAGAATGACTATATTTTGTTGCAAGCACATCATTTAAATACTTTTTTCAGCTTCACTATGTGTCCCTCATATAGCAGGGTAGACAGAGGGAACCTTGGAGTCAAATGTTAAGTAACACTTCGCCCCCCCTTAAGACTATTCCGTTCCCCACTTTCCGCCGAATGTTAAAGGCATATTAAGTGACGTATTTCGCTTTCATATAGCAAGGTAGGTAGAGTAAGCCAAAGTGTTTTGACACTCTGTGTCCCATGCAACACCGAGTTTTTGAGATATTGCGTGTTGAGTGATTGAACTCCACGCTACGCTTTATGTTGTTACAAGAATAGGAATCAAACCCACGATGGTCCGTTATACCGTCCTTCGTCCTTCAGATTATTTCGCCAAACACGTAGAAATGAACGAGAAATACTAAATAATACATTGTTATATCTAGAACAAAGGCACCTTATACCAATTCCTAAAGCGTCTTTTCCTAATATGATTAGTTTAGTTCGTGTGAACTCGACAAATATGTACTCGCACCTATAATCTTCTCAGTAAATAAATTACGTTTTCGCACTAAAGTTTGGAATATATTTCACTAACTCCATTTATATATTGTGATGATGGTTGCCAATTCAATTCCTATGTGGGTAATGTAGTTTTTTTTTCTTATGTATTTAGCACGACTAGGCCAGTTGTAGCGCACAAGCTTGCAACTGTAAATAGGATAGGCTGTGGGTTCGATTCTCACTCGAGAAAATGAGATATTTAAGATTTTCACATCAATCTTTCGTAACTCAACACACAATGCCTCCAGAATTCAGCAAAAATAGAGAAACGGACGTGTCTTACTGGGAATGGATTGTCTGAGCACTAGACTCCGAGGTTCCCTATGCCTCCTGCTATCAACAAGTTTTACGCTATATTCTGTGCGGTATACAGCGTGAAGCAAAAAAACAAATATTTAGGAGAGATTGTCAAAAGTTAACGCATTTCGTTATCCTATTTTAAGCCTCAATTCAAGAAAGACTATATATTTTTTTAGATACACATTCATATTCTGAACATAGCATGGTAGGTATAGGGAATCTAATGTAAAGGCAGTCCTTTAACATAAAAAGAAAACATAAACAAGAGATTGATTATTCAGTAATATAAGTTTTCTCCATGATGCCAGTCATGGCGCAGGGGGACAAAGTGTGACTGTGAAATCGACTTGTTGTGGGTTCTATCCCAACTCGAGGAGATGAAATATTTACTTAAATTTATATTTCCATTTCTTCGCTCTGGTGTCGAGTCGTTGAGTTCTGCCATTCAAAACGCAATGCCTTCTGCAGAAAGTGGGGAGCGGAGTGTCTCAACACTAGGTTCCCTGTGCCTACCCTGGGGTGTGCGGAATACAGCGTGAAGCTGATTTATTTTTTATTTAGATTATAAGTTTTCTCCAAGATTTTTCAAACAAACATCAAACAAACAAAAGGGAATGCTCGAGCTGATCGCGTGTTTAATTTGCAACCTTAATTTATACCCCAATATTTTGATTAACGTTCCTATAGAAAACAATAGGAGGGCACAATCAAGTATAAAGAATTGTTTTAGTACAGAAATTTCAAAGGGGATTAAATGGCTGGTTTCCTCCGAACAAAACGGTCTATTCTTTGTTTGGCAAAAGTGAAATTCAAAAGACCTTTCCGGTCCTTTTTTGTTTATTATAACGCCAAAGAAATCGTTTAAGTTTAAGAAAACGATGGCCGGACAAAGGAAGCTGTGGAAGTTGATGGTGAATTTTAATAAATATGGCAGGAAGTAGACTAAAAATTATATGAGAAGTGAAGCCATGGGTCGTAACGACCACTTAGCGGTCTGCTAATGGCGCCAACATATGTTCTCAGTACATTTAACATTTAGGACTGAGTGTCTGGGGATAGCCACAATTTTTTTTAATGTTTAGTACCATTTTTAAAGGATAATAATTGCTTTTTTATTTTTGTCCATTTATTTTTTATCTTTTTTTCTCTATTTTAGGGCTCCGTACCTTTTAAGGAAAAGAGGAACCCTTATAATCCCTTTGCTGTCTATCCATCTGCCTGTCAGTCAAGAGCCTTGACCTCAGGAACGCTTGGCGGTCTCAAGTTGAGATTCAAACAAAATCTACGATCCCTTGATTTCCTAAAAAATCGTATTTCTACATTTACTTAAAAAAAGATATGGCCGTTGATATCGCAAAAAAAACGCGTATTTCAACACTCTAAAAAGGGAATCAAAATTAACCATTAAAAGCTGTGGCAAGTTTAATATGTTATACATAATATATAGAATACGTTAACTTATACCTGAATGAGGCCAGTCGTGGCGCAGCGGCACGAGGTGTGACTGTAAAACCGACTGGTTGTGGGCTCGATCCCCACTCGAGGAGATGTAATATTTACTTAAATTTATATTTCCATTTCTTCGCTCTGGTGTCGAGGCAAAGTGTGGCGTTGAGTTCTGTCACTTAACACGCAATGCCTCTTGAAATCGGCAGAAAGTGGGGAACAGAGTGTCCTACACTAGGTTCCCTCTGCCTACCCTGTTTTGTGCGGGGTACAACGTGAAGCTGATTTTATTTTTTTATCCCTGAATAAAATTCAAACTCAGAACTGTCATTAACAGTACCCGTCAGCTGTGCAACTAAGGCTAAATAAAAGACTTATTTAAGTAATAAATATTAGTTAAGCAACTTTGAGACAAACTGATGTTCATTCAAGTCAAGTTTTAGCAGTTTGTACCTATAAAGATAAACTGTAGTTGGCAACGTGAAGTCGCATTAAATTTAAAGATGCTGCTATATTTCTTTCATTTCCAAAGGTAGAATGTATTATATTACTAAAAATTATATATTTATTTTTCTTAGCTTCACGCTGTATTTCGAATAAAGCAGGATAGTGGAGGAATCTTTAAGACCTATTAAGATACTCCGTTCTCCACTTTTCATTTAATTACATTGACATTGGGTGGTGAAACTCAACGCCTCGGTTCGTCTAGTTATTCACCAGAGCAGAAAATAAAATAAATCATCTTTTCTAGTGGAAATCGAACCCACAACTGTAACATTTACAGTCAAATGCTTCATATTTAAAACATATTTCTACTGAAACTACCAAAAACATTATAAGAACCAACTTGCCCCACATTACAAAGAATAGCTTGACACTCCAACGCCAGGTGCATTTTACATTTATCTTTGAGTAACGCCGTAAAGAATAATTAAAGCACCCCAAAAAGTTGTTTTTAAGTGTAAATCACCGCGAACGGCCGAAATTACCCTTCTTAGGGTAAAATCACTTTTGTTAATTCATCTTTCCGGACTTAAGTGGGGTAGCATCGCGATACAAGCGGTTTTTAGCTTAATTATTATATTTTTAAGGGTTGAAATGGGGAAGGTAATATTAGTGCGGTATAGACGAGGTGAACTGACATCTCTATTATATAACATAGTATAATCATATAGGATAGGGTTCAAATATCAGTACATACAATATTTCAACTGTCTACAAGTTTCACGCCGTCTCCCAAACATAGCACTGTAGGCAGAGAGAAACCTGGTAACCTAATGTAATGTTAAGACTCTCCGTTACCATTAAGACACTCTGATTCCTCATTTTCCGCTGAATTCTGAAGGCATTACTTTTTGATTAACATAAAAAATCCCGCACACAGCAGGGTAGGCAGAGGGAACCTAATTTTAACACCGTTCCCCACTTCCAGCCGAATAAATTGATTATTATAATATTACTTTTTCAATCTCCATTTCAACGGTAAAGTACATATGTGCTATATTATGTGCTTACAAAGCTTGGGCTAGCTGCCAGATCGTGTCACGTGATAAAATTTTGTTTGATATTCGTTTATAGTACAGTAGTGCTTCCGTGTCAGTTTTATTATGCTGGTAGTATGTCATAATGTCATATAACTTTTAAGACACTCCGTTCTACACTTTCTGTCATTTTTTTATATATTAAGCGTTAAGTAGCGTAATTCAATGCTGCACTGGATGTACTAAAGAAAATGGAAATGATTTTAATAATATAATTCCGCCAAGCGGATCGAACCCACAACTCTCTCTTATTAGTGTTCTCTTCTTATCTGGAATTATTTGATTTTTTTATAAATTATTGGCTTTTCAAAGTAAACAGTTTTTCTTTTTCTATAGAAAAAACAGCTTCATGCTGTACCCCGCAAACAGCAGAGTATGCGGAGGAGAACTAGTATTAATACACTTCGTCTCCATTCTGCTATGGATTCTGGAGGAGTTGTGAGTTGAGTGACAGAACTCAACGCTGCCCTTTTCCTTGACACCAGAGCGAAGAAATGGGGGAGAAATATTAATTTAAATAAATTCATTTCTTCGACTGGGTTTGATCCCGAACTCACATCCACCACACTATCCACACGACTGGCCTCCTCTTTCACCCATATCGATATACTGAAAGATATATATAAAAATATATCTTTCAGTATATCAATCCACTCCAAGACTGCGTTTATTAAAGGCTAATTAATAGAAGTTGTTCGTACGTCACCTCGCTTTTAAATATTTTTATAGACAACTATTTGTATAGATTAGTCTAACATTGCCTTTTTAATTATGGAACCCAATGTTTTGTGGGTGTAACTTTACTAGGATAATATACTTACGCTTTTCTGCTCACACACACACATACACACAAGCAGAGTAGGTACAGGGAACCTAGTGTTAAGACATACAGTTTCTCAATTTCTGCTTATACTTCACGACATCACTTATTAAGTAGCAGGACTTTACGAAATGCTTTGTATACCAGAGGGACGAAATGAAAAGAACTGCACTTACCTTCCCTTACGTTTGTAGTCACATCGGAAAACTATACCTAAACGCGTTTTTTTTTAACTTTATAGTTATTATAAAAAAAACGCCTAAAAAAATATAAATTCAGCATTATATTTGTTCATATTACATACATACATTGTAAGTAAAATCAAATAAAAATGCTTCACGCTGTGTCCCACACACAGCAGGTTACACAGAGGGGATCTAGTGTTAAGGCACTTCGATAAACACTATCAGCAGAATTCTAAAGCATTGCTTGTTGAGTGGCGAAACTCAACGCCGCGCTTTAGCCCGACAACAGAGCGTAAAAATTAAAATATTTATTGGGTTCGAACCCACAACCAGTTACGTTTACAGAGACACACTTGTGAACCTGCGCCACGACTGGCCTTAGTGTGTAAAACATCAAAATATATTTCGCTTACATTCAACTACAGTCATGTAAATAGGTAGCCTGAGTTAAACCTAGATTTACTTTAAGCTAAATTAGTCCTTCTAAAGCATCCTTTCATTGTTTTGTGGTTACCTAAGACTAGTCTAGCTTTAATTCATTCCAGTTACATTTTCACTATTCGTAAACAAAATACACATTCTACTGTAAAAGCAACTTAAGTGGCATTAAAGTTAATTATAAATTTAATTTTATTAGGTAGAGGTATACTCGTACATAATTATAAGTAGTAAACTGGATGGTTATGGGTTCACTTCTTACTTAGGGCTATGAATAGTTTACAAAATGTTTTAGGCCATTCGTGGCGTAAGGGCACAAATTAGAAAAAAATATTCCATAAATATTACTTTTCAGAAGAAATATAAATATTATTTTTAAACATAGCGGGATTGGAGCCCGCGTTTCTTGGAAGCTGCTCAAGCGCTCTGCCCACTAAGCTATACGATCTCATCAAGTTACGTCGAAATTCTTATACGCACTCTTACAACTTACTTAGGCTTTTAGAATCTCTATAGGCAGTAGAGAAACAAATAAATTGTAACGAGCATAATAAAAAAATCAACGTAGTTTCATAAAAGTATATTGTGGCTGAATGGACAGTGCGTTTATACGTTTTCCTAGGATCTCGGGTTCGAGTCCCATTAAATTAAATTTTTTAAGCGTTTTCTAAAAACATTTATGTCTTAAAGCTTGGTTGAGACAAAGTACGGTATTGAGTTGCGCATTATGGGCTTATGGCTCAATAGATTTGGGTTTTTGGAACTACATCGAAGCTGAAATTACTTTTTTTAAAAATTGAACTGAAATCATTCGAAAAGTAATTTTTAAAATTCAAAATTAACAAAACCACAAATAACAATGGTATTGTTAATAAAACCGAAATAGTATAATTCAAAACGACCAAACCTAAACTGCCAATAAAGTTAATGCACCGGCTTCCAACAACGTAAATCTGACGGGCCCTAATAAAGTGGACAGACAGACAAATGCGATCCATATATAAAGTAACAATTTAAATTCTTACCGCGTCTCTTGGGATGCATCTTGGATATATTTTTGGCTTAAGTGGAAATATCTTAAGAAAATGAGTTTAGATTTTTTTTCGGTGTGTTAAGTTTTAAGTAAATAATATGATTGAAAATCGATTTTAGCTTTAAAGCTCTTTTAATGTTATATACAGCTTCACGCTGTATTACACATTTTGCACACAGTAGGGTAGGCAGAGGGAACTAGTGTTAAGACACTCCGTTCCCCACTTTCTGACTTATTATAATATCTATTTTTATTTTGTAAAATAATAAATTTACGATTTTTAATATAGCTACTAATCAAAAGTGATTTAGAACAAGTTTTAATAATAATATTATATTTTTATTAGCTGAAAATGCTGGTGCAAAAAGTATTTTGTGTACTTACATACATTGAGTGATTACCAACGCCGTTATGGCGCTGTGGCGCAAGCGTATAAACGCGACGGTTGTTGCTTCGATTTCCATACTAGAGTAACTAGGTAAAGCGCGACGTTGAGTTACGTCAGTCAACACGCAACACTTCAAAAATGGGGCGAAAAATGAAAAACGGAGAGTGTTGTCACTATATTGTCTCTATTTACACAGCATGTGGGATGGTGAGACTAAAATACCCTAATTCGAGGTAAAACAATTCCCAATTTACAGTGTAAATTAAGAATAAATCAACAAGTTTCAAACGGACAAGGGATATTACTCTCTGTCGACGACGTCGATACACTGCAAGTTAATTTATTGGTACATTCTGACTTTTATTTGTTTGTCTTTTAAACTATAGCGACTGAACGTGTTTCGTTAGTTTTGTGTTTATATACAGGTAGTTTATATACAGGTAGTAGTAGTAAAGGAATAAGCTTTATTTTTTTTTATAAAGTATATAGATTAATGCTGAGTCCATTCTGACGCAATGGAGTAGTATTAAAATTTTACCTAATTTAGTAAAATTGTTATTTTGTACCATTTTTGTCGAATAAAATACTTTATATTCCAGGCCAGTTGTGGTGCAGGGGTACAAAGTGAGACTGTAAAATTGATTGGTTGTCGGTTCGATACCCACTCGAGGAAATGAAATATTTATTTATATTTATATTTTGTCTGGTAAAGCGCGGCGTTGAGTTCCGCCACTCAATAGGCAATGCGTCCAGCACTCGGCGGAAAATGGGGAACGGGAATGTCTTAACACTAGGTTCCCTCTGCCTACCCTGCAGTGTGCGGGATACACCAATTTTTTAATTAATACCTTAGTGAGTGGTGAGGTTTTTGTTTTGAGTTTTTAATATCAATTTTATATTTTTAACAGATTGCAAAAGAATGGGTTATGTTTTTTGCATATATATTGTTTGTATGTGTGTAATATTGTTTATTACTCCATATCTCCAGAACAGCTGAACGGATTTACATAATTGAGATATCGTTAGATTCCTCTTATACATATCTGTATGGTGTTCAATTTCGCGAGATGTTGGTCGATGAGGCTTTTCGGTATTAAACCATTAACTTGCACCACTGTCTATAAGTTCAAATGTTTAGATAATTTTCCTTTTTCGGCCTTCATGAGATTTTCACCATGGGGGATAGCAATGTCAACAATCACTGCACTAATTATTATTATAAAAGTGAGAAGTTTGTTTGATTGAGAGCGCTAATCTCAAGAATTGAAACATTCTTTTTGTAATGGATAAAAACATACTGAGAAAGGCTATTTTACAATGTCTATGTGGACTAGTTACAAGTTCAGATCTACCTAGGGTTTTTGGAATGTGTCATGTGTTATACACAATTCTTAGTTATTTCCATTTGACTACGCGGGCGAAGCCGCAGGTGAAAAGTAAGATAGCATCAAATATCGTGGTACTTTAAACCTTAAGCTCCGTTTCCACTGCGAGCGAAGCGGCCACAAAGGCTGCGTTGAACTCGCAATAGCAAACAGAATACAGATTGTAGTTCCACGAATAAGTAATCGAGCGAAAAGGACCGAGCGTACAGAAAGAGTTAAAATGAACTCGCTTAGCTCAAGGGAACGGAGCGAAGTAATTACAAAATACAAATACAAAACTCTTTGCTGGTGCAAATGTAAACTTATTTTATTCAAAAGAAGTCCGTTCCACCTCAGCATTTCTCTTTAGCAGTGGAAGACTGGCTTAAATAGAAAATGATTTTTGACTGTATGCATTTAAATCGACAATTTTGCCAGCTATTGCCATCGAGTGTTAAAATTAAATCGGAATTGTAACGCTGGTTATAATCGTAAAGACAATAACAGTATATAACCGAGATGTCGCGATATGGGCGAAAATTATATTCAAAAAGACCAAAAGTTATGTTATGTATTCGATTTATTGGAGGAACGTGATTAAGAATTAATTATTGGAGTTTCACGCTGTATCCTGCATATAGCAGAGTAGACAGAGGGAACCTAGTGTTAGAACAATTTGTTCGGCACGCATCGCCTAATTTTCGAAACACTGCGTTTTGAATATCGGAACTCAACGTCGCGGTATGTCTTGTTACTAATGTGAGGAAATAAAAATTATTCATTCCCCCTAGTGGGAACTGAACCTATAACCGTACAGTTTACTATCAAACGTTGTATCATTATTTATCATTCGTTATATCGTTTTACTTTTTTACTGGCAAGCTATATATAGCGGGTAGCATAGTTACGTATGTATTATAAAAATACTATGACAGTAGCTAATTATTCTAATATAGGAAGCAAATCATTTTAAGTCACTCAATTTAACTAACTGACGCTTATCTATAGATTTTTAAAATTGGTTTATATGGTGAGACTTATCTAAGGGTTTTTATATGAAAATAAATTACAGCATAAGTTTTAGCTTTAAACAGTATCCCACAATATTCCGCAAAAAGGTAGGCAGAGAGAGTAGAGTAAAAATCCTCAGTTCTGTACTTTCCGCCTGAATTCGAGACATTGCATGTTAATTGACGTTTTTGTCTATTAGAGAGTGAAACTGAAAAAAAATCTGCCAACCACAACACTATGCCAGAGACTTGCGACGGACTCATGAATCGTAAAATCATGGTACCTAAAGAAAATTAGATATAGATATAGAAATTTTATTAGATATATTTGGAACTTGAATGAATAAAATTGAATTGAACTCACCTATAACATTTTATTCATCATGAAACTTGGCAGCTATAATTATGAAAGATTGGTAAGAATACACTAATATAATATAATGGAGCTGGTCTAATGTTGGAGCCAGTACCTGAGAAGAGGAACCCTTCTGAGACAACTGATAAATCCTTCGACCTTAGACCCGTATAATTTATAGCTTCAAGAACAGTATTTTTCTAGTTCTTTTTTCACATTTATATTTTATTTTATATCATTCCCAATATAGAATTTGAATTTACTTATTATTAACGAATAATATTCAATCAACGACTTCTCTTTCTTGAAAACTACAATTTCCTTTCCACATTGAATAGAAATTCATAAATAAATCCTATAGAACTCCACTCAGTAGTTAGTACCCAATAGAGTACAACAGGAAAAGTTAATTTCAAAACTAGAATGAGGAAAGTTTTTTAAGTTTTACTTTCCAGGTGAATAAATAGCTTTGATTAAGCAACTTAATATATCAATGTCAGCAGAAGTTGTTCGACTGATGAATTGGGTCTGAATGTTGAGTTAAAAATAATATTTTTAGTTTATTTCTTATGTTAAGGCCAGTCGTGGCGCAGGGGCGCAAGTGTGTTACTGTAAAGGAAATTGGTTGTGGGTTTGATCCCCTCTCGAGGAAATGACATGATGATATAAAGTTATATTTTCATTTTTTCGCTCTAGTGTCGAGGCAAAGCGCGGAGTTAAGTTGCGCCACTCAACACACAATGCCTGCAGAATTCGGCGGAAAGTGGGGAAAGGAGTGTCTAGGTTCCCTCTGCCTACCCTGCTGTGTGCGGGATACAACGTGAAGCCGATTTATTTATTTATGTTAATAGAGATCTAAATCTATTCTTACCTAATAATCCAAATATTTTAACACTATATAATCGAGATAAATGGTGAAATTAAAAAATACATATTTCCTTAAATTCAACCAGCTGAAGTTATTTATCTAAATCCCCAAAACCGCTAATCGATCCCGTCACTATCAGCCCATTTATAAAAGATTCTTATCTTTTACGATTTTATCCCCTCTTTATAGTATCTATAAATTATTATTTATAGCGTTTTAGATCGTTTGTAATACTTGAAAACCGTTAGCATTTCATCGGGATATTAGAGATATTGCCTAAGTTCTTAACGATGTTTGAAAATGGCGGAGATTCTCTTTTGATTATATATGTACTTAGCCCGATCGGGACAGTCAGATGTTATGTTTTTTTTAAATTTATTTTAGCTTCATGCTGTATCCTGTATAAAGCACTGTAGCTAGAGGAAACCTAGTGTTAAGACACTCCGTTCAGCACTCGGGAAATTGAAATATTTAATATTTTTTATTTTCTTTGTTCAGGTGTCGAGACAAAGCGTGATGTCGAATTTCCTCACTTAACACGCAATGCTTGCGGAATTCAACGGAATGTATGTAGCGGAGTGTCTTAGAACTAGTCTATCTCTGCCTACCCTGTTACATGCGAGATCCAGCGTGAAACTGGCACTAAAATTATACAATCTAAATTACTATTCTTTTTCGGTTTATTTTAATATATTTAGAAACTAAAAATGATTTCAAAAATATATTAAATAAATATTCGTATAGTTCAAGCGAACGAAGCCTCGCGGGGTTGTTAGTAAATAGTAATAAAAAAATATAATCAGCTTCTTGCTATTTCCACACAACACAGTAGGCAGAGGGAACCTAGTGTTAAGACACTCCGTACCCCACTTTCTGTCGCCGCTGCGCTTTTGCCTCGACACCAGAGCGATGAAATGGAAATATAAATTTAAGTAAATATTCCATCTCCTCGAGTGGGGAACGAACCCACAACCAGTCGATTTTACAGTCACACTTTGTGCCCCTGCGCCACGACTGGCCTCTAGTAAATAGCATAAATATAATTTTGACTGGAACTTGAATTAGTAACTACAATATACAGTTAAATGCGTGCCAACTACTCTTATTTTACTCTCTGAAAATGAAAAAGAAACACAATTTACCTCGAGATTATTTTTGTTAATTACTTTTTAATATAGCCCGAGAAAGGAAGTCCTCAAATATTAAGAAAACGCACGTTCGTAGCTGATGTTCAATTGTTTATAATTCATTTGTCGATGTTGAATTTGAATTTCAGAATAATATTATCAACGAGAGAACAAATTCAAATTCAAATTCAAAATATTCTTTATTCAAATAGACAAAGTTTCAAAGTCAATGGTATAATATATAATTTTATAACATTATCTGGCAGCTATCCTGCATCACATTCAATAGACATTAATTCCATACATGTTTATCCTCTAAATATTCTTGAATAGTGTAATAAGCTTTACTTGTTAGTATTTTTATATAAATGTAGACGATGTTTGTGTGTTTCTTCTGCATTTAAATCAAAACTAAATGTGGTGGTAAGTTTCACCAATAAGCACGAAATGATAATTTTCTTTATATTTTTCTGCATGTACCACACTAAAAAGCAACAGGCCGTGGTGCAGTGACACATGAGACTAGACTCTACCTGTGTTGCTATATGCGTGATACAGCGTGAATATGATAAATAAAAAATAAAGCTTCTTCACGCATTTTTTCCTACACGACAGGGTAGGCAGTGAGAAACTATTTTACTTTTATTCTTAAGAATGAATTATTATCATTTTCTCGCTATGGTAACAAGGCATATCGCGGCGTTTAGATCTGGTACTCAACACACAATATTTCACAAATGAAGCAGTGCATAAGGGACAGAGTGTCTTAACACTAAATTACCTATGACTATCCCTCAATATGCGGGATACAGCGTGAAGCTATTTAATTTAGTAAATTCAACACTTTTAATGGAAAACTGATAAAATGTAACCAATCCCATATTTTTATGTTGATTACTTTTTGATAACGTTTCGATACCAATTTTGTGAGTCATTGAAATCTCTATTTTATTCTATCATAAAATTTAATAGACACTTTATTTAGATAATGAGAGCCCAAATGTGAAATTGACAGGTTTTTAGTGCGATACAGATATATGTGTTTTTTTCAAACCTAGGAAATTCAAATATTAAATATTTCAATATATATTATGTTCTACGAACGGAACGGAACGGTGGGGAACGGAGTGTCTTTACACTAGGTTCCCTCTGCCTACCCTGCTGTGTGCGGGATACAGCGTGAAGCTAATTTAATTTTTTTTTTTTTTTAGTATGTTCTATTTAACATATAGATTGAGATCCCAGGACCCCCAAACCTTTTTTGTTATTTTAGCAAAGCTGAAATTTTGAGCATTATTAGCGAATTCCGCTGGCATTGCGTGTTGAGTGGAACTCAACGCTGCGCTTTGCCTCGACACCAGAACGAAGAAATGAAAATATAAATTTAAGTAAATATTTCATCTCCTCGAGAGGGAATCGAACCCACAACCAGCCGGTTTTACAGTCACACTTTGTGCCCCTGCACCACGACTGGCCTCAATCTCAATCTGGATTTGATTTTTGTATGTATTTATTGAATATTATTTAAAAAATATTATTATCATAATTAAACTTATAATATTTTGATTACTTACATTAGAAACGATAGTAGAATTAAATCCCCCAAACTCACGTTACAAATGGCAATAAAAGTTAAATTACCGAATAATTGACTGAAAAGTCTTCATTAGGGCGGTCGTTACCATTGTTTAATGGCGAAGGGGTATTATATTGTAATACAATATATTGTAATGTTTGTGGAAACGAAAATTATAAGGAAAATAGCTTGTATCGTCGTCGTCGCTGAGGTCGTCGTGGCGCAAGGGTGTGACTGTAACGCGACGGTTGTGGGTTCAATCCCCACTCGAAGCAATGAATAATTACTTATTAATATTTTCATTTCTACGCTTTGGATAATCCCGGCGTGGAGTTTCATCACTTAACACACAATGAATTAAAAAATTCAACGGAAAATCGGCAACGGAATGTCTTAACACTAGGTTCCCTCTGCCGACTCTGTTATCTGCGGGATACAGCAAGTAGCTCATTTATTTGTACCAGTTACTTCACTCCCGTGGAAATAACTAATAAATAAAAAAAAATCAAATCAGCTTCACGCTGTACCCCGCACGCAGCAGGGTAGGTAGAGGGAACCTAGTGCTAAGACACTCCGTTCTCCACTTTCTGTCGAAATCTGGAGACATTTTGTGTTGAGTGGCAGAACTCAACGCCGCGCTTTATTTACCTCAACACCAAAGCCAAGAAATGGAAATATAAATTTAAGTAAATATATCATCTCCTGGAGTGGGGATCGAACCCACAACCAGTCGGTTTTACAGTCACACTTTGTGGTCTCAATTTTGTATGTATATTAGATATTAAAACCAAACCCACAATTAATCTATATAATTCGTAACTGTCATGTCTCTTACGTCATTTTAATAATATAGTCATTTTAAAGTAATAACTTTGCATGTATCAGAAAACATAGTAGTTTTCTAATTAAAATTTGAATCTATATATATTGCAATTGAGCAAGAATAACTACTAAAAAAAAATATCAAATAGGACAAGACAAAATCCGCATTGAGTTTTTTAGATTCAGACGGAGCCAGAAAACCTAGTGTTAAGACAGTCCATTTCCTACCGCCAAATTCTATAGGCATTGCGTGTCGAGTGGCGGAACTCAACGCCACGCTTTTCCTCGTTCCCGGAGCGAAGAAATGAAAATTAAATTGAATATTTCATTTAAGAAAGTGGTAATTGAACCCACAGCCTGTCGCATTTACAGTTTTTTTTTACACTAAAGACACGTGGTCCGTACTTTTTTTAACTTTTTCATTATTATCATCTAATTAACAGTTTTATATTTATCTTCTACTTAAACTAGGCTTATAACTAGAGATAATTATCTAGATATTTAATTTCTATGAAAGTCCAGGTATTTTTAGATTGACTTTTTGTAAACATTTCACGCGTTTACACTTACACGCTTGTGCCCCTTCACGCCTCGTCCAGACTAGTCATTTCCCTCTCGCCTACACAGGAAAAAGCGTGAAGCAGCGGGTTACACATCCAAATCCAAAATTGCCAAAGTTTAAAACTTTCTCCATGCAAACTAAACAAAAAAACACAATGACACGCCCAAAAACGTACTCCCGGTATTAACAAGCCGCCACCAGTACAATCCATCAAACTGACACAACTTGCCCTGACATTGATGTATTAACTTATATATTTAATCATGCAAACCTATTTATTCACCTGAATTGAGACAATATAAATATAGTTTAAAAATTTTAAATTGTTTTTTGGGGAAAAAAATTGCTAAAAATATCAGAACTCATCTAATACTTCAGAATTTGTGAAAAATTAAATGTGTTTTTTAAATATTTTTTTTATTTATACATATTATTATTTTTTTTTTAATTAAATCTTACTTAATTTTCAATACACTTCCAAAAATCATACAGTAGTAAAAGATAAGACAATTTAGTGTTAAGACACTCGCTCCGCTCTAATGATATAAAATTCTCCGCTGTGATGATGATATATTAGCAATAACTGCAATAACTGTATACGTAATAGATGTGAGTTCAATCCACCGCGGAGGAATGGATTATTTTCATTTACTAATTCTGATGAAGACAAGGCGTAGCGTAAAGTTTCACCTCTCTCTCTCTCTCTTCACGCAATGTATCGAAAATTACATGAAATATGTGGAACAGAGTGTTTTTACAGTTACATGCTTTGAGGCCAGTCGTGGCGCAGGGGCCCAGACTGTGACTGTAAAATCGACTGGTTGTGGGTTCGATCCCCACTCGAGGACATAAAATATTTAGTTATATTTATATCTTCGTTTCTAGCTTTGGTGTCGAGGCAAAGCGCGGCGTTGAGTTCTACCATTTAACACGCAATGCCTCCAGAATTCGGCAGAAAGTGGGGAACGGAGTGTCTTAACACTAGGTTCCCTCTGCTTACCCTGCTGTGTGCGGGATACAGCGTGATGCTGATTAGAGTGTCTTAAAACTTCGCGCTTCCCTCTGCCTACTCTACTTAAAAAAAATAACTGGGAGAGGGATTGATAAAGCTTTTATGTCTTTATTGTGTCATCGTTTGTGTATGTTTATCAAATTTCGCACAAACACAAACTAACACCTAACACGATAGTGATAGATTGCGTGAAGGATTTCAAAACGTTACCACTTATCAATCAACGTAATTCCTTTGAGGAATTTACAAGGCATTAGTATACAAACTAATGACTAAGCTGACCTTTATTTTAGGAAAGAAGGCTCAGTTTTATCTTTACGTATCTGACTAGTGGGCGCGCGCAGCTTCGCCTGCTTATTTGCGCCCTTAGGAGTGTAACACGTGTTCAATGAAATATTTTTAAAAGTCTGAATTTAATTTTTTATAAAAATCGGTACTGATTAAATTTTTTTTCCTTACAAACTTTCAACCCCTATTTCATCTCTTTAGGGTTAAAATTTTTCAAATTCCCTTCTTAGTGGAATGTCCAGAATAAGAAAATAAACATCTGCCCAAATTTCACGTTTCTACCATCAGCGGTTACGGCTCTGCTCTGCTGCTCTGAGGTAAGACGCACGTCTTACCTCAGTCAGTCAGCACAAGTCCTTTTATATATATAAAAAGATAACTGTGTACTGGAGTTCATATAATTGTAATGTAATTAAACAAACAATAAATCAGATTCACGCTGTATCCCGCACACAACAGAGCAGGCAGAGGTAACCCAGTGTTGAGACACTTCGTTCTTCCATTCCATTTCCATTTTATTACCAAGATAAGGAAATAAAAATAATTTATTACCACGAGTGGAAATCGCTACTTCAAACGATCGGTTGAATTAGGCGAAAATCAGAGAACGAAGTGATATTGGTCTCTACCTGCCTATCCCGCTATTTGCGGGATAGAGCGTGAAGCTTAAAAACTATATTAATTAAATTACAGACAACACAACTAAATTAAACATATATTATGTACACATATTACGTGTACCATATGTACATAACTTTTAAAACAAAACACATTAGCAAACACGTGTTTTAGCAAGTTGCTTTATGTTTGAAAGCTGCAGCTATATATTTAATTTGTTTTTAATGTATATATAAAAAGTTTATATTTTTAACAATGATATTTTTCTAGTATTCATATTTTTTTATATAATAATAATTTACTACAGTTACAAAATATATAGAATATGCTCGAAGCTATAGATTATATGAGATCGAATGGTTTACCAGTGACATCTGAAGAGTTTCAATACTTAAGTCCTGGTTCCAACTTGACAACTTCTTTCAAAAAGCGCAACTTATCGTCACCTTAAAGGTAAAACGTACCTGCAGCTCTTCTGGTGTTAAACGTTTTTTTAGGTGTTATTAGATTAGGTGGCAGGTTACCCGTATGCTCGTTTGCCTTGTATTTTTTGTTAAGTTGCATACAGTTGCAAGACAATCTATTAAAAAATCGTGTTATAAAAACATCGTGTATAGAAGTAGGAAGGCACTGCTTCCTCATATATATGTATACATTATATAAAAATATATTTTATTAATACAATTTTTAATTATTACAATTTTTAAACATACACTTAACATTAAATTGTTGTAATTTATTATTTATCGTAACGTAAGAGATGCTAGCCAAAATACAAAAAACTTAGATTTGTCAATTAGAATATAAATGCCATTTCTTGGGATTTGTATTGACAAAATTAACAAAACTGCTAGAGAAGCAAAGAACATGGTGCCTTCGTAGCGCAGTGAGTCCGATCGCACGAGAATGATTTAAATTATTTTCATTTTACCACTTTTTTAGATAAAGCTGCGTTAAGTTCCGCCATTCAACACTATTGCATATGGATTGGCAGAACTCAACGCAGCGCAGTAATATCGAAAATTTAGCGGAAATGCAACTTTCCGTAGTAGTGTCTGAAGAATAGGTTCCCTCCGTCTACTCTGCTGTATCCAGAATACGGGTTACGTTGAAACTAAAAAAAAAAGATATTTTTTAAATCAAACGATCTCTTATAACTGCAAAGTAAATAGCAATATTGCAAGTATGAATGAAGCTACATTTTATTATAGGAAGACCTTTTACAGTATTGCTTCGTATCAATTACTTTGAACTAGTCTTAATTAATATTAGAGGTAGCAAATGTAAAGACATCTATTTACAGCAATTTAAAAATGATATTGGTATTTATAAACTCTTAATATCTTTAAAAGTTACATTAGAGGTACTATTGTTTTAGGGAAAAAATATTAATTTAATTTTGGTACTTGCGGCGTTGTGCTACGCCACTTTGAAAAAATACTTGTAATTTATCACAATTAAATAGCTCTAGTAGAATTTTTTTTAACTATACGCTGCATCCTGCCTACAGTAGAGTAGGCAAGGGGAACCTAGTGTGAAGACACTCATTTCTCCACTTGCTGCCTGATGAGGTAATGCATGTTGAGTGGCGAAACTCAACGCCACGCTTTGCCTCAACACCAGAGTGAAAAATGAAAATATTCCATATTTTATTTTCTTGAATGCGAATCGAATTTTTACATTTTCATTTCACATCATTTTCACAACTTTTTACATTTATAGTCACACGCTTATGCCCCTGTGCCACGACCGACCTCGTCCTCTTCTTGAGAAGTTTCTGTTCTTCTCTATGTAAGTAAATATATGTGGTTATGTATGTATATAAATTTGTAATATACTGAAAAGGGATTGTAAAGCTTTATGAAACTTCGAATTCCAAGTTCCTTTGATGGATTACTTCAGAACTTTATTCAATTAAAGCTGCAAGAGAACATTTTGAATTAAATATTTGTTTAGAATTTGCACAAACGCCACATAGAATTTACGATATATTATTCTTTAAATAAATTTTAATATTTAACTATTAAAGTAAATTGAGTTGTCCGTATAGAAGCACTTTTTAAATATTTCCTATATTTCATCAGCTTCACGCTGTATCCTGCATGTATGGAGTAAATAGAGAAGACCTAGTGTTAAGACAATTCGTTCCTCGCTTACCACTCAATTTTCTGGAATATTACATATTGATTGGCAGAACTCAACGCTGCTCTATGATAGTATAATAATTAGGATGGTTATGGGTTCAATTCTCATTTAGAGGAATGAGTAATATTGATTTAACATTTTGCAATGGACAAACGGGAATGGCAGGGAACTGCCTCCTATATGCGGGTTTCTTCACATTTTACCACAACATTGTTTTAGCCTTATTTTTAGCTTACATCCTAATTTTGCTATTATAATATATATATATATATTTTAAACAAGTAACGTATTTTATTTTATAAGTTCTAGTTTTATATTGAAATAAAAATACAAGATCACCTTGTACTCTTCACTTAGATCTCTAACTACGGAAATTCAAGTAATTTCAAGAAACGCTTACAAAAAGTTATTGACATGAAAAACACCTTGGAGAGTTCTCTTACAATCCATCAAAGGGGCAAGTTGTGTTGACATTGATGTATTAGCATCATTTTATCATCTGACTATTTCACCTGGCGTCGTGGCGTATTGGTACAATGTCTAAATGTACATGCGACGGTTGCGGGTTCGATTCTCATTCGGAGGAGTGATTCACTTTTGTTAACGAGGAAAGTGTGGCGTTTGTTGACTATTGTACCGAAATTGTCCCCAATTTGTACGTACGGAGTATATTTCACTCTTTTTCCTCCTTCGTCGTATGTTGCCAGGGTCTACCTTCCTGCTTAACCCACTCCACTTTGCAAGGTCTGTAACGTTCTCGGTGGTAAGACCATTGGCTCTCGTGTCCTGCATAACTACATCCAACCAGGGCTTCCTTGGGCTTCCGGGAGGTCTAACTCCAAGGACAGATATAGCAAGGCACTTCCTTCCGACATAGCTTCTAGGCCAACACGCAACATGGCATCTAAGGTAACGCTCTTGGAGCTTATCCGCTAAGTCACGGATTCCAAGACTATCTCGAATTAATATGTTACATAGGCGGTCAGACCGCGTAACGCCACACATCCACCTCAGCATCTTCATTTTCGTGACGTGAAGCTCCTGAGTATGCCAAGATAGTGCTGGCCAATATTTTCTGCCGTATAAAAGAACCGGTTGGATAATACACTTATGCATCAGCCCCTTGAGCTTGGGTTATGGGTTTTGGGCATTCTGCGATCGCAGACCACACCAGTGACCCTCCGCCATTTGGCCTAGGTATCGCTTATCCGGACATGGACCTCTAAAACGGAAGATTTTTTAATAAAACAAAAAAAATGTATACTTAAATATATTTGTGTATATTTATTTAGATAACGTATAAAAATTTGATCGTAGCGTGACTCGAATCCGCGCCTCCTGGAAACCAACCAGGCGCTCTGACCACTAAGCCATACATTGCTACATCGAAATTTATATACGCTTGTTACAACTTATTTATGTTGTTAGCATCTCTGTAGGGAGATTTTCACAAATTTCCGCTACCCAAAGATAATTACTAAGAATTATAGTTTGGCAAGAGATAATGATATTTGTTAAACATTTTTAACATTTTTTAAAGTGTTCTTCCTCGGTTTCCAGGAGGCGCGGGTTCGAGTTTCGCTACGTTCAAATTTTTATACGTTTATTTAGAAAACGTATAAAAATTTGAACGCAGCGGGACCCGAACCCGCGCCTCCTGGAAACCGACCAGGCGGGGTTCGAGTCCCGCTGCGTTCAAATTTTTATACGTTTTTTAAATAAGTATTTTTCTTTCCTAAGTGTGGAATAATACTTTGAAAAATGTTAAAAATATTTGTATATATTTTCTTGCTGCATATACATGCATATGCTTATGCTCGTTCTCAAAGTGTTTCATACTAACAAATGCACTAACAAACACCAACGAACCAACTTTCCTGGCACACCTTATTGCGTTGCAATACAAGTTTATACCTCTACAGTAGCACTGTTTAGTTAATGTCTTTTGTTTTATTTACGTTTACTTCTATTATTTTATAACTGTTCAGTTGTTAAATTTATGAAACACTTAAATTAAATTTGAGTTTATTTTAGCTTTATGCTGTATTGTATCCCATACATAGCTCTCTTACAACATTTCCGTTTCCAATTTTCAGTATGAAAACATCAAAAAAACATCTTGTGTAATTTAATTATGAAAAACGAATTTTAATTTATTACGAGTATAATAGTAAATACTAATGTAAATCGGTAAAAAATAATTTTCTATGATTTGAAAATAACACTTGCCTTAAAGTTATTGAAATAAAAAATATTCCTGTTTTTATTCTTTCAGTAATATAAGAAACGGAATTACTTTGTCGTCCACTGGCATACAAATGCTGTACTCAAAAGAGTGTAACGGGATCCTATCAATCAAATCAGCTTCACGCTGTATCCCGCACACAGCAGGATAGGCAGAGGGAACCTAGTGTTAAGACATTTCGTTCCCCACTCTGCCGAATTCTGGAGGCATTGCGTGTTGAGTGGCAGAACTCAACGCCGCGCTTAGCCTCGACACCAGAGCGAAGAAATGGAAATATACATTTAAGAAAATATTTCATCTCTTCGAGTGGGGATCGAACTCACAACCAGTCACAACTGGTCAATCTTATGAATCATTATAGTAATAGTAATAATGTTTTTTTTTTTAATTTCAATTATCATTAGACAATTTCACAGACTATAATATATTTCTGTTTCCGCTATAACAAGAAAATACTTTAAATCAAAATAAAATAAATATTTAAGAGGGGCTTATACCACATAGCAAAAACAAGACAGCTCTAACCGCAGTCACTACACCTGTTACAGAGATGGATGTGATATAATATAGTGTATAATCCTTTCTCAATAAATGGTCTATCCAAGACTAACAAAAAAGAATCACATGAAAATTATCAAAATAGCATCTATTACTGGAATTATTGAAGTTTCAAAGACAAATATATAATAGTTTCAAAGATAAACTTATACTTATTATGAACTTTTTGTATAAAAATTGACTTTCCCCCACACATTAATTTAGTATTTTTTTTGTATGTAACGCACGCTATAAAAAATCACGAAAAGATTCATTTATTTCAACTTAATTTCTCGAATAATATCGTATTATTCGTTGATAAAATTTTCGTAAATTTTGGTAAATGATGCTTTATTGTGCTCTTTGTATTGGTAAAAGTAAAATTAATCTCAAAGAGTCCATCGTAGCGTAGTGGCACAGCGTCTGAAACGCTACGGTCGTGGGTTCGATTTCAAACTGGGGGAATGATTTTCGTTTCTACACTATGATAATGAAACAAAGCACGGCGTTATACTCAACTTAACACGCATTTTTAATAAAAGTGGGCGGAATGTGGGAAACTGCATTCAGTTGTTAAGACATTTTTTAACTGGTTTTCGTCTGCCTACTCTACTACATGTGGGATAAAGCGTAAAGCTGATAAAAAGTCTCCGTCCTGGTAAGACAAAACAAACATTCAAATTTGGGCAAAAAAAAAACAGAAAAACGGAGAGTCGGAAACGGAACGTTCTACGAGAAAATATAAAATAAACATTAAATGTTTATTAAATGATATTTTTACATATTTATATGCATCTGTCTGAGAGGCCAGTCGTGGCGCAGGGGCACAAAGTGTGACTGTAAAACCGACTGGTTGTGGGTCCGAGGAGATGAAATATTTACTTAAATTTATATTTCTATTTTTTCGCTCTGGTGTTGAGGCAAAGCGCGGCGTTGAGTTCTGCCACTTAACACGCAATGCCTCCAGAACTCGGCAGAAAGTGGAGAACTGAGTGTCTTAACACTAAGTTCCTTCTGCCTACCCTGCTGTGTGCGGGAAGGAGCGTGAAGCTGATTTTTTATATATATCTTGTTATATTTAAAATTAAACATTACATAATATACATGTTATTTAATTAAGTTGTTGAGTATGTAACTAAAACCGTTGATATGATAATTCAATTATGATACGCAAATATACATCAATTATCCTTAATTAAGCTTAACATTAATAACCAAATAAACAAGGCTCTGTGAGTGTGATAAGCTATTTAAACTAGTATTACACGACCTATTCAACTTTACCACAGTGTTGTCACGTTGTGGTAAAGTTGGACTGTGCTTGACTGCTGGATAGTTTTAGATTCGAATCTTTCTTCGAACAATCTGTTTAGATCTTCATATATTTCCTATCAAGCAGAATAAGCAGATAATAATTGGTTTTAAATTATTTCGTACTATATTGGACACTGGTTTAGGTTCAATTCTCACTTGAGGTAAAAAAAATATTTAACATTTCTATTTCTTCGCTCTGGTATCAACGCAAAATTCTGTCACTTAATACGCTATGCTTTGAAAAATTCGGCAGGAAGTGCAAAACGGAGTGTCTTAACATTAAGTTTTTTGTCTGCCTACTCTGCTGCACCGACATCTAGCATATTGCTTTTTTGTCGAAACGATGATGTATTTATATTTTTTGATATATTACATAAGAAATAATGAAAGCTTGCAAATTATCTTTTTGAATAATATCTTTACAATAATATTTAAATTTTTCAATGAAAAAGTCACGTCATTATTGCACCACGCAAAAAGCGCGGCGTTCTACCACTCAAAACGCAATGTCTCGAGATTTTAGCGAAAAATGGGAGACGGAGTATCTTAACACTAGGATCCAACTGCCTACCCTGCTATTTGTTCGATATAGCATAAAAGTGAATATTACACTAAATTCTCGATATAATATCATTATTTAAATTATCAAAAATCGATTTTCATTACATTCTTAGGCAATTTTCACACAATAATCACCATTTCTGATTTCTCTGTACGAAACGACATAAAACCAAACGTCCACGGTTGACTTAACTTACAGCGCACATATCTCATCTCAGCCTAATCAGTCGTGCGGAGCTGGTCAAGCGGAGTGCGGAGATAAATGATCCACCGACGTACACACATATGTTATATTGGACCGCGGACGTGGCAAATGTTGCGGGGTGAATTATGTTATGTGACCCTGACCGTAGGGGATGGTGGTTATTTAATAGAATATATACATATCATATGTGCATATTGTATTTAAAAAAAGGCCAGTCGTGGCGCAGTGGCACGAGGTGTGACTGTAAAACCGACCGGTTGTGGGTTCGATCGCCACTCGAAGAGATGAAATATTTACTTAAATTTATATTTCCATTTCTTCGCTCTGGTGTCGAGGTTGAGCGCGGCGTTGAGTTCTGCCACTCAACACGCAATGCCCCCAGATTTCGGCAGAAAGTGGGGAACGGAGTGTCTTAACACTAGGTTACCTCTGCCTACTCTGCTGTGTGCAGGATACAGCGTGAAGCTGATTTATTTTTTTTATTTATTTAAAAAAAAGAGCTTCACGCTGTATCCCGCACACAGCAGGGTAGACAGAAGGAAACTAGTGTTAAGACACTACGTTTCCCACTTTTCGCCGAATTTTTCGAGCCATTGCGTATTGAGTGACGAAATTCAACGCGGAGCTTTTGCCAGAATCAATACATACAAATATTAATAAATGATAATTCATTTCCTCAAGGAGAGTCGAATCCACAACCATAGCGTTACAGTCACACCCTTGTGCCCCTGTGCCACGACGGCCTCATTACAATACATTATTTTTGTTGTATGTAAAATAATTTTTTTTTGTCGATTTAGTCATAAATATTGGATAGGTGAATTTGAAACTGTCTTCTGTTGGAGTAATTTAGTTGCTAAATTGTGACTTACAAAAGTATGAAAATATGTTTAATCTACACAATACTTTTAAGAACCCTGGAACCTAGTATTAAAAAAAAAATAAATAAAATAAAAATAATTTATTTCAGATTAAAATCCATATCTGTATAGTGTTAGTGTGTTAGTAACAATTTTTTCTTATGAATTATGTTAGTTATTGTTATTTATATATTATTTTATTTGGCCGGTTATTGTTTCTATCCAATGTTTTTGAATAGAACAATCTAGGCGGGCCGTAATTGTCTTCAGAATGCTGTTGTGACTGCTCCTCATGCGCCGCAGCAGGGACGATGCTTTTTTACGAATTATAGCGTGGAATCCGTCCACCCGCGCGTCCGCGAACATTCCTGAGGCGCTGCAGAACCGCGGCAGATTCAACAACATTCTGAAGGCATTATTATATTGCACGCGTAGTGCGTTGTAGGCTCGACGCGTATAGCTCACCCACAGGCCTCCCGAGTAAAACGATTGACAGAATGCCCGAAATAGGGTAATCTTGACAACCGCGTCACCACGGGCAAACCTGCGTGCGACCATATTGCTTCTTACCGCCAGCGCCCTACGCTCTCTCTCAATGTCCTCGTCATCGCTCAAACACTCTGTGATTATATGACCCAAGTACTTAAATTTTATAACCTTATTCAATAATGACCTGTTTAGAGTAATTGGTGGCACATGACTAGGTGAACGGTGACCGGCCTTAAATACAAGAATTTCACTTTTCTTAGCGTTATACACCAAACCATTTACCGCCGCATACGCTTCACAGATACTTATCAATTCTCTTAAGCCTCTGATTGAGGGACTCAGCAGCACCATATCATCAGCGTAGCTTAAGTTATTGAGGCATTGGCCATCTATGTAGCATCCAACATGGACGCTACTGAGTCTCTCAATCAGCTGATTAATATAGAGGTTAAAAAGGGTGGGGGAGCTAAGCCCACCTTGCCTTACACCACATGTAAGAGTGTATTCATCCGACAAGGCACCCGCCCACCTCACTTGATTTTTTTGATTTTTATACCAAAAATTAAATAACTGCGTACACTCTGCCGGCATACCCGTATCCTCCAGCTTCTGCCACAGGAGCTCATGATTTACCAGATCGAAGGCTTTAGATAAGTCCAGGAAGCACGCGTATACCGGCGTTTTTCTCTTAGTGTAATACTTTACAGTATGCTTAAGGCTGAAAATAGCACTTTCTGTAGAAACACCTGATTTAAATCCAAACTGTGCGTCATGAAGTTTCACATATTTCATGAGGTGGCCATTAAGCAAGCTGTCAAGCATTTTTGCAGCTGTAGTTGCAAGTGATATAGGCCTATAGTTGCTCTTGTCAGATGTGTCCCCCGTTTTATTTTTAACAATAGGCACCACAATTGTACGCATTAGTGCTTCAGGTAAATAGGTATGTCCCAGACTAAAATTAAAAAGTTTTGCAAGTATACGAGGTAGGTGCTCCCCTGCATACCTAAAATGTTCAATACTTAGACCGTCATACCCAGGAGACCGTTTTTTTGTCATATTAGTAATAATTTTGAAAATATCCTTCTCAACAAACTTAAAAGATCTTCTAGATAAAATATCATTATTACTACCTGATACAGAGCCTAATGGTGATATGACTGTAAAATGTTCCTTAAAACCATTTGCAATAGCCTTTATGTTATGCTCGCCACCTACGCTAACCGGGACACTGGGTTAAAACACTCCATTCCTATTATAATATTTCTATTCTTCCCGTTTTTACCTCGTTAACAGATCGAGGAAATGAAAATATTAAATATTTTAGTCCTTCGAGTGGGAATCGAACTCACATCCAATCACGTTTACAGTCACACGCTTGATCTCCTGCAATTCGATATTATTTACGTATTTTCTTTGGTTATCAACGTGTTTTGAAATATTTTTTAGCCTTTTTCCGCCGATTTCTGGAGGCATTTCGTGTTGAATGATTGAACCCATTAGCTTTAAATTGACAGTCACACGCTTGTGCCCTACGTCACGACCTTCTAAATTAGAAATTGAAATTCTACTCCTAATTTTAGAAATTCTTTCATAGTAGTCTATCTTTACTCTGCAGCTTCACACTTTATTCCGGAAAGCATCATGGACAGAGAGAGTTATCGTGAAAACTCTCCACAATTTACACTCCGTATATTCTTATAAATATTACTTATTAGATAGCGGAGCTCAAAACAATCGGAGAAGTGGATATATTTTTATTACATTTCTCTCCTCACCTCAAGTAACAATCGAACCTACAATCATCGCAGTCAGACTCTATTCTATTCTACCACTCTGGTACGTATAAATTGATATTTGGGAAACACCACACGTGGTCACCACTACCCTCTAAATTATAGCCTGTAATTCACATCGGTAGGTGTCAATGTTATTAACGTATTGACGCGTATAGCATTCGACTGTAGTTGTTATAGTATAGACAGGATATTAGAATTTGTCAATTTATTATGTAAATTGGTTATAATAATTATTTCGGCATTAGGGTGAGCTGGATCTGGGTTCGAATCCACGAGAAGAAATGTTACGCTGTCTAAACTGCTACGAGATTTTTTCCTTTGTCCTTTTGGGTGAAGCTTTTGTTTAGCTTATAATTTATAATTAAGAATAAATATTGGTTAAAATGTGAGAGCTATTTGGACGACAAAAAACGATATATTTGTGTGGCATCATAGAAGTTGAGTTCCGCCAAAGTGTGAAACGTAAGAAAGAGGGGAACGGAGTGTCTTAATACTAGGTTCCCTCTGCCTACCCTGCTGTGTGCGGGATACAGCGTAAAGATGATTTATTTATTTATTTTTGACTTACACTGTATATATTCCGCATGTAGTAGGGTAAGCAAAAGAAAATTAAAATATTAACTATTAAATTTCCTCGAGCCAGAACCCACAACCTGTCGCGTTTACAACACACACTTGTGCCATTGCACCACGACTGGCCCCAGATTTAATTATGAGAAAAATATATATTTGACCGTTTACTTATCAAATAAAGATGAAATGAAATAGTAAAAGGCCACTTTATTGGACATATGAAACTCTTATTTCGTTCACAAATTAGATTGCGTACTTTCGTTTAAGGGAATGCTTCTACTGATTCTTATTAAATCGTGTGTCAAGATTGACCTATCTTCATTTACTTTTCTATATAAAGATATATTTTTTGTAATCAGCTTCACGCTGTATCCCGCACGCAGCAGGGTAGGCAGAGGGAACCTAGTGTTAAGACCCTCGTTACCCACTTTCTGCCGAATTCTGGAGGCATTGCGTGTTGAGTGGCGGAACTCAACGACGCTCTTTGCCTTAACACCAGAGCGAAGAAACAGAAATATAAATTTAAATAAATATTTCCATGCTTCGAGTGGGGATCGAACCCACAACCAGTTGCGTTTACATCACATCACACTTTGTGCCCCTGTGCTACGACTGGCCTCAAATATATATTTTGTTACGTAAAAATCATAGAAGAATGAACAACTGACTGCAAACGCGAAGAATGTGAGTTCAATTCCCATTTATTAGATTTGATGAATTATTTTAATTTTCGCGTTCTAGGATAAGGAAACTTGAAGTTGAGTTCTACCGACCACCATTCAATACATAATACATATATAGAATTTAAAGAAAAGTGGTGATTGGAGTATCTTGACACTAAATTCTTTTTGTTTGCCTTGAGGCCATCGTGGTGCAAAAGCACAAGCGTGTGACTGTGAACGCGATGGTTGTGGGTTCCACTCCCGCTCGAGGAAGTGAAATAGTTAATATTTTCATTTTCTTTTGTCTAGCCTACTACATGCGAAATACAGTGTGAAAAATAAATAAATCATATTTACGCTATATCCCGCACACAGCTGGGTAGGTAGGGGGAAGCAGGAAGCAGTTCCCCACTTTCTTAAGTTCCACACTTTGACAGAACTCAACGAATATAGTTTTTTAGTCGTCCAAATAGCTTTTGCATTTTAACCAATATCTATTTTTAATTACAAATGATGAGCTAAACAAAAACACTTTCACTCAAAAAGGCAAAGGAAAGAATCCCGCGGAGTTGTGTAGGCAGCGTAACATTTCTTCTCGTGGATTTGAACCCAGAACCAGCTCACTCTAATGCCAAAATAATTGTTATAACCAATTTACATAATAAATTGTCCAATTCTAATATCCTATCTATACTATAACAACTTCAGTTCAATGCTATACCCGTCAATACGTTAATAACTACTGTGACACCTACCGATGTGAATTACAGGCTATAATTTAGAGGGCAGTGGTGACCACGTTTGGTGTTTCCTAAATATCAATTTATACGTACCAGAGTGGTAGAATGGAATAGCATCTCACTGCGATGGTTGTGGGTTCGACTATTACTTGAGGTAAGGAGAGAAATGTAATAAAATTATATCCACTTTTACGATCTTGTTTTGAGCTCCGCTATCTAATAAATAATATTTATTAGAATATACGGAACGTAAATTGTAGAGAGTCTTCACGATATATTCTCTCTCTCCATAATGCTTTGCGGAATAAAGTGTGAAGCTGAAGAGTGAAAGATGGACTACTATGAAAGAATTTCTAAATATGAATGGAGCAGAAATTCAATTTCTAATTTAGAAGGTCGTGATGTAGGGCACAAGCGTGTGACTGTCAACTTAAAGCTAATGGGTTCAATCACTCAACACGAAATACCTCCAGAAATCGGCGGATAAAGGCTAAAAAAAATATTTAAAAACAAATATACATAAATAATATCGAATTGCAGGAGATCAAGCGTGTGACTGTGTACGCGATGGTTGTGGGTTCGATTCCCATTCGGGAGAAAGAACTATTTAGTACTATCATTTCTTCGCTCTTATAACGAGGCAAAATGTGTTGTTTTGCTCCGACATTCAACACGCAAAGTCTTGAGAAATCGGCGGAAAGTGGGGAACGGTAGTATGTTAATATGGGACAGAGTATCTTAACAGTAGGTTCCTAGTATTCCTCTCCCTACCCAGCCATATGCAGGATACAGAATGAAATCTGGAAAAAAAAATAGTTTGCCATATGTGGAGTAAAGTGCTTATGGAAGAGTTGTAAGTTAACTCAAGTTTTTTTTTTAACATTTTTAAAGTGTTATTCCACACTTAGGAAAGAAAAATACTTATTTAGAAAACGTATAAAAATTTGATTAGTTTCTTTCCTAAGTGTGGAATAACACTTTAAAAATGTTAAAAAAATATATATTTAAAAAATAGTGTCTCTCTTGCCAAACGATAATTCTTAGTAATTATCTTTGGGTAGCGGAAATTTTTTAAAATCTCCCTACAGAGATGCTAACAACATAAATAAGTTGTAACAAGCGTATAAAAATTTCGACGTAGCTTGGCTAGAACGCATGGCTTAGTGGTCAGAGCGCCTGGTCGGTTTCCAGGAGGCGCGGGTTCTAGTCCCACTGCGTTCAAATTTTTATACGTTTTCTAAATAAGTATTTAACTCAAGTTGTTGACAACAAATAGTGGTAATATAATAATAAAATGGGTTTACATTTCAAAGATTTACATAAATATGGCTTTGTTTATTTGTTTATATTTTTCGTCATGTATTTCCAGTGGAAAACAAGAATAATGAAAAATATCTAAATTCAATATTTTTGTGGCGTTACATTCCGCAATAATTATGTCTCCAGAATTGGCATAAAGGGGAATGGAAAGTCTTAACGGTTCACAGGTTGAAAAAAATAAATAAATTGATAGTATTGAAATTTAAATTAACAGTAAAATCAACAAATATTTAATTATTTATTAATCAGCTTCTCGCTGTATCCTACACACGGCAGGGTAGGCAGAGGGAACCCAGTGTTAAGACACTCTGTTCCCCACTTTCAGCCGAGTTCTAGAGGCATTGCTTGTTAAGTGCCGGAACTCAACGCCGCGCTTTGCCTCGACACCAGCGCGAAGAAATGAAATTATAATTTACATTTATAAAAATAAATATTTAATTTCCTCGAGTGGGAATCGAACCCACAACCAGTCGATTTTATCACAGTCAATCACATTTCGCCACTGCGTCACGACTGGCCTCAACAAATTTTTAATTAGATCATTTACAATATAACACGATTGTGAAAATGAATGGAAGAATTACAGCTACAATTATTGCGTAATGCGTATCTTCATTTGGCTTTCAGGACCAAAATTTCGTATATAATAGAATATATTATGTTAATATATTTTTTTAGTTTCACGCTCTATCCCGCACATTGCAGGGTTGGCAAAGGAAACCTGGGAACCTAGTGTAGTGAAACTCAACGCCAAACTTTGCCAAATTAACAGAACGAATATTAAATATTTCATTACCTCGAGTGGGAATCGAAGCCGTCACCACTCTCTCTTATGTCCTTGCACCACGACTGGCCTTAAATAAAATATATGTATATGCAATTTGAAAAAGTAAAATTTAAAAAGAAAAACTATCGAAACAAGTGTATGTCTGTAAACGTGACTGGTTATGGATTCAATCCCCACTGGAGGAAATGAAATATATATTTTTAATTTATATTTTCAACTCTACGCTCATGTATTAAGTCCCGTCACTCAACACACAACGCCTCCAGACTTCGGTGAAAAATTGAGAACAGAGTGTCTTAACACTAGGTTCTCTCTGTCTACCATGTTGTGTGCGGGATACAGCGTGAAGCTGATCGAAATAACTTTAGTAATGTATTTATATAGTTTCAGAATTAGTCCACTTTAATACATTTCTATAATTTTGTCTAACATAATAACTGACTCGACAGCAATAATAAATAGATTTGCGGCACTTCATATTCATTATGTTCATACATTTCATGAAATAGCGTTGAATGAATATTTATGAAAATATCACATACATAGAGACTTAACTAAATATTAATGTTATATAATTTCCATGATATTATTCTTAAATTAGGCTTTGATGACTTGTTATCGTAACTAATTCTTGATTGCTTGAGTTGTGGGTTCGATTCGATTCGAGTTTTATTTATAACATTTTCGGTTTCTAGTCTGTTTACACAAAAAAACAGTGGGTAACCACGGAACTCGTTAAATTAAAAAGTAATATTGAATGTAATCTTAAAAATCAGCTTCACGTTGTATCCCGCACACAGCATGGTAGGCAGAGGGAACTTAGTGTTAAGACACTTCGTTCTCCACTTTCTGCCGAATTCAGGGGGCATTGCGTGTTGAGTGGCAGAACTTAACGCCGCGCTTTGCCTCGACACCAGATCACAAGAAATAGAAATATAAATTTAAGTAAATATTTTATTTCCTCGAGTGGGGATCGAACCCACAACCAATTCATTTACGGTCACACTTCGT
Organism: Heliconius himera; assembly: GCA_021202915.1. NCBI lineage: Eukaryota > Metazoa > Arthropoda > Insecta > Lepidoptera > Nymphalidae > Heliconius > Heliconius himera. The sequence goes on along the minus strand of JAJHJA010000688.1, from coordinate 602,555 downwards.
GCCTCTGCACCACGACTGGCCCCCGATTATGTATCGATACATAATCGTAATAAAAACATATCGATAATTATAAATCGATATCAGGCTGTTGTTGTGGCACAGCACATATTGTTAGTTCACGTCTCACACAGAGGAATGAAATATTAAATATTTTCATTTCCTCTACTCTGCTAACACAACGCGATCACGAAATATACGAACAGACAGACAGACGAACAACAAAGGAGACCTACAAGGCTTCCGTTTCTACTTTTTTAAGGTACGGAACCCTAAAAAAATAATAGATTCACATTTAAATACAAACAAAATCCCAAAAATCAACTAGTTTATTAACATACACTCTAAACACATATATCACACACTCCCAGCACAGGTATTCTCAAATATGTCCCATTTACTTTGATGAATTTTTTGTTTTCGACCAAAAGGACGCTATCGGTTGCAAAGCGAAAATTTAATATCGCCAAAGCCCACTTGTGAAATATGGCAGTTTTCAGTTACAGGCTGCACTATGGCGGACTGTTTAAGCTTAAAATATTGCTACGTTGATTATAATATGTATAGTTAAATATTATTTTGTATAAATTCTTGTTATAATATAATAATATAACGTGTTGTGTTCTTAGTATAATTTGTGGTGGAGTTGATGATGTTGTTTTGTTAATAGTGTATTAATTAAGTCTTTATTTGTTTTTGTTATTAAAAAAATATATTAAAGTAAATCAGCTTCACGCTGTATCCCGCACACAGCACGGTAGGCAGAGAGACCTAGTGTTAAGACACTCCGTTTCCCACTCACACACCACCGAATTTAGGAGGCATATTGGAGTTGCTAAAATGTCATATATTAAACACAGATTGAGAAGTATAATGACCTCGTATTCGGTATAAATGTATAGCAGGGTGAATAAATAGAACTTAATAATTCAACACTCTGTTTCCCACTTTCCACCCAACATTCGAGCATGCATTCCACAATATGCATGCATATTGAGTGGCCGAACGCATCGCTGCGGGTTGTCTTGGTACCAAAGCGAGGATAATAAATAATTCATTGCTTCGATTTGGAATTGAACACAAAACCTAGTCGCGTTTTCAATGTGCCATCACGGTAGGCAGAGGGAACCAGAGCAGAATATTTTGCTTAAATTGGACGGAACGGAATGCTGTTCTGCACTTTCCGCCCAATTCTTGAGATATTATGTTTTAATGTATGGAACTCAAAGCTGTGCTTTAGGGACGAGCCCTAGAGCGAGGATCGAACACACGACCATGGCATTTACAGTCACACGCTTGTACCCCAGCGCCATGACGGCCTCATGATAATAATATTTTCAAAATATTAAATTCATTATGTTTATGTTAATCATGATTGAGGCCAGTCGTGGCACAGTGCACAAAGTGTGACTGGAAAACTGAGTGGTTGTGAGTTCGATCCGCACTCGAGGAAATGAAATATTTAATTACATTTATATTTTTATTTTCTTCGCCCTGGTGTCGAGGCAAAGCGCGGCGGTGCCGCCACTCAACAAACAATGCCTGCAGAACTCGGAGGAAAGTGGAGAACGGAGTGTCTTAACACTAGGTCCCCTCTGTCTACACTGATGTGTGCGGAATACAGTGTGAAGCCGATTTATTTTTTCATTTAATCATGACTGAGAATCGAACCTACCGAATAGTAGTGACAGCCATTATGTATTCAAAGGATCAGTACCAAAAGTAAAAATTTTCTAGAAAAACTTTCCAGCTAAAAACAGCTCAAAACACTCGTGTGGTTTGGCGTGTGTGGTTTCGTTGGTTTACTTAGTTCTTCTGAAAATTGAAAAATTTTGTTTAACATTTCGTTTAGTTATTTACTTCAACACATACATATGTGATGTATACATGTTTGAGGCCATTGTGGCGCAGTGTGACAGTGTGTGTCTGCTAACACGATGATTGTGGGTTTAATTCCTATTCAGGGGTATTTCTATAAATAAATAATTTCATTTCTTTGCTCGGCAAATGCCATGGAACGGAGTTTTCTACATTTGATATCTACTCAAAAGATTTTTTCTAGCTTTACGTAAATTGCAAAGTTCGCAGGGGCAACCTAGTATTAAAATGTTCCGTTCCCATTTTTCCCAAGACACTTCTGTTACCCACTTTCAGTCGAATTCTGGAGGCACTGCGTTTTGAGTTTTAAGCCCAATGCCGAAATGGCGGAATTAAACTCCGCGTTTTATCTATAGCAATAAGAAAAGACGCGAGGAAATGTTACATTCAATCCTGCAAGTGGAAATCGAACTCACAACCTTTGATTTTGCAATGAGGCACTAGCACTACAGGAAAAATATACAATAAGGCTATAGAAGACTTTTATTTTTTATACAAACATAAAAACACAAGCAAAAGGGCAATGGTTAAAACAATTGTATTTTAGTGTTATTTCTTTAGCGAAATAACTATTCTATTTCAGTAATAATAATAAAATGAATAAATACGGTTCGTGTACTGTAAAAAAGATCCAGATTGATTTTTTTGTTATGTTATACGAAATAAAACATCTATATATAGTTTAGTTATGAATTAATTCATATTTAGGACTAAAATAATAAAACATTTAGGATTTTTTTTAAAATATTTGTATAATATATATAATATAATTATCGTGACATATTGCTTTTAGTTACTATGTGATAAAAAGCGGCGTTGAGTCCCGTCACTTATCAAATGTCGAATTCAGGCAAAAAGTGGAGGACGGAGTGAGGATTTGCCATTAGGGTCCAGAGTCTCAACCCCATGACGTCGGGTTAACTGTTCTTTAATTTAACTTTACTTTGAAACAATGAAAGTATTATACTCCACTTTATTGTCTTTGCTTAAAAATACCTTATAATAATTAATATCTTTCAAGACGTAGGTTTATAATATTTTTTTAATCAGTAAAGAAATATGAAAAGTAAATATTTTTTAAATATTTTTTACCGTAAATTGAAGTACACAATGCAGTGTTGGTACCGATGTTATACGGCAACGAAACGTGGGTATTACAGAAAAAGAATGAATGAAATGCCGTGGAGATGCGATCTCTTCGTAGGATATGCGGAGTCAGCTTAGCTGATCGAATCTACAATAAAGAGATACACAGAATAGCAGCAGTAGCAGCCAGGATGTCACGGCAAGAATGAAGAAGAACGTGCTCAGCTGGTTTGGACACGTCGAACGAATGAGTGATGAAAGAATAGCAAAAAAGATTTATGGAGGAAAAGTGAGTGGTAAGAGAGATAGGGGTCTCTTACCTATCTCTCTTACCACACCTTGGTTGACATTCGAAAACACAGTGTCAAAGATACTGAAGGAAGGTCACGTAAAAAGTATGAGAACCTCCCGGAGGGCATGTATGAAGAGATTGATGACAGTGGACGAGGCGAAAGAGGTATGTAGAGACCGTAGCGTTTGGCGCCCTGTTCTCTCTGATTTAAGTTAGGTTAACTTTATTATTACTCTTAATGGTTATCAACTTATAAGCAGTAAATCTTTACTTTATTATTTCCATAAATATTATATCTGTAAAACATTTAACTAACTGCCATGTTGGCAGTTGACCATTATCTATGATTTGGTCAGTATTAGTCAGTGCTGTTTAAGTAAGGAGGCTCTCTTCTCTTGTCGTCAGCTCCGTGACCTAACATTTTAAAGCTATTTAATTTAGTACCAAATCGTTACTTTTTAAGTATTAGGTTATTATATACTGGTTAAATAAAAAAAAAAACATTTTTCCATATTTTTAAAGTGTTACTTAGGAAAGAAAAATATTTATTTAGAAAACGTATAAAAATTTGAACGAAGCGGGACTCGAACGTATTGCTTAGTCAGAGCACCTGGTTGGTTTCCAGGAGGCGCGGGTTCGAGTTTGCTAAATAAAAAAAATGTTAATTATTGTAGTAAATTATATTATAAATACTTGTACAAGGCATCAATCTATACCAATTCTTTGTTTTGATTTCAATAAATAATAAATTAGTTGATACTATCAACTTCTTTTCTTAATTTATTTTGTTGTATTACCGTCTATACTCATAAATACATTAAATATATAAATTTTATATCTTTTTATTTCTACAACCTTAATTACTATTTCAATTATTCATAATTAAATTTCTAAGCTCTACATAAACTTTAATTTTCAAACACGCGTGGTTCAGCCGGAACCTGACAATGAGTCATGTCTGTATCCTGTACACAGGAGGGAGGCAGAGGGAACCTAGTATTAAGACACTCCGTCCCCACTTTCCGCCAAATTTTAGAGGCGTTGCGTGCTGAGTGGCGGAACTCGACACCAAAGCTAAAAATGGAAATATACATTTTAATAAATATTTCATTTCCTCGAGTATAGATCGAACCCACAACCAGTCGATTTTACAATCACACTTTGTGCCCCTTCGCCACGACTGGCATCGTAGAAGTAAACTTTATTATTGAATGTAATATTCTTAAATTTTTAAGAAGATTTACAAATGTCACACACAGTAGTATTTAAATAAAATCGTATTAAAATAAAATTTTATATACCTATCTACAATTCATGCAAATATGAAACATTGAAAACAGTAAATTAACGAATGTGCGCTATCATTTAAATAATAATTACATATTTGTATTTGACTATGTACATATCAAAGTTTTATAAAATACATTCAAAAAATACAAGCACACTTTAATTAAATATTGAACAAGTATTTACATACATTGAAACGAATGAAATATGATAAAAATGAAATTTAAATATTGTATTTTATTATTCTTTTTAAGTATAATATTATATTTAAGTAAGCGCTACAGTTGTGGGTTCGACTCCCCTTTGGGGGATTGAACTATTTTCAGCTTCTCGCTCTGTAAATAAAACAAATCACCACTCAAAATATTGCATTTGCTGTGATAATTGAGCGGAAATTGGAGGAGCGGAGTGTCTTTTGCATCGTGGGATATCGTGAAGCAAAAAATGGGCCTTATTAAAAGAACAGGATGATAGTCACCCAACACGCCATTCAAAAATTCTGCGTGATGATAAAAAAAAATTGCGAAAGCGTATTTTGTAAGCTTTTGTATGAACATAGTAAAATGGCTTGCTATTCAGAACTACTAACGAGGGGTGCTTATCAGTTGCTTAATTTTGGACTGTGATTAGGACGCGATATAATAATTATTTTATATTTAAATTACTTTTCCCCCTTTTTTGTATTAACATTCTATAATATTTCGTCGTAGGGAACATGGAGTTAAGACACTTTATTCTCCATTTTCCTTTCAACTTTGGGAACATGCGTGTTGAGAAACAGAACTCAACTTTTCTCGTTTTGTCTTGTTACCAGACCGAGGTAATTATAATAACTCATTCCCTCAGTAGAAATTGATCTTACAACCGTCGCCTTTACAGTCGCACGCTGTGACGATGCACCACGACGGCCTTCATATTTCATTTTGAATCCATTAATAAATATTGTATTTTAAGTGACTAAGCCCAACGTCTCATTTTAATTATTTAGACCTAACAGATTAATAAAAAAATATTTGTATAATATAATCTAACACTTATTTTAAAAAATAAATTTTTAAAACATTATATAAATACAAAAAAAATAAAGAAAAAAATCTAAATTATAATTTTTAGGCTAAAGCAATATGAAAACGCCCTTACTTTGAACTAACACTCAGAGAACATTATTTTATCTCACATTTAGAGCTTAAAACTCTGTAACCAATATTTAGTTGGTGCTCTATAATTGTGTTTGACTCAATCTTAGTTAGTTTGTATGCAGTGAGAAATTTCATTTTAGATTACTAGGAGGTTCCGTTCGTTGCTTGTTCGCTCTTAAACCACGTTACGCTTCGCTTCGAATAGAAAAAAATAAATAAATAAATCAGCTTCACACTGTATCCCGCACACGCACCCGCAGCAGGGTAGGCAGAGGGAACCTAGTGTTAGGATAAAGCGTGAAGCTGATTTATTTTTTTATTTAATTTTATTTATATAATAGCTAATCTTACTCTTCTTTATTACCAAAAAAATGCACTTTATCTTTTGATATCCACCGCTATACAATAAATCATGACTAAAAGGCAACCCATTTACCCATACAAACTCTGACGAACAACACGATGCTAAGCCCAAGCTAAAATATACTCTAATATTTAAGATTTAAAGTTGAAATTGTATTAATTTACTAGAAAATTTGGTAAATCTTGAAACTTGAGACATAATGTAGTATTTACAAAAGATATTAGGGAAGGAATTTTGAATATAAAGCTTATATACAAAAACTTATTTTGATTGTTTACATTTAATTTTAAAGTTTTAGAAAGAAAAATATTACAAAATTAAAAAGAACTAGTAAAGTCTTTTTACTATAGAGAGGAAACGTAAATATTTTTTTCCCCCGAGTGGGAATCGAACCTGCAACAATCGCGTTTACACCGCTGAGGCAATAAAACAGCAAAAGTGAAGATAAATATTTGAAAATCTACGTCAAAATAGCTCTTTGCCAAGCTTAATGTACATCGAAGATCATAACACTACGTCAAATTCAACTTTCGAGCAACAACAAAAAGTGCCATTCTTCCAAAAAGACATTCAGAATAACCTTGATTTGCTACAGGCATATTCAAATACGTTTTTACGAAAATAACTCTAATATTAAGACACTCTCTTCTCCACATACCACCCAATAATCTTTACGTGTTGAGTAGCGGAAATCAATGCTTTTTAACCTGGGCGAAGAAATCAAAAAAATGACTCCCCAGAGTAGAAATCCAACTCACATTAGTCACATTTCCAGTCAGATATCGTGCCGCAACGGCTTTAATCTTAATATAAATAATTTAATATAAATTATTTTACTACTTTTAATAGTTATTATTGGCTATAGCGATGAAGCACACCGTTTTAGTGAATATTTGATGGTTAAGGTTGGGGTCCCAACTTAAGCAAATGATTATATTCAAATTATTTTAATTTCCCCGCTTTGGTGAACAAAGCGCGGCGAAAACCGTTATTTAACACACATTTACGGTTCCAAAGTAGGCAAAAAATGGGCTACTCTTTTTTTCTCGTAAAAACTAAAAAAAAATGTTTTTTTTTTGCGGCCAACAAAATAGGAAAAAATAACAAAAATATAATCACTTCCAAAATACAGATTTAGGCACAAGCACCACCAATCATCGTACGTACTCTTAAGATTACTAAACGGTGACGTCAGAAATATATAATCTTGTGATTCAATCCAAAATCAAAGTACATTTCATACATTTCAACACAATTCACCCCCAAGCAAACAAAGCGAACACAAGCAGCCACTCTCGTTAGAGCGTTTACTGTAATTATGATGTAAGCTTACAGAATATTATATAAGTTTTGACGAAATTTGTACCATATGACACGTAATGTGGCTTAGGGGTAGTTCATTTAAGTTTATGCGAGAACCCTGTATAGTTTGTAGGTAAATGTAATCTTTGATTCGGTTCTCCTTTCTCCAGTTTCACGCTGTATCCCGCATCTAGATCTAGAAGGGTAAGGTGAGGGAACGTGGTAATTTAAGGTTTACACTCTGCTTGTGCCCTTCCACCAATAGCCCAAATTGGGCTTCTCCATTCTCCGTATCTTTAAAATATATATTTTTTAATATCATCTTGTTCTCTCGTAAATTTTGTTAAGACAATTCGTATCCCACGCACCGCACAATTTTCGAGGTAGACAGTACTGCCGGAACGATGAAATGAAGATATATATGTATGTTTGTATATATGTTCCTATTTAGCGTTATAGAGACAAAAAGCCTTGACCAATTTTGATGATATTTTTAACATTTTTAAAGTATTATCTCGCACTTAGGAAAGAAAAATACTTGACAAATAAGTTTTTTTATAATGCATAAGACGATCGATTCGTCTTAACCTTGCGAGTGTTACTGGAGTGTCACATAATAGTTATTTTGATTCATCATAGCGACAACCAGTCTCCATATTGACGAAATTGAAAAGAATAGAGAAACTGTGTTAAGAGGGGCATCGTTGAATATGTATTTAAAAATTATTATTATATAAATAATATAAATAAATCAAATCAGCTTCACACTGTATCCTGTACACTGCAGGGTAGGCAGAGGGAACCTAGTGTTAAGACACTCCGTTCCCCAAACTCCTTTCTGCCAAATCTGCAGGTATTCCGTGTTGAGTGGCAGAATTCAACGCCGCACTCGTCCTCGACACAGGAGCGAAGAAATGGAAATATAAATTTTAAACAAATATTTCATCTCCTCGAGTGGGGATCGAACCCACAACTAGTCGGTTTTACAGTCACACTTTGTGCCCCTGCGCCACGACTGGCCTCAATTATTATTAGATAAATACTTATATTAGCATAACATATAAAGATTTGAACCCGCACTTGGAACGGGACTTGGACGGTTTCAAAGGGGCGCGGATATAATAAGTCCAAAAGGGATTATAAGAAATTAGATAATAATGAGAGAACAAGTCTATAATATAAACCTATATCAGGAAACTCGGTCTTTGTCATACATCACTTATACTTATTTCTATTTAACAAAGGGGACAAAGCCATGAATAAAATGGCAAAGCAAGTGTTTATATAGCTATTTGTAAATCAAATTTGTAGAGGCCAAACATGGCGATTCCTACTCGAGGAAATTAAATATTTAATATTTTTCTGCTCTAGTGTCAATACAAAGGTATTCGATGGAAACTGGGGGATCGCATGTCTTAACTCTAGGTTCCCTCAGCCTACCATATTGTGTACGGGATACAGCGTGACGCTAATAAAAAGTCTATAAATAAAATAATATAAATATGTATATTTCACAAAAGGGGGCAAAGCCGTGAGTAAAAACTAGTATTTATATAAGCCTTTTGGAACTAACGTCAAGAGAAACACGTTTTGTTGGAAAGACTCAAATGAAGCACCTCACCATGTGCGGTGTCACAATATTATCTTCATTATGTAATGTATGTCTTTGATGAAAACTTTACTAAAATTCAAATTCACAAGCGGGTTTTCGCTTCGTGTGAATTTTTGTATCAAGCATGGATTCTTTTTATAGTTCTAGGTACAGTTACCGGTTGAGGTAAATATATTATGGTTGTGGTTTTTGTTTGTATTGTAAATTATTTTTTTAAAAGGGCAACAATTGAAATTTTTTTTAATTGTATTGTAAATTGTTGTCCAATAGGTCACATGGCCGAAACAAAAGGAACTTTGTATAAACATAAAGATTTTGGATTCGATTCTTATTCACGAGTGCTTACAGTTCCTCGCGCTGGTACCAAAAAGACAACAGACGCGTCGTTGAGTTCCAACACTCAACACGAAATGCCTCCAGGATTCACCATAAAACAGGGGAAAGGAAATGTTCCCAGGTTCTCTCTGCCTACCCTACAATTTGCGGGATACAGCGTTAAGCTAAAAGAAAAACAAAAAATTACGCATATTTGGTAGCAAATAAAAAATCATCAAATTCATTCTGTTTTTTTGGTATTATAATTATTACAACTTCGCTTCGCTCTCATAGAGGCTTATAAATATAAATAAATCTAACCAATCCTTTATTCAAATATAAGAAAATCTACATAAAAATTGTTCATATTATTAGTCATAGTGAATAAGCTGGAAATGGTTTCAACCCACTTTTCTACTACTTGACCCTACACGCCATTCGCATTCAATTCCTAAGAGCTTTACTTATACCAAAATTCTTAGGAAGGACACTCGAAAAAAGTTTCTTAATAACTTAATATAGCAAATAAGGCTTTTCCTTTTTTTATATGTTATGTAGGTTACTGATCTATTCATTGTTATAAGACAAAACGCGGCGTTAAATTCCGCTACTCAATTACTACTTTGTAGCTGAAAAAATTGTATAGCGATATGACAGTCCTCTTTTGGTTATCGTTTGTTAAGATTGAGTGATTTAACCTGTAACAATTATTAGAATTGAACCTATACCTATTATACGATTATGGGCTTACACATCTACTACTACGCTTAAAACATTTAAAATGTTGTATTATATATTATACACCATGTTAATATGTCATAATATTACTTATATTACAACAATTCTTTTAATTGGCGCCCAAATATACTTTTCACTTATGGCACAGGGGCACAAGCGTGTAACTGCTAACGCGACAGGTTGTGGGCTCTAATCCCACTCGAGGAAATTAAATATTTAATGTTTTAATTGCTTCGCTCTGGTGTCGAGGCAAAGCGCTGATACAAGCGCTTTAAGCCAAATAAGCTCTCAAGCTTTATAATATAAGTAAAGTCATCACTATAGGTAAAGTAAAAGGCTTATTATGCTCAGTCGTAATATAAGGTCCTACCAATATGTGTGTGGGTACAAATCCTTATCAAAAAAATCTATGAAAATAATAAAAAAATTACACCTTCATACAAAATAACGTTCACACGTTCACGGTCGATAAAAACACTGTGTTAATCATTTTGTTGAGACGACACAGTAAAATTACAATATGAATGAATGAATGAATGGAAACGAATGTCTTTGTGTTTCTGCGGACCGTACAATGAAATGTAATTTTATTTACACACACGTAATGTGATAAAGTTAAATAATGTAGAGGGTTGAAATCTGTAAAAACTGCTTTTGTTTATCAAAACTCTTTTTTATTTTTGTTTAGGTTCACGTTGTATCTGACATAGGTAGAGGGGACTAGGGAACCTAGTGCTATGTGACTTCCGTTCACCACTTTTCGTCGAATTCTGGCGTATTGATTGGTGGATCTCAACGCCGCGCTTTGTCTCGTTACCAGAGAGGAAATTAAATATTTAATATTATGAAAATATTAAAAACCACGACAGACCACTACTGGCCTCTCTTTTTTCTCTTTTCTTAAAAATTTCGAGCATTTTACTTTTAGTGCTCTCCCTTACATTTCTTAGCCTATCTTCATACATTTCCACTTTATAATTTACTAGTTTCGTGTCTGCGTATATTGCCAGTCACTTAGTACACATGACATAAGATATCTCGGAACATATTACATACTACAATTATTATCTCGTTTATTAATACAGGATGTTTTATAAAATAATTTAAGCTGTAGCGTAAAAATTAAAATGGTATATTTATCGATTTAAGTAATAAACATATTTTAAGAAGGTCGTCGGGGCGCATTGAGGCAGATCCACTGTAAACGAAATTTGTGGGTTCTTTCCTCCATTCTCCCTCCCCTCTTCTGATAGAGGTCCGTTGTTGGGTTCTGCCACTCATCACAAGTTACGCCATAATATCTCTATTTTAGAAAAGAAAACGGATTGTCTTGATGCCGAGTTCTCTCCGCTTAGTCTGCTATATACAACAACAAACAACACCAAAGCGACAACACGAAACTAACTAATGAAATGACAGCATTAAGTTGTTAATATTTACTTAAATGTATATTTCCATTTCTTCGCTCTAGTGTCGAGGCAAAGCGCGGCGTTGAATTCTGCCACTCTACACGCAATGCCTCCAGAATCCGGCAGAAAGTGGGGAACGGAGTGTCTTAACACTAGGTTCCCTCTGCCTACCCTGCTGTGTGCGGGATACAGCGTGAAGCTGAATGAATGAATGAATTAAGTTTGTTGCAATAATGTAACAATGTCCTGAATACCTTTCCTATTTTACATATAAATCAACCTATCTATTCGAAAATTTCATTCCAATACGTAGCGAAGCTTATATTTCAATATGAAAATCTTTATGAACACAAGCTAGAGTAGAATCTAGGTGAATCGCTGACAACGGTATGTAGAGTCAGTCAAGTTGCTATCTTTATAGCAAAAGTACTGAAATATATTAATGTTTGAAGAAACTTAAAACTAGTTTTAGGTTATGGAATAGATCTTCTATTTTAAATGAAGTTGTTTGTGGTTACGGGTAGACTAAGGACCACGGACTACTGCAAAGTGTTCGAAACATCGGGTTTCCAAAAATGTTTAATACTAAATATACGCGATTAATTCGAAAAAAAATAGTTTCATTTAAATTTTAAAATGTGTAAAAATTTAACAATCATGAAAATTAAAAAAAAGAACTATATTATTATGTGGTATTTTTTGGGTGAGTGTTAAGACACTATATTTTTCGTATTCTGTCTATTTTTAAAATATGTTTCAAGTTCTAAGAAAATATATATTTTAGGTTATCAACCCTAAGTATAAATCGAACTCATAGTCGTTACATACAATCGGTTCGGTCTCAACTAAGTCCTTACTAATATTTGTTCAACCACCAAAACGTTATCATTACAGTAAGAGTTAACGTTCATAGTGCAATAAGACAGTATCAAATATGGTCGGTAAACAGTAAAAGTGTTTTTGTTTTGGCAAGCTAGTGTTAAGACACTACCGTTTCCTACTTTTCGCTGAATTGTGGAAGCTTTTCATGTAAAGTGGCGTTTCAGCAAGGAAATAAAAAATTATAATATTTAATTTCTTAGAGTGGGATGCGAACCCACAACTTACAGTTATAGTCCCACACTTGTGGCTCTGCGCCACGACTTAATCAGCTCCACGCTGCATCCCGCACACAGCAGGGTAGGCAGAGGGAACCTAGTGTTAAGACACTCCATTCCCCATTTTCTGCCGACTTTTGGAGGCATTGCGTGTTGAGTGACAGAACTCAACGCCGCGCTTAGCCTCGACACCAGAGCGAAGAAATGGAAATATAAATTTAAGTAAATATTTAATCTCCTCGAGTGGGGATCGAACCCACATCCTGTCGGTTTTACAGTCACAGTTTGTGCGTTACGCCACGACTGTTCTTCTATGTATGTATAATGCATTTGTATATATTAGTTTAAAGAAACAAACAAATAAGTCAAAATAAGATAAGAGCAACGAAATAGAAGACTTTTTAGATAAAGTCCGAGTACAATATAAAATTTACTGTTTATTACAGTAATAGTTTCTATTTATAAACGTTTTGCTATCTTTTCGTATCTTAAACAATCTAGCTTTTATCTTATATCTTTTGGTATTGCTAATTTAATTGTAAAGCAAATCTGTTTTTTTTTCTTAATCTATACTAATGTTATGATGTACATGTCTGTTTGAACATGCTAATCTAAGAAACTGAACAAAAAAAGAATTTTACGTCAGATAGTCCATCCAGATAGCTCTAATAGGCTTTATTACACCATATTAGTTGTTCGTAACCCATTATACTTTTTGATAGTTATCTCGGCCTCTAGAATATGTCATTTAAAATATTCGTTATTTTCATTTGATAGTGTGAGTAGGCCCGCAGTTATTAGCGAATATAATTATAATAAAGAACTCAATCAGCTTCACGCTATATCACGCACACAGAAGGGTAGGCAGAGGGAATCTAGACATTGCGTACTGAGTGTCCGCGCTTTGCCTGGACACCAGAGCGAAGAAATGGAAATATAAATTTAAGTAAATATTTAATCTCCTTGAATGAGGATCAAACCCACAACCACTCAGTTTTACAGTCAAACTTTGTGCCCCTGCGCCACGACTGCCCTCCGACTATATTTATAGGAAAAATAACATTTAAAAAAATAAATAACGTAACCATTTATTTACCGACTGATTTAAAATTATATTCTTTACCATTGCCGTTTAGACTGGATTTTGTAGCCAATAACATAGCGCGGACAAAGCCGCGCGCGAGACTGATGTATATAAGTCAGCTTCACGCTGTATCCGGCTCACAGCAGGATATGCAGAGGGAGCCTAGTGCCCTTAGTGAACCCACTTCGTACCCTACTTCCCGCCGAATTTTGGAGGCATTGCGTGTTGAGTGGCGAAACTCAACGCCACGCTTTGCTTTTGCATAGACAAATAGGCTGGTATAGACCAGAGCAAAGAAATGGAAATATAAATTTAAATAAAATCGAATCCACACCTATCACATGTAGAGTTTTCTAATCCAACTGTACCACGAAAGCGTCAATCAACCTTTTTAATCATATCTCCAAAATGAGATCTTTGAACCTAAACACCTAGATCTATTTGATTATAAACTTTAAATTACTTTACCAACTTCGCCAATTCGCCCCTTTCATGTTTTCAGTTTGAATAATTATATTATATTGAGTTTTCGCATGGTTATGCTTGTTTTAGGAAAATATTTGAATTTCAAGGTACAAGTACTTTTCGCGGAATTTTATAAGCGTGTCGAGTAGCGAAACTCAACGCTGTGTATGCGCCGTGGCTGTAAAACAAAAAAAAAAACCTATTTTTTCGCGTTGAAGTAGGAATTTTGAAAAACATTTTCTTAGTAGTTTGAAGGCAGTAGTGGCGCAGTGGTACAAAATGTGACTGTAAAACTGACTGGTTGTGGGTTCGATCCCACTCGAGGAAATGAAATATTTATTATATACATAAATTTATTATATATACATTTATATTTTCATATCTTCGCTCTGGTGTCGAGGCATAACGGTTGAGTTCCGCCACTCAACACACAATGCCTCCAAAACTCGGCGGAAAGTGGGGACCGGAGTCTCTTAACACTAGGTACCCTCTGCCTACCCTGCTATGTGCGGGATACAGTGTGAAGCTGATTTTAATTTTTTAATTTCCTTTCTTCACCTAGGAATGTACATGTCAAATTTGTGTATGCGTTGTCTGTCAGTCACTCAGTACTAGGACGTTTGTTTTGGTTAACACACGTGTTAGTGAGGGATTCTTGTTTTTGTGTTATTTTTCACAAATTTTTAGTGCAAATTGCGGTTTTTAAATAAAAGATCTGTATTTCTTAGTTATTAGGTTGTTGTGAGTGTTTTGGTGTTTTTGTCAGTAGATTAGTTATATTATAAGGTAAGGTTAAAGGTTAAGTTTTAAAATGGATGCTGAGCATCCGCCCGATCCCCCGGACCCTGGAGGTGGCATAGGCGATTTAAACTCGACATCGCGTAAAAGACAAGGTGGTGACCCACCTTCTAATAATAATGAAACCATAAAAAAAACCATTATAAATCCTGCTACCGCGACTCCGTCTATTCAGAATTTATATGTACATCCTTCCTTTTCTGAAAGTCCTAAGTCCTATCTTGATACGGACAAAGGCCCTTTCTTAGTGTACGTGTCGAGGGAAACTCCAGACCCCGCAGCTGGAACATCTATTAAAGCCATTAAATTTGGCCAATTTTTACATATAAATAAAATTTCAAATATCACCAGTGATGGTGTGAAAAACATTGGTCGCAACAAAATTAGCGTTGAATTCTCAACAGCTACTGCAGCGAATTTATTTTTATCCAATCCCATTCTTAGTCTATGTAAATATGTTGCTGTTATCCCAACTTTCAATATTACTAGAATGGGTATTGTAAGAGATGTTCCAGTAGATTTTTCTTTGGATGAATTTGTGAGTTCATTAGAATTTCCTTCAGGTGGTGTGCAGGTAATGAAAGTGAGACGTTTAAATAGAAAGTGTGTCAGTGAGGGTGTGACTACATGGGTCCCGACTCAGTCGGTTGTAGTTACATTCCGTGGTCAAATGTTGCCTGAAAGGGTCTTTTCGTACCATTCCTCCCTTCCAGTCGAACCCTACAAATATCCCACCATCCAATGCCTTAATTGCTGTCGCTTTGGTCATGTAAAATCACAGTGCAGATCGAAGCCAAGGTGTTATAAGTGTTCTGAGTTCCATAATGGTGATGCATGTGACACTAGTAGGGAAAATTCTTTATGTTTATATTGTGAAAGTAAACATTTTGCAACAGACAAGGACTGCCCTGAGTTTGCAAGGCAACAGTCCATCAAAATTACAATGTCTCAGGAATGTATATCATATATAGAGGCTTCCGCTCGTTTCCCTCCTGTCCGCAGATCCTATGCTGACATGGCTAAGGAAATATCTGCTCCTCCCGCTCACTCAACCCCCTTATCACCAATACCATCTGCCCCTGTCACTCCGTATAAATCATACCGAAAGACAGTTTTCCAGTCTCCACGTCCCCGCGCTCCTTTAGCAAAGGGATATAACAGACAAGCTCATCAAGCCATAACTGCCAATTGTCCCTCTTCCCTTCCTAATGGTTGCGCTCTAAATCAAGGTGTTGACAGTCCAATAGAGTCTAGAAAAGATCTATTGGTTGCACTAACTGAAACCCTTGTGAGCATCTTTCAAACCGCTGATGAACTCCCCATACCGTCCAACGTTGCCAAAAACTTACTAACAATCTTTAAAATATTAAACAATGGAGCCACTGAACTTCCTACAGTGGAATAGTCAAAGTATTCGTGCCAAAAAGCACGAATTACTTTATATTATTTCTCTGTATAATCCTGTCATTATTGCCCTCTCAGAAACATGGTTGTTGCCTGATTCCCGCTTTAGGGTACCAGGTTTCTCCTGTTTGGGGGAGGACAGAAATGACGGGTATGGAGGCTGTGCTATCCTTATCCAGCACTCCTCTCCTTATTCCCTTATTCCTATCCCTCCTCACAGTCAACAGATTAATGCTGTTGCTGTGAGGGCTTTCAATATCTCCTTCCTGTCCGTTTATATACCTCATCCCTCTTCCTCTCTTTTCCTTGAGCTTAAGTCTATTATCTCTTCACTTCCTAGTCCTGTGTTGGTCCTAGGGGATTTTAACACTCATCACTCTTTGTGGGGGTGTTATTACTGTGATGGATTTTCGCCTTCGTTGGTAGACATGATTGATGATGTATCTCTTTGCATTCTCAATGATGGCTCACCGACTCGTAGGGTTAATCCAAATCAGAATCCTAGGACTGCTGTTGACCTTTCCTTATCTTCTCCTTCTCTTGCTTCCCAGCTATCATGGTCTGTTCTTCCTTCTACCCATGGTAGTGACCATTTCCCTATTCTCCTTTCTATACATAATAGACATCCCCCTTCTCCCCCTCTTAACTCTGCCTCTAAATATAACTTGAAGCAAGCCAACTGGAATGAGTATGCCGACTCTGTGGATTGCATGTTGGGCAATCTTCCTGAGTTCGGTAATTTTGAGAATATCTTTCTTTGTTATGATCGTTTTGTCTCTGCCATTTTGTCTGCAGCTGACTTGCACATCCCTAAAAAACACTCCATTCAGAATTGGATGCATTTCAATCCCTGGTGGGATCAGGAATGCTCTGATTCTGTCGATCGGCGAACATCTGCCGAGGAGTCATATGCTGCCTGTATGATTATGGAGAATTACATTGAGTACAAGCGCAGAGATGCGAAGTTTAGAAACTTGACTGGGAAAAAGAAAAAACTTGGATGGACTAATTTTTGTGAATCCCTTAGTCCTTGCTCTCCTTCCTCCCTTGTGTGGACAAATGTTAAGAGATTTCGCCGTTCTCTTAACAGCAGTCCCAGTCCTAGTTCCAATAATCCCTCTTTGGAGGACATCACTTACCGCTTAAATACTGCTTTACGCTATCTAGACCAGTGGCTCTCTAACCATGGCTTGGCACTATCAGTAGCAAAGTGCCGGGCAGTAGTTTTTTCCAAAAAGAGAGTAACTCCTGATTTTGAAATTATTTTAGGTAATGATACTCTTCAATTAGCAGAGAACGTTAAATTCTTAGGCATGATTCTTGATAAAAGACTGAACGGAATTGCACATGCTGAACATATCAGTAAAAAATGTGAAAAGGGCATTAACGCTTTAAGAGCTGTGTCTGGTGTGTGGTGGGGCGCACACCCTTATACTCTAAAACTACTGTACAATGCCATAATTCGTAGTCACATTGACTATGGATTATTTGTTTTAGACCCTTTTAATAAAGTTGCTACTGAAAAACTCAATAGAATCCAATACAAATGCCTACGAATTATTATAGGTGCAATGAAGTCTTCCCCCACCAACGCACTGCAGGTGGAGTGTGTAGATCCACCTTTTCCTATCCGTCGCCAATTCCTATCTGATCGGTTTGTTGGTAAAATGTTACAGCTGTCTTCCCACCCCCTATGGTCTAAGCTATCTGATTTAGCGGACCTCATCCCTCGGAGCGGTCCCCTACCCTACTTGCTCAATAGTTTCTTGAGATTTACCTCCCTTCCTCATCCCTTGTCCTCTTATCCAACTAATCCCTTATTCTGTACGCCTTATAAGGCACTAGTGCACCATCCTTCTGTTATCACTAATCTTGGTCTAACCAAGGGAGCTGCTGACACCAATACAAAATTTCAATCCATAGTAAATGAAAATTTTTCAAATCACATCCTCATCTTTACAGATGCATCAAAGCTTTCAAAGGAGAGCTGTGTTGGTGCAGCTTGCTGGATACCAAAATTCAAAATTATATTACAATATAAATGTCCTCCCGAATCATCTGTGTTTACTGGAGAGGCTGTTGCTTTGTTAGAAGCAATCCGGTTCACAGATTCCCACGACTTTAAACAGACTGTCATTTGTACTGACTCTTTAAGCTGCATACTGGCTATAAAGGGAAATCCATTTCATAGTAGATTAAGGTCTTCAATTATTTTAAGGATTCGTGAAGAACTGTACTCATGCTATTTAAAGGGTTTGGATGTTACTTTGGCATGGATTCCAGGGCATTCTGGAATAAGTGGGAATGAATCTGCAGACTCGTGTGCAAAATTAGCCATACAGTGTGGTAATTTAGATCATTTTTCTATTTCGGCCCAGGATATGTTGTCTCTTGCATCAACTCATTTGGATGTGTCATGGTCTGAATTCTGGGAATTGTCAAAATCTCAGAAAGGTAAGTTTTATGCTGCCATTCAACCTAACATTCCCAGGCGACCTTGGTTTTTTTCTCAAAGATTTACTGAACGGTGGATTATATCAACTATTTGTCGCTTGCGCCTTGGACATGCATGTACACCTGTGCACCTAGCTAAGATCAGGGTCAGGGACCACTCACTGTGTGAATGTGGCCTAGACGACGGTTCCCCTCCTCATATACTTTTCACTTGCCCTAAGTTGATCCATCCCTTATATGATGTCCTTCCTCATAAAGTTCCCCGCCCCCTTAATGTTCAATGTTTGTTAATGTTTGTGTTTAGTCCTCTATGTAAATTTTTATGTAAATATATTAGATATAACAAAATTAAATTGTAAGCTAACACCTTTGTATTATATTTATTATTACTAACCATCTATGTTAGGTATATAATGTATATATTAATTTTACTTATTTTTTATAGGTGAAGGCAATTTTTAACTGGATCTTTTTTTTTAACATGCATTCTCCTATTGTGTAACATTATCTCTTTTACCGTACAACCTCCTTCGTGTTTTCTCCATACAACGTGACATTGGCGAAGTGATATGTGCTCTACTGGCACGCTCGGAACGCCATAATCGAAGAACCAAACCAAACCACTCAGTACTATTAATTAGTGATTAACCACGCTAGAAAATCCATTATATTAAATACAAAGTAAAGCGTAAGCGTAAACGTGGATTCGATTCCCACTCGGAGGAGTTAATTATTATTAATTAATATTTTAATTTCTTCGCTCCGGTAACAAGACCAAGTTATGCGTTGAGTTTCGCCACTTAACACGCAACGCCTTGAAAATCGGCGTAAAATGGGGAACGGAGTGTCCTAACACTAGATACCCTCTATCTACCCAGCTACATGCAGGATACAGCGTGAAACTGAAAAAAAAGAAAAACTTAAAATAACCTCCATTCTCATTAGATTCAAATCCATAATCCTCATTTGTAATTAAAAAGAAACTGTTAAATCGATAAAATTATATAAACAAAAATAATTCCACATTTTTAATTAGCAAAGTACCATTCATATTGATAGTTTTGTTTTTATTTTTATATCTCAGAAGATTGCGCTGTAAATCGCGCTGTATGCAAAGTGGGGATTAATTAAGATTCCGATAACTGCAGCTTTATTTAAAAATTGTTTTACCAATCGAAGCGTGTGTATACTATACTGTAATTTATTTTCCATAAATGTTGTTATTATGGTTTTTTTTTATTTTAAGACAATGTATTCTGTTAAATTGTCTGATGGTTTTGGGTTCGATTCTCACTCGCAGGATTGATTTGTTTATTTTTTTTATTTTCTCGCTCTGGTAATTAGACAAAGCGTGGTGTTGAGTTATACTACTTCCCCGGAAATTTCTCAAAAAATATATATATATAAAAAACTACGTTTCCCTCGCAGTGTCTTAAATACTAAGTTTCCTTTTGTCTACTATTTTCGGGTTGACTTTCGGGAACATAATATCGATAAAACTGGTGAAAGGTCACGTAAAAAGCATAAGGACTTCCCTTGGGAGGTATATAAATATGACAGTGGACATGGTCAAATAGGTACGCACATACCACAACGTTTGTCACCCCGGGCTCTCTGGCTACACCGCTGCAAGACAAGCAAAAGAACCGAATCCACTACCCTGTAGAGTTAGCACTTCATAAGTAAATCAAGATGGTGTTAAAGCTTAATTATACTACTTATTCATATCTTTACTGATTCATAAAATAGATAAAATAATAAAAGAGATATAAAAGTTTGCCAAGAACTAAAATGAACTTACCACAAGTGAGGTTGAAGACTATATATCAAACGACGAACTAATAAGTCAAAGTGTACACTTATGTCTATGTGAAGATAATTTTGTTAAGAGGAAGTAAGGAAGGAAGTTAAGGGAACCTGGAAAGCTACTGTTAAGACACCTATTTAGACAATTCTGTTGTCCAATTTCTGCCCAATTTTGGAGGCATTGAGAGATGAGTGATGGAACTCAAAGACGCGCTTTATCTCGTTACCAGCACGAGAAATCAAAAAAATATTAAATATTTAATTTAATCAAATAGGAATAGAACGCACTATCTATCAGCTTACAGTCATAGGCTTGTACTCCTGCGCCAAATAGACCTCTTAAGAAGATACAAAAGTGAAACATAACGAAAGTGTACGCCCAGCTTTTAATTTACTCCGTGCACTCAGTGTGAACCAACAGACGTTCCGCTCGAGTGAATATTGTAATCGAATTACTATTTAATGAATCTAACATTTATTACATTTCTATTTAGTTTTAGTGTTCGAAATGTTCTTTGAAGAATTCCAACGTTTTTACAGATTGGATTTGAAATTATGGATTCGTAGCAAATTCGTAGACCGTACCGTAGAGCTCGTAGCAGCTTAAGTAATAAAATTTAAAAGCTATATCTAAAGTGGAACTTCTGTCTAAGTTTATTATTTTTCTTTTTCCTCGCAATTACAGAATACCTTGGAGTGTATATCGTGAAGAGGAATCTGCAAAAAATACAATTTTGTTAAGAGAACTCAGAATGATTAAGATAAGTATACACAATAAGTTTCCTTGTAAATACGGCGGAGTAAAAATAAATGAAAAAACCGGAAATGCGCGAGTCTGACTTGCCCATCAAGGGTTCCGTAAAAAAATTGGAGGTCTTGAGCTTTTTCTGAAGTTCAGGCTTAGCTTAGTCAGAACCCTTACATCTGATATCTCACTTGAACTAGCTTTAATAACAAATTTTGCCCCAACTTTTAAGACTAGTATTTTTTAGAATTTATTTACTAATGTATAGTTTTTAGATTTTTTCAAATATGATAATTCTAGGTCAACCGAAAGTATCTTATTAATTTTGATTCCCTTGATAGTGTCGACCTACGCGTGTTTATTTTTATTTTTATTTATACGGCCATATCTTTTTTTAAGTAAATGTTGTATTTTTTTTCATGAAATTATGGGGCCATAGATCTGAGTATATAATTTGAATTTCAACTTGATATTTCCAAGATTTCCTGAGACTCTGCTCTTGACAGACAGACAGACAGACAGATGGACGGACAACAAAGTGGTCTCATAAGGGTTATTTTTTCCTTAAAAGCAACAGAACCCTAAAAATAAATAAAATTAAATCAAAATACTTTAGTTATGTAGACATAGTAGAAAAATTTGAACGTGAATGTAAACTATAGTCGCAGGTTTATATTTAGTTTGGACGAATTATTTATATCTTCACATATACCTAAAATGTTTGTTTGAAAGTTAGCCCACCACGTTTAAAAAAATATGAAATCTTTCAAGATAGGCAGAGAGAACCTGGTGCAGGGAACAACGCCGCGTATTCTCTTCTTGTCAGATCATAGAAACTAAATAAATGTCATACTTCGACTTGGAATCGAACCTATAAACATCGCGTTTACAGTCGCACACTGTGTTACTGCACCACGACAAATAAAAAAATATTGCATATTATACGTAATAAACTACTTAAATCACTTGCGTAATGAGCTGTCTCTGTTTTGGTTAATATACAATTAATATTCGCCACCCGATATGCAAAATTAGTAGTAAATTATAGTCATAATACAAACAGTTTAATTATTATTTTTAGAAAAGAGAAAATATAGTTTAATTATTATTTTTTCGAGGCCATTCGTGGCGCAGCGACACGAGATGTGACTGTAAAACCGACTGGTTGTGGGTTCGATCCCTACTCGAGGAGATGAAACATTTACTTAAATTTATATTTCCTTTTCTTCGCTCTGGTGTCGAGGTTAAGCGCGGCGTTGAGTTCTGCCACTCAACACGCAATCGCCTCCAGAATTCGGCAGAAAGTGGGGAACGGAGTGTATTAACACTAGGTTCCCTCTGCCTACCCTGCTGTGTGCGGGATACAGCGTGAAGCTGATTTTTATTATTTATTATTTTTTCAAACATTTTTTCAAATGTCATCTCGCATTTAGGAAGAGAAATTACTTTTTTAAAATCGTATAATTTGTATTTAGCGGGATTTGAACCTGCGCCTTATTAATATATTTTTTATTTTAATTTCCAACTATCTCAATCTTTATATTATCACGATGATATAGAGCGATCTATACTTGTTTGTTTTAGTCTTATTCATGAACTTTCAAGTTTTTAGTGTTAAAAAATATTTTGGTCCCGACTGTCCGATCTCGAATTCGATCTGAGACATTTTACGTTGAGAAGTGAAACTTAACGCCGCGCAAAAATAATTCTAAATATATTCTAAATATATACCTCCAAGTTATTATCGTACTCATGACAATCGCGTTTACACGTATAGTTGTCCCTACTACTACACGACGGGCTTTTTTTTTTTATTATTTTTATTTTCTCGTTATGGTAACAGGAATTGAAAATTGGGTACTAGGTTCCTTGAAACTTATTATTTGATGGATACAGCGTAAACCTATTAAAAATATATATATAAAAAACATACAGGTTCGATTCTGTTAAAGACAGAATTGATTCTGTTTCATTTTCTTGGTTAAATTCAAAGAAAATATAACAAAATCAATTTCTTAACATTTGATTTCCAAATAAAAACCAATCTCATCTAATTCACAAAGTGATAGTACAACGAAATGAATCGAAGAACCACCAGTATCTGGATATGCGCCTTATCTTGTATTTCATTTACATAATGCTACGCTACGTTTACAAGTGGAATACACGGCGAACGCTTAGTCGCTTAACAAAACCGATGTGACATACGGTTCTAGCGGATATTTACATCTAGATTTTTAAAAAATCGGTCAAGTGCGAGTCGGACTCGCATAGGGTCCTTACTTGTGGTAGGCCGTAGAGCAAAGAGAAGTACAACTTATAAAAGTTCTTCAATCTTAAGTTGACGGGCACTCATTATAAGTTTTTGAATGTATTACTAGAGGCTCGTCCGCAGCTTCGCCCGCTTAAGCTACATGATTATTGATCTAATAAACAGAAATGACTTCTAATATGATTTTTTTACTACATTATTGTAATTTCTATAAGAACTTTTGATTGTTTTGAATTAAAAAATACGACCATTGTTGATATTGGATATTTATATAAAGCTAATTATTTCTTATACGTATATATTTTTGTAACATTATGTTCTTTTTACCTATGTAATGTACGTCTCATCATAATTTTAAAACTCTGTTAAATGTGCTGATGTCAGTGAATAATTTAATTTACTCTTTCAGAAACAGCCTTAAATGTTAAATTATTGATTTGAAGAATTCATAATATTCTTTGTAAAATAACTGTAATAATTACATTATAACTCCTGTACAGTTTTTAAATTACTTACATATATTATCAGCTAAATATACAATTGGTAAATATGTAGTTATTACAGAGTACACGTAGAAAAGCTGGTTTTAGGCATATTTATATAGGTTTATTTCAAACAAATGAACGAACCGAAGAATCTATGTATTTACTTAATATTTCTTTGAAGATCAAATCGGTATTTATTTCTGTGTTGAATTAATTACGACTTAAACTTAACTGTTATGATTTATGAAGGTAAATATGTAGTTATTACTTCACGCTGTATCCCACACACAGCAGGGTCGGCACAGGGAACATAGTGATAAAACATTCCATTCCCCACTTTTCGCCGAATTTTTCGAGGCATTGCGTGTTAAGTGGCGGAACTCAACGCCGGATTTTTGCCTTGGTGCCAGAGCGAAGAAATGAAAATATTAAGAAATAATCATTGATTTCCTCTAGTGGGGATCGAACCCACACACTTGTGCCACTGGGCCACGACGGCCTCACACAGTACAACCTACAAACCTACAAACTTTTAATGTTACAGTATGAATGCAAGTTCACTGTGCCAGTGTGTATTCCACAACAGCGTTTAGCTTTAAAAGCTCGATCGCGACGTCGTCCGGCATTGAAGTGTATTCTAGCAGCGTATACATTGCTCCTTCGTATTTAACGAAACGAATTGTTTGTTTTTTGTTTTCTAAATATAATTAAATTTGCAAATTATTTTTTATTTGCAATAATACATTTAATAGGTGTTGTGGTGTAATGTAGAGACCGTGGTGGATGTGGCTCAGTGGGATAGCGTCCGACTGTAAGCCCGATGTAGGGGCATCGATCCCCACTCAGGTACATGGCACTGAATGGGCTATGCCTCTAAACGGTGATATATCTTAACGCTAGGTTCCCGGAATTTAGAAAAATCTTGCTTATTTCAGATAAAGTAGGCTAGAAGCAGCTATGTGCATATTCGTATTTTTTTATTTTTATTATTTTTTTTTGTTTATTTCATGGTGCTTTAAGCAGAATATTGCATAAATGAATTTTAAGACACTCAGCTCTTCACTCGCCACCGTAATAAAAGATGTTTTCAGTGACGTAACATAATGCCGTGGTTTATATTTTCGGAGCCGGAAATCATTCATTACAAAACTAAAAATAAAATATTAAATCCTACATGGCGGGAACGAGGTTTCTAGCACTAGTTTCCCAGGTTCCCTCTATCTACCCCGCTAGGTGCTGGATAAGGTGTGAAGCTAAAAATATCATCCTACAAAATATCAACAACATTTAAATTCCCAAACCGTTCCGTTTAACTTAGTTCGTCGAGTCTCTATCATGTTACGAATAGATTATTTGAACATTTTCATTTTTATTTCGAACAAATTTAGCAATTTATCATATCTATTTATTTAATTCTTTTATAGCTTTTAGGTTTCTCTATTGAATAATAATCGTGTTTCTTTGGCCTTTAAAATATTTTTATACTATATCTTAATATAAAAATGGCAAATCGTTTAAAGAAAGGAAACAAATTCAACGGCTACTTAATTGTGTTTAAGATTACTTGAAATGATAGTCTTTTTGACTAATATTGTTGTCAGTGAGTACTGTCAACAGTACATCTATCACACACTAAAGACGGAGTGAAGCGCGGTGGGTTAGAGTGAGAGAGGAGGAGCCTGCTTAGGAAATTGACGCCGTAACGCGTTACGTAACGAAATGGTTTTCCCTCTCACCAAAAGTTATCATATATAAATTTTCAAATACCTGTTAGTTCGTCATTTAAAAGACAAAGATATTCAATTAGGTTCGCGTTTTGGTCGTGGATTCGATTTTAAAATTAGATTTTGCCTGCGTTCTTGTTGTCCAAGGCTATCTTGTCTTGTCCGAGACCGTCGTGGCCCAGAGGCACAAGGGTGTAACTGTAAGGTGACAGTTGTGCAAAAGCAAAAAAAAATTGCCAACCAAATATATTTTTCAATTTTAAAATATTACATTTATATCACCGCATAGCCTAATGGTACATTTCTTATGGTTGTAAATTTCAATATAACTTTTAGTTTTTAAGAATTTTGTGTACAAACATATGTACACATACGAAAGCAACTACACGTGCTGTGCTATACAGATCTTCAGAATTACATAATAAAATTCCTAATAAAAAAAAAAACACCACATAAAGTTCAAACCAAGGAACTCCCTTTTTTCGAACTCAGTAATAAGCGATTTTATATATAATATATTATATAGAATATATAAAACTTTTAAACATTATTGCCAATGCTTTTATTACGAAGGGCGTTCCACTATTCAACAGAGTGAAACAATTGTACAGTGGGAGAATAAATGCTTGGAAATTACTACTCAAACTTAAAAACTATTGTGAGTCTATGAATATGATTTTATGTTTAAAAAATATAAGTTTTTTTCTTTTTTTTCTCTATAAATAGATGTTGGCTTTAATAAATTGGAAAGAAAAAAAAAGATTATATTATGAAAAATAGTATATAAAAATATAATAAAAAAACTATTTTTCTATGAATTATGTGACTATTATCTAATAACAATCGATGACTGGATCGTGATGGATTACAACTTATTTATGTTGTTAGTATCTCTGTAGGGAGATTTTTACAAATTTCCGCTACATTTTTGTACGTTTTCTAAATAAGTATTTTTCTTTCCTAAGTGTGGAATAACACTTAAAAAATGTTAAAAATATTTAAAAAATAGTATTCTCTCTTGCCAAACGATAATTCTTAGTAATTATCTTTGGGTAGCCAATTTTTATAACTAAAATAAATAAAATCAGCTTTACGCTGTATCAACATAGGATCATAGTGTTAATACACTCCATTCCCCACTTTCCGCCGAAATCTGGAGGTATTGCATGTTGAGTGGCGGAACTCAACGCCGCGCTTTGCATGGTGAGTGGTGAAAATGAAAATATGTCTTTCACTGGAGTGGGAATGAAGACACGACCGTTGCTCTTACAGTTAAATGCTGTACTGCTGTATCACAACGGCATATATATATATATATATATATATATATATATATATATATATATATATATATATATATATATATATGGAGGTATTGCATGTTGAGTGGCGGAACTCAACGCCGCGCTTTGCATGGTGAGTGGTGAAAATGAAAATATGTCTTTCACTGGAGTGGGAATGAAGACACGACCGTTGCTCTTACAGTTAAATGCTGTACTGCTGTATCACAACGGCATATATATATATATATATATATATATATATATATATATATATATATATATATATATATATATATATATATATATATATATATATATATATATATATATATATATATATATATATATAAAATGGACTCATTTATCACTCTCTAACTACCCACAAAATGTGAGATTCATACCAATATAAAACAGTTGAGCTATAATCATATAAAATTATATTACAGTCGTATCATAGTTTTTATGCGGAAAAACAACTAAATATAAAAATAAAATTTGATAGTACTTCCTAGATATCCCAATGGTAGACTCGGTTTTCATATAAAACAACGTTAGAATTTTAACGACAGGCCTTATTTGATGTCACAGTGACGCGCAAAGATATTCAATTAGGTTCGCGTTTTGGTCGTGGATTCGATTTTAAAATTAGATTTTGCCTGCGTTCTTGTTGTCCAAGGCCATCGTTCTTGTCCGAGACCGTCGTGGCCCAGAGGCACAAGGGTGTAACTGTAACGTGACGGTTGTGCAAAAGCAAAAAAAATTGCCAACCAAATATATTTTTCAATTTTAAAATATTACATTTATATTAGATAAATATTTAATTTCCCTCGTGTAACATACATTGTAGAATCGGGTTCCACTATTGAAATCGTAATAAATAATAATAAATAGGCAAAAGACTAAAACATAGTGTCTTATCACTCGATTCTCTCTGCATTTTCATCTAAATGAAAACGTCTAAAAGATAGAAGAAAACCAACCACTTGTCTAACAAAGTCGTACTACACAAAATTGTCGGCAACTCTATTTATTATTCCAAGCACGGACCGTAAGACTTGACACTTAGCTTGTGGGAGTAATATATACACTATTACGTTTACAAAACCACATAGTATCACAAAATTTTGTTATTTCACTCTCCATTGCCTAATTTGATTGTAATTTTCTAACTTTTTCATATAAAAACCGAGTAATGTATGTAAATTGAGAGGAAAAATCGTCAGAAATTCATCTCGAAATAGTATAACAGCGTCACGTCCTGAGAGATCGAGTTGAGTATGTTTATATGCCTACACTTGTTTCAACACGTTCTGTGAATAATCATCTGCTTATTAAAAATCTTGAACAAGAATAAAATGTATGTGTAAATGGGTAAGGTAATTTCTTTTTGTTGTGGTTTTGTAAATTGTTGGTTAGAATGTTTAATTATATATGACAGACAGATAGATCAACTTTCTTTCTGATTGTACGTGATGGTTTTAGGTTCACATTCGTAATGGGGAATGTATATAAAAAAATATTTTTTCATAGATATAAGAGCGTCATGGTGCATCGGCAAGTCGTCTGACTGTAAACGCGACAGTTATAGGTTCGATTTCCATTCGGGAGTTACAAGACAAAGCGTGACAATGCTTGATACTAGTATTCCTCTGCCAGCCCTGATGTATGCTGTAAACGAAAAAAAATCTTATAATTCCAGCAACTCCACGCTATTCACCTAGTATTAAAATGAAGTAAGAGTTTAAGTATACGCCATTAATCAGACAGTGTTCTAAGACGGAGATAAAACGCAAAGTAAGGGCTAACGCAATTAGTTTTATATTTAAAATAAGATGTCGCCTCGCAAAATGTAAATGCAACTGAACTGGACGTGGACTCCAAAATTGCGAAATTGAATTGAATTGCGGCGAAAGCTCGTGGATGCTTTTAGCGTTTAAGATATTGAGGGTTTTTTTAGGTTCGAGTTGTATACAGCACCTAGCAGGGTGGATGGAGGTTACCTAGGTGCCTGGGAACCTAGTCTCAATACACTACGTTCTCTTTAAGATACCTCCTTTCTTCATCTTTTACCGAATTCTGGAGATTTTGGCATTATTGACGTTTACTATATTATAATTACATTTTGTTTTCTTTTTTTTAACATTTCCTTAAGGATCGACATTTGAAAGAGAATGAATTGTATTTATTTCGCCACTGTGGTAGACAAACTGTGGATTCGACCTCTGCCATTCAACACGCAATGTCTTAAATTCAGAAATTGGAAAACGGAGAGTCTTGACACTAAGCTAAAATTAGAATAAAATTACTCTTTATTCAATTAACTTAATTTAACTTAACTTAGCTTCACGCTTTATCCCTAGCGATGTAATCAGAGAGAGTTTATTCAATTAGTCCTACAAATAAACACTTATAAATCATTAATTATTATAATAAATATTAGCTTTCCCGTGTGAGCATCAACAGTATTTAAATTAACATAATATAATATTTGTAATTTGAATATACTAATAGGCCGTCGTGGTACAGTGAAATCTGACTGGAAATTCGAAGATTTTGGGTTGGATTAGACGTCGAACCTTTGGTCGCGAAAAATAGGATTCCCTAGCCTGCCGTGGAATGCGGGATAAAGCGTGAAGCTGTTTTCTTAAACAGAATATTCGTTTTACAGAGTGTTTTTGGCTGTCAACGGTTGTGAGTTCGATGCTTACTCGAATATTTTATTTTTAAGGCCAATCATGGCAGGGGCGCAACCGTGCTACTGTAAACACAACAACTTATGGGCTTCATTCTCAATATGCAATACCGCCAGAATTCAGCGAAAAGTGAGGAACGGTGGCGGAAAGTGTTCCAATAGAAACGGAGTGTTTTAACACTAGGTTTCCTTTTGCATATTCTGCTATGCATGGAATACAGCGTGAAGCTAAAAAAAAAAAATATTTTTCACATACGCTTGTTAATTAAGTGCGGCTCGAAATTCCACATTCCACCATGTAAAAAAATACATAGGATATAAGGATAAAATACATAGATGGTGATGAATAAAATAAAAAACGGACAAGCGCGAATTGGGATCGCCTACCGAGGGTTCCGTACAAAAATTAGAGGTCTCAAGCTTTTTCTGAAATTCGCGCTTAGCTTAGCCAGAGCCCTTTCACGGTTTTTCAGGAAATCATGAGGCCGTAGATTTAGGTATATGGTTTGAATTTAATTAGTTATCTTTAAGCATTCCTGAGATAAAGACTCTAGACAGACAGACAGGGGACTTATAAGGGTTCCTTTTTTCCTTAAAAGGAACCTAACCCTAAAAATAAACGTTACAATAATAAAATAAATAACATCAATATTTCTATAACAAAATGCACTAACAAAATGTCTTAGAATAAAAACACAGCATCGCTTACTAGCTCTAGTCTATTATTGATGAAAATTCAATTTCCAAAGTCGTCCGTAGTCGTGTACTCTGCAATTTGTCAAGTGAAATGAGAGCAGCGACACGACGGTGTCTCGTTATAGGGAAATTTTGGTTTTTTTAACGTGATTTTTTTTTATTTTAAGTGCTTCTACACTTTATGTACTTTATAGCTGAAGTTGAAGATCATTTATTGTAAAGTAATCGAATATTTCACTTGGATCGCTCTGGTAAGACAAATCGAGTTCCGTTTAGTGATAGCTAAAGATTATTCTCCACTCCTTTATTTATTATAAAAATTATATATAGAAATTGGCGGAAAGTGGGGAACGGAGTGTCTTAACACTAAGTTACTACTACTACCCTACTGTGTGCGGGATACAGCGTGAAGCTGATTAGATTTTTTTATATATAAAGCTTCGCTATTCAAGGACGAAGTTTTTCTAGTTATATAGTGCATACATCTTCATATAATATCCTATAAGTAAATGTTCACCGTGTTCATCATGAAATTTAAGTCCAAAACCATTGCTTAAATAGCGAAAGCTCTCACCAACTCTACGATAGCTTTGTTTTTATATAACTAGAGATCCGTTCGCGGCTTCGCCCGCTCGAGTTACGAAATTATTAATCTGAATTACTTTCGTGTAATGATAATGTTATAAATTATCATTTTAGAGACAACATACGTGGAATACAACATTTTTGGTCAATTTCATTTTGTACAAAGTTTCGTCTAACGAAATATATTATATTATATTAATACAACTTTTAGCTTTACGATTTTGGTACTTTTAAAAAACGCCTCCACCTATCTCCACCTTAAAGGCCGGTAATGTACCCGTAGCTCCTATGGTGTTACCCAGGATCGTGGGCAGTGGTGATTACTTACCACCAGGTGACCCTGTTTGCCTTGTACTTTCTATAAAAAACAAATATTAAATGTTTAGTTTTTCAAAATACAATAGTTAAAACTGCCAAAATTACTACAAATGCACAGACAAATCAACCAACAGATAAAAATTTTAAACATATCCCAATAGAACCCAAATTCTATTACAGTGATAAATGCCCCCCACTACTAGATTTCTCTTCTCCTACAATTTTGATTCATATCTATTGATTTAATTGTGAAATAAAGAGAAAAAACTATATCGAACTAATTTAAATTATTACCAATTACATCGAAATTTCTGTCAAACTTATTTAGATAATATTTTATTAGTAATACTATATCGCTCTGGTGTCGAGGTTCAGCGCGGCGTTGAATTCTGCCACTTCACACGCAATGCCTCCAGAATTCGGCAGAAAGTGGGGAACGGAATGTCTTAACACTAGGTTCCCTCTGCCTACCCTGCTGTGTGCGGGATATAGCGTGAAGCAAATTTAGTAATACTAACTACTAAATAAATAAAAAAGGAGTAGTTTTTTCAATTTCCATTTCCACTAATAAATAACATTAAAAATATATACTACAAGAAATTCGCTAAGATAACTTTTTAAAAATCTTTCTGCATTTTTTTAAAAGAAATATAGTGAGTGTTATTAAAAATATTGAAAGTATCAAGCCCTGTTAGTTGTAGAGCTGTTGACCTAAACCGCAGTGACACTGTTGCAGATGCTTTCCTATAGAATGTACTGAATAAATATTGTTACATTAAAAAGTTTTTTGTTAGCTTCACGCTGATAAAATACACACAGAGTAGGCAGAGGGAACCTGGAAACTCGGGGAAGGGTAAGACAATTCCATTCCCCACCTTCCGCTGAATTCATTTCGATTGGAGATCGAACCCACAATCTATCCTACCTTTATATCTGTTACGTCGTTTGTAGGGCATGACTAACCTCTCATGCTCACGCTGTATGTGTGTAAAATAGTTTTTCCGAATGAAAATCGAACCCACAACTACCCCTACTATGCCCCAATGCATTATTTCGACAGTACTTCTCTTTATTACCACAGATAAAGCGGCCAGAATATAGCTATCGTAATTTCAGAAACTTCATACGAATTTAAATTTTCAATTGAACTTCGCAGACTTGGTACCAGTGCTGTGTAAAATCGGCCTAATTTCTGAATTACGCTTGGACTGGTGGTGTGTCGTTCAATACCAATTATTTGAAACGGTAGTAGAATTTTGTATGTATTTTGAGTACACAGTTTTAGTCTAGCTTCACGCTGCATCCTACACATAGCGGGGTGTGCGCAGGGAATCTAGGAACCTAGTGATAACCAATGTATTATCACTAGGCTCCCAGGTTTCCTGTGCCATAAAACATTAGTACGGATGTTTTTTAATGGGTATTACCATTAAAAAATATCCGTTCCCCATTTTCTGCTGAATTCTGGAGGCACTGTATAGCGAGTGAAAAGCGGAACTCAGCGCCGCGCTTAAAATAAAAAAATAATAAAAAAATTACACTTGATTTTTTATTATTAGCAGCTTCACACTTTTACAGGGACACACCGTTTCCCAATCTTCATAAAATTTTTGAGATATTGCAAGTTGATAAGCATAAACGCTTTATCTATCAGAATACGAAAATGAAAATTATCTTTAAAGTAATTATTCCTCCGAATTGGAATTGAACCCATAACTATTACCATACTCTTATTATGCCGCAACGGGATACCAGTGAGCAACGAGAAGTTAGTGACAAGTCATTTAATTTTTAACATAAAATTTTGTACTGTATGTATTATTGAATATCAAAATATACTCGTTTAGATCATTTAAAATATGTAAAAAAGTGAAAACTAAACATCTTATTTAGTATTTTTTTCTTGATTCACTCTCAATATTAAAGGCAAATTTTATTGAAGCCGGAGGTCGTCGTGGCTTGCGACAGCCTCAGGTCCCAAATGTGCCCAAGCTTGCGACTGTAAGCGCTATCGTTGTGGGTTCGATTCCAACTTGGAGGAATGAAAAAAATAAAATTTTTTTTTAGTCGTGCTGGTAAAGAGTCAAAGCGCGGCGTTTTGTTCCGCCACTAAAGAAGCATTTGTGTCTTAACACTAGATTCCCTCTGCCTACCCTGCTGTGTGCGGGATACAGCGTGAAGCTAAGTAGTACTAAAGAAGCAATACCATTAAAATTAGGCGGAAAGGTCGGCACGGAAGTGCCTTAACGGGAACGGAATGTGTTAAAAATATTTTTCTCTGCGTACACTGCGTGAAGCTACAATAAAAACCTTGTGCCTAGTTTTATTCGTGAACGTGGCTTATTTATAAAAATATTGTATAAAATAATATATACCGAGTGGAAGCGGCTACTCTCCTTTTCTCTCGCTTTACGGATGTAGCATATAAGCTAAAATATTTCAAACCACCTATCTAATAAAAATAATCAAGATTCGTCAACAGTTTAGACGTAGTAATATTGTTTTTCTGTGCTCGTTTACGTAATTTTTACAAATTACATTTTATTAAATTAAATTTCATTTTTTACTTAAAACCAATTTTGATAAAACAAACATTCCATTTCTGAGGTTAGCGTGAACAAACGCACACACAAAAAGACAAAATTAAAAAAAATAATTTACTTACTTAATAAATGCCCTTAGTAATAGTTTTTCTGATAAGTCATAGTAAGTTATTATAAGTATAGATTGTGTTTAAAAAAATCTGTTTTTAATTTATGGCAAAATCTCTTTCGCTTTAATTATATTAAACTTTTATAGACTGCTTTCATTTACAGTGATCCAAATAAAAACGCTCTGTAAAAGATAATTTTGATTAAAATTTTGCCTTTTATCGTCATGTTCTTTATAATTACTGCAAAAAATATTTGACGTGAATTTTATAATAAAATTGATATTCAAGATATTTTATTAAAATCTAGAAAAACATTGATTTCCCAGGGGCTGGCTAGATGAAAATTTTTGCTAAAATTACGAAAATTGAAACGATGCAATGTTAGGTCGCAAACTAATATGTACGTATATACTATACGTATCTTTTTTTTATCAGCTTCACGCTGTATCCCGCGCACAGCAGGGTAGGCAGAGGGAACCTAGTGTTAAGACACTCGGTTCCCCACTTTCTGCCGAATTCTGGAGGCATTGCGTGTTGAGTGGCAGAACTCAACGCCGCGCTTAGCCTCGACACCAGAGCGAAGAGATGGAAGTATAAATTTAAGTAAATATTTCATCCTCCTCGAGTGGGGATCGAACCCACAACCAGTCGATTTTACAGTAACACTTGGTGCCGCTGCGCTACGACTAGTCTCAATATCGTATAGTATATTCTATAAAAATATTACACATCCACAGCTTATCCCGGATATGGTAGTGTACTAAGCCATCAAAGGTATACAAAGTTATCAAACGCGACAGGTGGTGGGTTTCATTTCCACTCTAGGAAATGGAATATTTATTAGTTTTATTTCCTCGCTCCGGTAACGAGGCTAAGCGTGGCGTTGAGATCCGCCGCTAAACACGCAATGTTTAAAAAAATTGATGAGAAATAGATAACCGAAATATCTCAACACTGGATTCCCTTTGTATAATAATTAAAAAAAAATCTATTTTACTTCCCTGTTGTAATCAGTACAAATAACTGATATTTATAGAGATCTCTACAATCCTCTTCTATAAATATTATAATATTCACCCTATGCGAAGATCTGTACTAGGACGGTGTAACGAGATAAATGAGTTGGTGCCAACTGTCTACAAAGACTTAAATAATCTACAACTCGGTCGTTGTTTAAGAATAAGAGAATATCAGAGAATATCATGAAACTTTCTGTCTCCTCTTAGTTGCGCACTGTATCTAAGCAGACTGAAGAAGCGATGGTTATTTTCATGGGGAGCATGAGAACCTTGTTTTAAGACACTCCGTTCCCCTAGAAGATAATTCGATTCCCCACTTTCCACTGAATTCTTGAGTGGCGGAACTCAACGCCGCGCTTTGCCTTTATGCCAGAGCCAGCCAATTATCAATTGCTATCACTTATATATATTATAAGCCAAACTCATAGCAGACTCGTGTTTTACCCGGATACTTGGGTATTTTTTTTTAAATGCAAAAAGAAATATATTATATTATATTAATATCCGATCTAACTGACCGCAGATATAGTACGTTATTTCAAAACAACTAACGTCATGCAATATACTATAGCTCGATCAACGGTTACTCATTCAAATTTTGTTTTTAAATTCGTACAAGTAGTTCCTGAGATTAGTGCGCTTAACCTAATAAACTATTCATATTTATAACAGGAAAACAACAATGGATTACTTGATAGAATAGATTTTACAATACCAACCGAGTAAGGAATCTAGTGATACTGTACACGGTAGACCTAGGAGCGGAGCTACCAAATAAGCGTATAAAATTTGGATTATTTAAAAAAACTATATATATACGAATAAAAAATAGAAGCATGAATTTAGAGAAAAAATAAAAAATACATTCACTTGTAGTTATAATATGACTATATATTTTTTTTGTTTTGAGACCAGTCGTGGCGCAGTGGCACAAAGAGTGACTGTAAAATCAACTGGTTGTGGGTTGGATCCCACTCGAGGAGATGAAATATTTACTTAAAATTGATATTTCCATTTCTTCACTCTGGTGTCGAGGTTAAGCGCTGCATTGAGTTCTGCCACCCAACACGCAATGCCTCCATAATTCGGCAGAAAGTGGTGAACGGAGTGTCTTAACACTTCTCGCTGTGTGTGTAGAGTAGGCATAGGGAGCCTAGTATTATCAAAGTAAATGTTTTGAATTTATTGCAAAAATAACACATTTAAGATATTTACTAAGTATATGTTTAATAAGATAATTTAAATGAAAATTTTAAAATATTCTAATGTTTACCGTAATGTTTTTCAATTCAAGTAAAAAATGTCGTGAAAGGTATATGATTATTTATAATTTCCCTTTAAGAAATATTTGAGGCAAAGCGCGGCATTGAGTTCCGCTACTCGACACCCAACGGTTCCAGAATTCGGTGGAAGGTAGGCAGCGAATTGTCTTAGCAAAAGGTTCCTTCTGCCTACCCTGCTATATAATCAATTAAAACAATTAAATCGCTAGTTTACTGGGCCGAAGCTATTCACAGCACCAATCTCGTCTGAATACGCCATCCAATATGGCGTCCCATGACACGCCATTCAGGCCTCTATGAATAAATGAGTTGAACTTTTTATAGAGCAACGATAAACCGAAACATTTCTATTGAGAGTGGACTGTCTAAACTGTTTAGTGTTTGAAAATATTTGTTTATAAGTTCTTGTGTATTTTTTTTAGCTTCACGCTGTATCCCGCATATAGCGAGGTAGGCAAAGGGAACCTAGTCTGAACATACCTATTCCCGCCCCGCCAAATTTTCGAGACCCCCAATTTTACATATTTGTGTCGCACTATACTATGTAGTATTATAGTAGGTAGTTGAAGAATAAGGAGAGCACAGTGAACGCTCTGTTTTAAAGCAATCTCTTTTAAACAAGCATTTCTATGTTGTTTAACGTTATGTAAACTGAGTAGGGAAGAGAATCGAAATGAGTAAGAGGTTGGTAAGTTGGGTAAGTAGTGGAAGTTCAGTAGAGAGGGAGGGTGGCGAGTAAGAAAAGATATAGTGGATGGAAAGAGTAGTCTCATACATTTCCAATTAGTAAGAGTGGGGAAAGTGGAGGGAGATGGGTGGGCGCCTCATCCAGTGCGTTTGATGAGTTGAAGTTAGATTTTAACCAAAAGTAAGAAAAAAACCTAAAATCAAGTCTGCGCCATCTACAACTAACTTCAGAGCGGCCACGACTCTCCAAGGAAGAGGCGGGTGTCATACATCTCCACTTGGTGATATGGCTGTCGATGTCGATGTGCAGCATGAGCAGCTGGTGCGTCTGCCAGAAGCACGGCTCAAGACGCGAACGATAAAACTAAACGAACGATAAAAAAAAAATCTTTCCTCAGTGTGGAATAATACTTTAAAAATCTTAAAGGTATTGTATTTTTATTTATTTCTTGGGTTAAACTAACCACAGTAATACTATATGAAAGAAATATAATAATAAATTGATTATTCTTACATTTATTGCAATTAATTAAATTAAATATATGGCAACAGAACACATTATATATAAATTATAAATTAATAAGATTGTACTAACATAATAACAAGATATTACTTCCCTTAAATGATTAAACAACAATTTCACTCAATTATTATTTAAGATTCAGAGTGTCGCACACAGGAGCCAGAGATCCGTTCTGGTCGGTGACTGGCTCGCTTCTGAACCGAAGAATCTACCATCGTATTTATGTTGAATATGACACTAAAGTTGTCAAGTTTGACCACAGAATACTAGCGCCACGAGTCAATTGACTGCATAAATAAAATATTAAAACATCCGTTTTTGTATTCGCGCCGATATATGTACTAGAGAACCACTTGACGCGTATAATAATACGCATTGGCGTTGCCATAGCAACGTGTAATCCCACTTTATAAACACAAATATACATAATATTGTTTTCTTGGGAGTCTTAATGGGAATCCAACTCATAAAAGTCGCATTTAAGGCCTCATCGCGTTCAATCAAAAGTGATAGAATCTTATTTAGTCTAAAATTAAAGGTTCAAAAAGTATTTAAACTTTTTTTCAGCTTTTTTTCGCCTAGAGCTGCTTAGACTTCAGATGTGCTAAATCAATTTTTGTTTTTCGTTATATACAGTTTTATACCGTTCGAAATTGTAAAAAAGATACATAATTGACCTTTATTCTATTCTTTGTAGAATGAAGGGTCAAACGAAATTGTAAAAATACGTGTATACTCGTAGTTAACAAAAGACGTGTTTTTATCTCCTGAGGATTTGCTTTATAGGTTGTGACTATGTTTGCACTAAAGGTAATTTACGCGAATGGGAATCGAACCCACAACCCATCGCATTTGCAGTTGCACGTTTCTGCGCCTGCGCTACGACTTGCTCTATTATATTTATATTTATCTTATTATAATTATGTCTAATTTTTTTGCATCACGCTGTATCCGCTGCACAGAGCATGGTAGGCAGAGGGGCTGTGTGTTAAGTAGCGGAACTCAACGCCGCGTTTTACCTCGACAACAGAACGAAGAAAATGGAATATTAAATATTCCATATCCTCGAGTGAGAATCGAACCAACAACCTGATCTATTCCTGTACCACGACTAGCATCAAATTATATCTTGAAAACAGAAATTATATAAACAATAGATAAGTATACAAAGGTGACTTTAATATACCGTACATTTCATAAGCGAGATTGTGCTATAAATCTTCCGCCGCACACTTTACGATTGAATTTAATTAAAATGGAGGACAATCATCTTTTTGAGTTATTTGTTCTTACTCCCAGTAAGTTATACGCTACTAAAGCTTATATAAACTTAGATAATATTATGATTTTAAGAATTTTGTATTGAATATAAATAAATATTTATTATCTTTACCCTTTATAATCAGCTTCACGCTGTATCCCGCACACAACAGGGTAGACAGAAGGAACCTAGTGTTAAGACACTCCGTTATCCACTTTCTGCCGAATTCTGGAGGCATTGCGTGTTGAGTGGCTGAACTCAAAGCCGCGCTTAAACTCGGACATCAGAGCGAAAAAATGGAAATATAAATTTAAGTAAATATTTCATTTCCTCGAGTGGGGATCGAACCCACAACCAGTCGGTTTTACAGTCACACCTCGTGCCGCTGCGCCACGATTGGCCTATATTTATTATCTATACTCTTTATAATATAAGTAATATTAGAAAGTTGAAGAGTTTGCTTGGTTGAAGGCTTTCATCCCAGGAACTACTTGTTTGTATTGAGAATTTCCTTATGTATTGAGTAGTTCCTTTATTGAGGAAGGCTATAGGCTTGTTTATTTTTTAGTTTAGCTTTATGCTGCATACATTACATAGCTGGGTAGGCAGAGGGCAACCTACTATTAAGACAATCCGTTCTTACTAAGATACTTACGTTTCCTACTTTAAGGCATTGTGTGTGAGTATCGGAACTCAACGCCGCGCTTTACCCTATTACCAGAGCAAGGATAAAATATTTTATTCCTCCGAGTGGAGATGAGCCCACAACCTTGCGTTTACAGCACGACGCTTGTGACCCTGCGCCACGACGGCCTCTACCATATTTATTTCTATAAGTAAAAATTGAACCCACAACCTCCACTCATATTATAACATCCATATATTATTTATTATACACATAAGTCCTTAAACTCTAGTTTCCTCGCAACCTTCTGTTAACACGTTATATAAACAAAGTAATCCCTTACGGCGAAAACTCGTAGTAAAATAAACGCAGTTCGGTTCGGGACCATCTGCCTGGTGTTGACGTTTGGGCTTACTCGCCTACCTTTGGTTTGCTTGAATTATTTTTAGTTGTGCCGCGGATTCGCCCGCAATATGCGTTTTGTTATATTACAGCCAAATTTTATTATATATTTACATAAATTATAGACTGTGTGTAAAAAAAATCAGATTCATCAGGGTAGAAAGAGGAAACCTAGTGTTAAAACACTCCGCTCCCCACTTTCAGAGCGAGGAAATGAAAATAATAATAATTTATAATTTATTTTCTCGAGTGGGAATCAAACTCACGTTACATACAGTCCCTTATCCCCTTGCGTCGTGATTCTCCATTACAGTCTATTTTCCTAAAGTTTCATATAAATTCGTTCAGTAGTTTTTGCGTGAATGAGAAAAAATATCCATCCATCCATCCTGTATATATGTTTTTATGTTATTTTCAATACTCTCTTAAGCAAAGCCACGCCAAAAACGCAATCTTGAATTCAAGCAAAAAGTGAAATTGAAGAAAAATATTTCTTATCGTTCTTACGAAACTATTAATTAGTTAGGGTAGTTGTATTTAGTTATAAAATAATAAAAGTGAGTGGCAAGAGAAATAGAGGGAGACCTTAGTTGACCTTCGAAAACACAATATCAAAGATGCTGTAGGAAGGTCACGTAAAAAGTATGAAGTCCTCTAGAAGGGCATGTATGAAGAGGTTGATGACAGTGGACGAGGCGAAAGTGGCCGTAGCGTTGGGCGCTCCGTTCTCTCTGACTACCCCGCTAGTGATACAGCGTGAAGCTAAGTTAAGTTAAGTTATATTTACACAATATATAGCGAGTGCATTTGATCATTCCTAGTTTATATACAGGATAGAAGAAGAAGAAACTTAAGAAATTACATCCCCAACTTACCATCCAGTGGCATTTTGATTTTCAATATTTATTAAAGTAGCCAAATAAAGTCAGGGTGGGTCACTGGTTCAAATACGTATATACAGATATTTAAGTAATATCACAGCTTTATTTTCACAGATATAATGTTCATCTCATTATAAATTTACGATCCATCACGTGTTACGACGCTACATAAAATATCAGGATTAAAATTTGTTTCTTATGTTCACATAATAATTTTATTATTCCAGTGGAAGCGTTCTTGCGTTAAGCTAGTGAACTTTGTTGAAAAGATTTAGTTGAAAACAGTTTAACAAATTATCCAATTTTTGAAATTGAAATAGTAATAGAAGCCAGTCGTGGCGCAGCGGCACGAGGTGTGACTGTAAAACCGATTGGTAGTGGGTTCGATCCCCACTCGAGGAAATGAAATATTTATTTAAATTTATTTTTCCATTTTTTCGCTCTGGTGTCGCAAAGCGCGGCGTTGAGTTCTGTCCCTCAACACGCAATGCCTCCAGAATTCGGCAGAAAGTGAGGAACGGAGTGTTTTAACACTAGGTTCCCTCTGCCTACCCTGCTGTGTGCGGGATACAGTGTGAAGCTTGATTTTTTTGATTTATTTATATATTTTGAAATAGAAAAATTGGCAAAACTAACTGAAAGAGAAGAACAGAAGTTCATAATAGTTTTCCTCTTCACAGAGAACTAAAATTTGATGGAAAATGAGAAACGGAGTGTCTTAACACTAGGTTCCTGTCTATTTTATAATATTTAAATTTGTTTCCTTGAAATTCCAAAAAAAATAGACTAGTAGTAAATTGTCATAACAGTCTTGAAATTCAGTGAAGTTAATATTATTTAAAAGTTTCCACTTCTTTTAAAAGACAGACAGATAGGTACATAGACCGTGTAACAATTTTTACGCTTGAAAAATAAAAGATATTAGCAAAATTGTTTTCGGTTTTCGTGAATAAATTTTTTTACCCCAACTAGGTAATGGTTTTATAAGAACGATAAGAAATATTTTTCTTCAATTTCACTTTCCGCTTGAATTCAAGATTGCGTATAGCGGCGGAATTTAACGCTGCACGTGGCCTTGCTCAAGAGATTAACTGAAAGTAATTAATTTTCTCGAGAGGCACTGTGCCTTTTAAATAAATGGATTTATGTATTTATTTGTCATCTTCATGCTGTATCCCAAACATAGCAGAGGGAACCTGGGAACCTAGTGTTAAGACATTCTGTTCCCATTAATACACTTATTTTTCCCCTTTCCGCCTAAATTCTAGAGGTTTTACATGTTGAGTATACCTGTGGCACACAATTCTTAGTATTTTTCGTTTGACCACAGACGAAGCCGTCGACAAAGGCTAGTTTTCTATACAATCTTCTCAGAAATATATTATTAATATATTAAGATCAACCTTCGTTCGACAGCAGTCATTTGACCCGTTCAGTATGAAAGAGATAACTAATTCTAAAGCTTATACTTTAATCTAATAAGTTTTGAAATTTAAAGGTCGTTTTATTTAGTAACATTTTTAAGGAAAATTTGTTTTTATTATGAAAAATCATAGTGCAGTTGAGCATCTTACTTGTTCTATAGACGATCAGCTTCACGCTTTATCCCGCACACAGCAGGGTAGGCAGAGGGAACCTAGTGTTAAAACACTCCGTTCACCACTTTCTGCCGAATTCTGGAGGCATTGTGTGTTGAGTGGCAGAACTCAACGCCGCGTTTAACCTGCACACCAGAGCGAAGAAATGGAAATAGAAATTTAAGTAAATATTTAATCTCCTCGAATGGGGATCGAACCCACAACCAGTCGATTTTACAATCACACCTCGTGCCACTGCTTCATGACTGGCGATCTCGTTTTTAATTTATATTCAGTTGTGAATACACTTAATTTTTTATTTTTAGCTTCGCGCTGGACATAGTAGTGTAGATCAAGGAAACCCGGGAACCAAATGTTAAAACACTTTCCCGTTAAGGCACTACAGTTTTCCATTTTCCACTGACTTCTCGGCACATTTAGTGTCGTAGAGCTTAACGCTGTACTTTGCGCGATGTTAATAGCGCGATGAGATGAACTCCAGACAATAGAAG
Source organism: Heliconius himera (assembly GCA_021202915.1). Classification (NCBI taxonomy): domain Eukaryota; kingdom Metazoa; phylum Arthropoda; class Insecta; order Lepidoptera; family Nymphalidae; genus Heliconius; species Heliconius himera. The sequence goes on along the minus strand of JAJHJA010000688.1, from coordinate 559,805 downwards.
ATTTAGGAGAGAATCAGAATTGAAGACATTTTCGGGAGTTTTTTTAACCCACTAACTACTCTGATATATGGAGGATACAGCGTTAAGCAAAAAAAACTTATATATACCTATTTAGAATAAAATATAAGCGCGGTGCTGAGTTCCGCCACTCAACACGCAATGGCTCCAGAACTTGGTGGAATGTGGAGAACAGAGTGTCTTGGACTAGGTTCCATTTGCCTACTATGTTGTGTGCGGGATACAGCGTGAAGCTGATTTAGAATAAAATAAGGATATAACATACATTATTTCAATGATAAAATATATAAAGGTAATCATCCATACAGAAGTCTGATTAGAAACTAACATCATATTAACCTGAACTTTAAATAAATAGCCATTTTCTTTTAATATTCTTTCATATTTCATAAGATTCAAAACAAAGTTTGCTTTAACATAATATGTCTTCTCTACGGCCCCGAAGAGAACGCGAAATGAGACCCTTGACATCCTTTTTATGAAATGTATACCATTCTGCAGGCCATTTAAACAAGTTTCAGTTTCTTTTAATGATATTAATTTAATATTAAATCTGCATAAATAGTTATTGAAGTGCATTTATATGTTAGAGGACGTTGTAGCGCGGTTTTGGGTTCGATTCTATTTGAGGGAATGCATCATTTTCATTTCTTAGCTATGATTAACAACAGCATCGTTGAGTACGCTAGTCCATTCAGGTCAAGACGCAAAATCTAGCGAGACGAGAAAAAAGAGGAAGCTAGTGTCAGTGTTAAAACACTAACACTAGCTTCCTCTTTAAGTGAGAAGCTAATACGTGAATGAAGATTCATATCTCCTTAGAGGAAATGTTTACGCTCAAAATACTTGAATTTTACTTATCTAGAAAACGTATAAAATTTTGAATGTAGTGGGAGTCGAACCCGCGAATACGTTCAACGTATGGTTTAGTGGTCAAAGGGCCGGGTCGGTTATCAGGAGGCGCTGGTTCGAGTCCCGTTACGTTCAAATTTTTATACGTTTTCTTAATAAGTATTTTTCTTTCTTAAGTATGGAATAACACTTTAAAAATGTTAAAAAATATACTTTAATTTTATTGGTCTAGTTCGACAAAACTTTGTCGTTGGCTACTAACCTCCTGGAATCTAAAGTTTGCAACTCAGTAATTTCATTGGGCTTAAGACCAAAATCTCCCAGGGTATATCGTTGCGCAGCTGCACAGCATCTGACTGTTACAGGTTCGATTCCCATTCAATAAATGTGATTTTAATGTTTCGAAAATGGAAGAAAATTGAGAAATATAGTGTTTTATTAGTAAGTTCCCTCTGTCTATCCTACTACATGCGGGAAGATAGCAAGACTACTTCACATCCAATTGTAAAAAAAATGGTATGACATGAAATTTTATTTATTAGCAGACAAATAAAATAAGTAAAATAATAAATCTCTCTCTCTCTCTCTCTGTCTCTCACTTATCTCTCTGTTACCTAACAACGTACAAACATAGATTAGAACTTGAACGTAAGCTCTCAGAAAACAAATTACCCTATTTTAACGAAGAAAAGTAGTTTTTGTAAGTTTTTTAGAAGCTTAAAAGGTTGATTTAGTAATCAAACTTGTTTCAGAACTTATACAACCATTTAAGTTCACCCCACGAAGCAATTAGGGGTCCGATGTACCGCTAGGTTTTCGTAATTATAACGTCAATCAATTTTTAGGTAACTATTTATTAGCAAACGCTATTATAGGGTTTCAGCTTGTATTGATGGAAGTATTAAGAGGTTTGAATTTTGGACAGGGTAAATATTTTTTTTAAATAAATATAGTAGCGTCATGCTGTGTCTTACTAACAGCAGGATAGGCAGAGGGAACCTAACGTTAAAGACACTCCGTTCCCCATTTTCCGCCGAATTTTGGAGGCATTGTGTATTGAATGGCGGAACTCAGCGTCGCGCTTTGTCTGGACACCAAAGTGAAGAAATAGAAATATATTTTTTAAGTAAATATTTCATTTCCTCGACTTGGGATCGAACCCACAACCAGTCGCGTTTACACTCACATTTTATCCCTTTGCGCCACGAATAGCCTCAAGCCTCTTTATTTTTGCTTTAAGCTATATTCTACAAAAGCTAGGTACACAAAGCATTACGTTTTTTTCGAGCTACGTTGAATTTCTTATTGTTGTGTCTTAAATTACCCAAGTGGGAATCGAACCTCATCGTGTATAGTCGGACGCTGTACCATTGCGCCACTGGGGCCTTCAATTTTTTTTTCAGCTTCACACTGTATCCCGCACACAGCAGGGTAGGTAGAGGGAACCTAGTGTTAAGACATTCCGTTTCCCACTTTCTGCCAAATTCTGGAGGCATGGCGTGTTGAGTGGCAGAACTTAACGCCGCGCTTCACCTCGACACCAGAGCGAAGAAATGGAAATATAAATTTAAGTAAATATTTCATTTCCTCGAGTGGGGATCGAACCCACAACCAGTCGGTTTTACAGTCACACTTCGTGCCGCTGCGCCACGATTGTCTCCAGGCCTTCAATTTTCAAGCTAATTTCTATATTTCCTTATTTCATCCACAGCCACAACAGATTAATTAAATTTACAAAGTTACCGAGATGAGTAAATTTCGTTTATTTATGATAAAGCTAATACGAAATTGTTAATTTCTTGATCGATTTTATAAGAAAATTATATTTTGAACGTTTGGAATTTCGTTTATACTAAATTTTCATTAAATTCACTTTCTATATCCGTTGTAATTAAAAAAAAAAACAGTAAAAAATATTTTTTTTTACAGTTTTTTTTTTAATTACATCATTTGATCGTATACTGAAGATTTTCTTTATTGATTTCGTTTGAATGAACATTACTTTATTGAATAAACTTGACTGAACTTGATGGCTATGAATTAGAATTCCATTCAGGATATATTAGGTATTGAAAGTACACATTTGAGGCCAGTCGTGGCACAGAGCACAGAGTGTGTAACCGACTGGTTGTGGGTTCGATCCCCACTTGAGGAGATAAAATATTTATTTACGTTTATATTTTCATTTCTTCGCTCTGGTGTCGAGGCAAAGCGCGGCGTTCAGTTCCGCCACTCATCACGCAATGTCTCCTGAACTCGCCGGAAAGTGGGTCCCGCTGCCTACCCTGCTGTGTGCGGGATACAGCGTGAAGCTGATTTTAATTTATTTGATTTAAGGTACACATTATCACAGTACTTTCTGAGATCGTCGCAGCGTAGTGTACCGCAATGTCTCAGAATATCTCAAATATTCGGCAGAAATTCCTTGCCTACAATCGTAAAAACTAATAATTAATGATTTTATTATTGTTTTTTAACTTATTCTGGTCTCCAGTTCTACTTTTTAGCAATATCTAAGAAGAGATAACTAAATCTCTACGTCAGAATTCGCTTATCATACTTAAAAATGTATTATGATGATTTTAGATTTTAACAGAATTTAAATACAAACCCATCGATACACATTTATAATTTATTTTTTTATTACACCAAGTGGTGAATATATGAAAAAAAGATAACTTAATAAATTTCTATAGAGACAAATCAAACAGCATTTAGTTAAGAACTATTAATGTAACAAATCAAGTACGTCCCGAGCGGTCTTTATGAAAGGAGCACCTATACTGGATTATACCACCGATATGGACCTTATTATATATTCAGAAGAGTTTACTGAAGAAGAAAACACAAATTTGTCTGGAGATAAAGCGGCAACAGTTGTGGCTGATCGAAAATAGTCTTTTCAACGTTGTAATAAGAGTTCTCGCCTTGTGATTTATTTTGTAATGCGCACTGCCGAAGGTCCTTTATTGTCGAAGAATTATGAATACTTGAAGGAGTATTTGTTGGTATATATGTTTATGATATATATGTTTTTCAAAGCCGTAGTGTCTGACTGTGAAAGCAACGGTTGTGAATTCGATTCTTACTCGAAGTAATGAATTATTTTTATTTCCTAGCTCTGATAACAAGACAAAATGCAGAATTCCTCCTTAGAATACACAATGTCTTGAACTTAATAACGTGCAATTTTTGTTATCTATTTTACTTCTTGTATTAATTATACAGTATAAAAAATAAGCGACTTGAATTTGACAAAAATATTAAATTAAATATTATTTATTTAGCAGGATTTAAACCCGTGCTTTTTGGGCCGCGGATCCCAGATCAGAGTAATTTTTTTATACGTTTTCAAAAATAATATATTTTTGTTCCCAAAAAAATAGTAAAAAATAGCACTATATAAAAGTTAACGTGTGAATTATACATTAGAGAAACAAAAAAAAACTGATAAACTAAACAAATGTATCCAGTAACATTCGCGCCACCAAAAAAATCCAACGACTTATCATTTATCAAAATCCGTTCACTTGTTTAACAGTTACTAGGGAATAAAAGAACAGACACACATACATACCCTCCCTTTCAAAACCCTCCTTTTAGACTTCGCAGCAATCGGATAAATGATAGGCTACGTAAAAAAAAACAACCAAAACTTAAACCAAGAAATCTACAAACAGAACTAACTCATCCAGAGAAACTAATCTTGAGTTAAATAGGTCAACCCTCAATGCCTGACTGTTAATTCCAATAGATAGTTCAGTTGTAAATATTGGAACTTGTTAGATGGTAGATAGCGGGGCTATAAATCTAAATTCAGGGTTCAAGTCCTTATTCATGAGCTCGGCGCTGTGAGACCGGAGTATAGAAATAGAAACTGATATATTTGTATTGGCCCTTAGTTAGTATTGAAGTGTATAAATAAAAAGTATAAATAAATAATTAATAATGTATTTTTTTAAACGTTTTGAGATTTTATCTTTTTTGTTCTTTTAGTTCCATCCTGTTTTCTGTTGGAAGCAGGTTAGGCAAACGGAACCTAAGGTTAATAATACTCTGTTCTCCAACCTCTGCCTAATTTTCTAGATATTGCCTTTGGAAGAACTCAACGTTGTAGTGTGTATTGTTATAAGAGAAAAAAAAATTGCTTCATTCTCCGAGTTCTTCAGAATTAAACCTTAGAACGTGTGACGTTGTATCACGACGTGACAGTAAGGATATTTGAAACTTAGAATTAAATTCCAACATGTAATATTTCAAAAATTAAGTTTATTACTATATTGTCACCTCATCTACGTATAACTGTCAAGTTTCATGATGATAAATTTTTTTTGTGTGTCAAATTTAGTTGCCCAGATTTTATTTAAAAAAAAAAACAGCTTCACGCTGTATCCCGCACACAGCAGGATAGGCAGAGGGAACTTAGTGAAAGACACTCCGTTCACCACTTTCTGCCGAATTCTGGAGGTATTGCGTGTCAAGTGGCAGAACTCAACGCCACGTTTTTGCCTCGACACCAGAGCGAAGAAATGGAAATATAAATTTAAGTAAATATTTCATTTCCTCGAGTGGGGATCGAACCCACAACCAGTCGGTTTTACAGTCACACTTTGTGCCGCTGCGCCACGACCGGCCTAGATTTTATTTACTACAAAGATATTCAGTATTATAAACGTTTTTAAAGTGTTAATCCACACTTAGGAAAAAAATACTTATTTAGAAAACGTATAAAAATTTGAACGTAGCGGCACTCGAACCCGCGCTTCTTGGAAATCGACCAGGCGCTCTGACCACTAAGCCATACGTTCTCATCAAGCTACGTCGAAATTTTTATACGCTTGTTACAACTTATTTATATTGTTAGCGTTTTCTAAATGATATTTAGTTTCAAGTCAATCTTATACTATGAAAAAACCAGATTGAATACGAATCGGACTCGCACATCGATGGCACCGTATCAATTTTTGGAAGGAAAGTAAGTAACTTATGGTAGTTGCAAACTTAAGTCTGCGGGCATATTGACTCGTTTTGAATGAAATGAACTGCAAATATAAGCTTGTAGTTATTTTCTTATGATTTTTTTTTAAATTTTAACTTTTTCAATTGTTTTCTTTATTTGTAGTGTAAGTTTCAACTTCGTGACAAATTTCATAACTGTTGGTCCACAGAAAGCACGTTTGTTTGTTTTGATTATGTGGTAAGTCTGATGCAAAATGTACAAAAAAGGTTCGTATCTATTTAGAAAACGTATAAATTGGAAAGTAGTGGGACTCGAACCCGCGCCTCCTGGAAACCGACAAGGAGTCGCGGGTTTGCAAAAAAAAATAAATAAGTATTTTTTTTTTCGTAAGTGTGGAATAACTTTAAAAATATTAAACATAAATCTTTATACGGCTTAGATGCTTATTTTTTTCTGTGCTATATAGAAACCGTAGATCCAAATATTTAATATTAATTTCAGCTTGACGGAACGCTAAAAAATATGATAATGCTAATTATAATAATTAATTAATTTTTGTAATACAAAAACGACACTTTCTAGCATTTAAAAGTAAAAAATTATAGAATTTATGTTTTTGGTCAATCTCTAAACTATATTCAAATTGAAACACATCAATTGAAGTATTTCCTATATTAACCGAGTAAACATTCACAATGTTGTTATTACGAATTATTCAGAGAACTACTTCTCATTTTGATTCTACCCTCTTTAGTTTCGGGACAGGTGTCTTCTTCAATCATTCGTGAACGCATTCTAAGAATGGTAATCTACATAACTGGCTTCAAACATTCTCAATTGCTATATTGCCATCATTTTATTGTATATAGAGGCCACTCGTGGCGCAGCGGCACGAGGTGTGACTGTGAAACCGACTGGTTGTAGGTTCGATCCCCACTCGAGGAGATGAAATATTTACTTAAATTTGTATTTCCATTTCTTCGCTCTGGTGTCGAGGTTAAGCGCGGCGTTGAGTTCTGCCACTCAATACGCAATGCCTCCAGAATTCGGCAGAAAGTGGGGAACGGAGTGTTTTAACACTAGGTTCCCTCTGCCTACCCTGCTGTGTGCGGGATACAGCGTGAAGCTGATTTAATTTTTTAATTTTATTGCATGAGACCGTCCTGGTGCAAATGTGCGACAGTAAGTGCGATGGCTGTGGGTTCGATTTCCACTTGAGCGACTGAGTTATTCAGTGTTTTATTTTCCTTACTATGGTAACGAGGCAAAGCGCGACTTTGAGTTTCGCCATTCAACATGTAATGCCTCAAGAATTCGGCTGAAAGTGGAAAACAGAAGTCTGTATGGGAAATGGAGTGTCTTTACACTTGGTTCCCAAGTTCCCTACTCCCTAGTAGTGAGAATAAAACCCTCAATCGTCGTTTACGGTCACACGCTTGTGCTCCGGCATACATAAAATAAAATACCAAAACCTCCAATCGTCGTGTTATATATGAATCTTTCATGGCACGATTTAATTCAACACATACTCGTATATAAATTTTTATTGGATAAAACAAAGTGTCCTCAGAGGCCCTCCGTCACGTAGTAAAATAGTATTTGAGTTTCTACTCAAATTATTATTATTATTTTTTAGCTTCACTTTGTATCCCGCACACTGCAGGGAAGGCAGAGGGAACCTATTGTTAAGACACTCCGTCCCCCACTTTCTGCCGAATTCTGGCAGAATTCAACGCCGCGTTTGTCCTCAACAACAGAGCGAGGAAATAGAAATAAAGATTTTTAAGTAAATATTTCATCTCCTCGAGTGGGGATCGAAACCACAAGCAAGTCGGTTTTACAGTCACACTTTGTGCCGCTGCACCACGACTGGTCTCTAATAAAATATTGATTATATTTATTAGTAAAAATTAATATATTTATTAAATTATTCATTATTTTTGCGCTTTGATACTCAATTCTCCAGCAAATATATTTTTATTAAATGTTTCAAAAGGAAATCGAATCTATAACCGTCTTCTTTATAATTAAAAACCTAAGCTGTATCACGGAGCCAATCATAAAGAAATCAGTTAATATAAGAACTCAATATGAAGCTTATGAGAATCTTAATCTTTATTGAAAGTCAAAGTATCGTATGATATCAACTTAATAGAAGAGTTTCGTACTATTTATCGGTATTTCTATTAGTTACCTTTTTTAGCTTCATGCTGTATCCCGCATACAACAGTGTAGGCAGAGGGAACCTGGTATGAATACACTCGGTTCCCCAATTCCCACTGAAAACTGGAGGCATTGCGTGTTGAGGGGCGGAACTCAACGCCGCGCTTTGCCTCGACACCAGAGCCAAGTAATGAAAATATTAAATATTTAGTTTAAGAGTTCGCTTTTAGTTCAGCAAGTTATACAAAAAGTCTTTGCTGTTCCGGCGCCTCACGCTTTTACAATCAAATATTATAATTTAAAGCACATAGTTTACACTTCAGCCCAGAAATAAAGACGATTTGAACGATCTATAATTAATTTTTGACTTTTACGTACTCTTGTAAAAGCATTTTTTTCTTGTGTTTTTAAACTATTTATTTATTATCGCTATAATTAACATTGTGAAAGTATTGAATAGATTTGTGTAACACTGTAAAAGCTGTGTTTGTGGGTTACACCCCCACTCCTCTCCCAATCCTATAAGTAGTTAAATATTAATTATTTTCATTGCCTTGATGTGATAGATATAGTGCGACATTAAGTACTGGCACTCAACACGCAGTAACTCGAATATAATAAATAATAGAATAGAATATAATGGTGAAAGATAGTAAACGCTGTGTTTCAATATTATAATAATTTTCGTTACCTTATTCCCATAAATACATTATAAATTTAGTGGAGCAGGGGTACAAGCTTATGACTGTAAGCACGAAATGTAGGTTTGATTTTCACTCGAGGAAATGAAATATTTAATATTTTCATTTCTTCGCTCTGGTAGTGAAGTAAAGCACATCGTAGGTTCACAATGCTTCCAAAGTTCGTCTGAAAATAAAAAAAGAAAAAATGGTTCCTCTGCTTACCCTGCAATCCTGCACATTGTAATACAGCGTGAAACAAAAAAAAATACGACGCCTTTATTACCACTACACAACAAAAAATATTTTAGCCACAAATTTCTCAGTAGGTAAATCGAACCCACATTCACTACATAAACAAAATCCAATCCAAACACTATTATTATATAGAAAAAAATTCTAATTACAAACCAGTTCAAAGTAAATTTTCCAAATATACCATATGAATTTTTAATGATTCATACAAAAGAAGTACTAGTGGGACCCACAGACTTGAGGGCCATCCGCACCCTCACCGGTCCTCGAGTAAACCATTCTATTGTTACACCAAAACAAAGATAACACAAGTAAAAATGAACAAACATAAATTTGTATGAGATTGCTATGTTTAATTAGAAATTTTGTGTGAAATTAAATTGTATTGTACTGGCAACACACGCGTGGCTTCGTCTGTTTAAACCTTTTGTTTATTAAAAAATACATCAGCTCCACGCTATATGCTGCATACAGCAGGGTAGGCAAAGGGAACTTAGTGTTAAAACACTCCGTTCCCCATCTTCCGGCAAACTTTTCGAAACATTGCGTATTGAGAGGCGGAACTCAATGTCGGGCTTTTGCCTTGGTGCCAGAGCGAAGAAATGAAAATATTATTAGTCTCGAGTAATAGGTGGAGATCCCATCGTTTAAAACTGTAGGGATTAGATTTTCTAATGAAACTTATATTTAAGAATGATACATGATAGTAGAATAGATTACACTAGGGTTGCCCAAAAAAATCCTGCCGCAATCACCTTTAATTAATGTTTTTCGTAACTCGTTTTTGGAGAAAATTGCACTCATATGTTTTTTATGTGAATCGCACATCATTTGAAAGAAAATCGCATAAGGAATTGAAAAAACAATGGTTGCCAGCTCTCAGTCTGCCGCAAGTCCAAGGTTGCCTGGTTTAAAGAGGTTACTTAATGTGAATATTTGCACTCATGTGTTTTTTTAATGAATTATATATCAAATTAAAGCTTATTTTTTTGTCATCACTAAAACACATGGTTGCCTGGAAAATGGCTGCCGCAAGCAAAGGTTGCCATCATTCGAAATATTTTATTCTGATTCCGTTTCACTGAGAATAGACGATGAAATACGCGATTTGCCTTATGTTTTAAATTAAAATATTATATAATAGAAGGTCAATCTTAAAATTAATGTTTATTCTAGATATTTACCTGTTAAATGATGATTACAATCATATTAAGAACATACAAAAAACTATTTAAATATGAAATCATCCTTATTTTTCAAGTGAAATAATGAACCCATGATATTAAGTCTTTGCTAAATCTGTTTTCTAAATACTAATACTAATTTAAATTATCATTTTAAATCGACTAAATTATCTAATTAAATAAATGCTTACAAATATCAATCTATTATAAGGTATTAATTACATCATGTTTCCTTAAGATAATGAAGGGCGACAATTATTGCGTAAGTTTTTTTATTAATTAAGAAAATATGGAAAATAATATTTCAATATACTCTCTCTCTCTTTGTCCTCTGCTCGTATGATTTTTTTTTCTCGTTTTTTTTTGATAACGGTTGCCGCAATCTCTTTTTTCTCACGCAACTTTTAAGAATTTGCATTGAAAGAAATATATATGATAGAATTATAATAAACAAAATTAAGTTATCACAAATAAATTCTAAGAAATTTCGACAGTAATGCCGAATAATAAACGCTATTCAAGGTTTATGACCAGAAGTCGGCAAATATCAATTAGTTACTATAGATAAACATTTTGCGGTGGTATACAAAGCAATCAAAATGCAATAATTTTATTTTCGTAGATGTATTGTTTCTAAATACAATAATAGTGCAGATGGCCAAATGAGATGTTTTTGAACATATTACTTAGTTACTTACCTTTCGTTTTGGAGTGAAAACGTTTTTAGTTAACATGACAAAAATGAAGATCTGTTTTTTGTGCGAAAATGTGTGTGGAATTTAATAATGAGTCTTAAGTGTAAAATTATGTTGTTGTTTCGCCAAAAAATGATTTTTATATACAGTAACATTTTCTTAAATAGTAACATAATGCACGGTTATCACTTGTTACAAAAAGTTCATTGTTGTAAAAAAAAAATATAAAGAAGAACCGCACTCAAGGAGATGAAATATTCACTTAAATTTATATTTCCATCTCTTCGTTCTGGTGTCGAAGCAAAGCGCGGCGTTGAGTTCTGCCATTCAACACGCAATGCCTCCAGAATTCGGCAGAGAGTGGGGAACGGAGTGTCTTAACACTAGGTTCCCTCTGCCTATTTTTATTTTTCAATTATTTTCTAATGCAAAACATAAGTATAATTAATGTTTGCTAAGTATAATTAAATTTAATGTTTAATATTATATATTTTTCTCTGAGGACGAAGAGAGAGATTGAGAGTTTATAACGAGGTAATTTTCCATATTTTCTTGATTAATAAATAAAATATCTGCAATAATTGTCAACCTACATTATATTATGAAAACATTATGTAATTAATACCTTGTAATAGAACGATATTTGTAAACGTTTATTTAATACTAGTGGGCGCGCGCAGCTTCGCCCGCTTATTTGAACCCTTACGGGGTATTTTTAGGAGTCTGAATTTCAAATATTATAAAAATCGGTGCCGATTAAAAAAAAAACCCATACAAACTTTCAGCCCCTATTTTATCCCTTTAGGATTCAATTTTCTTAAAATCCCTTATTAGTGGATGTCCAGATTACGAAAAAAAACATCTGTCCAAATTACACGTTTCTACCATCAGCGGCTGTGCGTGCGTCTTACCTCAGTCAGTCAGGTACTTGTTTTATATATATAGATGATAATTTAGTCTTTTTAAAATAACGATTTAAACGAGTATTAATATCAAGAAAACAGATTTAACAAAGACTTAATATCATAGACTCATTATTTCAATGGAAAAATAAGGATGATTTCATGTTTAAATAGTTTTTTGTATGTACTTAATATGATTAAAATCATCATTTAACAGGTGAACAGCTAGAATAAATATTAATTTTAAGATTGACCTTCTATTTTATAATATTTTACTTTAAAACATAAGGCAAATCGCGTATTTCATCGTCTATTCTCAGTCAAACGGAATTAGAATACAATATTTCGAATGATGGCAACCTTTGCTTGCGGCAGCCATTTTCCAGGCAACCATGTGTTTTAGTGATGACAAAAAAATAAGCTTTAATTTGATATATAATTCATTAAAAAAACACATGAGTGCAAATATTCACATTAAGTAACCTCTTTAAACCAGGCAACCTTGGACTTGCGGCAGACTGAGAGCTGGCAACCATTGTTTTTCCAATTCCTTATGCGATTTTCTTTCAAATGATGTGCGATTCACATAAAAAACATATGAGTGCAATTTTCTCCAAAAACGAGTTACGAAAAACATTAATTAAAGGTGATTGCGGCAGGATTTTTTTGGGCAACCCTAGTGTAATCTATTCTACTATCATGTATCATTCTTAAATATTAGTTTCATTAGAAAATCTAATCCCTACAGTTTTAAACGATGGGATCTTAGGCCATAAGGATCGAATCCTAAGCCGTCGCGTTACAGTCGCATCCTTGCGCCCCTACGCCACGACGGCCTCATATAATAATATAATATTGTATATAATATAACTAAATTCTATTAAATTATATATTACATATTTTTTAAATAATTTGCAGCTTATTTGTTATTCTGATGCATAAGCTATACTATTCTAAAGTTTCCTTTAAATCTGTTCAGTAGTTATTTGCGTGAAAATAGAACAAACAACGAGATCAAAATATCAACTGGGTGATTGGAGTCTTCAAGGAGAGGATGGGGTCATCGCAACGTACATAGTGTTTCACATCATTCAGTTGGTGTTAATTTGAAATAAGTGTCCGTCAAAACTGTTGTAATAGTTCGTTGATTTAATATTCACATATATTGTATAGATATAATTGATAAATATTTGATTTCATTTTTTTAATAGGGGGGCATTAAATTTTTTACAAAGGTTAAGGTGGGGCATGGCACAAAAAAAGATTGGGAAACACTAGTCTAGACAATAGGTTCTTTCTATATAACCTGCTGGCAGCTGTCCGCGTGAAAACACACTGTTACTATATCACGCTAAAAATAAAAGAACTAAAAACGAACAAATATTTGTATGAAATAGATACATTTAGTTAAAAAATATTGTGTGGAATTAAATTATGTTTATGTGTAGTGGTAGCGTCTGACAATAATCGCGACGGTTATGAGTTCAATTTTTAGTCTCTAATAAGACAAAACGCAATGTTGAATTCCATCACTCAAAATAATGTTTTGAATCCTGACGAAAATTGGGGAACCTAGAGAACTACGTTCTTGAACTGAACTATACTATACTAACTTCACGCTTTATCCCTAGCGGGGTAGTCAGAGAGAACGGAACGCCAAACGCTACGGTCTCTACATACCTCTTTCGCCTCGTCCACTGTCATCAACCTCTTCATACATGCCCTCCGGGGGGTCCTCATGCTTTTTACTTGACTTTCCTCCAGTATCTTTGATACTGTGTCTTTGAAGGTCAACTGAGGTCTCCCCCTACCTCTCTTACCGCTCACTTTTCCATAATTTTGAACTGAACTAAATCTGAAAAATAAAACAATTTCCATACAAATCATATATAACGTAACATTTTATGACAACCCCTTCTTTATCTTTCGTCCACATAATAAAACCGCCAGCTGTCGCACCGTAAACATTCTATAGTACACATGATACGTTCGAAGGGGAGGTATAAACAATATAACGTTTTTGTTCTATGTAATAGGCGGTTAGTTTGATAATTTTTTTTCGAAATTTGCTCTATAAAAATGATATTTTTTTTACAAATAATTGCATTTTGTATTGATATATGTAGGTTATTTACAGTATGGCCGATGAGTTTTGGAATATTTTTTTGTAAATATTTATCAAAAGTTTGGAAAGCCTAACTTCAGGGCTGCCTCGACGGTATTTACACACTAAGAAACACAAAATATTAAAAAAATAATAAAAGTTTTAACGTAGCGAGGACTCGAACCCGTTCTAGCCTTTAAAATACGTGTGTATTTTCAAGTTCTCATGAAGTTTCGTTTACATTCTTATGTGCTTGTTACCACTTATTTTCTGTTTTTGACATTTCCGTAGGATGATATTTATGCTCGGCTAAAAATGAATATGTAGTAAGAGATAATACTATTATTTATTAAATTTAATTGTTTTTGTTAGCTTATCGCAGGGTAGGTAGAGGGAACCTGGGAGCCTACTCTAGGTTAATAAGTATAGATAAATAGGGAACAGACGAGTCTTACACATTTGATCTCTATTTACCGCCGAATTCTAGAGGCATTGTGTGTTGAGTGGCGTAACTAATAGCCGCTACTACTACTAGGAACTACTGTGCAACAGCGGTATTTATAAAATATTTTATGAAATCTTTTCACGTTTATATCTTTATTAATATTTTCCTATAGTTGTAGGTTCATATTTTAATCGGTTAAAAATATGTAAATAAATTTACTTAAATAATTTTAATTTATAAAATTATTATTGCTGATTTTATTTTTATTGTTATTTAAAGCTAATCAATGTAGAAAGACCTAGACCTATATTAAGGGCAATGGTGCAGGGGCAAGGGGTTTGATTCTTGCTAAAGGAAATTAATTATTTCATATTTTCATTGCCTCGCTCTATGCCTCGCTCTTGGCTATAACGAGCCAAGATGCGGTGTTGAGCTTCCCCAGTCAAAACGCAATGTCTTTAGAAATCGGCGGATATTGGGGAACGGAAGTAATTTAATTTGTAATTTAACCAGAGATTCTTAAGACGAGGTTCCCTTTAACTTCTCTGTTTTGTGCGGTATATAGCGTCAAGAAAAAAAATATAACCCGTATATATAGCATTTTTATTTCAACATGTAGAACAAGAGCGTTAAAACATTTGCCGTGTAATGTTTCTAGATATATTTATACGATAACTGAAGTTTCGTCGCTTTAAAAATCTTATAATAATATATCTAATCATAGGTGTTATCTACTAAAAACGAAATATTTTTTTGTATAAAAAAACATGGCTTTTAACTCCAAATTACTTAAAAGAAATTTATATATATCAGTCATGAAAACATTTTTAAATACATATACATATACTAAACATTTGCTATTATAAAAACTAGTCAAATCAAAATATTTTATACAAAAAAATATATAATTTAAATGTACCGGGAATTTGAACACGCGCTGCTTGAAAACCGTCCACGCGCTCTGACCACTAAGCCATACGTTAATAGCATATAAATCTCAGACTTATTTCAGAAACATAGTAATATTATGACATAATATTACTATGTTAACGTGTACGTAATAACCTTGATCTACAAATGAAATCATATTACTGACCCGAAATGTAATATTTTTCGTCTTCTATTACATATGTATGAACGTTGTATATATATAGAAGATATAAAAGTACTTGACTGTAAAAACAACGGTCATGGTGTTTGATTCTCATTTAGGGTATCTACAAGTAAAAAAAACAGCTTCACGCTG
This sequence comes from Heliconius himera, assembly GCA_021202915.1. NCBI lineage: Eukaryota > Metazoa > Arthropoda > Insecta > Lepidoptera > Nymphalidae > Heliconius > Heliconius himera. The sequence continues at coordinate 544,301 of JAJHJA010000688.1, read as the reverse complement.
TATCCCGCATACAACAGGTTACGCGGAGGGAACCTTGTGTTAAGACACTTCATTTCCCACTTTTCGCTGAATTTTTCAAGGTATTGGGTGTTAAGTGGCGGAACTCAACACCGGGCTTTTGTCGTGGTGTCAGAGAAAGAAACGAAAATATTAATAAATAATAATTTATTCTCTTGAATGGGGATCGAACCCACAATCGTCGCACAGTCACACCCCTGTGCCTCTGCGCCACGACGACCTCATTACATTGAACGAAACACATCACATTGTCATTGACAGTAAATTGAATGAAATTTAAATTAAAAACATTTTTGTCTTCTTTATATGAAGCCACCGTATACGTAGGGGTTCAGCATACGCATATAAGCACGACGTTTATGGATTCAACCCATCACAGGAGAAAAAAAAATCCCGTCAGAGAAAAACGCGACTTTGAATACCTTACTTACTACTCGTTAAACCATCAATGCATCTCTTCATCAATGGATATTCTTTGGGCATAAAGCACAAATATCGTCAATCTCTTGTTTTTTTTTTCTATTTATGCTAGTAGCGGCAACAAAAAATCATATTATTGAAAAAAAAAACTAATTGATTTAAAAGCAGCAACCCTGCAATTAAAACTTAGTACTGCACAAGTTATAACTACCGGCGTTAGGTTTCACCACTCTCTTCACACATAACATCAAGGTCTCGTTTTCCGATCAAAAGGCGAACGTAGTGTCTAGACAATAAAAAAAACACATTTACAACACTTCGAAAATACCATTCCAAAACATCTCTATATATAATAAAAGGATAGAAAAGTCAATTCTGTACATGAAAGATATAAAAAAAATAAAAATTAGGTCGGTTTATATGTCGATTATAGAACCTAAAAAACCACTCAACAGAATTCTTGTCTGTCTGTCTGTCTGTCTGTCTGTTTGTTTGTTCGTCAATCACGCAAAAACTACTGGACAGAAATTGATGAATTTTTGCATGGTATTAGCCTAGGGTCCCAAGGTACATTTTTTTTGGGTTTCACTCCGAATTTCATTATAGTTTTATTTTAAAAAAATAAAAACTGAAAAATGTAAATTACTTAAAATACCGATAACTACTATATGAAATTAAATTATTTTTAGCATCGTAATAGTTCAAAGCCTAATGCAACTTATAGAATAGTTTTTATCATAGAGTACAAATAAATTTTATCAGAAAAAATAACATAATTATATTTTTTAATAAAAAAAATTGAATTCTTCAATTTCAATCGGATTTCATACTCTGAACTTAACCAAACTTTCACCAAACTACCCTTTATGTGTACCCTTTCTAATAAAAAAAAGAATCATTAAAATCGGTAGAGTTGATATTGAGTTATTCTTCCATTTGTCGCGCACATACTTAACGTAATTTTGAGATTTATATGATTTTCTCATAGATACCATTGTCAGAAATGAACTAAATTAAAATAAGACTACACGGGACGCACTAGCTTCCAAATAAAAAAAGAATCATCAAAATCGGTTCACACAGTCAAAAGTTCTGAGGTAACAAGAATAAAAACTACAGTCGAATTGATGACCTCCTCTTTTAAGAAGTCGGTTAATAGAAATTTGACATAATTAAATTACAATTATTGTATTTAACCACACTTTAAAAGAAGAAAGTAAATTGAGGCCGTTCGTGGCACAGGGGCACAAAGTGTAAACTGGTTATGGGTTCTATTCCCACTTGAGGAAATTAAATATTTATTTAAATTTATATTGCCATTTCATCGCTCCCGACTTACGTTATATGCGAATTCGGAGATACGCGATTTGTTATTTTGATTGCCGCGCATCGGCTCTCTCGCTCTGTCCACTCAGTGTTCAGCGACAGGTTTAAACATGTTCCGCGTGAAATTGTTTTATATTATAATCTTTAATTATGTCGTCTAAAAGAACGAAAAATTAGTCATTTGAGCATAACAAGAAAAGAAAAACACTGTCTTTGGAGTGTAAACTAAATATAATTAAAGACTGAAGTAAAAATGAAAATTTGTGAATTGAAAAAGAAGAAAAATTGAACTCGGCAGGCAACATTGTTAGAATATATGAAGCCTTCGATATCAAAATAACTCCGGTTTAGGTTACTTTATTCATAACAATGTAATTTTTTTTATTATCCTACACTTTATTAAACATTTTTCTTCTAATTTATGTTTTTTTTTTAACTCTGGTCCTGATTTAACTTTATATGCAAAGTTGAACCCCGACTTACGCGAATTCGACTTACACGGCAATCGCTCGGTCCCACCTACCGCGTAAGTCCGGGGTATTACTGTATATGTATTTGGAAAGTAAATTCTGATTGTGAGTTCATAGTTAATAAAACTTTATATTGTGTTTAGATGACGCGGTGATGTCAATGCATTTTAATCATTGGCGTTATATATACGTTGCATTCATTTACAGTAGATATATTTCTCAAGAGAACTTTCTCAAGTCTATATATTTAAAAAATACATTAAATATTCACGTTAAGGATGTATCAAATATATTAACGTCATCTGTTAAAATAGCGTGAAGCTGATTAAACTTAATGTTATACTCAAAACAAATGAATTGTATGTAAATTTATTAATACGTTTCAAGTATGAAAAAAAGAAAAAATGCAATATAATTGCGTTTTTCCTTTTTTTCCAATATTTTATATTTCTATTATTTATATCGATATATCAGGGCCGTAAATGCGAGAACAGAGCTGGCATCTTAGTACAGAGTAACCTCTAAAAAATGTATTTACGTGTTATAGTTAAAGAATATAAAGAATGTGTGATTCCTCTATAGCAGTGGTTCCCAACCAGTGGTCCGCGGACCACCAGTGGTCCGCAGAGGCCTAAATATGGTCCGCGAACCCACAACTGTCGCGTATACAATCACATGATTATGACACTGACTGACTGACTTATACCTACATAGTGGTCCCTGCTACCAAGAATGATAAAAAAGTGGTCCTTGATCAAGAAAAGGTTGGGAACCCCTGCTCTATAGAATATATTATTCTACATTATATCATAAAAACAGGTTTAAACAGTGCATTTGAAGGTATCCTCCTGTAGTATAACTATTTTCAATTACTATCAACACTTCTATGTCAATACTATTTGGTACCTATTATAGTGTAATTTGAACATTTTAAATATTTTCCTGCCATTATAATGAAAAACATAGACTATTTTTGAATATGAAAAAATAATTTATTAACTATAAGATTATTGGTAGTTTTTCAAAAGGTATAAGAATTAAAAATTGCCTAAAATATGCTTTCTTCGCAAGTGTTGTAATAACTATTGGTATCTATTAACCAAAAAAATACTATAAATATTAAATATGCTCAATTATACAGAGTTTTTTGTCAGTAACATTTTAAATGAAACCACAGTTTTAACTACTCTATAAAAAACCCAAAAATAAAAAGGTTATTTTTTCAAACAAAATAAATAATAAAATTATCGTTGTAAAATAAAATATAATTTGTCGAGAACGACGCACGCACACATAAACCTATCAAAGGGAAACCGCCGCATACGCCTCATTCCGAAATCGAGTCGTAGATATTGGCGGCAAAGTTCAAATTTCTAAAGATTTTAGTAGTATTTTTATGGTAGTATGTGTTTACGTTATTGGTATCCATGCGTAACCGCATTACAAGAAATATAGTCTACGTCTTCACTGTTGATGTATCTTGCTTAATTTCTTTAGAGGGTAAAATATTTTAAACCCATATCGGTTTAAAATATTTTACCCTATACACTGTTACCGTAAATGGAGCGCTGACGCTTCTCTTCTCCTCTTTGTTAAAGGCCGTCGCGGCACAGTGGCACAAAATTGTGACTGTAACGAGACTGGTGTGGGTCCGATCCCCACTTGGAGGATTGAATTATAATTTAATAATATTTTCATTTCGTTTAATAATATTTTCATTTCGCACATCAGTCACACATTATACGCAATATCTTAACACAAAGTTGCCCTGCTAAAGGCGGGATAAAGCGTGGATCTGGTTTTAACTTTGTGTAAACCGATTAAAATAAAGTCCAGTCCAGTTGAGGCCAGTCGTGGCGCAGCGGCAAGAAGTGTGACTGAAAAACCGGCTGGTTGTGGGTTCGATCCCTACTCGAGGAGATGAAGTATTTACTTAAATTTATACTTCCATTTCTTCGCTCTGGTATCGAGGTTAAGCACGGCGTTGAGTTCTGCCACTCAACACGCAATGCCTCCAGAATTTGGCAGAAAGTGGGGAACGGAGTGTCTTAACACTAGGTTCCCTCTGCCTAACCAGCTGTGTGCGGGATACAGCGTGAAGCTGAATAAAATTAATACTCAATATTTAAGGACAGTTTGTCAAAATACAAACAAAAAAAGTATTTAAATCGGTTAAGCAGTTTCTGAGATCGTTAAGAAACGCTAATTACTATTAAACGAAATGAAACAGACAAACAGACCAACTGACCAAGTTTTATTACATTGTTAATTGTAATATTTTCTATGTACAGACACCGATGAGTTAGGATTTTATTGTACTAATAAGTTATGTTTTTATTTCAAACATTCAATTAAAGATTCTTATGGGAGGTACAAAAATGCGACCTATAGTTTTAATAACTTTCTCATAAAAAATCAGTATATCGGTAAATAATAGGTATATCAAAACACGAACATAATTCAGTGTGTTAAGTAAATCATTCTGTGGTATAAGCGGGCGAAGCCGCGAGCGGGTCGCTAGTTTGTTAATATAATTGATCTGAGAAAGCTATTAGAATTTGAGTCACTTCAATTTAGTCCAATTTAGGATTCTAGACTTATAAATATCTAAAATATTTCTTGAATATCTGAACCATTTGTAACACAATTAAGGCTGCCGTTGCTAACATTTTATTGTTAAGTAAATAGAAAAGCCTATTAAATTGCGCAATTATATTATTAATATTAAAAATAAGAAATAGCAATCTATTCTATTAAGGTGTGAATAGGCTGTTGTGGCGCAGGTGCTCAAACGTGCCATCTGTAAGCACGTGTGATCGTGATTCTTCACTTTGATAAAGAGACAAAGCGCGGTGTTGATTTCCGCCAACCAACACACAACGCCTCTACAATGCCCCTATCTCGACAAAAAGTGAGGTACTATAGTATGATCTTAATGGGAACAGAGTGTCTTAACACTAAATTTCCAGGTTCCCTGTGTTTGCCATAGCAGGGTTTATGTGCACGATAGAGCGTGAAGCTAAACTATATGAAATATTTTTTTTTATTAATTTATAAAATCGAAATAGCCTTATGAAAAGGCACTTAGTATCATTTCTAAGAGGAGAAACATCTTAGTAATTATACGTTATTACTATGTGCTCACAGCAATGTTTCCAGTGGTAACCTAAAAAATGCGCCATTACCGCCCTCACTGTTCAGGAATTCTCTCTCTATCTAACCAAATTTGGAATCTTCTAATGCCTTTGAGGTATATTACAGAAAAAAACTGTAGATTGTGATATTAGTTATAGATATACAAGATCGTTAGTAAAAAAGTAATATTAATAAATCCTTAAATAAATCGTATTGAAGGAAGGTCACGTAAAAAGTATGAGGACCCGCCGGAGGGCATGTATGAAGAAGTTGATGACAGTGGACGAGGCGAAAAAGGTACGTAGGGTTCGTAGCGTTTGGCGCTCTGTTCTCTCTGACTATCCCGTTAGGGATTAAACGTGAAAATAAGTTAAGTTATTAATCCTTTAAGGATTTCGAGTAGTAATCGAATCCATAATAAACTACAGCAAAATGGCTTTACATAGAGATTGCTTTCAGTGGCCATATAAGAGAAACCCTCATACAGAAACATTAAATGAGTGGCCTCATTCTACGTCACATTAAGGCCATGTGTGAATGTGAATGGGACGCTTGTGGATTCGATTCCCACCGATGTGAAAAAAAAATATATATTTCTTCGCTCTAGTAACATGTGAAAGCGCGGCGTTAAGTATTAACTCTCAACACACAATCTTTCAAAAGTGACATGGAAAGTGTGGAATAGAATGTTTTGATACTAGGTTCCCTCTTACTTACCCTGTTACTTACGAAATACTGCATGAAACGAATAAAAAATAAATAATTGTACATATGGATGTAAAGCTATGAATATAATGAATAAAGAAACGTGTAGTCATCCAATTCGACATATAATATATACTTACAGAAACATAACAGTTTTCATACAAAATCTTAATCGCAAATGTAAAAAAAAATATATTACAATAGTCGCTAATTATGTAACAATTTTATAGATAAAAAATATTTTACAAAAAACAAAATAGTTTCTTATTTTTAGCTTAAAGCTATCTTCCAGTTTTAAGTTAAGCAAAGCGGTGTATTATAATAAAAGAAATAACTGAATTTCCCTTATTTTCTTTCTCTTATTTAAAAAGACTGAAATGAGGGAGTAAATGAAAGAATTCAAAAAAAAAAATACCAATTACATTACTTTATTATTATAAATTTGATTATAGGAAAGGAGATAAAATATATTGGAAATAAATATCTATCTACAAAATACATCATATATACGTATAATGTAACTCTGTAGAGAAAGAAATGTTTCCAAAATCAAAATGTCAACACTTTACTTGAAACTTTATTTTTCAGCTTCACGCTATATCCCGCACACAGCAGGGTAGACAGAGGGAACCTAGTGTTAAGACACACCGTTCCCTACTTTCCGCCTAGTTCTGGAAGCATTGCGCGTTGAGTGGCGGAACTCAACTCTGCACTTGAGCGCTGCCTCGACACCAGAGCGAAGAAATGAAAATATAAATGTAAGTAAATATTTTACCTCCTCGAGTGGGGATCGAACCCACAACCAGTCGATTTTACAATCACACTTTGTGCCTCTGCGCCACGACTGGCCTCTACAAAGAAACTTTTAATAAATAAATGATTTAAACAATTAAAATAACAAAAAAAGTGTGTAATTATAAAACAATTGAATAGATAATAATCAGTTTATAGAAAATAAAATAGTTTCCAAAGGAGAGCTTTAAGCTTGCAACAGTGGCGCTATCGTCGCTTTCACCCGCAGTCACCCGCACGCCGTGGCAAGGTGCGCCCGTCCAGTGTACGTGTTTGTGTTGTGTATGTGTGTTTGTGCTGTGTACGGAATATTATGGTGTAAGTTGTATTATATTATATTATAGAAAATTATGATTGATTATGGAAAAATTGGTTAGGCATTTTTTTTTCGTAGGTGACGTGATCGTGGGCGGTTTGAATTTTTTATTATGGGTATGATGTGTGTTATATAAATTATTTATTAATGTGGTTTTCTAAATTAAAATATATATTAATTTTCAATTAAATAAATAAATTGTATAGTAATATATAAAAACCACTATATTTATAATTATAATCATTGTACGATATAACTATTTTCGCTCATTTCAATTAATATTGAAAATATTCTTCATATGAATAATAAATAAATAATAATAAAAAAACATATAATTATATTATATCGTGCTATAAAAATGTCGAACTTTTTTCACCGTTAATAACTAATATAGTTTTTATAGAGTCGTGAATTTTTAACTTAACAATTTGTGTTAGAAGCGAATTTTTGTTTCAAAATAAATTGAACTCGGTTATTAAATTATTTTATATTTCATATTTGTATACAATAGTATTCTACCCTGGCTTTACCCGTGTGTAGTATAGTTTTAAATTGATCTAATATAGCAATATATCATATTTATATTAAATTGTGCTGTTATCTAATAGGTTTTTTTTTTCAATTTCAGTAGGTACTACAGTTATTTTAGAAAATCATTTTTTTTATTGTTCTCCAGCTAAAAGCTTTCATATACTATTTATATAAACTACTAAGTCGTTCGAAGCAAAAAGAAAATAGATAGATTTCTCAAGTTCGATATTTATCTCAAATTAAAACTAATTTAAAGTTTAGATAGTATAAACCACAAGACAATTAAAGACCGAATTCGTTCTGTAATTAAATATCAATTATCTTTATAAAATATGGATAATAAACGTCCCTTAAAATATCTTTTGTAAATGTTTTTTTAGATAAGCATAAAAAATATTTAAGGTAACAAAAAACAACTTTTCCGTTTTTCCCGTATAGCCAAAGAAAAACGTAATGACATTCTGGTCTTCAGTTTCGCCCCAGCGCTTAAGACATGTGTTGTATGGTGGAACTCAACGCCGCACTTCGTTTATCAAAAAGCAAGGAAATTAATAAAAATATAATCAAAAATATAATGATTTTCTTTATGGGGATTGAACTCATAACCTTGACGTTCAAAGCAAAAATTCCTAAATTAACTATGTTCGATCGAAAGAAGCTGTAGCGGTACGGACGATAACACTTTGGTATATTTTGAACGTAATAATTTTTATGTCTCCGTTCTCTACTTTGCGATCAATACAATTTTGTCACTTCTATTATATTTTTTTTATAATAAAATCTGGAGAAAGACATATTTTAATTATTATTTAAAGAAAGCTTTGAACTTCTAAGTATCGCATAGTGTAAGTTAATTATAATTAACTATAGAGTCCAACGCGGCTCTCGCTTTTACTTTTTTATATTATAACCAAAGGATATATTTTTTATTTCTTCTAATAAAAAGTATCGTATGTTTTCTAATAATATGTGAACGATATAAATGATAATGGATTGAGTAGTTTTGGCGTGAAAGCAAGTTAATTTATATGTATATTTATAGATACAAAATAGTAATAGGCCAATCGTGGCGCAGCGCAGGGGCACAAAGTGTAAGCGCCACTGTTTGTGGGTTCGGTGCCTACTCAAGGAAATGAAATATTTATTCAAAATTGCTCAGAATTGCATATAATATATGAAACTGACACACTTTGAGTACCCGAAGTAGCCCTGTCTATAGATACAGTGGGTTACGTCTAAACGTCAATGCTTATATAATATAAGCTACAGCCTTCCTGGTTAAATGGGACTATCGAACACAAATAAAATTAGCAATTCGAATTTGTTGTTCTTGAGATTAATGGGTTCAACTAACAAATTCTACAGATTTATAATTGTATTTAGACATAAGACATTAGACATTTTTTTTATTATACATTGTTTTTTTTTTATTTTACATGTTTGCCATAGAAAGCAGCGTTTGCATAGATAATGTAGAGTCAGAAACTCAGTTTTCTTTCTTCTTATATGAACGGAAAGAAAACTATTATATATATAATAACTAGTATTTTTAAGGGTTCCGTACCTTTTAAGGAAAAACAGAAACCCCTATAAGATGATTTTGTTGTCCGTTCGTTCATCTCTCTGTCTGTGTGTATCTGTCTGAGCCTTTATTTCAGGAACACTTGGAGATATCGAGTAGGAATTCAAACTATGTACAATAGTTAAACTCTCATCATTATAACTATAAATTCACATCGGCGGTCCCTTGTTTTCGTAAAAAAATGGTATTTCTATATTTTCTTAAAAAAAGATATGGATATGTATATAGCAAAAAAAACGTATTTTTACACTATAAAGGGAATCAAATTCTTCTAGAATGATCAAATTTGGCAGCTAGCATATACAGGTAGTACTAGTACAGGAAAACATTTGAAAACTATACATTTGTGGCTAAATCCAGTGAGGCAAATGTGAGGGCAAAGTTTGTTATTAAAACCATTCGTTCAAATGATGTATGAAATGTAAGGGGTCTGCCTAGGCTAAGTTTCAATTTTATAAAACCTCGAGACTTCTAATTTTTGTACGGAACTCTCGTTGAGTGAGTCCAACTCTCGCTTATCCGGTTTTTTTTAAGTTTCACGCTGTATCTCGCGGATAGGCAAAAGGAACCTAGTGCTATGAAACTCCGTTCCCATTTTCCGCCGCTCGAGGCATTGTGGTATTAAATGTAATTGAACTTAATAATTTTATTATAAATCTTTGCCAAATTTAGAGTGATGAGTTAATTCTGATTTCGCAATCTAATTTATACTAAGCTTAATTAATTCTACTAAATTTACCTGACCTTATAAGAATGCTGTAAAAGAGTTGTACGTTTGTTCTTATTACGTTTCCTATTGCCGTTCCCTTTGCGTTAGCTTTAAAGCGCCTCACCGCATTTTAACATAAATTATTTATATCAGCTTCACGCAGTATCCCGCACACAGCAGGATAGGCAGAGGGAACTTGGTGTTAAGACACTCCGTTCACCACTTTTTGCCGAATACTAGAGGTATTACGTGTTGAGTGGCAGAACTCAACGCCGCGCTTTGCCTCGACACCAGAGCGAAGAAATGGAAATATAAATTTAAGTAAATATTTCATTCACCTCATCGAGTGGGGATCGAACCCACAACCAGTCAGTTTTACACTTTGTGCCCCTTTACTAATATGAAATACAATGTACAGTCCGCAAGGGCTAAGCTGAGCTTTTTATTAGTACATATAGTGTAGGTGTAACGTCACTTGCTGGGCCTAAATCGGCTTATAATGCTTTACACTACAGGCGGAATGCAGTGAGTATTGCTACTCAGCGCATTCCGCATGTAGGTCCCGTAGGTTCCGTAGTCAGAGGAAACTTAGGTTGCTGGTGTTAAGACACTCTGTTCCCATCAGGACTCCGATTCTCCGTTTAATTCTGGAGGTGTTGCGTGTTGAGCGGAACGCAACTCCCTTTCCTCAAATACAAATGTCCACATGACATTTTTTTTAAGTGTTATTCATACACTAAAAATAAACAAATAAATTGAAACGTATAAAAAAAATTACGTACTGGAACTCGAACCCAGGCCTCTTGGAAACTAAAAAAGAAACTTATCGTTAATACCTACACCAACATACCTACAACACTACGGTATGGTAAAGATATTTTCTTCTACCTATAGAGTAGTAAAAGTATGTCACATTATGACCTGAAAGAGCTATAGAGAACTACTTTTGCGGTAAAATTCTTAATTAAAATAAACTACTACTATAATATAATGCAGTTTAGTAGTATCACGTAACGGGGAGGTAAAATGAAATAATTTATGTCTATTTAATAAAATGATTACTTAGAAACTTCAGTTTCACGCTGTATCCCGCATAAAGCAGGGTAAGTAGAGGAAACTAAGTGTTAAGACACTCCACTTTCCGACGATTTTTTCGAGAGGTTACATATTGAGCGGCGGAACTCAACGCCGGGCTTTTAGTGCCAGAGCGATGAAATGAAAATATTTATTCCCTCGTGTGGGGATCGAACCCACAATCGTCGCGTTACTTATAAACTTATTTATCTACCTGTACACGTAACAGTCATGAATTCAAATATCACTTTCAAGTGATCCGAGTGATTCCCAGTGATTCCAAATAATTTCAAGTATTTCCAAGTAATTCCAAATAATTCGTATTGATTCCAAATGATTCCATGTTAAGAATGGCTGCGGATGGCATTTGCTAGGAAACTTAAGACGCTATTTCTTTAATAATGGACATAAGGAAGAGAACGAGGGCCATCAGAATGTTTTATAGGAACTTTGCCCCATGCGCCATGGAATGTGGAATGGCCTACCTGGAGCAGTGTGTCCAGGTCGATACGACATTAAAACTCTAATATTTACAGAATATTCATTAAACTAAGCTAATAAGTGTGGGTTCAAAACCTATGTATATTTTTTTAATATAATTTATAATCCTAAGCATGTTGTAATATGAAACGTAATATTTAAATATATTTTTTTTCATCGCAAGCGTCAAAAACTTTTTTAATATAGTAAAAAGTTTTTTAATTACCGCGTTTAGACTGATAACTCTACTATATTGGTTCTCAGCTTAGGGTCGAACTGAGATAAGAGAATTCGTCCAATATTATTCTCTTTATAGAACTTTATATACGTATTTATGTTATAAATGTGGTTTTAGGTTTAATATCAAGTATTTTTTAACTTCACGCTGTATCCCGCATATAGCAGGATAAGAGGAAACCTAAAGTTAAGACACTGGTCCCCACTTTCTACCCAATTCGAGACAATGTGTGTTAAATGTCGGAACTCAACGTCGCGCTAATTTAAGTTCTGTAAATATTTTGATTTTTTTTGTTATTGAGTTTTATCCACAAAAGTCAGTCAGAACATGAAAATAATGGATTTCGTTTTTTAGCTTTTCATTGTATCCCGCACAAAGCAAGGTCGGTAACGGAAAGCTGGAAATCTGGTGTTAAGACACTTCGTTCCCATTACGACACTCCAGCTGTTTCCCACTCTTCGTCAAATTCTTGTGGTATTGCGTGTTGAGTGGCGGAACTCAATGCCGCGCTTTTCCTTAATACTAGAGCGAGGAAATAAATATAATATTTATACATTTTATTGACACATTGACAGCGTGAAGCCTAAAAAAAATGTCTGTAATATAATTTTAATGAAAAGTTTCGTTCAAACTAGGCCTAAAATTAGACCTGGCAATCTAGTGTTAAGATATACCGTTCCCATTAAGACACTTTCGTTTTCGGAGATTTCACTTTCGTTTGAGGAGATGGAATATTTACTTAAATTTATATTTCCATTTTCTTCGCTCTGGTGTCGAGGCAACGCGCGGCGTTGAGCTCTGCCACTCAACATACAATGCCTTAAGAATTCGGCAGAAAGTGGGGAACGGAGTGTTTTAACATTAGGTTCTCTGGCTACCCTGCCGTATACGGGATATAGCGTGAAGCTGATTTATTTACTGAAATATTCAGTAATACATCATACATATGGAGAATAAATGCATATGCAGGTGACTTTAAAGAAAATAATGTATTAAATCTGGCATGAAAACCGGGGACGGAGTGTCATAGCCAATATTTTTTTTTGCTTTTTACGGTGTACGGTGTTAATATATTTAAAATATTGAACACTATATGCGTATATATATATATATATATATATATATATATATATATATATATATATATATATATATATATATATGTGTGTATATATATACGCATATAGATATCTACGTATCTATATATTGAAGAAAAATTGCAGAAGGGAACGGAAGGCATTTCTTTAAATTTCCTTAGCCATTTTAACACAAAATTCAACGAAAAATGTTCATTTATATCACGTAAAAATATAAATAAAATGAATTTAGGCAATGACAAGGAAGTGACAGGGTTGGCTCTACACGGCGTCCCATAACTTTTCCCATAATCCTTACAGTGCCCTTAAAGGTGAGTTGGCTTTTTAATATTTTAGAACTGTATTAGATTATATATTAGGAAAAAAATATAATTTATAAGTTTAAGAGCCTAAATTTCATATTATCTACTTATGAGAATATTTAACTGTAAATGCGATGACTGTGGGTTCTCTGCTCAGTTCGATACATCCATAAACAATATTCCAAATTTGAGCGGGAAATAGAGATCGTAGTGTCTAGACACTATGCGGCGTTGAGTTCAACCACTTAATTAACAATATCCCAAAATATAAGCAGAAAATGAGATCGTTATGTCTTGATACTAGGTATTGCTCTACTCTACTCTGTCCAATTAATTAGAAAGTGAAAAAATAACAATATGGATTTTTTATATTAAAGGTTTCCACCTAGTCATCTAATATATCTTGTATCAGTCAAATATTGTTTTTACAATCCATAGGCGTATCATGTTTACTAAATTTTAAGGATATCTCTTTTTGCTTTGAAAAAGTATTTGCAAAGTTTTTCTTGAAATTACCGAAAGTTATTCTTTGTACATGATTATTGAAAATAAAATTTATTATAAATTATTTTGTTTTTCTATATCCACATATGAATAGAAAATGGATAAAGCAGTGAAACATTATTTATTTCTCTACATAGAGAACAAATCACGATTCTATAAAATCACCGTTTGGTTCTGATGGTGTTGCATGGTAAAAGGCCAGAGTAGTCTCTGGGACTTGTGACCCCAGTATGGGTCATTAGTAATCAGCTTCTCGCTGTATCCCACAAACAGCAGGGCAGGCAGAGGGAAGCCAGTATTAAGACACTCCGTTCCCCACTTTCCGCCGAAGTGGCAGAACTCAACGCTGCGCTTTGCCTCGACACCAAAGCGAAGAAGTGGAAATATACATGTAAATAAATATTTCATCTCCTCGAGTGGGGATCTAACCAACAACCAGACAGTTTTCAGTCACACTTAGTGCCCCTGCGCCAGGATTGGCCTCTGGACTGTGGGTCATTAGTGCCTGCCTCAAATTTAGAGCCTTACGTGAAACAATATACTTTAAAATATTTAGTCAAAAAAATATATATATTCACTTAAGATTAAAATAAGATAATAAAATAATTTTTCACTCACTTTTATACACTTTCAAACAATATTGCATCCACTGAGCTCTATATAAGATCTCATTTACATTAAGACGACGGTTTTATTTAATACCTTCCTTATCCTATGGCTATAAATTAAACGCCTTTTATGATACAGATATGCGCCCGCATTTCGTCTAATCTGTCTCGAGGGACTTTTAGGTCAAGTACGTAATATAGGGCGGCGGCGTTAAGCATTCGAGTGAAAATCTAACGAATGTTATACGAAAATTGGATGTTTTTCTGCTTTTTACACGTTTTAGGATTTTTTTAGTAGGTTGTATCTCGCGCACGCTGTTTCCCGGTAGGTATAAGGAACCTGGGAAATTAGTGGGAACCTAGTGTAAAGACCTGTTCCCATTGAAACATTTCCGTTCCTCATTTTGCCGATGAATTCTAAAGGGAGTTGTGTGTTGAGTGATGGAAACTCAGCGCTGCGCTTTGCCTCGTTGCCAGAGCGCAAAAATGAAAATATGAAATATTTTATTTTCTCAAATCGAAGTCAAACCCACAATCTGTTACTTTTATAGTTGCACACTTGTGCCCTTGCGAAAAAGAAGAAAGAAGAATTATTTGTTCTTAAGTGTTAATTAGACAGTTGTAATACTAAATGGCACTTTATTTAATATTAAGTGATTTCTCATAGGTAAAGTTTACTGAAATATTAAGTTTAAAAACATAGGTAATATTTTTGGCCGTTCGTGGCCCATGAGCACAAGGGTGTAACTGAAACGCGACGGTTCAGGGTTTGGTTCCCTCTCGAGGGAATGAATTATTATTTCTTAATATTTTTATTTCCTCGCTCTGGCACCAAGGCAAAACACCTGCGTTGTGTTCCACCGTTCGTCACGCAATGCCGCGAAAAATTCGGCGGAACGAAGGCGAACGAAGTGTCTTATCACTATATCCCCTCTGTCTGCTCTACTATGTGCGGGATACAGCGCGAAGCTGATATAATATTTTTAAAATGTATTAAATATGAATCCAGTATTCAATAAATAAACAATAAAGCGTTTGAAAGCGTCCGAAAGCATCTAACTAATAAACGTAACGGCTGTGGGCTCAGTTATTTCTTAGGAAATAAATTATTCTCTATTCCTCGCATTAATAATAAGAACAACAACGCACAAAGCGCGACGTAGAGTGTCGACACTTAAGATAAAATGTCTCGAAAATTAACCAGGAAGTGGAGAATGGAATATCTTGACACTAGAATTTCTCTACACAGCGTGTTACTATAATAACTATAGCGCCAAATTTACTTTCTCATTCTCACATAACAGAAAAAAATAAGAAAATCACATTTTTATTATTCATTTATTATATACGTAATAGAAATGATAAACATTTTCTTTCGTATCTCACCTTCCCTCGTCAAGAGGCTCTATCTCTTATAACATCATATAACATAACCTAGGTTATCAACGCTCTACAACTACGTACGTAGTAGTATGGTACTTTTAGTAGAGCCGCTCTACATTTTTACTATAATCCTCTTTTGGATAAGCCGTGTGTTACGACTGTTGCAAAGGTGAAATTATTTAATTTTAAAATGTGAGTGTGGACTGTGTGTGTTTGTTTTGTTTTTTTTTTATTATTTATTTTTATCTTTTTTATGTGTTTTTTTATATATGACAGTTTAAGAAAATAAGTTTTTAATAAAGATTAGATATCATTTATCTAATAAGTTAGTAATAGAAATTAGTAATTAATTCATTACTTTATTATTTTAAAATTTACGCTGTACCCCGCGCTTAGCAGGGTAGGTTGAGGGAACCTGGGTTTCTAGTGTTGTGATACTTTGTTCCCATTTCCCATTAAAACATTTAGTTTATCTTCTAACCGCTGAATACTGGAGGCATTGCGTATTCAACGCCGCGCTTTACTTCATTACCAGTGCGAGAAATAAAAATATAATTTTATTTAATTGAACCCACAACGTCGCATTTAAAGCCACATACTTGTACCTCTGCACCACGACGGGTCTTCTGAAGTAAATTTGTATAAAAATATAATATAAATTAAAAATTAAATTAAATTAGCTTCACGTTGTATCCCGCACACAGCAGGGTAGGCAGAGGGAACCCAGTGTTATGTCACTCCGTTCCCCACTTTCTGCCGAATTCTGGAGGCATTGTGTGTTGAGTGGCAGAACTCAACGCCGCGCTTAACCTCGACACCAGAGCGAAGAAATGGAAATATAAATTTAAGTAAATATTTCATCTCCTCGAGTGGGGATCGAACCCACAACCAGTCGGTTTTGCAGTCACACCTCGTGCCGCTGCGCCACGACCGGCCTCGCTAATATAATATCTGGATAATAATATAAAAACTACACTAAGAATGAACGAAATGTACACTAAAAAATTGTGTGCCCAAACGAAAGGATCGTAGATTTAAAATAAAAAATAACCATAGATTAAAAATATAGGTGTTTCGAAGCAAAAAAAATTGTAAACTATAATAGTTTTTTACAAAATAATAGAAACACAATTTTTACTATATTAAAATGAAGATATTTAAAAACAAACAATGTCATCAGTTCTTCTTTACATACAGGCCTTTTGGAGGTCCTCGTAGAAATAATACAGCTAAGAGTACCTTAAATTTTACAAAAGAAAAAATACTTTAGGCTTTTTCCAGCACCGCTAGTGGGTAGAGAAAAGAAATTTAAAACACTGCTTCTTCTGCTCAATTTATTAAAATATTGAAAACACATTTACAAATATCTATAATGACTTGTAGTAGATAAGGCTATTTCTTCGTCTTTCGTCTGTGTGTAAACGCGACGGTTGTAGATTCGATTCCCATTTGGGAAATGAATTATCTTCATTTCCTCGCCTGGTAAACCAACCCATGCTTTGTCCTAATACCAATTAAGAGAAAACATAGCTTTATATACCGTGCTATAACCGATATACAGCGTGAACCTACTTTTCTGCAAAAATATCTGTTAAAACAAAGCAGGAAGCAACCAAATCACAAGTCATGCTGACTTACCGTTGTACTTTCCATAGAATTAATTAATAATTACTATACGAAACTAAATCAAACGATTGTTCTACTGTTTGAAAAAAAATATTATTCTGTAGAAATATATTAATTTTATATATATTTATTTCTTTCACGCTATGTCCCGCGTGCAGCTAGGTAGGCAGAGAGAGCCTAGTGTTAAGACACTCCGCTTCCGATTTTCCTCCGAATCTTGAAAGTACTGCATGTTGAGTGGTGAACTCAACGCAAAGCTTTGCCTGGACACCAAAGCGAAGAAATGAAAATATAAAGTAACACAGATGGAAATTGAACCTACAACCTTGTCGCGTACACATTTGTGCCATTGCACCACGACTGGCCTCTAATCATAACATAACATATTTGTTAGTTTATCAACTACCAATCCCTATTGGATAAATTCAGTGTACGAGTTAGTCATCACAAACGGTCGGACACTTTATTAATTCCTATGACAGTTCTAGCCATACGCTTGTGAATAGTTTCAGTGGAGATTTCTAGGTAGTTAGATAGTAGACATTTATTGTAGAAAATGCAATTGTATTAGCATTTCGTACCAAATTTTAAAGTAGCGGATTTGAACCCACGACTTTTTATTTTTACCTTTACGATCTCGACTTTTTATTTCATAGATCTCTATCTCTATATATAGTAGGGTGAGATTAAGGTATTCGCATTGACAACTAGAGTAACAGTAACAGTTCAGGAATAGGAGTTGTGCGTTAAATGGCGGAACTCAACACCGCATTTTAGATTTCGGTCAAATATAACGGCCAAAAAAGCACAACCTCGTAGCGCAATATTAAATTTCTTATACTGTTATTACAATTTTTACTATCATTTTAACACCAGTTAACTCAAAATACATTAAAAGCTGATTCTAATAACAAAAACTTCAACCATTTTAACAAGGAAACTAGATTTACTTGTAAAAAGACTTTAAAAAATTGCTAAAAAACGTGTAAAATAGAGAAAAAAATGACCCAATAAATGAGAGTAATTCGAACTGAGTACCAAAAGCAATTAATCTTGCAACTCAACGTCGTCGTCACGCGATCAAAAACGCCCAGCCATCATTAATAAGACTCAAGTTTAATAGTTTAATAAACGGAACGATGGCTCTATCAAATATAAATGAAATGATTTAAATGGAATTAAAGAAGTGTTAAAATATAAATTCGTTTTCTTTTTTTAATAAGTTGAGGCCAGTAGTGGCGCAGTGGCACAAAGTGTGACTTTAAAACCGACTGGTTGTGGGTTCGATCCCCACTCGAGGAGATGAAATATTTACTTAAATTTAAATTTCCATTTCTTCGCTCTGGTGTCAAGGCAAAGCGCGGCGTTGAGTTTTGCCACTTAATACGCAATGCCTCCGAATTTCAGCAGAAAGTGGGCAACGGATTGTATTAGGTTCCCTCTGCATACCCTGCTGTGTGTGGGACACAGCGTGAAGCTAATTTATTTTTTTTAAAAGGTTTCTCTTTCTAATCTCTTTGTTTTTTTGGGATAAGCTAAGGAAACTTAGTGTTAAGATACTCCGCATCACACTTTTCGCTCAATTTTCGAGACATTACGTGATGAGTGGTGGAACTCATTGTCGCATTTTATATTTTTTTTTACAAGAACGTGGACATGAAACTGACTTATTCAACCGAATGGAAACCAGATTCAGCCTCCACGCTTACCCTTCAACAAAATTTTATAGTCAATTTAAAAAAAAAATCTTCTTCACGCTGTATTCCGCACACAGCAGGGTAGGCAGAGGGAACCTAGCGTTAAGACACTCCGTTCCCCACTTTCTGCCGATTTCTGGAGGCATTTCGTGTTGAGTGGCAGAACTCAACGCCGCGTTAGTTAATTTAAGATACATAAATGTTTTCAAAGGGAACCTATTTCTAAGCTGCCTGATAATATTCTATATCTGTCTATACTATTATCTAAAAGCTAAAAACATTGTTTGAAATATATTTATTTTAGAACGACAGACTGTCTTTCTTTTTGACTTTCCACTCAATTTTTGAGATATAAATGGTGGAACTAAGCAACTTGCTTTGTCTACTAGTCTACTAAAGCGGAGAAATGAATTTATGTTGTGTATTATTATATCCTTTTAAACTAAAAGTCCTTCCTTTACTTCTAAATATTTCATATTATTCGAAATGCTTTATAGTATTATTAGTTGTTCATCCGAACCTTTTCCGTGTACTTTGTAAATGGAAAATCTCGTACTTTCCCGTTCCCGGAAAAACTTACAAAAAAATCTTATTCTATTTTAAATGAAACTATTTTAACTGGATTAATCGCGTATATTTTAGATTATACATTTTGGAAACCCGACATTTCGAACACTTTGCAGTAGTCCGTGGCCACGTCGGGTTTCCAAAATGTATAATCTAAAATATACGCGATTAATCCGGTTAAAATAGTTTCATTTAAAAAAAAGAGGTTGGTCGTGGTGCAGCGGCACGAGGTGTGACTGTAAAACTGACTGGTTGTGGGTTCGATCCCCACTCGAGGAGATGAAATATTTACTTAAATTCATATTTCCATTTCTTCGCTCTGGTGTCGAGGTTAAGTGCGGCGTTGAGTTCTGCCACTCAACACGCAATACCTCCAGAATTCGGCAGAAAGTGGGGAACGGAGTGTCTTTACACTAGGTTCCCTCTGCCTTCCCTGCTGTGTGCGGTTTCATTTAAAATGTGTAATAATCGTGAACATCAAAGAACTTATAATCTTATTCTAGTAGACAAAAAAAAATTGTAACATTGACAAGAACAATTTAACAGTAAGACAAATAGAATCTATCATTCTGTATTAAGACACCGAAGTTTGATAGTAAACTCATTAAAGTGATTCCGCCGGAAATTTCCGTAGTGTTCGCAAACGACTGCTAATGGGCAAAGTTTATCGTGAGATAAATCATTTTTATGGACACACCGGAAGTGGGTCTATTATGTTATATAGAGCCTTCGAATTCTTCAGCGTTTTATAATGAAGTTAGTGATTTGATGATTCTTTTTTTTTATTCAAGCGATCGTAAAGTAGTGGCACAAACGTGTGATATTAAATGCGGTGGTCGTGGGTTCGATTCCCATTCAAATATGTAAAATTAAGACTAATTCATAATATATATAAAATATAAATTTACGAGATTTGTGCGTGTACGAGAATATGCTATATATTGAATTTTATAAATCAAAACCTTTCATCTGATACCCATATTAGATAACAATAATATTGATAACGATTTTTCATTGTCATCAGAACTAAAATCGTAATCTAAATTCCAGCTCAAGACACTGGGAAGTGGGTCTAATTGAGCTTGCAAGTTTTCCACATAAACTAACACACATACTAACACGGTAAGTTAAATAAAAAAATTTAAATACAAACACAGACGAGGCTACAGATCCCTATTTATATAAATTAAAATTTGAAATTTAAATCTACGACTAATAGTTAACAACAAAATAAAAACATTTTAGAAAAAGCTTGAAAGATTTTTTTTTTGATTCTGACCAAACCCGAAAAAAACCGGTTCCCATAATGAGTACCTAACGAAACTCTCATAAAACTACCCTTGAAGTGTATTCTTTTCAATAAAAAATATAACATTGAAATCGCGCGTGATATTGAATTATTCGCCCATTTGTCGCGCTCATACTTAATGCAAATTTAACGCTTATTTAATTTTCTCTGGGATAACATTGTCAAAAATGGACCAAATTAAGGACCACACAGAGAGTTGATACTCTCTGTGCGGTCCTTAATTTGGTCCATTTTTGCTTTCAAATAAAAAAAATTAATGAATGATCAAAATCGGTTCACCCATTCAAAAGTTCTAAGGTGATAAACATAAAAAAAACATACAGTCAAATTGATAACCTCCTCCTTTTACAAAAGTCGGCTAAAAAATAGCATTTTCAATACACCGTTTTTTGTAAATGGAATAATGGACGGAAAATGGGAAATCGAGTAATGTGTTATAGGATTTTATTTGCTGACTCCGCATAATGCAATAGATGGTGTGTAAAGATAAAAAAACAATATTTGTTCTGAACTTTGTACTATAGTACTAATAACCAAATTCGATATACAATTTTTTTTATTTAATTTACATCAGCTATGGTATTCTAAAAAAAAATTTTAAAATTATTTTTTAGAATACTATAGCTTTTTTGTTTATTTTACTTTAACGTTGTATTTCTCATATAGCAGGGTAAAAGGAACCAGTATTAAGACACCTCGTCACCGGTTCCACGACACTCACCGCTTTTTGTCACCTAAACTGATCAATTAGTCACTACTACTAACCTAAAGGAAACATTTTGTAATATATATATTTTTTATCTTCACGCTGTATTACCGTTATAGTAGGGCTGATAAGAAAAAAACAGTGCTAAACAACTCTCCATTCCACCTTCGTTCGGCCCAATTTTCAACAGTATTAAGAATCGAACTTACAACCGTCGCGTCTACAGTCACACGCTTTGCTGCGCCACGACGGCCTACTTTACTTCAAAGGGCTAAATCCATACAGAGATACATCTTTGATGTCATGCATCACATATAAGACCTTGACCCCTTGAATAATTTAGTATACTAGACCTCAATTAGCGTCTTTCGCATATAATACATCCTTTCATTTCACTTTGTTTTGAACTAGATTTATTTATCATTTTCAAAATTATTTTGGGTTATTCTTTACCATTTTAAAAGTGTTATAAGCAAAAAATAGTTATTAAAAAAACGTATAAAAAGTTTAGAGACGGTTTCCAATGAGGTGCGGGTTCAAATCCCGCTGCGTTCAAAATTTTATAATGTTTTTTTAATAAGTATTTTTTGCGTTACTTTAATAAAAATGTTCACGCTGTATCCTGCATATACCAAGATGGGCAGAGGAAACTTAGTTGTATGTTTAATGAAACCTTGGTAACTAAATAGTGAAATTAGATTTTACAGAAATATTTTCTTCATTGTAATATAATTTTTATTATAGTTTCACGTGTCTTCCCGCATATCAGACTATAGCATGCAAATAAGGGAATTAAAATATAACTGATCATTCCCCCGAGTGTGAATTGAACCCACAACCATCACGTTTTTATTCCATCGCTCCGGTAAATAGGAAAATCGCGGCGTTGAGTTCCGCCAAAATGAAAACTCTACCCTATCAAGCTATGTTTCACGTAAATTATTAAATTAAAATGCTAAGAAAAGTGAAAATATTTTAATCTTTATTTTGATAATCTTGGCGGAACAGCAGCACTTGGCACTGACTTCTAACGTAATATGAGATAAACGCGGTAACGCTTTCTTATAATAGGTCAAGATCAGTTTAAAAATACATTATGAATAATACTTGCAATATTTAATATCTCGTGGGTTCAAATATTGTAATGTTAATATCATATAGATATGGCGATGGTTATGGGTTCGATTCGCATTCGAGGGAGTGAATTGAAAAATTTTATATTCTAAATAATAAATAAATCAGCTTCATGCTGTATCCCGCACACTGCAGAGTAGGCAGAGGAAACCTAGTGTTAAGACACTCCGTTCCCTACTTTCAGCCGAATTCTGGAGGCATTGCGTGTTGAGTGGCAGAACTCAATGCCGCGCTTGTCCTCGACACCAGAGCGAATAAAAGGGAAATATAAATTTAAGTACATATTTCATCTCCTCGAGTGGGGATCGAACCCACAACCAGTCGGTTTTACAGTCTCACTTTGTGTCCATGCGCCACGATTGGCCTCATTTTCTTCTACTTTCTAATTATTTGGTGGACAACGCGCAACGCAGTGATTTTAAATTTGTAAATAATATATTAATAATAAAAATAATTTTGTAAATAATAGTAATGTGTAATGGGAACTGAAAGTCTTAACATTAGGTTCCCAGGTTCCCTTTGCCTATCCTGATATTCATTAAATTACTCATTAAATTAGTCTGTAGACCAATTGTTTTTTTCATTTAAACTTTGCAGCCAAACAAGTGAAAATAAAAGTAATTGTAGCGTACATAAAAAGAGAGTAAATAAAAAGCAATCACTGTATTTCACAGTGAATTTTGTATCACAAAAAAAATAATACCGAATAAACGTAGAGTAGCAAATATTTGGAATCCTGCCCAATGACATGTGCTAACCGCTTTCGATATCGCCGAGATGTTTATCGCATTTTCTTATATATTTACTGAGCTGTATGTCTTGTTTGAGGCCAGTCGTGTGAATGCGACAGGTTGTGGGTTCGATTCTCACTTGGGAGAGTAAAATATTTATTTATTTTTTATTTCCTCGCTCTAGTAACGATGCAAATCGCCGCGGCATTGAGTGCCGACACTACAATGCTTCGAAAATCGGAGGAAAGTGGGGAAGTGACTGGCCACTACTGATCCTTTAAAAATATAAAATAAAATTATAATAAGGAAACATTCTATTTTGAATACCATAGCATTCTTAGTTCATTTCGTATTTGCTTAGTATTGTTTGTGTAAATTTAAATGATTTTTTTATACTTATTTACTATAATTATTATTGTTACATTTTTAGATTTAACTCCATTATACGTTATATGATTAACTTACCGTTTAGACCTTTTAAAATTGAATTTCAGAAAATCCCATCCACATTCACGCCTAAGTTCCCTTTTGAGTCTCTAAGGAATATCCCTTTCTAATTTAAACATTTTAGCGTTGTTCATTCTGTGGTTTTGTGTGTTAAATAGTTGATGTTGAACCTTGATAGTTTGAGGCAGGCAGGGGCACAGGCGTAGGACTGTAAGCGCGACAGGTTGTAGGTTTGATTCCCACTCGAGGAAATAAATCGCTCTGGTGTTGAGGTTTAAGCGCGGCGTTGAGTTCCGCCACTCAACATATATTGCTTTAGGAATTCAGCGTGAATGGAGCGGAGTGTCTTAACACTAGAGTCCCTCTGCCTATACTGTTACATAGTATCCCATAACGTGAAGCTGAAAAAAAAATTGTTGACGTATTTGATACTTACCATTTCAAGCAGTTTTGTAAATGTGAGGATGTAGTGGCGTAGTAGCACATCTTTTGACTGTAAAATTGTGGTGGGACTATAGTGGAGTTAAGCCCCACGCGACAGAATTATTTTTTTATTATTTTATGTTAGACAAAAGACACGAAAGTTAAGCGACTCTACGCAATACATCAAAAACTCTGAAAAACGGGGAATTTTTACATAACTGATTAGGCAGAAGGAACTGAGTACCCCTTAACACTAGGTACCCCTTGCTATCTTCCACTGTGCCAAAAAAAAAAAAAAATTTATAGAAAGAGCGGGATTAGAACCCGCGCCTCTTCGAAACTGTCCAGTACGTAAAGGTGCAGGATAGGGTACCGCTACGTTCGTGTGATACGAGGTATAACACTCTTAAAAGGTATAAAAAATATATTTTTGTTCTTCTTTGCTTGTATTATAAAACGAAATTTAAAAGCTGCGCAATAAAATTTATCATGGTTATGGTTAAATACGTGCTTTCAGTAATACACAGAGTGGTTTTATAGGAGGTTCTATATATTTTAAATATATTCTTATTATATGGAAGAGAGCCAAGAATACCCAAAAAAATTAATGTGATGACATAAAACTGGAAATAAGGGGAACATAAGGAGGGAACCTAGTTTTTAAATATACCGTGTCCTAATTTCTGCCTATTTTTTTAATGGCGGAACTCAAATCCGCGTTTTCTTTGTGAAAAAAGAGAAATAAAAACAATTGAAAATTAATAATTTCTCCAATTTAAGCTTAGAAGCATCGCACTTACGTCATCAGCCTGTTATCTAATGTACCAAAATGTGAAATAAAATTATTTTTTTGTTTTTTAAAAAAGATATTATAAAAATGTAAATTGGACTTTGCTGACGTTTGTTTTGGTTAACACACGTGTTAGTGAGGGATTCTTGTTTTTGTGTTATTTTTCACAAATTTTTAGTGCAAATTGCGGTTTTTAAATAAAAGATCTGTATTTCTTAGTTATTAGGTTGTTGTGAGTGTTTGTGGTGTTTTTGTCAGTAGATTAGTTATATTATAAGGTAAGGTTAAAGGTTAAGTTTTAAAATGGATGCTGAGCATCCGCCCGATCCCCCGGACCCTGGAGGTGGCATAGGCGATTTAAACTCGACATCGCGTAAAAGACAAGGTGGTGACCCACCTTCTAATAATAATGAAACCATAAAAAAAACCATTATAAATCCTGCTACCGCGACTCCGTCTATTCAGAATTTATATGTACATCCTTCCTTTTCTGAAAGTCCTAAGTCCTATCTTGATACGGACAAAGGCCCTTTCTTAGTGTACGTGTCGAGGGAAACTCCAGACCCTGCAGCTGGAACATCTATTAAAGCCATTAAATTTGGCCAATTTTTACATATAAATAAAATTTCAAATATCACCAGTGATGGTGTGAAAAACATTGGTCGCAACAAAATTAGCGTTGAATTCTCAACAGCTACTGCAGCGAATTTATTTTTATCCAATCCCATTCTTAGTCTATGTAAATATGTTGCTGTTATCCCAACTTTCAATATTACTAGAATGGGTATTGTAAGAGATGTTCCAGTAGATTTTTCTTTGGATGAATTTGTGAGTTCATTAGAATTTCCTTCAGGTGGTGTGCAGGTAATGAAAGTGAGACGTTTAAATAGAAAGTGTGTCAGTGAGGGTGTGACTACATGGGTCCCGACTCAGTCGGTTGTAGTTACATTCCGTGGTCAAATGTTGCCTGAAAGGGTCTTTTCGTACCATTCCTCCCTTCCAGTCGAACCCTACAAATATCCCACCATCCAATGCCTTAATTGCTGTCGCTTTGGTCATGTAAAATCACAGTGCAGATCGAAGCCAAGGTGTTATAAGTGTTCTGAGTTCCATAATGGTGATGCATGTGACACTAGTAGGGAAAATTCTTTATGTTTATATTGTGAAAGTAAACATTTTGCAACAGACAAGGACTGTCCTGAGTTTGCAAGGCAACAGTCCATCAAAATTACAATGTCTCAGGAATGTATATCATATATAGAGGCTTCCGCTCGTTTCCCTCCTGTCCGCAGATCCTATGCTGACATGGCTAAGGAAATATCTGCTCCTCCCGCTCACTCAACCCCCTTATCACCAATACCATCTGCCCCTGTCACTCCGTATAAATCATACCGAAAGACAGTTTTCCAGTCTCCCCGTCCCCGCGCTCCTTTAGCAAAGGGATATAACAGACAAGCTCATCAAGCCATAACTGCCAATTGTCCCTCTTCCCTTCCTAATGGTTGCGCTCTAAATCAAGGTGTTGACAGTCCAATAGAGTCTAGAAAAGATCTATTGGTTGCACTAACTGAAATCCTTGTGAGCATCTTTCAAACCGCTGATGAACTCCCCATACCGTCCAACGTTGCCAAAAACTTACTAACAATCTTTAAAATATTAAACAATGGAGCCACTGAACTTCCTACAGTGGAATAGTCAAAGTGTTCGTGCCAAAAAGCACGAATTACTTTATATTATTTCTCTGTATAATCCTGTCATTATTGCCCTCTCAGAAACATGGTTGTTGCCTGATTCCCGCTTTAGGGTACCAGGTTTCTCCTGTTTAAGGGAGGACAGAAATGACGGGTATGGAGGTTGTGCTATCCTTATCCAGCACTCCTCTCCTTATTCCCTTATTCCTATCCCTCCTCACAGTCAACAGATTAATGCTGTTGCTGTGAGGGCTTTCAATATCTCCTTCCTGTCCGTTTATATACCTCATCCCTCTTCCTCTCTTTTCCTTGAGCTTAAGTCTATTATCTCTTCACTTCCTAGTCCTGTGTTGGTCCTAGGGGATTTTAACACTCATCACTCTTTGTGGGGGTGTTATTACTGTGATGGATTTTCGCCTTCGTTGGTAGACATGATTGATGATGTATCTCTTTGCATTCTCAATGATGGCTCACCGACTCGTAGGGTTAATCCAAATCAGAATCCTAGGACTGCTGTTGACCTTTCCTTATCTTCTCCTTCTCTTGCTTCCCAGCTATCATGGTCTGTTCTGCCTTCTACCCATGGTAGTGACCATTTCCCTATTCTCCTTTCTATACATAATAGACATCCCCCTTCTCCCCCTCTTAACTCTGCCTCTAAATATAACTTGAAGCAAGCCAACTGGAATGAGTATGCCGACTCTGTGGATTGCATGTTGGGCAATCTTCCTGAGTTCGGTAATTTTGAGAATATCTTTCTTTGTTATGATCGTTTTGTCTCTGCCATTTTGTCTGCAGCTGACTTGCACATCCCTAAAAAACACTCCATTCAGAATTGGATGCATTTCAATCCCTGGTGGGATCAGGAATGCTCTGATTCTGTCGATCGGCGAACATCTGCCGAGGAGTCATATGCTGCCTGTATGATTATGGAGAATTACATTGAGTACAAGCGCAGAGATGCGAAGTTTAGAAACTTGACTGGGAAAAAGAAAAAACTTGGATGGACTAATTTTTGTGAATCCCTTAGTCCTTGCTCTCCTTCCTCCCTTGTGTGGACAAATGTTAAGAGATTTCGCCGTTCTCTTAACAGCAGTCCCAGTCCTAGTTCCAATAATCCCTCTTTGTGGCTTAATGATTTTGCTAACAAACTGGCTCCTCCCTCTGTACCATCTTGTGATTTATTTGTATCCCCTCTGATTGAATCTTTGGATGAAATGGATGCTAGTTTTTCGTTCGAAGAACTCAAAAATGTCTTAACGGATTTAAGAGATACTAGCCCAGGTGAGGATTGTATCTCTTACTCTTTTATTGCTAGACTAAATGAGAAGTCTAAGCTTCACTTTTTAAATTTGATCAATAACATATTTCAATCAGGTAACATTCCCGAGTCCTGGAAGTCCCAAAATGTTATTCCCATCCTTAAACCTGGAAAATGTCCTTCTGATCCTAACTCATACAGACCCATTGCTCTAGCTTCTGCTTTATCAAAAATTATGGAACGGCTTTTAAAAAATCGTCTGGAGTGGATAGTGGAAAGTAGAAACATCTTAGCTCCCTCTCAATTTGGCTTCAGAAAGGGGTTGAGTACCACAGATAGTCTCAGTGTTTTTACTACAGACATTCGACGAGCATATGCCAAAGGAGAGTATTTGGTTGGTGTTTTTCTAGATGTTGCATCTGCATATGATAATGTTCTTCTTCCGGTACTCAGGCAGAAGTTGCACCAGCTGAGTATTCCGCCGAGGATGGCTCATTTCATATGTAATCTGCTGACCGGTAGATCGATATCTGTAAAACATCCGCTGCTTACTATACCTCCCAGACTTGTCTGGAAAGGTTTGCCTCAAGGTTCCGCTCTCAGTCCTATGTTGTATAACTTATATACTCATGACCTCGAATTGTCTGTCAATAGTTTTTGTAATATCCTTCAGTATGCTGACGACATCGTCCTTTACTACAGCTCAAAATCTGTGGAGGACATCACTTACCGCTTAAATACTGCTTTACGCTATCTAGACCAGTGGCTCTCTAACCATGGCTTGGCACTATCAGTAGCAAAGTGCCGGGCAGTAGTTTTTTCCAAAAAGAGAGTAACTCCTGATTTTGAAATTATTTTAGGTAATGATACTCTTCAATTAGCAGAGAACGTTAAATTCTTAGGCATGATTCTTGATAAAAGACTGAACGGAATTGCACATGCTGAACATATCAGTAAAAAATGTGAAAAGGGCATTAACGCTTTAAGAGCTGTGTCTGGTGTGTGGTGGGGCGCACACCCTTATACTCTAAAACTACTGTACAATGCCATAATTCGTAGTCACATTGACTATGGATTATTTGTTTTAGACCCTTTTAATAAAGTTGCTACTGAAAAACTCAATAGAATCCAATACAAATGCCTACGAATTATTATAGGTGCAATGAAGTCTTCCCCCACCAACGCACTGCAGGTGGAGTGTGTAGATCCACCTTTTCCTATCCGTCGCCAATTCCTATCTGATCGGTTTGTTGGTAAAATGTTACAGCTGTCTTCCCACCCCCTATGGTCTAAGCTATCTGATTTAGCGGACCTCATCCCTCGGAGCGGTCCCCTACCCTACTTGCTCAATAGTTTCTTGAGATTTACCTCCCTTCCTCATCCCTTGTCCTCTTATCCAACTAATCCCTTATTCTGTACGCCTTATAAGGCACTAGTGCACCATCCTTCTGTTATCACTAATCTTGGTCTAACCAAGGGAGCTGCTGACACCAACACAAAATTTCAATCCATAGTAAATGAAAATTTTTCAAATCACATCCTCATCTTTACAGATGCATCAAAGCTTTCAAAGGAGAGCTGTGTTGGTGCAGCTTGCTGGATACCAAAATTCAAAATTATATTACAATATAAATGTCCTCCCGAATCATCTGTGTTTACTGGAGAGGCTGTTGCTTTGTTAGAAGCAATCCGGTTCACAGATTCCCACGACTTTAAACAGACTGTCATTTGTACTGACTCTTTAAGCTGCATACTGGCTATAAAGGGAAATCCATTTCATAGTAGATTAAGGTCTTCAATTATTTTAAGGATTCGTGAAGAACTGTACTCATGCTATTTAAAGGGTTTGGATGTTACTTTGGCATGGATTCCAGGGCATTCTGGAATAAGTGGGAATGAATCTGCAGACTCGTGTGCAAAATTAGCCATACAGTGTGGTAATTTAGATCATTTTTCTATTTCGGCCCAGGATATGTTGTCTCTTGCATCAACTCATTTGGATGTGTCATGGTCTGAATTCTGGGAATTGTCAAAATCTCAGAAAGGTAAGTTTTATGCTGCCATTCAACCTAACATTCCCAGGCGACCTTGGTTTTTTTCTCAAAGATTTACTGAACGGTGGATTATATCAACTATTTGTCGCTTGCGCCTTGGACATGCATGTACACCTGTGCACCTAGCTAAGATCAGGGTCAGGGACCACTCACTGTGTGAATGTGGCCTAGACGACGGTTCCCCTCCTCATATACTTTTCACTTGCCCTAAGTTGATCCATCCCTTATATGATGTCCTTCCTCATAAAGTTCCCCGCCCCCTTAATGTTCAATGTTTGTTAATGTTTGTGTTTAGTCCTCTATGTAAATTTTTATGTAAATATATTAGATATAACAAAATTAAATTGTAAGCTAACACCTTTGTATTATATTTATTATTACTAACCATCCATGTTAGGTATATAATGTATATATTAATTTTACTTATTTTTTATAGGTGAAGGCAATTTTTAACTGGATCTTTTTTTTTTAACATGCATTCTCCTATTGTGTAACATTATCTCTTTTACCGTACAACCTCCTTCGTGTTTTCTCCATACAACGTGACATTGGCGAAGTGATATGTGCTCTACTGGCACGCTCGGAACGCCATAATCGAAGAACCAAACCAAAATGTAAATTTATCTTGAGGCCAGTCGTGGCCAGTCGTGGATAAGGTGTGACTGTAAGCGCGACTGGTTGTGGTTTCGATCCCCACTCGAGGATCAACTCCTCAATCCAAATTTACTTAAATTTATATTTCTATTTCTTTGCTCTGTTGTCCAGGCAAAGCGTGGCGTTGAGTTCTGCCACTCAACACACAATTCCTCTAGGATTCGGCAGAAAATGGAGAACGGTCTTAACACTAGGTTCACTCTGCATACTGCTGTGAGCGGGAAACAGCGTGAAGCTGATTTATTTATTTGATTTATTTAAATTAATCTTCATATTTATAGTTAAAATAAAATCCAAGTAACATTGTAATGTCATCGTAAAATTCACATAGTAATACACCCGTGCATCGTAAAACTAGGGAATGACTTAGATCTTGTCCTAGCTCTGTCAGTCTGTTTACCTACAAATTAGGGTGGCCATAAAACTTTAGGACTTTGAAGACAAATGAAATGAAATTTTATAACTAAATTTATGGATAATGTTAAAGTTATTGAAATGAATATCTTAGATTATTTTAGCGCCCAGTCGTGGCGCAGGGGCACAAAGTGTGACTGTAAAACAGATTGGTTGTGGGTTCGATCCCCACTTGAGGAGTTGAAATATTTACTTAAATTTATATTTCCATTTTTTCGCTCTGGTGTCGAGGACAAGCGCGGCGTTGAGTTCTGCCGCTCAACACGCAATGCCTCCAGAATTTGGCAGAAAGTAGGGAACGGAGTATCTTAACACTAGGTTCCCTCTGCCTACCCTGCAGTGTACGGGATACAGCGTGAAGCTGATTTATTTATTTTATTTATTATTTTAGATATTCAACGTAACGAAATTACACTGGAAATCTAGTGTTAAGACACTCTGTCTCCGATCTAAGCACATTCATTCCGCTGAATTATTGAGAGGGGCGTGTTAAAGGGCGGAAATCAACGTACTCCCATCCCACTCGGGGGAACGAAATTTCGTTATAAAATATGGTAGGCAGAGAAAGCGAAATACGGAATAAATCGTAATTTTTCTTTTCAACAGATTATCCTCTTAACTCCATCAAAGTCGGTTAAACTCTACATATTTACAAACCCAATTCACATATGTGTCTACAGCAAATACCAGGCCTGGAATGGAATGGCTAAAGTAATTCACAATTTGATCTAACAGGCACCACGTCTCCCCTTGTAATTCCGCTCGAGTCTCCCCATTTTGTTTACCCAATACTCTATTCAATTTCGTATACATTATGTGCCTAATCTAAATATTTTTGTTGTCACTTTTTCGTGGGTGCGATAAGGCTGAATTTCACGGCGTTTAGTTCCGTCAACTTTGTACAGTCGTTTGGGTAGTTGTGGCGCAAGGGCACAAGCGTGCGTCATTAGGTTCCCAGATTCCCTGTGCCTGCCCTAGTAATTGCGGGATACAGTATAAAGCTGAATAACTAAACAACTAGCTTTGAGTTAAAAGTGGGAAGTAGAGAGAGAAGAGATTTTCTAGATAGCCGGAAAAAAAAACTTTATCTTAAGAACCCTAATTAAGAAACTTAACACATTCATCTTTTCTACTTTACGCGCAATTTCGAGACATTGTATGCTGAAGCTGTACTGCAAAGTGTTCGAAACGTCGGGTTTCCAAAAATGTATAAAATTACAAAATGTACGCGATTAATCCGGTTAAAATAGTTTCATTTACATCACTATCTATAGTTGAGGGTTTAACTACAGGTTAAACCCTCAACTATCGCGTATGCAGTCAAATCTTGCCCCACAGTGCCACGACGGTCTTACAGATGTATATATAACTAGCGGCTCGCCCACGGCTTCGCCGGTTTAAAATACATGATTATTGATTTAATATGCAAAATTGATTGACAACTATTATGACTTCTAATATGAATTTTTTACGACATTATCGTCAAAGAATTTTTGATTGTTTTAAATAAAAAAATACGACCATTGTTGATATTTGATATTTATAAAATATACATAAAGCTAATTATTTATTACACGTATATATTTTTGTAACTTTATGTTCTTTTTACCTACATAATATACTCTGTTAAATGTGCTGATGTCAGTGAATAATTTAATTTACTCATTCAGAAACAGCCTTAAATGTTAAATTATTGATTTGAAGGATTCATAATATTCTTTATAAAATAACTGTAATAATCGCATATTAACTCCTGTACAGTTTTTAAATTAGTTACATATATTAGATGAACGAACCAACCAAAAATTTTTTGTATTTACTTGATATTTCTTTCAAGATCGTTCTTTATCTCTGTGTTGAATGAATTACAACTTCTTTCAAATGACGATAACTTTTTTTTAATGAACGGATTTTGATGAACTAAACTTTAGTATTTAAGTTGAGTTAAAACAAATCAATTGGTGAAATTTTCAAGTAAATCGGTTCAGTACTTTCAGAGAAAAATGCGGACAAAAATATGTCGACAGACAGACAAGAAATTAAAAAAAAATCTTTTTGCTTTCTATTATTCTTTTTAAGTGTCCCTCTATCCATTTCAGTCAAAATTACTAAATGTACAGACAAAATATTTTTACTGTCTTATTATATATAGAGATTACCTGCATTGTAAAACAATTATATGTTATAGAGTGTATAATATTAGTGTTAATTAGATAGATATAGGCCAGTCATGGCCTAAGGCCAATCGTGGCGCAGGGGCACAAAGTGTACCTGTAAAATCGACTGATTGTGGGTTCGATCCACACTCGAGAAGATAAAATATTTATTTACATTTATATTTTCATTTCTTCGCTCTGCGGAAAGTGGGGAAAGGAGTGTCTTAACACTAGGTTTCCTCAGCCTACCCTGCTGTCTGCGGGATACAGCGTGAAGCTGATTCAAGTTTTATTTAGATAGATAAAGAATATTATTTTCTATTTTCTGTCTTCATTACCTTTTCGCCGTATAACTAACAACTGTTACTTTTAATTAAATATACGCAAATCAAGTAAATACTCTTGTACACGATTTATATAATTCAAAAGGTTTACTCAATGAATATTTATTTTATAACCGGACTAGGCCGTTTTATGATTTTTTTTTATTTAATTTATGTTTAATGTATTTTATAAAAGAGAGTTTTATGTCTGGTCATTGATGAAATTTGCTTATGTTAAGTTGTTCTTAGTGGTGGAAAGTGGGGAACGGAGTCTCTTACACTAGGTTCCCTCTGCCTACCCTACTATATATTTTTTTTCAGCTTCACTTTATATCACGCATACAGCAGGCCAGGCAGAGGGAATCTGATGTTGAAACACTCCATTCCACACTTATATTCTGGACATCCACTAAGAAGGGAATTTGAAAAATTTTAACCCTAAAGGGATGAAATTGGGGTTGAAAGTTTGTATGGAAAAAAAACTAAATCGGCACCGATTTTTATAAAATTTGAAATTCAGACTCTTAAAAATATTTCATTGAACACGTGTTTCATGGTTTTTAAGAATTCACCCCCTAAGGGTTCAAAAAAGGGATTGAAAGTTTATATGGAAAAATCTTTAAATTGCCACCGATTTTTATAAAAATTTTAATTCAGACTGTTAAAAATATTTTATTGAACACGTGTTTTGTGGTTTTTTTAGAATTCACTCCTATTAAGCGGGCGAAGCCGCGTGCGCCCTCTAGTAAATAATAATTCTTTCCCTCGAGTAGGAATCAAACGCACAACCGTCGCGTTTACAGTCACACTCTAGATTTCCTGCTCCACGACTGGCCACTACACACTATACTCGTTTTATTTATATACTCTATAATATATATTATAGGAAATTATAGGAAAAACCACTCTTTATCTAGAGAAATGCATTACACCGACAACATGTAATACGTCATGAATAGTCAAGAACCAACCAATTTATTTATCACATTATACGATATACACACACACATACATGTCAAGTAAATATATGAATATTTATGTGTGTGCATAATGAAATTGAGTCATATATTACTCTTAGATTAGAAATTTGGACGTTTCTCTTTAAATTATGTTGATGTAGGATTTTGATTTGCATTCGATAGAAAGTGTAATGCTGTATCCTGCATATTCCAGGGTTGACTGGAATCAAGTTAGGGCTCTCCGTTCTCCATCTTCTGTCTAATTTTCAAAACATTACTTGCGTAATAAATTAAAATAATAATTATTATATCTCCTGAGTGGGAATCGAACTCACAGCCGTCGCCTTTACAATTAGGGGCCGTAGAGTTGCAAACAATCAGCGATAATTATGTTAATTACTTGGCTTCCAAGACGGCGCGGCGTTGACTTTCACTGAAACAAGTAGGAATCGAACTCACAACCTGCCGCCTTTACCGTCACATACTTGTGCTACTGAGCCACGGCTGGCCTTTACTCATACATATAAATGTAAAAAAAATATGTATATCTATTTATTTATATCATATGTACCATCAACATATAAAAACACGCTCGTAAATTATACAAAGCTTAACAAGTAAAATATTATACTCGAACGTTCCTGCGGGTAGATGGAATTTAAAAATGAATTTATAGCAGCTAACTGCTAACTGAGCTGGGATTTTTGTTTGATGGGTTATGGGAGATAAAATGTGACCACGCCGCTTGATTGGCAGTAAAAATTGCGTTCTAAATATGAATGGCATGGATGTCCATTTCTTGTGGTCATAATAATTCAAATTAATTTGAGGCCATTCGTGGCGCATGGTCTAAAAGTGTGACTGTGAATTGGTTATGGTTTCGATTCCCACTCGAGGAAATTAAATATTTAATATTTCAACAATGTCTTCTTCAATTATGAATATTTCCGCCACTCAATACGCAATGCGTCCAGAATTTGGCGAGAAATGTAGTATTAGTTTTGACCATTGGTATGCAATCAGGGGAGTCTGCGCCTAGATTGGCTTGCAGTTGATAGAGGAGTACCTAAGAACAAAGAATAATTTTTGTAAGGCTCGAACTCTGTAGAGGAGCCTAACACTTGAGGTAGGACGCAGATCTACCGTTTTCCCGGGCTCTTCCGATTTTTCTGGACAAAATCTTACGAAAGTTAAAGATTAGTAATATTTTTACTTTGATTTGTATCTTTTAAAAAAAATCCGTGCAAAAAAAAAGAGATAGTTACTGGTTCAGTTTGATTCTTTTCCCCGCATGATGGAGAAGTGTGCAATGACTTTAGTGTTAAGACATTCCGCTTCCCACTTTTCGTCCAATTTTTAAGATATTACGTGTTGAAAGGCAATTCAATGTCACTCTTTGGTAGAATATTTTTTTAATTTAATTAGTATTATAGTCTTGATAGACTGTAGGTTTTTCAGAAATCTTAAGTTTTACCATTTGACATATTATAAATCTTAGATTACAGCAAATAGTGATGTTTTGTTAAGTTCTCTAAGTTTCTAAAAACTTTTAGAGAGGTACATATAACGGAGTATTTTAGTTTTGGATAATCTCTGCTCAAACTGTTACGAGTTAGTATTTAGGGTTCTGTATTTCAAGACGTAAGAACATTATCTTCTCTTATAGGATCACCCACAGTTAAGAAATTTAGCCCTAAGAGAACTTGTAACTTGTAAGTGGGGAACGGGAGTGTCTTAACACTAGGTTCCCTCTGCCTACCCTGCTGTGTGCGGGATACAGCGTGAAGCTGATTTTTTTTTTAGAACTTGTAATAAAAATAAGGGAACAATCCGAAATGTGAAAATTAATAGTATATCAGACAAAAATATCATAACAAACTTATATTTGTAGTTCATTTGGTACAAAATGAGAATACCCATAAACTTAAGATTGTCAACTTTTGCTCTTATAAATTATACTTCCTGTTGACTCACAATCTTTAAACTGGCATGGAAAACTCACTGAAAATCTATGAAAATTTGTCTACCAAGCCTCTTCTTATTTCTTATCATGTTGATATATGCTACAAAAAGTGAAGCTATAAAAGGTTTTTTTTTTCACTTTCAAAGGCAAAAATGTTCTTATTTATATGTTTTATTTTTATCTTAAAAAGGCTAAACTTGCGATTTTCGTCACAAAAGGGACGGACGGCTTACTCAGTATTTTTCCTACAATCCTATCACAGTGTGATAATGATCGAAAAATAAGAGCAATTGTATAGAATAAAATAAAATGAAAACGATTTAACAAACAGCAAAAAACGATCTGATAATAAAATGTATGAGAGAAAAACATTTTATTTTTGAATTGAGTTAAAGAAGACACAGAAAAACGCTAGAGAAGAATTATTTAAAAATAGTTATCAATCAATCCTTTACTAAATTATTATTGTAAAAAATAGTATAAATGTAAATCTTGAAACTAAATGATTTTCATTTTAAATGTTTTCTATATAAATAATCATTTTTCATAGTACAATAATTCCTACAGCCATTGTTACACAAGTCACAAATTCACCCTTTTCATAATATTTTTTTAGAAAAAAATGCGAATCCTTTCCATAATAAATATTCCCTACAAATAATACATAAAATATTCAGATTTATTACGATACTTAAAAGAGGCCACTTAAAGAGACCAAATAAAATGTAATAAAGTGTCGTCGGCATAGATATTAAAATATATAGAATTATTTGAATAAGCTAAAAACACTCCGAAATGGCTGGCTTTAATGTATTGATGGTTTAAATTATTTCTTGTTGGTGGAATGGTTAGAACTTTTATATGAAAAATGTATTTTTATAGTCGTGGCGCAAGAGTACAAAGTTTGAGCGTAAACGTGACTGGGTGTGGGTACGATCCCCATTCGAGGTAGTTGAATTGTTATGTATTGATATTTTCATTTCTTCGCTTTGGCACCAAAGCCAAGCCCGGCGTTAAGTTCCGCTCAACATGCAATGCTTACAGAATTAGGCGGAAAATGGGGAACGGAGTATCACACTAGGTCCCTCTGCCAATCTTGCTGTATGCGGTATACAGCGTGAAGCTGATATGATTGTTTTTAAATTTTTTACAAAAAAAAAATGCTAAATAATGACAGGAAAAGGATGTAGAGTTTCTAAGTTTTAAACATTTTTTTTTTATCTTTTGTGACTGAGTTAGTAGTCTGTCGGACACCGCTAACCAAAGGAACCGGGCTGCGGTTTTAAATATGGTTTGAAACGACTGCTTTGCTCAGTTCCTTTCTAAAAGGATTCTCGCTGTACTATATGCTATATCAACAATACTATTTCTCTTGTCGCAGTATATTCAACATATAACGGTAAATTATTTATATTTGCTTAGTTTCTATTGAAAATATAATTATTTTTGTCCATTTCTAAATAAAATTTCAAAGACACTTTTTGATTGGATAGGGAAATACTATTTTTCTTATTACGATTAATTCTTATTAATAACAATTTATAAAGAATAATCATTGTATTATATAAGACAAAAAAACGACTTGTTAGTACAGGTACAGGGGCACTCCTTTGAACGAAATATTTCAATATTTTCATTTCCTCGCTCTGATAACGAGGCAAAGCGTGGTGTGCAGTTCCGCCACTCAAGCCACTTATCCTCAAGAATTCGGCGGAGAGTGGGCAAAAAAGTGTCTTAATGAAAACGGAGTGTCTAAGCACTAGGGTCCAATCCACCTACTACTAATACTGTCGCCTCAAATGACCTTGCTTATTCAGCAGCGGAATTCAACGCTGCGGTTTCAATATTTAAAAATATAACACAAAATACATGACTTATTCTATATTGTATAAAATATATCAAGTAATGCTGCCAAGATCTGCAAATACAGTGTGAACGCTTGTGACCTAGTAGCGTCTGCAATGAAGATTCTCAATATGCTTGTAGCTGTGGCTCTTGAAAACGGTTGTTACTGGGAAATATATATAAAAATGTCGGTGAAGAAAATGAATGTTGTATAATATTTTATTTTAAATATTTTTCTTTTTATTTGCTGTTTCACGCTGTATCCCGCATATAGCAGGGTGGATAGAGGGAATCTAGTGTTAAGACACTCCGTTCTCCAATTTTAGCCGGATTTTCGAGGCATTGCTTGTTGAATGGCGCAGTCACACGCTTGCGCCACG
The DNA here is from genome assembly GCA_021202915.1 of Heliconius himera. Taxonomy (NCBI): domain Eukaryota; kingdom Metazoa; phylum Arthropoda; class Insecta; order Lepidoptera; family Nymphalidae; genus Heliconius; species Heliconius himera. Next base: position 505,481 of record JAJHJA010000688.1, on the reverse strand, counting down.
ATGTTCTTTTTTTAAGTTACGATGAGAAATGTTAAGAGTTGAGTATTTCTTCGGTTTTGTAAACGATGACCTTTAAACGCTTAAAAGAATCGAAATTGTAAAATATTATAAAACACCACAGCAAAACGTCACCACTCGAAATCGCTAACAGACGAGAAAATAAAATTTAATAAACCAACGCTATTTAAAATATCGTATTGAAGTATTTGAATAATATTAAAATTTCGCCTCAAAAAGTAATATATTTGTATGAATGAATGAATAACCTCTTATATTTGAACAGAGCGCGGAGTATATTTCCTGGCGCTGTATGAATTATTACAATTGTATAAATAATGTATTATATTAGGAGTCCAAAATTAGTTTTTTTCGCACTTTTATATGTAGATTGTATAATATAAATTTAAAACTAGGTTATTAAGAAATATATTTAATGTTATTTTTAAGAAATATGCGTATTGTGTTGCAGATCTCAACGCCACGCTTAACCTCGACGCCAGAGCGAAGAAATAGAAATATAAATTTAAGTAAATATTTCATCTCCTCGTCTGGGGATCGAACCCACAACCAGTCGGTTTTACAATCACACTTTGTGCCCCTGCACCACGACCTATACAGTTTTCTATTATATTTAAGCATCCCTAAAGCAATTTCAAAATATAATCCCATAATACTGTACACAGAATACGGGTCACAAAGTCAAGAACGACTATATAAGGATACCATACAGTATACACTTCGCCCGCCAGTTATTTGAATTTTTGAACAAATATAACGCTGTTTTGTATTTAGGGAACAATGTGAGCACAATATCGAAGATATTACACCACCCTTTAGTAGGGTTGCCTCGCTATGTGATATATATGGTTTTTTATTATTTTATTGTTTTTTTTATATTGTAACCTTTTTTTGTGTGTGTGTGTGTGAGATTTATAGGCGTGGAATTGGAAATAGCAGAGGAAATTAATTTTGAGACAGATACATATATATTTTTTTCGACCAACTTAACACGTTCTGGAAATTTAGCGATACTTGGAAGTAGGAGTTTTTATTTCGTGGGTTCGATTCTCATTCGGGGAAATGATATATTTTCATTTCCTCGCTCTGGTCAGAAGACGAAGTGCAACTTTGAGTTCCGCCACTCAAAATCCAATATTTCCAGAATTCGATGATGTTGATTCCTGGGCAACATAACAAAGAGTCTTAACACTATGTACTATCTGACTACGTGGTTATAAGCGGGATGCAATTCACGCTAAAAAAAATAGCGGTGAATTTAGCTAATGATAAGATATATCATACTATATCCGAAATACATAATTATATTTCTATACTACATTTTCAAAAAATATATATAATAAAAATAATACAATAGTAATATAATTGAATTCTGCCACTCAACACGTAATGCCTCCAAAATTCGGCAGAAAGTGGGGAACGGAGTGTCTTAACACTAGGTTCCCTACCCTGCTGTGTGCGAGATACAGCATGAAGCTAATTTATTTATTTATTTTAATAATACAAACGTACTAAAAAGCGCAACCCTATAGCCTAGCCATAAACTTTTCTAATAATGTCCGCGCCAAATTGAACTAATATTTCTTCTAAGATCTGTAATGCAAAAGAGGCTCCCTCCGGTAAATTGAACCTTTTACATAATCCTATTTTAAGTTATATGTCTGTCTGTCCTCTCGACCGCAATACACTTGTTTAACTCAATATTGAACTTTTTGTGCCTTTAGGAGTTGTTTGACTGTAAACATGAGGTGTAGGTTCATATTTCAACAAAGGGGATTTATGTATTTTCTTTTATATATTTTTTGTATAGGTAAATAATAATATTCGTGTCCTCCTCTTACTCATGTAGGAAGAAAAATCGCAGAGTTGTGATTCCACACTCCATGAAACGTTTAAAGATTTGGGTGGAAAATGGACAATGGAAGTGTCTTTATGAAAACAGAGTAGTATCTTATATTTTATGTTTGTATATTATAGCAAAGCGTGGCGTTGAGTTCTACCACTCAACATATAATTTCTCCAGAATTCGGCAGAAAATGGGGAACGGAGTGTCTTAACACTAGGTTCCCTCTGCCTGCCCTGCTGTGTGCGGGTTACAGCGTGAAGCTGAGTATCTTATATTAGGTTCACAGGCTCCGTCTGCATCTCCGTCGACCCTGCCATGTGTGAGATGATGGACGAAGCTAAATAAAGTCTATAAATAGGATATGAACCCGCAATCATCAGCTACAGCTATCCACGATCCACTTATTAATTAATCTAAACCATTCAGGTCCTAATATCGGATAGATTCTAGTAATTCTCTAAATAAATTACTTAACATTAGAAGCGCCATCGCCTTCGAAGCCTCACGACGTTATTGTGAAAAAGGGAAACTGAAAGTTATCTTTATCACCCAATTTGATAGAACATTACTTTTATCGACGACCGTTTCTTTTAAATCTACTTCAATTTTTCTTATAGAAATACATATTATATTGATTTTTTATTATATTGAAACGTGACGGTCGTGGGTTCTATCTCCACTCAGGGGTTCGCTCTGGTAAAGAAGCAAAGCACAGCGCTGAGTTCCGCCACTCAACACGCGACACCTCCAGAATTCAGCAGTAAGTGAGGGGCGTAGTGTTTTAACACTCCCTGCCCACTTGTCTACCTCTGCCAGCGTACCCGGCGCTTAGTTTCACCTATCAACGGGAGAACGGAGAGTCTTAACACTATTTTCCTTCTGCCTATCCTACTGTATGCGGGATACAGCGTGAAGTTGATATATAATATATTTATACATATTTAAATACAACTTCATTTTATACGGTTTTTCATTTTAACGAATACTGAAATGTATTAATTTTGTTGTGGTTTGAACGGTGCGGGTCTTCGGCGTGTCTGTTGGTGGGTGTTACAAGAACATTCCATTAAAAGCGAAATGAGGATTAAAAGTGCTGGAACGAGATTTGTTGTAATTAATGTTGGATTTTGTTTCGATGTTGTTGTTTCGGTCAAAATCTTCAATTTTATGAAATTGTTAGAGTGAGGAATATAAATAATTAATTTCACAGTGGGAATCGAACTCATGTATATCGTGTTTACAGTTATTGCACCACTGCTCCATGATGGCCTCTAAATATTTGTGTTTTAATTATTATAAAAAAATCTTATTCAATCCTTAAGCAGTCGTGGTGCAGGGGCGTGAGACTGTAAACGAGACGGTTGTGGGTTCAAATTTCACTCGAAGTAATTGAATATTAAATATTTTCCTTTCAATGCTCTGGTAACGAGGCAAAGCGCTGAATTGAATCCCAGTCAATAGTAATGCCTCAAGATTTTGACAGAGAGTAGAGGAACGGAGTGTCCTAACACTACCAATTTTTAAAACATTGCATGGTTAAGTTGACTTTATGTAAATAACCAAATGCGAGAAAATGAAAATAATAACTATATTATCATCGAAAATACATTAATAAAAAAAATCTAAAATCAGCTTCACGCTGTACCCCGCACACAACAGGGTAGGCAGAGGGAACCTAGTGGTAAGACACTGCGTTTCCCATTTCTGCCAAATTCTGAAGGCATTGCGTGTTGAGTGGCAGAACTCAACGCCGCGCTACAATACATTAATAGTTTTAATGAATTATTAAAACCTCGGCGTCTGACTGTATTACGCGACGGTTGCAAGTTCAATTCCCAATCCCTCAAACAGAATCTCTCTAAAAAAATAAAAGCAATATCTCGATGTTCACAACAATGTACTGGCTCCCAAAAGTCCGTCATACAAAAATGAACTCTTGATTAAAAAAGTGTAATTAAAAATTAGTCGAGGATTTTGCTTCTTTTATTAAAAAACCTTATATATTATTTTTTTTGTTTACATTCTCGAATTTCATAACTGCGGGTGATTTTTATATAGAAAATTTATTTTTATATTAAATTATATTCTGATTGTTATTTCAGTGTTGATATTTAACACGCACTATCTCGAACTTATTATCCTGGTATATGCGGGATAAAGCGTGAAGATACATAAGTCGGCTTGTAGCTGTGTGGGAAAATCTAAATAACTGATCATCATCTATAAACACTCGTCAATAGGCCACTCGTGGCGCAGGGGCACAAAGTGTGACTGTAAAACCGACTGGTTGTGGGTTCAATCACCACTCGAGGGGATGAAATATTTACTTAAATTTATATTTCCATTTCTTCGCTCTGGTGTAGAGGATAAGCGTGGCGTTGAGTTCTGCCACTCAATACGCAATGTCTCCAGAATTCGGCAGAAAATGGGAAACGGAGTGTCTTAACACTAAGTTCCCTCTGCCTCCCTGCAATGTGCGGGATACAGCTGAAAAAAAATCTATAAACACCCAGATTGGTGGGTAGAAGGTGAAATAGTTTTAACTAAGTATATTGAATATACAATAACAACGGTTGTGGATTTGATTCTCACCTGGAACTATTTCAACCGAACTATTTTCAATTTTCTTGCTTCTTGTACGAAGACGAACCGCGGTGTTGAGTACCGCTAAACAACAAATGTTGAAACTTGATCAGAGATCAGCGGTCGAGAACGGAGTGTCTTACCACTAGTTTCCATCCAACTACCCTGTTATATGCCGAGTACAGCTTGAGGCAAAAAAAAAAATCTTTTAAAATAAATAAATAAATTAGCTTCACGCTGTATCCCGCACACAGCAGGGTAGGCAGAGGGAACCTAATGGTAAGACACTCCGTTCCCCACTTTCTGCCGAATTCTGGAGACATTGCGTGTTGAGTGGCAGAACTCAACGCCGCGCTTAACCTCGACACCAGAGCGAAGAAATGGAAATATAAATTTAAGTAAATATTTCATCTCCTCGAGTGGGGATCGAACCCACAACCAGTCGGTTGAGATGGCCAAAATACAATCTACTGCCATCTTACTACTGATTGACCTTTAACATCTTCACAAGTCAAAGACTCCAGCTTCAGAAAGACTGCGATAATTGGATTTCCAGAGTAAATTGGTCCAATTCGTATTAAATGAAGAATAAATAAAATAAAGCAATTTACTGTTTATGTGCACTAAAGTATTAGTTTTAATATTTAATTTGTTTTTAAGATTGATTTCTTGAAATTGTTTGTGATTTAAGTTTAAAAAGGTAAGCTTAAAAGTTCAATTTTTATAGTTTTTACATTATTATTAAATTTATGGGAGAAATATGGCAAAAGGTAATGTCTTGCAATGTAGTATTTATTGATGAAAAAGCTTAAGATATATTTGGCTTTCATGCTATATAGTAGACAGATCTAGAGTTCAAATACTCCGTGTTTTGCGTGACACTGTGTATTTTTAGCTTTGCGCTGTATGCCACACAAAACAAAGTAGGTATAGGGCTGGGAACTTAATATTTAGACACTCTGTTCCCATAAAAACACTTCCATTTCTTATTTCCGTCGAATTCTCGAGGTATTGCGAGTTGATTGAAGGAATTTAACGCTGCGCTTGTGCCTTGTTACCAGAATGAAGAAATCCAAAATATTAAACATTTCATTACCTCAAGTGGAAATCAAACTCAGGACTATCACATTTACAATCATACGCTTGCGGCACTTCAATATGAGCAAAAAATAAAAATAAATAAATTAAATAAATCATTCCTATATATATCCCATAAATTTAATATAAGCATTCCCCCGAGTGGGAATTGAACCCACAACCATTGTGTATACATTAAGCTAATGCGCCACAAAGGTCTCTGAAGAAATAACATTTGATAAAAACAAAAATATGGGGGGGATTTGATTAATTACAGCAAATCCACTAAATATCTTCGAATGTGCTCGCTGATTTCTCCCAATCTCCTGGCAATTTATCATAGAAATAAATTCTTATTGTCTTGACGTGTTTAATTAATTATTTTCTACGGGAAAAAAATAATATTTTCTCCACAATTTTATTTTTGTTTCATACTATTTCCCACATATAATAGGGTAGAGCATTACCTAGATTCCGTTCTCCACTCTCCGCCCAGTTTTCGTATGCTATTATTGAGTGATAAAACTTGTTTTGTTGGCAATTAAAATTTATATTTATTTTTGGAAATTTTACTCATATAACAAGCAAATATTTAGTGTTAAGATACTCCGTTTTTCACCGTACTTCTTAAAGATTCGATTTGCACATTGAAATATAATTACTTTTAAAATATATTTTTTCTCAGATAGACATTGAATCTACAGCACATTATATTTAAGATCAGAAAAATCTAGTCACCTCTATGGTATTTCACATATTTTTTAGGTTTCCTCTGTATCCTATACATAGCAAGTATGACAATGGGAACCTGGGATCCTAGTTTTAAGACACCCCGTTTCCATTAAAACACTTCCGTTTGTCCTTTTCCGCTGCATTTTCCAGGCATTGCGTATCCAGTGGCGGAACTCAACTCTGTTCTTTGCCTCGTTACCAAAGCCAGGATAAAAATTACGGCGTTAAATTACTCATTTAAATAGTCTTAATACTATATTATTTTGTCTCATTAAACAAAACAAAAATAACTAAGGATTCAAACCTCCATTATGGTTAACCAAGCACACACGTTCCAGTTGTACCAACACCCGCGAGCTATTACATGGAATTTATAATAACATCATTATATTACTATACTCTCCGATTATAATATTGTTTACTAACACAATGTGAATTACCTCTATAATTTACATTGCCTTACGTGTTTTTGGCGTTATGTAGCTTGGAGTGGGTCGTAGGTTCAATTTCTGTTTAGGTATAGCAAATTGTACCTAAGCAAGAATTGTACTTATGCATGATAAGAAACTATACTGGCGCAATCGGACCGTGTTAGAAGTTACTACGTTCCCCACTTACCGCCGAAATTTGAAGGTATTGCGTGTTGAGTGACGGTACTCTACGCCGTACTTTGCGTCGAGAAACCAGAAACCAGAGCAAATAAATGAAAATAAAAATATTAATACATAACAACTCATTCCCCCGCGTGGAGATCGAACCCATAACGTGCTCTACGCCACAACGGCCTCAATACAAGACATAAATTTACAAATTTAACAAAATAACTAACTAATTCTAATCAAATTCGAACAGCTCCAGTGTACTAGGTTTCAATGCCCGAAACAGAGGGTAGTATTTTATTGTTAACGTTCTGTCATAAAACACAATTTAGGGTATAAACGTCCGTCGCACGGCTTCTATACAACGGGAACGCGGGAACAACTGTGTTTCTATAGTTGATTACAATTAGATTGGATGTAGAAAAATGGGATTTTAAATTGGCGGTCGAGATGGATTTTTTTGCATATTTTTGTTTCACTCTGTTTTCCGCATACAGCAGAGTAAATAGGCAGAGAAAACAGTGTTAAGATACTCCGTTTCCCATTTTCCTTCCAATTTTTTAATACATAACGTGCTGTGTATTGGAACTTAACACCGCGCTTAATCATGTTACCAGTGCGAGAATATAAAAATAAATTATTCACCAAGTGGAAAATCACAACCGTCGTGCTTATAGAAAGACGCTGTGTCTATTGCAAGATTATTTATTTAAATTTAGATATAAGGGCGTAGCAGGAGAACAATTATTTATAATAGAATACCTTGTCTATTTACTTATTTCATATAACTCATAGACATAGAGATTTCTTAATAATAATAATCAGCTTCACGCTGTATCCCGCACACTGCAAGGTAGGCAGAGGGAACCTAGTGTTAAGACACTCCGTTCCCCACTTTCTGGCGAATTCTGGAGGCATTGCGTGTTAAGTGGCAGAACTCAACGCCGGAAGAAATGGAAATATAAATTTAACTAAATATTTCATCTCCTCGAGTGGGGATCGAACCCACAACCAGTCGGTTCTACAGTCATACTTTGTGCCCCTGCGCACTATGGATAATGGTAGAACAACGGCAGATCAAAATTCATTTTTACTAAAGTCGTCCCTGACGCACTTTTTATTTTTTTTTAAATAGTATAATAGTGGACCTTTAATGTAATGAATTATTTTTTCGTGAATTACATTTGGAATATATTTTTTTTAATTGTGAGAAATTGTAATACGTAAGAATGTCTATTTCAGGTTGTTCGCATTGATACTTTAAACTGAATTTCCTTAAAAAAAATGTGCAAATAGGTATAAAGTGTTTTATATTTTTAAAAAGCTTATATTATGTAGATTTTAAAACAATTATTATATTGTGGATTTTATGACTAAATTCTTATAAAAAATATTAACAATAAGTGAAGAGAAAAAAAGTACGTACTTAAAGTTCATCGAGACTTTTGACAGTTACCGACGTCTACCGACGCGTTATATTTGATGTTGTTTTATAGTCCAGATATTCATAAATAACATTTATAAAAATCAGCTGCGGAAACGTGCGGTTTTAGAAGTTATCACAAAAACTATGATACAAGTCAGGGAACAAGAAAACTCTATCTATTGAAATTTCTAATGTTGTACTATTTAATTAATTAGATTGCGGTAAATTTCAATTAAATTATTGTTATTTATAAATAAAAGAACGTTTTGTCTTCATTTTGCACACATTTTGCGGTATAACTAACTAATAAAATGCACAATACCCTCATTTATGAAATTATATAAATAGAGTGAATTAATTTAATAAAACTCTTACAAATTAGTAATAAAATTACTAACAGACGTATGATTGTTAAGTAACTTCACTAAATTTTAAAATGGCTCATACTTTTAAGTGTTCCAAGCGTGAATTATTACTCCCATACATTGAAGGAGGAAAAAAACTTGAAGCAATCAATATTAGCTATTAATATTTCTTAAAGAAAAGTATCATGTTTCTGTAGACAACATATGTTTTATTATCAGCGACATTCAAAGGATAAGATTTCGTTCCTTTAATAAACAATGGACAGAAGCGTCCCGGTAAAAAGATTAGTTTTTTTTTTAAATATCGAAAATTGATTAGATTCTGAATATTTGTTAACCTTACCAATCATTAAAGAAGTAGCATCTGAGAACTCACCATCGACATCTTCTGGAAAATGCGGAAGACCCTGTGTCCCTATGGGGACCCATCAGAATCAATGAAGAGGCGAAAAAATACCGCGTAATTTAGTGAATATGGCTTTGAACACACACATTTGCAATGCCTACGTCCAGGGCTTACGTCCTATAGGAGGAGAAATAGAAGCAAAACTCGTGGAAAAATTAAGGCTTGCTGATCGAGATACAATGTCTAACTCTATATTTGAATCTCATAGAAAACGCAAGCCAGAGCAAAATGCTATCGGATCAAGAGGCATTAAATGTTTTTATTTATTTTGATTTAACAAAAGTGCAATTCATGTATTTAAGGAATTTAACAAACGAATGAGATCCCAAGAATGCACAAGGTGCACAAGAATCCCGTAATAAGGAGTATCAAAAATTTCGCCTACATCATGCCAGAAAGTGCTCTCGATCAGCTACAAATGAGGATGTATTTCATACTCTTCTCTACACCTTAGATCCGTACATTTCCAGTCATAGAAAAACATACGAGTATAACAAAAGTGTGAAGGCACTTGATGAAGATACTCTAGATCTTTTAAAATTGAATGAACTTATTATGGATCCCGAAGTTCACCAAGTATAATTAAATATTATATACTCATCATATAATATACATTCATTTCCAATATTATTCTACTTGTAAATCAGTTTTTGTAAATTTTATATTTTATTAAATAAGTATATGTGTACGCGTAATTTCTTACTTAAATAGATAACAGCTTAAGAAACATTGTTTTTTAATAAATTAATTTAATAATACATTTTTATTACTACTATAAGTAGTGTGGACTAAGGAAATTATTATTTTATTCTTTTCATTATTTTTTTAATGTATATATACTCCAATAAAAGTATAATATCTGAACTTTACCTAAAGCGCTATTTTATACTTTATGCTTGTGCAAAAATTCAATTGTTTATCTTAACAAATAAAAAAGTTATCGATTTTTGATCTGATACAGACCTCAATTGCCCATAGTGCTGCGCCACGACTGGCCTCTAGATGTTTCTTGTTAATCTCGGTGATCTAAGATTCGAATTCAACTTACCTTACTAAGGTATCCTCTCAGGTAACTCTCAATACCAAATCTTGATACGCTAGACTAGATCTTGTATCTGCCAACTCAATCGTTCTAATGGCGACATATTGGTAACATGAAGAGTCTGTCTGTGATATGTCCATCTAGGTATTATATCGATATCGACTATACGATATTTACTATACGTGAAAATATTATTTACCAGCGACCTAAATGCGGCTTCGCCCGCTTATATTTGTTGCTATATTATAAAAAAAACCAGACAAGCGCGAGTCAGGTTCGTCCACTGAGGATTCCGTACTAAAATTGGAGGTCTTGAGCTTATTCTGAAATTCAGGCTTTGCTTATAAATGCCCTTTCATCTGATACCTCACTTGAATTAGCGGTCTTATTACCAAATTTTGCCCCTCTTTTAAGGCCCCCCAAATAAATAATATTTTTTTAGGATTCAACCACAAACTTATAGTTTTATTTTTTTTTTCTAAACTAGTACTGTACCTGTAGATACTAGGTGGCCAATTCATAATTCTAGGTTAACCGGATGTACCCTATGAATTTTGATTCCCTTCATAGTGTCGAAATACGCGTTTTTTACAAACGGCCATATCTTTTTTTTAACTAAATGTAGAAATATCTGAGTATAGCGTTTGAATTTCAACACGATATCTCCACAGGCAGACGGACGGACAGACAACAAAGTGATCTTATAGGGGTTCGTTTTTCCTTAAAAGGTACGGAACCCTAATAGACAAACCATTACAAAATGTGTAGCCTATGTGTTATCCTGACTTTCATATAAGCTATAGTACTGTAAAGTTTTATCTTTGTTTAACTCGTTCAAAATTTTTCAACTTTACCCTTTATCCCTTATAGTAGGGTGGTTAAGCAAATTTGTATCAAGACACTCTGTTCTTCGTTTTCCGCCGTAGCTCAAGATACCGTGTATTGATTAAATGGCGGGACTCAACGCCATTCTTTGTCTTCTGGAATTCGATGCAATTAATATAAAACAGGATGAATGTGGGTTCGATACTCGCTGAGATTTTTTTAAATATTTTTTTTTGTATTTTCAAAAGGTAATTAATTCCATAGATGCAAAAACGTAAATTATTGTAAATATATTTTTTTTTCATCATGTTACGACGACATGCCGAATTAAATTCCTTCGTTGAAAAAAAAATAAGTGTCTCATCACAAAATTTTTTTATGATTAATCTCCTAGACGCAAAAAATGAGACAATCTAATAATATCTTAAAATAATTACATTTAATTACAAATATATTACACAAAGATCTACATATAACCAAAAGTAACACTACAAGAAAGAAACGCAACAAAAGACCGATCGCAGAGCTATTTTCTCTTTGATGTGTCACAATGATTCCCTTGGGCTGACTTAAAGGTAGCTGTAGACGAAGCGAAGCGATCTAAGCTGAAACCATACTGTATACAGATTACCTATTTATTAGTAGGGGGAAACTACTTACACTGTTAAGTATGAGCTTAGTAATCAGATCTTGACTAAGGTTTGTCTGGAATATAGTCTAGTTGTAGAATAGATATGGATGTGACGTCATGTGATAATAAAAAAATAGTTTTTTTATAAAATAATAAAAAAATACTGTATTAATTATTCAATTTTCGTTAAAATTAAAGGTTATTATTAACATTTTTGTGTGTATTGTTTTGCATAGTAAAAAAGATGAAATTAAATTTAACTCTATTAGATGTCAAAAATTTAAATTCATCAAAGTTAATAATATTAAAATTACCGTACATATTATACTAAATCAATATTTCTGATATTTTAGCAATTTTTTTAAACTCTTTTTACTTATTTTTTTGAACGATTCGGTAAAGATAAAGAGAAAAAATAATTAGTTATCAGGTACCAGAAAGAAAAAATATCTTTTAACTAGGAATCTAATGAAGAATGTGGAGAAAAGACTTATATTTCTTAGCTCTCCGCCTATCCTATTATATAAGGAACCATTTAGTAATGTCTAATAGATTCCGAATAAAATTATCAACTTTTCAATTGCCACTCTTATAACAATCCTTTATCGTGATCGATAGAAAAGTCTCAATACCTATCTGGGAAACACTGAAATCTACGCCTCACCTAAAAGGCACCTTAGAAGTCAGTCTTCTCATGCATATATGTATGAAATATTTAAATATATTTTATATGCAGTTACGTTTACAGTGATCTTTATATTCACGACGAAGCTCCCCTATTCCCCCATATTATTGATATCTGAAGGTGTCATAAATCAAGCTCAGATTTGTTTAAGGTGAAAAAATTGTTTTGACACCATATTTTCTGTGATGATAAATTAGCAATTCTAAGTATAACAACTTTGCTTTCCGTAGCTTCCTGTATTATTCTTGGTGACAGGTTGGTTGAGTAATTTTGGGTGTATTTGTGAATAATATGGTTGGGATCAAGAAAATAATGTTCTTAAACTCGATGGTAGAAGGAAAGAAATTAAATCTTTTTGGGAAGAAAAAAAAATATTCAAGAAAAAAAAAATATTTCAAAGATTGAGTAATTAATAGTTGAGGCCAGGGGCGCAAAGTGTGACTGTAAAACCGACTGGTTGTGGGTTCGATCCCCACTCGAAGAGATGAAATTTTTACTTAAATTTATATTTCCATTTCTTCGCTCTGGTCTCGAATTCTGTCTTAACTTAACACTAGGATCCCTCTCTTAATACTAGGTTACCTCTGCCTGCCCTGCTGTTTGCGGGATACAGCGTGAAGCTGATTTTTTTAAAACTTTTTTTTTTGAAAAATAGTGTAATTTTTTTTCAGCTTCACGCTATAAATATCCCACATACATCTATGCGCGTATAGAAACAAGATAGGCCGAATAGTCTATGTCCACGCAAAATAGTCGTCCCACTCCAGAGCTATTTATTAAAGTTTTAAACTTTTTTAATAAGTTTTATTTAATCAGACCTTTCATCTATTACACTCATATGAATAAAGACTAAAAATTGTCACTGAAATATTATAATATTATCCTTTGCTTTAAAATTTTATTAAGGCCAGTCGTGGTGGAGGAGCACAAGCGTGTGACTGTAAATGCGACAGGTTGTGGGTTCAATTTCCACATGAGGAAATGAAATTATAAATATTTTCGTTTCGTCGTTCTGGAGCCGACGCAAAGCGCAGCGTTGAGTTCCGCCACTCAACACGCAATGCCTCCAGAATTTGGCGTGAAATAGAGAACAGAATGTCCTAACACTCTACTTCTATTCTTTAAAAAAAGTTTATGCTTTCTAACAATCACTTAATTCTCTTTGTCGCTATATATTTATTTCCTTAGTAATATTCCTCCAGTTTCCGGATCACGTACAAATTACATATTTTTTACGGAACGTATCGCTTTGTGAGCATGAAATAAATCTATGAATGGAATCGTACTATATTTTGTAAGTCTTGTATTTATCACATTTAAAGATTAATTGTCTGATTTTTATCTTGTATTTATGTATGTTCTGTTTATACATTTATATTTAAATATTTTAATTTTTTTTTAGCTTCACTGTATATTGCGCACACTACAGGGTAGCCAGAGGTTACCTGGGAAACTAGTAGTAAGACACTTATTAATAAAATGTAAAAAAAATGATCGAAGCGGAATTTGAACCCGCGCCTCTTTGGAAACCTTCGAAGCGCTCTGACGAACTAAGCCATACGTTCTCATCGAGCTACGTCGAAATTCTCATACGCTTGTTACAACTTATTTATGTTGTTAGCATCTCTGTAGGGAGATTTTGACAAATTACCGCTACCCAAAGATAATTACTTGATTAATAACTACTAGGGAATATTTTTTTTTAATATTTTATAGTGTAATTCCACACTTAGGAAAAATACTTATTAACAAAACGTATAAAAATTTGAACGTATGTATATATATGTTCCGTTCTCTACTTTCCGCCGAATTCTGGAGGCATTGTATGTTGAGCGGTGGAACTCAACGCCGCACTTTGTCTCGTTATCAACGGGAAGAAAAAATTAAATATTAAATATTTCCTCGAATAGGAATCGAATCTATTATACCCTGTCGCGTTTACAGTCACACGCTAGTATCCTTGCGCCGTCGTAGCGCTTTCGTGGCGTGTCCTCGATTATATAAATACTTAAAAGAAATTATATATTTTTCCTTTTGAATAAGATTCAAATCCTGTACTAGTACCACGGTGTTTATTTAGTTTAGTGGAAGTTCTTAAAGGAGATTAAGCTCTTGACATGTCAATCGACATCTCTATACTTATATAAAACTCTTCTATTACTGAGTGACTGACAGACAACACATGTAGGGGAGCACTGATAGAGGGTTGCTTGAAATGCCCACGGGAATAGTTAAAAATGGAATTTTCAATTTTAAATCTTAAAGATTCTCAGGGGCATAAGCGTGCGACTATAAATGCGACAGGTTGTGGGTTCGATTTCCCACTCGAGTAAATCAAATATTTAATATTTTCATTTAATTCGCTCTCGTGTAAAGGCAAAGTATGGCGTTGAGTTCCGCCACGCAACATGCAATACCTCCAGGTTTCGGCTGTAAGTGGGAAATGGAAGTGCTTTATTGGGAATGAAGTTTTTTTAACACTTAGTTCCCAGGTTCCCTCTGCCTACCCTACTAAAAACGTTTTAAAGTCCAAACAAACAAAGTTGCACACGACAACCAGTATAAATATAGAAAGAGATATATCAATTTATTTAACAAATATTGTCTCAATACCTTTGACATTCCTACACGACTGAAGTCTTTTGTAGTAACATTGTAATCAAAAGCATATTGGTTAGTGCATTCTGCTCTATATTTAGGTTGTAATCTTAATTTTGAACCATATCGTGTTTTAGAACACATCCAATCTGTTTGAGTGACTCGTACTCGAGTAATTCGATGAAGTTCATACATTCAGCACTTCTATACTATACTAAAATATTGAAGTAAAAACATTGGGCATCGTTGAAAATGTTTTAGTTCTATTTGTTCTATATATTTGATTTGAGTTTGTGCTAGATTTTAATACGATATCGACGAAAAACGAAACGCAAACTGGAAATGATTGGGGGTATGATTTTTTTGAAGTTCGATCTTTTTATCTGTACACAATAAAGTGGGTTTTGGATAGTTAGACATTTGAATGTAAAATTAGTATATAGTTCAATTTGTCCTTTTTGTTTAAAATTTTAATTATTAAATATTTTTTTTTGTTCTCTATCACTTACTTTTCAAGCTGTTACGTACATTTCACTCAATAGTTTTTAATTTAAGATAAAAGTTTAGTATAAAAGGATGTATAAATAAGTTTTGTCACCAACTTAAATAATTTTGTATGTAATGAAAATTACTTTTCTTTATCCTATCATAAAGAAGACATTACACAATATAATAATATTGTAATTTTGTTTAAAGCTTATAGCTTTTGATCCACAATATGTGTCGCCTCTACATATATTATTTTTTATATTTAATAAGATTATTTCAGTGTATCATATTTATAAGTGCCATAGTGCTTAAGAGTTTGACTCGACCGCTTGACCTTCTCTATATATATGCCACACAACGGTTACGACTCTCGGGTCATCAATACACGAACAATTTAAATTCAATACGATATTAAAAATGCAATTTGTATATAATTCATAATTAAGTATGTTAATTATATGAATTTTTATGCATATTTAAAATATTTTATAAGTCGTTTAATTTTTTTTTTGTTTGGGGCTAGTCGTGGCGTAGAGGCAGACGCGTGTGACTATAAACGCGACAGGTTATGGTTCGATTCTGAATGGACCGGAATATATTAATATTAGGTTCCTAGATTCCTTCTGCCTCTGAATATGAAAGGATGTTCCATCATATACCAACGTACATATTGTTATACTAGGACACGAAAGGGTAACGTAAGGAACGTTAAATCAAAAGAATTCAATTTTTCTCTAAAATCTTTTTACTTATGCATACATTCATATAAAATACACATATCACTAAGAAAAAAAAACACAATAGAAAACTTCTACAAAATATCTAAAAAAAACAGAATTTCCAGAAGTAAACGTAACAGGACCGAATGAAACCCACTAGCTCCAGTCTTGTATAAATGTTACCAGCTTCTGATCTATAGAATTCATAGCTATTACATTTGCCTGTACACGACAGGTTGGACATAAAAGCTTAGTACTGAGAAAGCTCGGTATCAACACCTTAGCTTTATCCGACGAAACAAGACGTAAAATTGAATGAGGTTTCGCTATAGATGATGCACACTGAAAGCTCCCAAAGCAAACAGGTCAAAGTCCCCCTTTGAATGTTATGCTCTAGTTCTTTAGTCTTTTTTCAATCGTGCAACGTTGTTTCTGCATTTTATACGAATTTACGTAATTTATGCACATAGGCATATGTTGATTTGGGAAGGTCTTATTATAGCTCCAGTTTTGAAATGAACTAGCTCGTCGCGAGTAAAAGCTTTTTTTTTTCAAATACTAATAACGTCTTTTACTATTATTTTTAGTAGTAGATATTTGTTGTACATTACATTTACAAATCGAGCGAAATATATCAATTTATAATTTATCTCCATCTGATTATAGATATAGATTAAGAAAACTCTAATTTTTGATTTTCGAGTTCTTTTTTGTCTAACAATAAATTGTTAGACAAAAAAAAACTCGAAAATCAAAAATTAGTAATCAATACTGTAAACAGTATTGATTACTTTTGACATTGGAGAATGAATGGTATATATAGGAAACTTACACACAAGTAACGTTGAAGAAAGTTTTTCTCATTTCTTCAAATATATTTTCAAAAAATTAAACGGAAACTCTTTTCGCAATAATAACAAACGATAACTTACTTATTATAGATACTTACCGATAATAATATCAGTAATTAAAATGTTAACTTGCTATATTTACCGATAGTAATACCCTTCTACTTTTGATTTGACGACTGGCAGTGTACATTATATTTGAGTACCTAAATTGTATAAAAGTAGCAATTTTTTTTTAGGTAGCCATATTGAACAGTGAAGTCGTGTGACAATGTATTATAAAGTTCCCTCCAGAAGAAATAGAGTGTTTTAAGGTCGATAAAAAGTTAATTAAATCATCAACAGATAAGTTTGTGTTAAATTAATTTAAAAAAAAAATCTGGGCAAATTTCTGTTACTTTAAATTTTTGGGGTGGACAAAAGACTGTTCTGGGGTGGGCACGGTCCACACCATACATTACATACGGTTATATGCGGTTTCTCCTATTACCGATTTGTTTTAGATAATAGAATTAGACTCGTACCAAAACTTCAAGTAAATGGAGAGATAACTTGATAAAAGCTGTGTGTTACTTGACGATGTACGTATTACAGAGTTTTCCTTTGACGTAGGTATAACGGGTCTGGTTAACTCCAGTCCACTCTACCGTGAAATAGGGTGGATTGTTTTTCAATTTAACGCTAAACAACTTTGGGTTGCGTTGACAAGATAAATTGGTAGAATAGAAGTTTTATTTTAAACTTGTTTCCGTGTTCTTTGCTATATTCTGTGTAGAGTTCTAGTCTAGTTTCTTTTCGCTTCTTGCTGTATTCCGTGTACAGCAGGATAGGCAGAGGGAACCTGGGATCTTAGGGGGCACTCCGTTCCCTATTAATACATTTACTTCCCCTTTTATAATTCAATGGGAAACCAGTTGTAGTAGGAAAGTCAGAAATAAAGCAGCTTGAAATCTTTTTCTGCAAAAACAGAGTATGCAAAAGCAGAAAGTAGAGTATGCAAAAGGAAACTAGTGTTAAGCTACACCGTTCCTCATTTTCCGCCCGTTTCTCATTTTTACGAGACAGCATATTGAATGCTGGAACTAAACGCCGCTCTTTGGAGTTAGTTTATTTTAAAATATCCTAGGACGGTTTAGGCAAGAGTTATCTTATTTCTATTCTTTAGTGATAATAGCAGGCTTAATATTTATGATTGAGTAGTTAAAAAAAATAATTACAAATTTTACTCAATATAAGAAAATCAGAAATGGAAACAGAAATTATTTTAAAGAGAACTGTTACATCTACATTTAAAATATTATCGTCATGATTCTGGAGGAAAAATTGCAACATTGTATTTCGTTATATAAAGCATTGCTTTTATTTTGTACGTATAGTGGAAAATAAATTGATATGAGTAATTTAATAATAGATTACTCTGACCGTTTTCCTGTTAAATTACAATAAAAAATTAAAGCTGGAAAGTATATTTTCTATAGGGTTTTGACGAACCATTTCTACCAAACATATCTATCTATCTATATATATAAAATCAACACAAGAAATCAGATTTTATAAGACTATTAAAACAGTACAGTAATAGTATATAAAATTTCAATACTGAAAAAATAAATAAAACTAAAGTTAAGCAAAATCCTATATAATTTATAGGCTTCATCCCATCCATCCATATAAAAACAATAGTAAAACGAAGACAAATGGTTAAGCCGCGGCATAAAAAGCACATCAACTTCCATGGCGCCTTTTTCATACGATAGCTACGCCTATTTAGTATCAGATAAAAAAAAAACTGACAAAAAAACACTTGAGTTACGGAAAAACGGCACAGGACTTTGCGAGAGATTTATTGAACCCCTTTTACTCCTTTCTAGATAAATAGGTTTAGCTTAGTTCATGATTCAAGCTGATATATTCAAAAACAATATTATTTAGATTGATAAAGGATGCCGTGCGGGACTTAATGCAACGTGTTGTGCGGCGTTGAGTTCCGCCACTCAACACGCAATGAGACATTCAACAGGGTCCTAAGCTCTACCCTTGTATAGCAGGTATCTGGCACTGGTCTGAACCTCTCACTCTTTAAAGCGATAGGCACCGACCGGTATTAGGTTTTAGTCTTTACTATTCCATGTTCTTAAAAGATTTTGCGAATTTATTACTTTATTATAAATCGACAATTATTATATGAAATTATAAAGTCGTTTTGAAAAATAAAATCTAGCGGACATCACAAAAAAAATTGGTACTAACAAATTTCAAATCAATATCAAATCAGCTTCACGCTGTATCCCGCACACAGCAGCGTAGGCAGAGGGACCCTAGTGTTAAGACACTCCGTTCTCCACTCTCCGCCGAGTTATGGAAGCATTGCGTGTTGAGTGGTGGAACTCAACCCCACGCTTTGCCTCAACACCAGAGCGAAGAAATGAAAATATAAATATAAATAAATAATTCATTTCCACGACTGAGGATCGAACTCACGACCAGTCGTTTTTACAGTCACACTTCGTGCCACAGCGCCACGACTGGCCTCAACTAGTATTTTTTTTTACAAAATGACTAAAATATTTCTTTTAAAAACCACTTCATCTTGTCATACTAGCTGAACCTTACTTATACCATATGGGGGTCGCATTGCGTTCAATTTCATAGCATCCCAATGCGAATTCCATTACGAAATATCTTCGGTGTCGGAATTGCACACGAACGGAATATTTACTAGAATCTTGTACGTTTTACTTTGAATTTTCATAATACTGGCAATCAGGTCTCGATTCGCGATGGACCATCGTTTGTATGTATGTAATTTGATTTTTTTTTCCTATATTGAATAGTTTGTTTTCAAATAGAAATCTTTTGTAAAGATTTATCATATAGTAGGTAGAAATTTATATTCAAATCTATTCCCCAATTTCTTTTTAACTTGATGATTGGCGGAATCCTTATTACCAGAGTCAGAAAATGAAAAAATAAATGTTTCATTGCCACGCTGGGGACTCGAACTTATAACCGTCACGTTTACAGTCGCCAGTTCTCCTGCGCCACGGCGGCTATTATAACATATCTAATTGAATAATTAATAATTATATTAATCACTTAAATATTTCTTTATTTTTGATAAGATAACTAGTAACTTTTTCAATTATTATAAAAATCTATAAAAAAAAAACAAGTGAAAGGGGAAGTGCAGCGTTGATTTTCCCCACTAAAACCCCAATGCTTCGAAAAATCGGCTTGTAGGGAAAGTATATCCTTGATAAGTGAATGGAAGTGTTTAAATGACGACAGAGTGTCTTAATACTTCTAGATTGCGTGCTATGTTCGGAAAGCAAAAATAATAAAAATGAAAAAGATAAAAGGAATATTTTTAGACTTCTAGGGCTTTGATGTTCTAATAATAATATATGAATATTCTTTAATAAGCGAACGACGACAACGCCACGGTGTCGTTGTGTAGTATATTATAAAAGCAGGATTAAAACCCACCTATAGTAATTATTTTCTTTTTATGAGGGCTGTGCGTGTTTATACCTGCGAAGATTGTGGAGGACGAAGGAAGTGTAGGAAGAGAGATCATAAATAAACTATTTTCATTTTTCGTTCTACAACCAGAGCCACAGCAACGCACGGATTAACCCCAGATCCCAGGGTCGCCAGACCTACGTCATTTTAGCAAAGCTGAAATTTTGAGGACTATGATGTTGAATATAATATGAATGTAATATGTAGTTAAGGTGGTAGGCGTATTCATTACCTGAAAGTGGGGCCCTTTCAGAAGTAGCGCTAAATAAAGGCACATCTCCGCCTAGGAGAATGATACAGCCATCAGAATGATCTGGGTGCCTAAAAGGGGCCTTGAAATAGTCCATAAATAATATATCTAATATTAAAACTTCCTAGTAAGACTTAATTTGTCCCAATTTAAAACAAACTTTAGGACGTTTGGCAGTAAAGGTCCACGTAAAGTGTCTTAATAATAATTATATTTTTTCACATTGTTCTTAAAACATTTTTAATTACGAGCGTTTCTACTTTAAAGTAGGTGAGCATGTACTACCTACCTTAAGTTGGTGCTACCTCTGACAGGACCCCACTTTCAAGTTAGTTAATACGCACACAGTCTTAGCTACATATTAGTCTATTAATCTTCAAAATTACAGCTTTGTTAAAATGACGTTAGTCTGGGGGCCCTAGGATCTTAGCCTAGGTGTTATATTTGTAATACATATAAATCAATATTTTAATTATTAATACCTTTAAACAATCTGGCAACAAACAATCTACCGCACGTAGCGCGATAGGCAGAGGGAATGGCCTACCCGCAGAGTTTCCAGGTCGATATGACATGGGTACCTACAAAAAGCGCGTCTATCTCCACCTTAAAGGTGACCCGAACGCTCGTTTGCCTTGTCCTTTTCCATAAAAAAAAACGCTTGTGCTTGCTGTGCCACGACTGACCTCATATAATATAAAATAAATTCTGTAAAGCAAATTTATTTATTCTATAAAATTATATACATACATATACTAACTTCAAGCTTCAGTGGTTATTGAGTGAGGGCTTATTAATTTTCAACTTCATTTAACTCAAAAGATACAAAAATATTTTTATATAATATAATTATTAGAATTTTTATGGAAGAGTGTTTAGTTTTATTTCCAGTTAGGAATACTTCCAATTTCTCAGAATTTCTTTTATCATCCTATTTTTTTTTTCAATTTTGAGAAATAGGCAAAAGAACCTGGGGTACTTGATGTCTATTTTATATCAATTTTTATATCGTATTTTTATATTTTATATCAATTTTAAGCACAGTGGCGTAATCTAACCTCACATTTCGGTTAACTACAATTTTGAAACCACAATATTTTAAATCCTGCCTTTCGACATCTAAGCTAAGGATCTCCACGCCGTTTGCTGCTGGCCGTTTGTAGCGTCCCGCGACCACTCACTACATCCTCGGCCCACCTGGTGTAGGACCTGCCAACCGTGCGTCGTCCAGCTTCCTTTCTTCACTCTAAAACCTTTCCATCCTAACGGCCAGTTCTCCTTGCTGTTCTGCCAATTGCCACTTCTACTAAGAAATTCTTTAAGCAATGACGATAACCTTTGGTCTGCTACGAATGTCCTCATTCTAGATTAGACTAGATTCTAGAGTATTGTTCTATCCTCGCATATGTCATCACCACACACTAGTCGAAGACTTTCATCTTAAGACGAACACTGTGATATTTTGTTCGACGAGAGATCTCTTTCTTGAAGTTTTACTTACATAGTTGTCGTATCCCAGGTATATATAATGGTCAATAACTTCGAGAGTAACATTTCAAATACTAACTAGAGCAGATACAACATGGTCATTCAACATGATCTAAGACTTATCCATGTTTATCTTAAGATCTGCTCATTGAGTAACACTACTGAGATCTTCGAGTAATACTACTACATCATCGGCTAAACGAAGATGTTTAAGGTACTCGCCATTAATGTTGCTGCCGTATCTTTTCCAATCCAGAAAAATATCCTCTAACGTTGCAGTAAACAGTTTCGGAAAAATAACACCTCCCTGTCTCACACCTCGTTGCAATACATACTCATCCATAATATCCAAAATATATAAAAATTAAACATTTTTAATAAAATTTACTTATACTTGTTATAGTAATATCATGGATACATAAAAAAAATTATGTACCCAATTCTATATAAAAACTCTTTTGCTGAACACCGCAAATATGCCATCAATTTTATGGAATTTTTTGCTGCGAATATTATTACCCATTCTTCAGCTTTGGCGTTGCTTTGATTGAATACTATAGCTTTTATGTGAATATTCTTTATGTGTCTATTTTATTATAATACTTGCTCGTTCAAAATCAACGTGTTGTTGTACGTTTAGGATAATGTTTATTTGTATTAGATTTTTTATTATTCTGATTACACAAGGTTTTATGTGAGACTCCTTATTGTAAAGTTGCCTATTTAACTTGACCTTTTTCAACATGAAGAGAACAAGCTCACCCCCTCCCTCCTCACATTCACCACCAAAACTAATTATGATTTTGTTACAAGAGCAAAGAAATAAAAATAATCCATCCCCTAAGTGGAAATCGAACTCATAATCGTCGCGCTTACGATTAAATGCTGTGCTGCTGCACTACAACGGTCTCAAAGCTAATTAATTTTATACCTTTACAATTATAGCTCGTATTATCAATCGTATAGCTTGTAATATCCGAGGGAGACCTCGGTTGACCTTCGAAAACACAGTATCAAAGATACTGGAGGAAGGTCACGTAAAAAGCATGAGGACCCCCCGGAAGGCATGTATAAAGAGGTTCATGACAGTGGACGAGGCGAAAGAGGTATGTAGAGACCGTAACGTTTGGCGCTCCGTTCTCTCTGGCTACCCTGCTAGGGATAAAGCGTGAAGTTAATTTAATTTTGTTAGTTTTAGTAATATCAATGGCCACACATTATTTTCCGGAAAATATTTTACAATCTGAATCTGAACCATTAATTACGAATATCTCTCACATCTATTAGTTATATCTTTCAATTGAAACAATAGATCTTTCGAACTCCACTAATTGTTAAAAGTAATTGAAATATCTTATGTCATCTAAATCGCGGCTTTGTCTAACTTCAGTCCTTTGTTCTGAGGATTGGTTTCCGTGTTCACGTTTGTGATGTTTTGCTAGTAAAAATACTTGAATGCTGCTTCACTTCACTACTTGTATATTTTTTATAAAATTAATAAATCAAATAAATAAATCAGCTTCACGCTGTATCCCGCACACAGTATGGTAGGAAAAAGCATATAGTATAGTGTTAAGACACTCCGTTTCCCACTTTCCTATGAAATCTGGAGGCATCGCGGGTTTAGCGGGATAACTCAACGCCGCATTTTACCTTAACACCAGATCGAAGAAACGGAAATATAAATTTAAATAAATATTTCATTTCCTCGAGTGAAGATTGAACCCACAACCATTCGCCTTTACAGTCACACTTTGTGCTTCTGCGACACGACTGTCCTTAAATGTTGTTTATATATAATGTTAGACCCGTGAGCGCTTTATAAATACGGACTTAAGATCTCTAACTTTTGAAACGCAACAATGCTATTAGAAATGAACTAGCATAATGTATTTGCCCATATTTCTTCAAGCCTAATCAAACTTTGGTCGGATTACGACGAAGTTTTTCAAACGTCATTACAAACTTATAATCGGACGTGTAAGGTTTACCACTTGTGAGGCAACTTTAGCACTTTTTCCTCAAATAAAAAAAATGTACGCGTTTTTAATTTATTATATTTTAGTTTTCTTTCGTGGTGCCTACCGTTGTGGGTTTGAATCTTTTTCAGGGAAAAGTAATTTTCATTTTCTTGCTCTAGAAAGAAATACAAAAATAATTTTCCCCTTTATTTTTTATTACTCATTGTCTTTTTAGACGAAAAAATATTACATATTTCAAATACTCGTATATGAAAAATATGATTTTTTGCTATAAAAAGAAACTAAAGAAAATATAATACGAAGGTTTTCTTTTACCCAAATCTATGAAATATTTTTGTATATTATGATACCCTTTTTAAAATATTATCACAGAAAGTATTTTTATGTCAAAAATAACTAAGAATTTGTATTTACCCCTGTCATTTAAGAATGTTATAGATTCTGACAGATCCCTTCTGTGCCATATTTTACTTTATCTTTTATGTTTTTCTTTCATTTTTAATATTTTATATATATTTAAGAAAAGTGTTATACATATATTTCAATTTGAATTTAAGACAGTGTGGCGGTATAACATATGACTATAAACGCGACAGTTGTGGGTTCATTCTTCATGAATTACATGTTTATATTCCTCCATTGTGGTAAGAGTATGGTTTTGAATTCCTCCATGAACAACGTCCGCGTGGGGAACAGAGTGTCTTAACATTAGGTGCCGTCTGCCAATACTGTGATATAAGAAAGTGTAGAGTTCAAAATAATATACAAAAAATAAGTAATACTTGGCTTATCCACTAGCGCAAGTCGTGGCGCAACGGCACGAGGTGGGTGCGTGGGTTCGATCCCCACTCGAGGAGATGAAATATTTACTTAAATTTATATTTCCTCTTCTTCGCTCTGGTGTCGAGGCTAAGCGCGGCGTTGCCTCCAGAATTCGGCAGAAAGTGGGGAACGAAGTGTCTTAACACTAGGTTCCCTCTGCCTACCCTGCTGTGTGCGGGATACAGCGTGAAGCTGACTTCACTTATAGAGAGAACTCACTTGAACCTTGAGAACACTGTATCTATCGTAACGGGTTAAACGAAGTACCTTTAATTTATATATTAAATGTTTCCGTCACGTCCTTGCATCAAACGTCAAATTGATGTTTCTATATAAACCCTTCCTATTGCAGTCGGGTAAAATGTGAGATATTCTCACTTAGAATAAGCTTAATGACAGGAGACTATTTAGCGTTCAAATTTTCTGACAAACCTGCAAGAGATATATAGAACAGAAAATTTTAAAAACCTTTAAAATTATAAAACTACCAAGTGTTATATGTAAATTCACAGAGATGTGTAATATTAAAAAAAATGGGATTGTTTTCATAAAAAAAATCCACCAAAGGCAGTTAACACACCTCATGTGACAGAAAGTATAAAAAAATCCATTTTGAATTTATTATAATACACCACGAATAGGTATTTACATAATTTTTTTACGTCAGAACTCGGCGCGGACGTATTGCCACTTAGCTTTACGATTCAGTTTTACATTTTTACGGCTCTCCTATTCTTAGTTATAAAAAATACACATG
Source organism: Heliconius himera (assembly GCA_021202915.1). NCBI lineage: Eukaryota > Metazoa > Arthropoda > Insecta > Lepidoptera > Nymphalidae > Heliconius > Heliconius himera. The sequence goes on along the minus strand of JAJHJA010000688.1, from coordinate 479,771 downwards.
TGCCAGTCGTGGCGCAGGGGCACATAATGTGACTGTGAAATCGACTGGTTGTGGGTTCGATCCCCATACGAGGAGATGAAATATTTATTTAAATTTATATTTCTTCGCTCTAATATCGAGTAAAAGGCAAAGCGCGGCGTTGAGTTCCGTCACTCAACACATAATGCCTTCAGAACTTAATACTAGATTTCCTCTGCCTACCCTGCTGTGAGCGGGAGCGTGAAACTGATTTATTATTGTATATGTATTCTATTTGTGTTGAAAATTCGTGTTTTTCTTTAACAGAATGTACAGAACTATTGAACTATTAAGGTTGATAAGAAGGATTGTGTTAGCTTTATATATTTGTAGTACCATGATAGGTACTTGGAAATATTAATGAAAATGTACCGACATTTTTTTTTAGTTTTTTGCTTTATTTTGCACATAGTAAGGGAGGTAGATGAAACTTGGGAACCTAGTGTTAGAATACTCTGTCCCCTTTCAAACTTCTGTTGCCCATTTTCCATTCTGGAGACAATGCGTGTTGAGTGGCGAAACTCAACAACGCGCTTTATTTTTCGTTGCCAGAAAGAGGAAATAAAAATATTAAATGTAGCTTTTTAGAAAATGTATAATTTTTTTAACAAAGCAGGATTAAAATATCCAAATCACACTACGTTCTGATTTTTATATGTCTTATTAATAATGTGTTTTGTACCTAAATTTGGAATAACACTTAAAAAAACATATCAAAATATTCTTACTTGGAAAAATCGTAGAAAATCTTCCAAACGAAAGATATTTTACCGTAAAATTCGTCAGCAGGATCTAACTAAATTCCCAAAAACCACTACCACGTTTTTATACTGAACGTAGAATTCAATTTCACTTTGAAATCACTGAAAATCTGTTGAAGAGACAACTGAGCTTAGTTGACTCAATAGTAAAGTGATAGCAATCCGACGCTTTAAGCCCTGAAGAAATATTTTCTTTAAAACGTCTCTGTATGAAGAGGTCAGTCGTGGCGCAGGGGTTAGTGTGTGATTGTAAACGAAACAGGTTGTGGATTCGATTCCCTTTCGGAAACTTAAATTTTGAGAACGTTTTTATTTGCATTTTTTACCCTGTTACATGCGGAATACAGCATAAAGCTGTATATTTATATATCAATATGAAAAATGCAATTTCAAGGAAAGTGTCAAGTGATAAGTAGGAATTCGGTATGTTTTAATCTTAATTAGCAGGTGATATTTTATATATTATTTTCACACAATTCTCCTTTTAAATGCTCGTTCGTCGTTCTCTATATTCTCTATAGCAAAATCCAAATCTATCTTACCAAACCGCGTAAAGATATATTTTTCAAAAGAGCAAACCCCCATTTTGATTTGAATTCACAAGTATGGCGGAATAAGACACTTTCGAACTCCCAAATCACAGGACTAAACATATCCATACATATACATGTTTATGCAATACATTCAAATATTTACAACTCAAGACCAACTATGAAAAACACGCCCTAGACTGCGGTAGTCGCTCTTGTAATTAAAATAATTGATGCAAAAAGAAAGGACAGCTATATTCCAAGCTCCTTCGACTAATCACCTCGCTTAATCATGCCTAGAGAAACAAAATGAATATGGCAAGGATTTTTTTATTCTTGTATATCTTTTTCCTTTCTACAAAGTAAATAGATAAAATTATGATAAAACACTTCGGTTTTTTTCTTCTGATAATTTTAAAATTTATTTTCAAGGTATTTGTAGAATAGTTGTAACTAACGCCTCAGTAGATCTAACTATTTTAAAATGTACAATCAATCAATTAGCTTCACGCTGTATCCCGCACACAGAAGGGTAGGTAGAGGGAACCTAGTGTTAAGACACTCCGCGGCACTTAAGGCATTGCGTGTTGAGTGGCAGAACTCAACGTCGCGCTTTGCCTCGACACCTGGCTAATATAAATAAAAATGGAAATATAATAAATATAAATGGAAATATAAATTTAAGTAAATATTTCATCTCCTCGAGTGGGAATCGAATCGGTTTTACAGTCACACTTTGCGCCGCTGCACCACGACTGGTCACAAGTTCTAAATTAAATTTAAGCAAATAATTTATATTCAGGACCAATGCGCTAAGTCCAACAAGTCCCAAATAGATAAGAACAATTTGGAGTACCCAAAACAAAAACACATTCAATTATAACGACCTCTCACACAATTTAACATAGTTTCCTAGTTTTAATCCATCCGAGTTTCGGAAATGACTGACGAGTCCGCCATTTCAGCGTGGCGGCCATTTTGAGCGGAAGTAAGTAATGGCGGGAAACCTTTGTCTATTTCAACTGTAGTTTATATACATGTTAATGGTCTGAGATGTCGTAAACGTGGGTTAAGATGGCTTAGTTTTAGATATTATGTTTAACATAACGATGAGTGTTATTAAAATGAACCTCTGCTGTCTAAATTGATGTGGGATTGTATATTTTATTTTATAACTATAGTGAGGTCAGTCGTGGCGCAGCGACACAAAGTGTAAAACCGACTGGTAGTGGGTTCAATCCCCACTCGAGGAGATGAAATATTTACTTATATTTATACTAGCGACCCGCTCGCGGCTTCGCCCGCTTTAACTACTGAATTATTCATATAATGTGCCTATGTTTGCAAAGCACTTAAGATTACTAATGTGAAAATTATTGAAACCTTAATGCAACCCACATTTTCGTAGCTCCAATAAGGATGTTCCAATTGTTTAAAAAAACACACACCTGAACAAATGACACAAACAACAGAAAACTTAAACGAAAGAAATTATAAACAACAGACTACCTACTATTCTCTTACCCAAAAATACTTAAACGAAAGATGTAACCCCGACAATGCCGCGACGAAATACATTATAATTATTGGATAACTCCAAAATACGTGCAATCGCTTCTAAATTTACTTTGCTATAGAGCCAGGCGCAGAATTGAAGCATTCTCTCGTCCATCTCCGTAGAAGCTCCGAACGACATCTGGGCGTTAATTCCATGGCCGTGGTCTCAAGCGATAACCTGCTCTAGAGCAGACACAGAGAGAGGCGTGCGAGACGGGATTGGAAAGATTATCAAATGCCATCTAGGCGGTCAACTCAGTCAGGTGAGACCCTCGGTTTCCTGAGGGAGGCCCAGCTTAAACGACCAAGGATCAATGCAATGCTCATGAGTCGCATTTGGAGGAGGAAAGAAAGTCCCTCGGAAGTCATCTGACGTCTGACCTCGGGCGGCCGGATATGCCACGGAGTGCTGCTCCTTAGGTGCAGGTGACCCGATACATTGGCGCAGCGGAATGCGTTGGACGCGAGACGACCAATGTGTACCTCCATGCTTTCTATTTTTAGGTTGCGGTGATGCGTGGTGTTTCTCACGTAGTATGGCGCCTGCGTCACTCGACGGAGGATGAGGTTCTGAACCACCTGCAGGATTTCTCTTTGAGTGATACTCGCTAGGGCGATGTGATGTCATCAGTGTATAGTGCGTAGAGAGCAGGTGACAAAATGCTGCCCTGGGGAACAACGGCAGCGATCGAGTCGCTGCTATACTTCGAACTCTTAACTCTCAAGCTAAATGTCCTGTCACTGAGGCAGGGAGGCAAAGACATGCGCGACGTGATGGGGGGTGCCGGCTCTGAGCACTTAATGAAGTAGGTCCGGGTGCCAGACGTGGTCGAATACGCGTACTACGTCGAAGAAGACTGCTATTGCTCTCTCCTTTCGGTTGATCGCTGTTACGGCGTAATGTAACCAGAGTAGTATACCCGCTCGCCAAACTGCTCGCTTCGTGGGTGGATGTGCGCCTGGAGAAGTGAGAGGAATAACTTCTCGGACAGCTTGGAGACCGCGCAAAGGAGGGTTATAGATCGGTACCCCTCAGGCTGCTATGGGCTCTTCCCAGCCTTGGGCAACATGATGAGCAGGCCTTCCTTCCATGACGGGGGGAACCTAGGCGGGTGCGGCGGATCCATTTTTATAAGCAAAATGTCGCGGGGGGAAGCGTGGAGGTCGGCGAGCCGTTACACAGCAAGAATTTTTTAGTATCGTAATTTCAAATCTGTGCTACTAATCAACATGTTGATCTACTTTAAATGGCCAAGATAACTAATATACTTATTTATAAGTACACTGAGAGTAAGGGATAATATGAGTCGATTTCTCTAAAACTATTTTTAATTTCGAAATATTGTAAAAAGCAAAATTTATCTTTGTTTAACGTAGAAAATTAATAACTTATTTAAAAGGGTAAGGATTAATATCATTATTGACACACATCCCTCTCAATAAGTAAATATATTTAAATTACTATCTAATTTCCGTCTCATATACGCTTACATTACTAAGATTTAAACGATTTTTATTTGCATTTCTTATTCTACGACCTATATTCGAACGACTTTGTCGTGGTATAATTAAATTAAAAACGTTTCCTATATTTAAAAGGTAAAGAAAATAATAAAAGAACAGAAGAAGAGTAAACAAAATAAACAACAGGATACTTAAACGCAAGAAATGATAAATAAAAGCCTACCTACTGTTCTCTTAAACTAAAATACTTATACGGAAGAAATTATGAACAAAACACTACCTACTATTCTATTAATCAAAATAGACGAAACTAAATATATTAAACTCCAATTATCCAATACGTACAATCGCATCTACATCTACTTTTCTACAGTACAGAGGCAGGCGGGCGCGGCTGAGAGTAAGGTAATAAATGAAACTTGCGGCAAAACTGCGGCTTATAGCCGGCGTGATGTGTCAACAATTAAATGCGTTTTTCTCTAAAACTATTCGTAATTTCAAATTAGTGTGAAGAGCAAACTTTATCTTCGTTTAACGTAGAAAATTAATAAAGTATTTAAAAGGATAAGGATTGATACCATTATGGACAAACATCCCTCAAAATAAAAAATATATTCAAATTACTATTTTTAGACAGAAATATGCTCACTGTATGTTATCCTTAGAAGATACGAATATGCTGTCGCTGACTTTTTGTAGATCTTATTAAGAGGAATAATACTCTAGTACATTGTTTTCATCTAGGACTTACCATTAAAGCAGCGCATGCGTGAAAGTGTCTCAACGGGTAGGACTTTATACACATTTATCATATTTATGTCAAATTACAATAAAATATACATATAATGAACCATATATAATCCTTCCCTGAGAAATACTCTACATAATGGTGAAAACCGCATCAAAATCCGTTGGGTGGTTTAGAAGAAGATAACGTAGAAAGGCCAGACAGAGAAAAAAATCGTTCTTATTTTATAATATATAGAGATATCCATTTCTTCGCTCTGGTGTCGAGGCTAAGCGCGGCGTAGAATTCTGCCACTCAACACGCAATGCCTCCAGAATTCGGCGGCAAGTGGGGAACAGAGTGTCTTAACACTAGGTTCCTCTGCCTACCCTGCTGTGTGTGGGATACAGCGTGAAGCTGATTTATAGTGTTGTGAATCTGTAATTTATAATGGCACAGTTATATTCAGAAATCATTGTTCTGGTCTAATCTGATCTCCGGTTTATATGATGAAGAAGTGATTAATTTGAGTTTTGAGTGCACTCGAGGATAAGCTGCATAATTTCATAAATATATTCTATATCTTTAACTTTTTAGCTTCACGCTGTATCTCACATATAACAGAACAGGCAGAGGGAACTTGGAAACTTAGGGTTTGACACATCTGTTCTCCATTTTCCTTCCTTTCTTTCATCATTTCGATTACATTTAAGTTTCTTTTAAACTGTCATAGAAATTTTAAATTCCCTACAAAATGCTTCTGTATGCAGCGCTGTTAAGCTCAGCGAGTGGATACGAATCCAAGATGTCATGAGATTATGTCAGCTTTATTGGCAAAAAGCTTATCTGTTTCTAACAGTATTCAGCTATTATTGGTAGCCGTTTATTTCAAACAAAGCGTGCTTCAAATGGTTCACTATATTTTAAAGTTCTTTGTTTTATAGTAGGATGGAAGCTTAGTGATGAGACACTCCATTAGTTTAAAACACATAGCACAATTTACTAAGAAAATTATCCTTAATCATACTTAATCTTTTAATATAGGACATTTTTTAAACAACTTTACGTAACTACATAAAAAACTGGACAGAAAGATACTACTAGATTTTCTCCAAAAAAATCCACTTATTTTTTTAACTTCACGCTGTATTCTGTCGGTAAGACAGTCCGTTTCCATTAAAATATTTCCATTTCACACTTTCCGCTGAATCATGGGAGCATTGCGTGTTAAATGTTGGAAATCAACTCCGCGCTTATCCACGTCACCAGACCGAGGGGATTAAAAAATAAAATAAATCAGCTTCACGCTGTGTCCCGCTCGCAGTAGGGTAGGCAGAGGGAACCTAGTGTTAAGACACTCCATTCCCCACTTTCTGCCGGATTCTGGAGACATTGAGTAGCAGAACTCAACGCCGCGCTTTGCCTTGATACCAGAGCAAAGAAATGGAAACATAAATTTAAGTAAATATTTCATCTCCTCAAGTGGGGATCGAACCAACAACCAGTCGGTTTTACAGTCATACTTTGTGCCAATGCGCCACGACTGGCCTCAAGCCGAGGGGATTAAAATATTAAATAATTAGTTTTCTTTTGTGGAAATCGAATCACAACCACGCTTATGCCCTTGCGCCACTACTGGCCTTAACACAATGCCTAAAACAATATTCACAGTATTTGTTATTTTTGTTACTTATATGGCACTCCACTGTATAATTTATGCGCAATTCCTTCAGTTACAACTAAGGATGTATCCAACGCCGCCAGGTTTTGATATACATAGCTAGAAATTTAAATAACTGCATATTTATAGTAGCTACTTGGCAGTCGAGGCGGAGATTAGAACAGGTTTGCATGTTTTAACAGCGGTCGTTTAAACTTTGAACATTCATACGAGCACGCGATCATGTATGTAATTTTAATTTTAGATTTAACACTTCCTAAGGAACGTTATGTGTGGGTTTGTTTGGATTTATATGGTTGTTTTGTGGGGAGTTGTTTTGATTTTGTTATTGTTTTGTGATTTAATCAAGCTCTGGTAACGAAATAAAGCGCGGCGTTGAGTTCCGCTTCTCAACGGGTAATGGTTCCAGAATTAAGTGGAAAGTAGGGAATGGAATTTGTCTGTCTGTATTAGTAGGAACGGGATATCGTAACAATAGATTCTCAAGTTAAAAAAAAATATTGCTAGTTTTTATACGATCAAGAATTCATACTACATAAGATTGTATTTCACTTGTAAACTATTTACGAGTACATGCTACAATTTTTCCTTGTTTTCCTATTATAAACATACTAATTAAAAATTACATAAATTATAAATTATTATGAAAGAACACATTTTACCTTTTTGCCGTTATTAAAAATGTAGGTATACCTACGTACATTTTTAGAAATAAAATTAATTTTTAAATAAGTTTGTCAATTACCTAACGTTAAGTAAATTTCTAAGCTAAATTAATCGTATATGTCAATATTATATATTTTTGGAAACCTGATGTTTCGAACAATTTTCTGTAGTCTAATACAGTACAGCTTAGTTATACACACATATTATTTTAGTATACCAGGCAAGTATATTCTCGCAATATTAATACAATATTGAAATTCAGTTAAGATTTTTACACATTCACTTTAATGAGAATTTCAAAAAGTCTACTAAAAACAGCGAATCTTTAAATATTGGCACATAAAATTAGAAAATAACAACACGAACGCTCCTAAACACAAATGAAACAAATGTTCATGACATTAAGTCCCCGACAGGAAATTGATGTCGTTGCCGTATTTCCATACCTCACCTCCGTAGTTTATAATGATAACTGTCAATCAACAACAGATGGTGCTCTAATAGAAAACTCATCAATTTACAACATTTTCTATCGTTAATAATTATTTTGAACAAGAATCGACAGATTTATAAGCGAAATTTTTACTTACATATTATCGATCCCACGTTGGGCGCCAACGAAAAATATTGAATTAAACTTCATTAAACTTCAAATTGAGGCCAGTCGTGGCACAGGAGCACAAAGTCTGCCTGTAAATCGACTGTTTGTGGGTTCGATCCCCACTCGATGAGATGAAATATTTATATTTACATTTATATTTTCATTCCTTCGCTCTGGTGTCGAGGGGAAAGCGCGGCCTTGAACTCCCCCCCTGCAATGCAATGCCTCCAGAAATTGGCGGAAAGTGAGGAACGGAGTGCCTTAATACTAGGTACCCTCTGCCTACCCTGCTGTGTGCGGGATACAGCGTGAAGCTGAAAAAAAAATAAACTTCATACTCAATAAGAGAATGAAGTCGAAGTACATATAACTATTTGACGACTATTTCTAAATTTCATCTCTTTATAGGAACAAAGTGATAATTAATAAGAAATATATGCGGTAGGTATAGCCTGCTATTGTTAACCTAGTGTTTTGATTATCTTCACATTTCTCCCTAATCAAAGGCATTGAGGCAAAGGCATGTTGAGTAGCGGAATTCAATACGCGCTTTGTCTAGTAGAATGGGAAATTGATAATAATTCTAAATATAATTATTCCTTGTGAGATTGGGAACCGTAACCATAAGGTTAAGGAACCTGGGAACCTAATGTTAATTTAGTTCCCTATTTTAAGCCGATTTCTGGAGGCTTTGGTGAAATTCAACGCTGAGCTTTGTCTCGTTACCAGAACGATAAAATGAAAATATTAAATATTTAATTTCCTCGTTTATTAGGGATAGGGAATAAAACCCAAACTCTCGCTTTTACGGTCCCACGCTTGTGCCACACAGGCTTCAGGCTGTCCCATTATTACACAAAAAAAATCTTTTTTATCAACCACCAACAATCATCGCTTGTCAATAACTCCAAATTTCTCGACGACAGCATTTTCTTATTATATAAAAAGAAATATTATTCAATGAAGTCAGAATATAAGAATTGAAATAATATCATATAAATGACTTTTTTATATTCGAATCCCCACAACACGAACACAAAACTAAATATCAATTAGACGAACATACAACATTTTAGTACAAAATCAACATAATACCCTATTATTATAGCGTTTTCATAGGAAAATGACATAATTGCCTACCTCTATAATAGACAATAGATAAATAAAGAAACGAGGCACAAATAGAAAATAACATTATCTATGAAATATTTATTTATCTGTACTATAATTTTGTTTGAACATTCACGATTATGAACATTACAATGTGAAAGGCTTATTAAGCAATATTATGCTTACACGGCATTATTACGTATAACTTATAATAATTTTGATAATACTGTTATATTATGTAGGTACTAAAGCATCGATTAAATCGCTTTACAATAATATAATGTAAATAGGTTGGCGTGTATTATATTTGAAATTATGATTTTCATAGAAGTATCGTATTCTAATTTAAGCGGAAATTTTGGCTTCAATTAAAGTTTGGGAATAATGTAATGATTTATGATTTGCTTATATGTTTAGTGGCAGTGATATAGCCTTTGGGTTTGAATTATTATTTTTTTTAAATTAAAATCACTTTCACTGTATCCCGCACACAGCAGGGTAGGCAGAGGCAACTTAGTGTTAAGACACTCCGTTCCCCATTTTCTGCCGAATTCGACACCATAGCGAAGAAAATGGAAATATAAATTTAAGTAAATATTTCATCTCCTCGAGTGGGGATCGAATCCACAACCAGTCGGTTTTACAGTCACACTTCGTGCTGCTGCGCCACGACTGGCCTCATTTTCAAATTTTTTTTAGCTTCAACTAAGTTAGAATGTAATGTAAAGACACTCCTTTGTTTTTCCACCGACCACATTTTAAAGAGATCACGTGTACAATGTGCGCTTTGTCTTAGCATACAGGAACAATTCTTATTTTTTTAGCATTGAGGCCGTCGTGGTAAAAGGGCACAATGTGTGACTGCTTACACGATGGTTGTAGGTTCGATTTCGATTTGGGAGAATGAATTATATTTTCACGCTAAGGTAATTTAAGAATCCGCGGCGTTGAGTTCCGCTACTTAACACGAAAATTTGGTGGAACGTGGGAAAGGTATCTTCATAGAAATTGTTCTCTGCGAGAACTCCTTCTTTATTATGCGGAAAAAGCATGAAGCTGCTAATATTATTTCGCTTAAAAATCAACCATAATTTATACTGTAGGTACGTGGTTAAAATTTTGAGAATTCAGCAAATAGCCTATATAAATACACTTTGGTAGTCCAAACAAGATTTTCAACATGCATGTTAACTTGCTACTAAAATATGTGAGAACAAACATGTGTTTTCCATATTTCCTATCCTATTTATGGGACAAAGCGTAATTAACTGTGTTCGATGGAAATTTTAAGAATATATTTGTGGTACAATTAAACACTAAAAACACATTATTTATTAATTTTATAAATTACTAGAGGGCGCGCGCGGCTTCGCCCGCTTATTAGGAGTGAATTCTAAAAAAAACCACGAAACACGTGTTCAATAAGATATTTTTAACAGTCTGAATTTAAATTTTTATAAAAATCGGTGGCAATTTAATTCCATATAAACTTTCAACCCCTTATTTGAACCCTTAGGGGGTGAATCCTTAAAAACCATAAAACACGTGTTCAATGAAATATTTTTAAGAGTCTGAATTTCAAATTTTATAAAAATCGGTACAGATTAAATTTTTTTTCCATACAAACTTTCAACCCCTATTTCATGCCTTTAGAATTAAAATTTTTCAAATTCCCTTCTTAGTGGATGTCCAGAATATGAAAATAAACATCTGCCCAAATTTCACGTTTCTACCATCAGCGGTTACGGCTCTGCGTGCGTCTTACCTCAGTCAGTCAGCACAAGTCCTTTTATATATAAATTATGCTCTAAAATAACGCATTTAATCGTGGTACAATGGAATATCGTTTACTTGTAAAAGCGATAGTTATGGGTTCGACTGTCACATGGTGAAATCAAATATAATTGTTTGTTTTAGCTTTAAACTGTAGCCCGCATATAACAAGGTAGACAGAGGAAACCTGGTAACCTAGTGTAACTCCGTTCCTCACTTTTCCATCGAATTCTGGAGGTTTTGATTCTGGTTCTGCTATTCGGTCGCCAATATTTATTTAATGAACAGATATAGAACTTTCATATTTATATGGAAAATGCGTTATAAATCGTGATGAATATTAGAAAAAATATCATCATTATTTCATAAAAATAATCAATTTTTAAATACAAGCTGCAGCAAACAGTAACAACGGATAAAAAAGAGGTCAAAATAAAACGATATTCTTTTCATTGCAACAACAGTCTTGAGCCAATTTTCTCATAATGGCAACGATAGACAAGCTGGCTCTCTCTTTGAAATATTATACTTTAAGCATCTAATTTACAGTTGTGCTATTTTTTAGAGAGTAAGAAAAGAAAAAAATGTGAATAACCACTCTGTTCTCCACTAAAGGCTTAGTTCGGAATATTGTAAATTATGAAGTGGAACTTAGCGCCACTATTATTTCTAAAGAAATTAAAAACCAGAAACGTAGCTACGATGGATGAATTTTCAATTTCATGATTTGTTTTTTTTTTTTTGTTGTGACTGTATTGGTGGTAAGGATTCTTTTTATATTTTAATTTAGCTTCACGCTTTATATACTTTGTCGTCCAATTCTGGAGACTTCAATTTATTTATTAGGCTGTCGTGGTGTAGAGGCACAAACGTGGCTGTAAGCGCAAAGATTATGATTGGATTCCTACTCAGGGAATGAAAATGAAATATTTAATATTTTCTTTTTCTCGCTTTGGTGACAAGACAAAGCCACTCAACACGCTTCGAAAATTGGGCGGTGTTTGAAGTGTCTTATTCCGTTCCCGTTAAGACACTTCCATTCCCCTCTTTCCAGTGAATTGCTGCTAGATACAGCGTGAAGCTAAAAAAATACACAAAGTAATACTAGAACCCCCAACCTACCCTTACTGAGCGTCTTTCACGATGACAGCTGGTTTTTTACAGTATATCACTAAAATGCCTTCGACCCAAGATATAATGCTCGCATAAATCGCAGACAAAAATAAGCGGTCTAATACATTTCGCTTTAGAGAAAAAAAATCATAAAAAATTAAGGTATCTACGTGGTCTGTGTGTGGACACACGACAAATAGGCGAGTGATCTGTGTCGTTTGTCATGAGAAAAATAACGTCCTTTTTATCTGTGTGGTGACAATGCGATAGCGGTTGGCGGACAGTCTTGGAAGTGTTTTTTTTTTTAATATTTTTTACGAATTTTGTAGATTTTGTTGTTCTTAACTATTATATAAGAGACTCAGTTTTAATTGAGCTCTGGTAGACGAAGAGTGGCGCTGAGCTCTACTGCTCATTAAAATTGGGTGGCGCCAGAGAACAGAGTGTCTATACAATAAGTACTTTCTGCCTACACTTCTATGCGGGACAAAACTGTTCTTTTTTCTTATTTTCAGTGATATATAATTTTAGTTCCATTTGTAATTATTATGCAACAACGACGTTGATTTATAATATAGCAACAATGAATATGGGAATATTAAAAAAAAACATTGTATTATATTTCTCGATTTTATGAATTTGACTTTTGCACACAATTTTTCCTTTGTTAACATTTTTAAGAAACATGATAGCTAAAATATACCCAAGCCCGAGGCGTAGTTTAGGGGCAGGACTACCGGGAAAACATTTACCGGAAGAAAGAACGATCCACTGGGCCTTATGAAACATGAAATGTTCCAATTTTAACAAACACAAAGTGTTTTCTTATACATTGGTTGATTTAAATGAACTGTATATTTATTAATTCGACAGATAACCGAAAAATTAACATATATATTTTTTTATTAGAATAACTAAATTGTTTACATTTAAATAACAATTACTAATATTAGGAAATGTATTGCATATGAACTATATTGTCATTATTATATTCATCAGTTTAAATTATTTTTAAAGTTTTATATTTTTATATGACAGAGATTTATCTTAGACTAGTAAGATAGGATTGTGTCTCAAATGGATAGAGAGACTATATGTACAGTGGTTTTGAGTTCAATTGGTGTTAGGTTCCGCCACTTATTACACTTGAAAGAGAAAATGATCGATAGCATGGCGTTTTAAGTTTTGCACGTTTTCAGTTACGTGATCATAAAAAATATATTTAATATTCTAACGTGCGTGTGGAGCGCAGTCGGAAGGTCGCACTTTTACCTGAAAAATAAAAATGAACCTACACCTATAGCGATGAATATAGGAAATATACTTATATAGTCAACATTGTGGTCACACCACATAATGTGTTTCGATACTGCTATAAGGAATCTGTCTGACAATGATCTTTCATGGAATCGAGAAAAGGGTCGCATGAATCTAAAACAGCTAAAGGGCTGAATAGAAGGTACCCTTTAAGTAATATAGGTATATTAACGTAGGTACGATTTTTCGTTGTTATAGTTATTGATTTTAAATAGAGGCTTTTTATTTTATTTTATATGCTTTTTGTACAATTTTTATTCAGCTTCATGCGATATTCTGCATATAGTAACGTAGACAGAGGGAACTAGGTTCCCAGGTTCCCTTCGTCTACGGGATACAGCTCGAAGCTAAAAAAATTGCCATAACCAGAATAATCGAATCAATAGACCGCATATTGATTTGATTATCCTTATACTAAGATTATTATTTTAAGTTCACCCTGTATCATATATAGATCAGGGTAGGAAAATAAAACTAATTGTATATTCTGTTTTTAAAACAATGTGTGACTCGTTTTGAACGAACTGAACTGAACGCCGCGCTTTGTCTTGATACCAGAGCGAAGAAACGAAAAAAAAAAAATCATCTCCCTTGCTTGAAATCGAACCCACACTGTACCTATACCCCACAGCGGCTTCAATACATTTATAATAATTATTATTTCTTATATCGATATTTTTATCTAATAAATAAAATATTACTCCCAAGTCACTGTCGCTTACGGCTAATGTTCGATAGTATTCCCCAGTCGGTCTCAGTCTGATTCGTTAAATCTTTTTCATTTCTATTTTACTCTAAACTTTATATTGGATTTCAGTTAAATTGTAGGTACCATTAAAGTTTTATTGAATCAAAATATTGTTTTAATTTACTTTTTTATGTAATTTTTTTAAGCCCTCGTGCGCAGCAGTGTTTTATTGTAAACGCGAGGGCTGTGGGTTCGATTCCCACTCAGGAATTCCGACATATTGAATTATTTTGATTTCCTTGCTCTGGTAAGAACACTTTTGGGCAACGGATTGTCTTAAGTTCTCTCTGACTACCCCGCTATATACAGGGTACAGTACAGTCGTGTTGAGCGGCGAAACTTAACGCCGCGCTTTCTCTCGTTACCAGAGCTAAGAAATGGAAATATTAAATCTTAACAATGGAAATAATTTAAATATAATATTTTTTTATAAATGGGAATCGAACCCACAACTATCACGTTTACAGGCACTGCCAAGCACAAAGCCGAACAACATATTTTATTATAACCTATACAAAACCCCTTACAAAATATAAACCTTAGAATATTTAACTTAATTTCTTTCACATTTTGTTACACGAAAAGATTGCTCCGTTGAAAATATTCTTAACCTTCTTTCTTTGTGTATTTCTAAAGCATAATAGGCATTATATTCTAATAGATATTGAACTAAACATAGTGAACTTTTATTATCACAAAATCACGTGTAGGTTGTTGGTGCTTTAAAAAATCTTTTTATAAATTTTCTATAAGAATCATACGCCTACTATACGTATAACATATTGTTATTTTTTTAGTTTCACGATGTATGCCACATATAGCAGGATATGCAGAAGAAACCTGGTAACCTGAAGGAAGTTTTGGAGACATTGCGTGTTGAGTGGTAGATCTCAATGCCGCGTTTTATCTTATTATCTGAGAGCGGAATTGAAAATATAAAATATTTAATTTTCTTTAGTATTTTATATTGATCTATAAACAGTACTTTATATTGTCCTATAATTACGTTGAGGACAGTTGTGGTACAGGAGCGAGAGTGTTACTGTAAATGTGATGGTTATGGGTTCGATTCCCACTCGACATCTTATCTTACTCTAGGTTCCCAAGTTATCTTCCCAATATACTCTGCTCAGTTTTTATTTAAAAGTTTTATTTATCGTATCTAACTAAAATCGCAATTATTGCAAAAATATAGAATTTTTTTTTTGTTACTTTTGAGTTCAACAGAACTTTCAATTAATAGAACTATGAAAATTGAGGCTAGTCGTGGTGCAGGAGCACAAAATGTGACTTTAAAATTGACTGCTTGTGGATTCGAGCCCCACTCGAGGAAATGACATTGTAACAATCCTACCAGAACTAAATTGTGTAGGTAAATAATATAATTATTTCAAAAAAAAATCATTTATAAAAAAAAATATAAATATAATTTATAATATTATTTAATTTATAGCTTAAGATAAATACAATCTTATAAATAATAAAATACAATCTTATATATAATAACAATAGTTTAGTTCAGTTCTTTAATTACGCGTTCCGTTCACAAGTAATATTAAAGTGACGTGATATACCGCGCATTTAAAATATATTTACTAAAAATAATTTAATAATTATATTTAATCGTTGTGTATTATAATTTAAAATAAATAATAACATAATTAATATTTTAATTATTATAAAATATCATGTTGGCTGAATAAGCTACTGTCCACGTCAAAGTCAAGAAAAAAGGAAAGAAAGAGAAGGGAGATGGCGGACGCGACTGATGAAGGATAGTGATTCAAAATGTTTAGAGAATTTTAATTTATAATTAATATATATTTAGTTATATTTAATATTTAAAAAGCATGTGATATTATGTATTCAATTGTGATATAAGTATTCGAGGCTACTAACATAAGTTATAAGTGCTTTCATTATTTACGATTGTTTGTCTTGGAATACTTCGTCGGTAAGTTTTAAATAGATTATTATTAAAACAAAGAAGAGTGATATTAATGCATACAATGCGGTCAATATCCAGATATAAATATTATTTATTTAGTAAATGGAAATAAATACGTGAAGATGTTTTATGAGATATGTAAAATTACAATTATATTAATGTACGCAGAATGCCTGCCGCCATCTTCGTTAGATGCGTGTATGGGAATTGTGAAATGAAAGTTAAATAGATTTCGTGAATTATAATTACTTATAAATGAATGTTTATATATTATATTAGTAAATATTTAACATGTTACTATAAAAGGAAATTTAAATATAATAGTATCATTTATAATCTATACTTATAATAAATCTGTAGAAAAGTCGTTTCTGTACATTGAAAATATTTAAGAAAAAATTAGCCAGGGTGTTAAAGGATAACTAACAGAATCCATTTCCAACATTTTTGGAATTTTTGTCTGTTTGTCTGTTTGTCTGTTTGTCTGTTTATGTGAACACGTATCACGTAAAAAGTACACAATAAATTTAAGTAACTTTTATACATAAAAATTACAAATAAATCAAGGTAGGTTTTAGTCTTTATTTCATTGTAATCGCTTCACTCTATCAAAAGATATAAGTATTTAAGTTTTCAAGACGTTAATATTTGGGATAGTAAAAAACGACACAAGTAACGCTATCTATTGACTAATAGTAGGTACTAACGAATCTTGATAACGCAAAAAACGTTCTGTGGAGTTAAACACTAATTACGACGGGAGGAATATTAATCATTTTAATACTAAAGAATATTAATCATTTTAATACTAAAGATATAAGTATTTAAGTTTTCAAGAAGTTTATATTTGACATATTAAAAAATCGATACAAGAACGCTATCTATTGACCAATAGTAGGTACTAACGAATCTTGATAACGCAAAAAACGTTCTGTGGAGTTAAACACTAATTACGACGGGAGGAATATTAATCATTTTAATACTAAAGAATATTAATCATTTTAAATACTAAAGATATAAGTATTTAAGTTTTCAAGAAGTTTATATTTGAAATATTAAAAAATCGATACAAGAACGCTATCTATTGACCAATAGTAGGTACTAACGAATCTTGATAACGCAAAAAACGTTCTGTGGAGTTAAACACTAATTACGACGGAAGGAATATTAACCATTTTAATACTAAAAAATATTAATCATTTTAATACTAAAGATATAAGTATTTAAGTTTTCAAGAAGTTTATATTTGACATATTAAAAAATCGATACAAGAACGCTATCTATTGACCAATAGTAGGTACTAACGAATCTTGATACTCTCTTCCATACGCGTAACGCTATCACTAATTGTGATGGGATCTTAATAGATGGCGCTGTGCATAAAAGAAAATATAGTTTGGAAAGGTTACCGCTACACTTTATCAAAAAATAATGTACTTAACCCTTTCAGGACCATAAGGTTTTGAGAGGTGTTGCGTTCATTTTAACTGTTTAATATAACTTATTGTGGATCTAAAAAACATATTTTTAAAGAAAAATATTAAATTTAGTTTTAGTTTTTGTGTTTTTTTATGGGACACGGCTGTCCCTGTGGTCGTAATAGGTAACTTATTGTCATAAAAACATCTTAATAATTATATGATTTATAAATTAAGTATGGGGCTTAATAAAACAAATCGCTATGATTATTACACATATTCTTATTTTTCAACGAAATAATATACTACTTCATCTAAATACTCAAATAGTAAAATTATACTGGTAATGAAAGTCAGCGAAATAATTTCTTTCATTTGTATAGCACAGATGAACTTTACAGATCAGCACAACTATCATTTGTACGGTTTTCCTCCTTATTCTTGGCACAATTTACGCATCTCTTGCGGACACTGGCTTCATCTATTGCTTGTAATGGTAACTGTGGCTTTGTAGATTTTCGTACGACACTTTTCAAATATAGACTTTTTCTTGGATAGACACAGAGGTGTCTGGTAGTAAAGCCGTTGAATAAATTCCAAGCTACGACTTGCCTAAAGCTCTTTGCCTTTTGCCTTGCTGTAGGCTGGTAAAAAGACTTCCTTCCATTTTTTTTTTCATTGTGAACCTTTGTATACAATATATGTATACGAGTTATTGGCAGCCATATCAAACAAATCAAAGAATAATCGTAGATAATGCTTAATTTTAGAGTTCCTAGCACATTATGTTGCTTCGTAAGATCTATTTCACGCATATTTTAATGTGATATACTATTACTATAACATGATATTGCTATACTTGGACATTACACATATTTTTTCTCTGCTGACTACAGTTTTACGTCGTTTTACAACGTATGTTTCTACAGGCGATATTTTGTTGTATTATATATCTTTATTTAGTTCTATTATCTGAACTGACTCTATGATTTGAACTAAAGTATTTTTTTGTAGAAACAAATATATCAAAAATATAATAGTACTGAATTGATACTCCACATTAGGAAGAACATTTGGAATGTATGTTCTCTGACTGCTCGTAATCAGGTTGACTGTTGCATGGTGGTACTATGGTAGGATTTACTGCAGAAGTTGAAAGTTCAAGTGATTTGCTTTTTATTTCTAGATGTTGATCAATCTTTACATCATGCGCCCTGGTCATCATTCTGTGTCAATAGTTTTTGATCTTCTTCGTCAAGCAGTAAATTGTCGTCATAGTAATTATTAAATCTCATTAAAATATTTCGAATTTCATCTTCCTTGAGTTCAAAAATTCCACGTCCCTTTCAAAATACAGTATGAAAAAATAAAAAAAAATAATTGAGGGTAATAATGATTTTTTTTTGCAACAAAATTTATGTGCAAAATAGCTCCTTCATAGACCATAGGGACAATGTTGTCCCTTTTGGTTTACGACGACTTATACAAGTAGAAAGCATAAAAAATTGTATTTTAAGTGTACAAACTTAATAAATACTTACCACTGAATCAATATTTTAGGAAATAAAACCTTAAACGTCACTTTTACTTCTTGAAATCCATTTCTAAAGTATCGGTATTCCGCGCGGAGCAAACAGCCATTTTTTAATGCTAATAAATTAAAGTATGATGATTGGATAGCTAATTAAACATAATCAAATAATAAAAAGGTACTTCTAGAAACTAATTGACAAAAAAAAACACATATCTGTTTCTTTTTTCCTGACTACCTTCAATTTTATCATCTGGGACAAATGTGTCCCCGTAGTCGTGAAAGGGTTAAAGTTTTAAAGATATTTATATTTGAAAAAAAAAAGAAATTATTAAGAAATAAATTATTATATTGTTGAGTTATTATCTGCTTAACGTTAATTACGTCATGTAAGTGTAATCTATACTTATAATAAATTTAACATAACATTGTAATATTTTTCTAACAATGCTCGAATGGTTACAGTTCAATTGTAAGTCCAAAAGAATGACTTTAGAAACGTCTTATTTATTTGACTGTTGATAAATTTACGTATTCTTAAAGTACAATTGTTCATAGTACTAATTATAAAGTAAACTACATTGAATTGTTGGTGAAGATTACCTTCGTAACAGTCTAGCTTAATTCGTAATTATTTATCACAGTGATAAAGAATGACTTAATATTCAAAGAAATATTTTGAATAGGTTCTTCAGTCCGTTCGTTCGTTTATGTTATTAATATTTTTTTAAGAAACGTATAAAAAAATAACTTTTGGGAGCAAAAACGTGCTTTCTACGTATATTCTGTATATCAATTATATATTTAACTAATAATATATGTTACTAATTTAAAAACTGTACAGGAGCTAGATAAGTTATTTTGCAAATAATATCGTGAGTACTAATCCAAATCAATTAATTATTAGTTAAGGCTGTTTGTAATATCTATATTTCTTAAAAGAGTAATCATGTAATTCAAGCGGACAAAGCCGCGAATAAATAATAAAATTATCGTTGTAAAATAAAATACAATTTGTCAAGAACGACGCACGCACATTTTTTTTTTTTTTATCAAAGGGAGACCGCCGCATACGCCTCATTCCGAAATCGAGCTGTAGGTTTTGGCGGCAAAGTTCAAAGTTCTAAAATCTAAAGGTTTTAGTAGTATTTTTGTAGTAGTATGTGTTTACGTTATTGGTATCAAAGCGTAACTGCCTCACACGAAATATAGATATGATTAAACATCGTGAAATGAAAAAAAAAAAACTTACGTCTACACTGTTGCTTAAATTCTTTAGGTATGGAATTAAAATATTTTACCTATATGCTATTTCCGTAAAAGGAGCGCTGACGCGCTTCTCTTCTGTTCTTTGTTAAAGGCCAAAGTTGTGGCTGCAACGCGACTGGTGTGGGTCCGATCCCCACTTGGAGGATTGAATTATAATTTAATAATATTTTCATTTCGTTTAATAATATTTTAATTTCGCACATCAGTCACACATTATACGCAATATCTTAATCCTTACATTACAACATAATCTCATAATCTTACGCATAATCTTTACCCTGCTAAAGGCGAGATAAAGCGTGGATCTGGTTTTGACTTTGTGTGAACCGATTAAAATAAAGTCCAGTCCAGTTGAGGCCAGTCGTGGCGCAGCGGCACGAAGTGCAAGCACTCGAGGAGATGAAATATTTACTTAAATTTATATTTCCATTTCTTCGCTCTGGTGTCGAGCGAACGAGAACACGAAAGAACGAGAACACGCAATGCCTCCAGAATTCGGCAGAAAGTGGGGAACGGAGTGTCTTAATACTAGGGTTCCTCTGCCTAACCTGCTGTGTGAGGGATACAGCGTGAAGCTGATTAAAATAAAACTAACATTAAATTGCCAAAATGCAAACAAAAAAGGATTTAAATCGGTTAAGCCGTTTCTGAGATTATCGTGAACAAATTCACAGACAAACAGACAAACTGACCAAGTTCTATTACAATGTTAATTGTAATATCTTCCATGTACAGACACCGATGAGTTAGGATTTTATTGTAAGTATCGATAAGTTGTGTTTTTATTTCAAAAATTCAAGTGAAGATTCTCATGGGAGGTACGAAAATGCGACCTAAAGTTTTAATAAATTTGTCATTAAAAATCTTCATTGCGTTGCAAACATACATTATAGGTATATCAAAACACGAACATAATTCAGTGTGTTAATTAAATAATTTTGTGGTTTAAGCGGGCGAAGCCGCGAGCGGGTCGCTAGTATGATATAAAATTATATCAAAATACGTATTTACAGTTTATAAATAATACGAGAGAATATAATACGAGTCTATTTAATGTCCTACAATAAAAGTATATTTAATTAATGTCAATGTCTGTCAATATATTTAATTAATTATCATAAAGATATTAGACAGTAACCAAATATTAATTATAAACTATTTGTACGATCGTCGGAGTTCATTGACCCTATGTTTTACTTATAACTGATATTGGAGTCACAACCGACTGCTGCTTGGCTTCGCTGGTACTAATATGCTTGTCTAGGCAAATTGCTATGGCCTTTTATTGTTAAATTGCGATCGACGTTGTCCCGCGGTGCGCTTGCGATGCATAAGTACGTATCACGAACCATACAAAAATAATTAAAATTATTATTTAAATAATTTTATTTAAATATTTTATTGAGTCAGTTACAACATGTATTTACATTTATATTTCCATTTACGTGCTCTGGTTTTGAGGCAAAGCGCGGCGCTGACTTCCACCACTCAACACGCAATCCCCCAGAACTCGGCAAAAAATAGGAAACAGAGTGTCTTAACATTAGGTTCCCTCTGCCCTACTGTGGGTACAGCGTGAAGCTGATTCAACAGCGTGAGAATAAAAATAGCCTATCAAGAATTTGAACCCGAAATTATCATCATATGTAGAGAAATCTACATCACGTCATTCTGTCCACTTTTTTCATGTTTCTTAAAAAATATATGTGCAACTGAGATACTGAAATGGAAATGTAGATTGCCTTTGCAAGTGCGACGGGGGACAGGTCTTTTGTACACTCATATCGTTGAAAAGTACGTAGTTTTTTTACAAAAAAAAAACACACCTCTTTCAGACACTACGATGTCACTTTGTGTGTGTCTATGCAAAATATTTAAAAAAAAATGGCGCTCCTGCATTAAGTTTTCGTAGCTAAAGAGGGTTTCAGTTTTGACTTCTAATGTACGGTATATCTACTCGTGTTTATATGAGATATTACGAGATACTAGCGGAAAGTAGATAATAAATCTAATAAATCAGCTTCACGCTGTATCCCGCACATAGCGGGGTAGGCAGAGGGAGCCAAGTGTTAAGACACTCCGTTTCCCACTTTCTGCCGAATTCTGGAGGCATTGCGTGTTGAGTGGTGGAACTTAACGCCGCGCTTTGCTTCGACACCAGTGCAAAGGAATGAAAATATAAATGTTAGTAAATATTTTATCTTCTCGAGTGGGGATCGAACCCACAACCAGTCGGCAACAATTTTTTTTAGCTTCATATTATATCCCGCACAGCCGGACAGGGGGAACCTGGGAACCTAGTGTTTAGATAATCCGGTTACAATTTTCTGCTGAATTTTTGCTGCACCACGACGGCTTTCTAGCATCTTTTTCCTTTTTATGGTATACAATTAAGTTATCCTCTATTGTGTTCTAGTGTTGTCACTAATTCTGATAGTGGATCAAGAGGTATCTAATCTTTTATGTATCTTTCATACATATTATATAGTAGGGCTAAAAATTATTGCAGTTGGCACATCAATATATAGCATCTGACCGTAATGGCGTAAATTGGGAGTTCGATTTTCACTTAGGTGAATTAATTTTTTTTTCCTCTAGTTAGAAGACAAAATGCGACGTTGAGTTCCGCCACTAAATCATTTTTTTGCAGAAATTTGAAAATAAAAATTTTTATACTTCCCCAAGATCCCTTTGCCTACCCTGCTGTGAAATACAGCGTGAGGCTAACAAATACCTTTACATACCCTGCAATGCGGGAAATGCGTGAAGATGAAGATGTCATGAATACTAAAATATTGTCTTTTAATGTCATACAAAAGACATTTTTGTGCGTTTAGACACTACGAATTTAGCCGCGACCGGATCTCTAGTCTGATATTTTCCAAAATTGGATATGAACCCACAGCATTCACATACTCCAACTGCGTCATGATATCATCTCTAACTAAGTCAGATCAGACTTCAACTCCGTCATGATATAATCTCTAACTAAATTACAATCGCCGAATTCAATTAACAAATTTTATTATGAAAAGCCTAATTATGGAACCGGGATTTGTATCCGGAAGCAATTAAAATACATTGTATGTAAAATCATATTAATTTTATAGGTATATACAGTTATTAATTGAAATTTGACGTCAGTAACGATGGCTGGATGGTTAGTCACTGTTTTAGACATTCATATATGAACCTACGTTATATTATTCTTATATATTTTTTTGTATAATAGGGTAGGCAGAGGGAACCTAGAGCTTAGACATCCCATTCTCCACTTTCAGCCCGATTTCCGAGATATTGCTTTTTAAGGGGGGATATTAACACGCGAGCGTTGAAATTAAATTATTTTATTGCCCCGAGTGGGGATCGAACCCACAATCATTACGTTTACAGTCCAACACTGTTTATATATTTAATTTTGCTTTATAAAAATAATAAAAAATAAGAAAGAATCTATATAGTATTCCGTGGATTCGCACTTCTGGGGATCATAAGGTTGCAGGGTGAGGAGGTTGACTTGCAGAATAAATGAGGGGCCCATTTAAATATTAATAATCTCCATTTCTTTTCTGTTCTCCATTCTTCTAGTGTCGCCATTAAAGTAGATTCTAGAAATAAATTGACAATAAACAAACACAGATCCTAAATCTCACAAGAATATTTAATTTTATAATACTGTAATACAAAATCTGACTGAAATTTAAATTACACAGCAAAATGATTAAAATTTTATTAAAAATGTCATTTTTCACGCCCGGTACACTCGCGTATATAAAAATTCGCTGACATTATTCATGCGGGCGAGTGTATTACAGAAGGGTGAATAATCATATACACATTTTTTTTTGACAAATACCTTATAATATTATGCATTTAATAATAGGCGGCTGTATGGTCGTTTTGGTATAGGGGCAAAAACTTGCGACTGTAAGTTCGTCGGTTGTGGGTTCTATTCCCGTTTGGGTTTATTCTCCAAATGGGAATCGATATTATATATATTTTAAATCTTCGTTCTGGCTTAATGAGTCATAGGGCGTGGATGAGTATCGCCATTGAACGTAGTTTTTTTATTTATTTTTCCTAATTTTTACGATAATTTTGTAAATTAGAAAAAAAATCTTCTATTTTCTTGTGATACTATGTTACTAAGGCAAAGCACAGCCAAACTTATTTAGTGTGAGATAAATTCTACGATGTAAATACTTTTTAGAATGTTAGGAAGCAAAAAAAAAAACTACTTTAAAAAAGGTTTTTCGAAATATATATGGTAACGGAGATTCTTATTTCCGTTCTGCATTTCACTCTTACTCCACTCACACACACTTTTTACTTTTACTCATCGCAAACGAAGTTGCGAGCTACAATTAGTCTTTATAGTTAAATAAATACACCAAGTAGGAATAGAACTTATAATCATCGTGATCTTCATTGTGTAATTTAATGACGATGCCATAACGGTGTTAGCTTTGAAATTCTTATACGCTTGTAACAACTTATTTATGTTGTTCTTGTTATTTAAATTATTTTTTTTCGTTTTTTTATTATAGTATTTAAATTTATAGAATAGTTTTATTTATTAGTTTTTAAACGAATATGAAACAGTGTGTTTTTCTTTTACAGATCATTGACATCTGCGACGTTATGAGAAAGGTAAGTCTTAATATTTTCACATTTTTTTTTCGGTCTGCTTCACGCCTTTATATTACAAAGTTGGATATAAAGTGGAAAAGGAAGCATCTTAAGCTCCTTCGTTAGTTTAGTCTTTCGTTCTTTCATTTCATTTAATGTTTTCTTTAGCTTCACGCTGCATACCGCACATAACAGGGTAGGCAAAAGGAACCTAGGAACCTTGTACTAAGACACTCCGTTCGCATTTCCATACTTCCGATACCCGGTTTCCGCCGAATTCTGAACGCATTCAAATAATTAATAAATTATTAATTTTCATTCTCCAATATTACTACATCACGAACACTTTGAGCTTTATGGTGTCTTGTCAAGTGTCATACTTTGTCTTTACTAAAGACAATATAGACCTGGCTATACTATATGGCATTCGTACCAGACGTTGTCGTATTCAGATAGCATAATATATCATAACTACTATTCCCCTTCCGGCTGTGCCTACTTGGATAACTAAAAACAAAAACTTAATATGCATATATTTGCACGTATTTTTTTTTTCAGCTTCACGCTGTATCCCGCAAATATCAGAGTAGACAGAGGGAACTTGACAACCTAGTATAAGAACACTCCCTTTCTGGGAAGACTTCCTTTCTTTCACCACTTTCTCCCTTCTTAGGAAGATTTCCTTCCTTTAACCACTTTCTCCCTTTCTAGGAAGACTTCCTTTGTTTCACAACTTTTTTCCTTCTCAGGAAGACTTCCTTTCATTCACCACTTTTGCCCAATTCTACCGGCATTGATTGTTAAGTGGCGGAACTCAACGTCACGCTACAAATAATTTCATTTTCTCGTGGGAATTAAACGCTCCTGTACTCCTGCGCCACTACTGGCCCCAACTTTTAATTCTATTTAAAACATATTTTGAACATCTTTATAATTATCATTAATTCTATTTTATAATGAAAGAACTAAATTCAAGATAAACTATTCATGATAATACATAGTAAAGTCAACGAACTACTATTACAAGATTTATAGACACTTCATAAAAGTTGTTTAGAGTTGAAATTGTTAAATAAAAATAATCTTTTATTTTTCATATAACTTTTTTATGTTTGTTGTTTATTTTTTCACACGTATATTTCTCAAATGGTAGCGAGATTTTTGGTAGAAAGTTAAGATACTCCGTTCTCATTGAGACACGTCTATTCCACACTCTCCGCCGAATTCTGGAGGGCAAGAAAACCAAATGAGGCCAGTCGTGGCGCAGGGGCACAAAGTGTGCTTTCGACGAAATCGACTGGTTGTGGATTCGATCCTCACTCGAGGAGATGAAATATTTATTTACATTTATATTTTCATTTCTTCACTCTGGTGTCGAGGGGAAAGCGCGGCGTTGAGATTCGCCACTCAACACGCAATGCCTCCAGAAATTGGCGGAAAGTGGGGAACGGAGTGTCTTAACACTAGGTTCCCTCTGCCTACCCTGCTGTGCTGTGTGCGGGATACAGCGTGAAGATAAAAAAAAGAAAAGAAGACTAAAGCGAGGAAATGACAATATTTAATATTTAATCATCCGGACAGTGACCTTTCTGTGCTTTAGAAAAAAAACATTCCACAATCCCACCAACAGACATTTCAAATTTGCAACGACGGTGCCAGTTTCAACTCCGAACTAATATAATAATATAATTTTATTACTTGGAACAAAAGGATGTATATAGTTTTTACTGCTATATTCCACTGTCTTTACGGTTACAATGAATGAAATGGCGTGTCGCTTATGATGATTACAAACTTTATAGTGTTTTTAGAGTTATTTGTATGAAAATGAATGAAATAAAGTAATTCTTAATACTGTAATTTAGTACGTTAAAGGCGCGGGGTTCAGTTTCGCTATTCAACATGCAATATCTCGTAAATTGGTGCATTTTGGTGGGTTTCCATACTAATATGGTGAGATTTTGGCGGTAGGATTTTTGAATTGAGCCAGACAAAAGTTAAAATTAACTATAATGTAATCAGGAAGAACCTGTCGCGATATCCCGCTTTTCATTTTCTACGCAAATTCGAAATATTTTAAGTTGAGTGACGGAACTCAACCGCGTAATTTATGGAGAAATGAATACAAATAATCTACATTGTCACTGCGGCGCCACGATGGTCTCATTGCTCTTATTATATGCAAAAAATATAAAAAAAAATAAGTAATTTTGAAGATTATATGTAAAGAAAGTATTCCTGATTTAAACCTATAATTACCCAGTTACGTCAGTTTACACCAAAATGTCGAAAAATAAAAGATTTGAAAGAGTCATTGACAGAAGAATAGATTTATCTTGTTCGCTCTGTGGGTCAGTCAGTCTTGCTTAAAATACTCGTGTTATTTTAAAATGCTATTTTAAATTCTTCATTCATCCTACAATATATTATATCTTCGAAAATATATTATAAGAATCAACTATAGTAGAATGGTACTAGTTTATTTTAAACAGAGAAAATTTGGCATAGGCCGTCTTGGAGTGGCACAACGTCTATTTTTTTATTTCCTTGCTCTGGTGGACAAAATACGGTGTGGAGTTACGCCACTCAATATGCAAAGTCTTGAAAATTAACCGGAAAGTAAAGGACGGAGTGTTAACACAAGGAAAATCGAAACACTGCTTTATTGCTGTTGTTTAAATCTCGTGCTAAGACTCTCCGTTCTCTACAGAATGCGTAGCGTATGTGTAGCGAGAGTGCTTAGTTTAACTCCGTGTTTTGTATGATACAATTAAAAAAAGATCAATTTTCAATACAATGTCACTCCGAATGGAATTCGAATCCACAATTGCTCTATTCTCACTTCTTTTTTACTTTCAAATTTTCAAAGTAACAGAATTATATTGAAACATATAAAAACACGAGCGTTCTCCAGAGATAAACCTAATGTCTATGTAAGTGTAATAAAAGTGGAATATAAAAGAGAACTTGATGAGCTATAATTTCTGAGAAATTTAGGTCGTAATGGACAGAAAATAACTGAAAAAAGGCCTACGAAATATTATAGCAGTTTTTTTTTTATAATAATACTTTTTTTGATTCATGCTGTATTCAGCACTCAGTTGGGTATTTAGCTTAGCGGAGGGAATTTGGGAACCTAGTGTTAAAACACTCCGTTCCCACTACTACTTCCGTCCTCCACTCTCTACCGAAATCTGGGGGTCACATGATGAATAGCGGAACTCAACGCTGCACTGTTTTCAAAATGAAGGTCTTAAATATTTCATATCCTCTAGTTGGAATCTTTTCTTGTTACAACCAGATGCAGTCGTATTGCAAGGTTGTACAATTTACACCTAAAACAGAACAAAAACTCACCTCTCATATTAATCATCTCACTAGTTTATTCTTTCATAGTAACAATAAAATACTGTTAGTTATAAAGGAAAATATATAACATTTTGATTAACGTAAGTAATTAATAATAGTAGAAGACAAAGAAAATATTCTATTATACATCATGTTCATAGTATAATAGATACCTTTTGATATATCTTTTTTAACATGCTATATTATGTATGGTATTAATTGTTTTTTTTTATTATTGAATATTGAGTATTAATATTATAGATACGCAATCGTTGTTGATTTGATCCCATATAAATATCTGTCATTTTTTTTTTCATTTTATTTCACGTGTTTACCAAACGGCAGCGTGTAATTCCGCCACTAAGCAATATAATTATAAGTTATATTAAGATACTCCATTTTCATTAAGACAGTTCCGTTCCTTCCGCTGAATTCTCGAGCATTTCGTATTGATTGGCAAAACTCAAAGCCGCGCTTAGTCTTAGTAGGGAAATGACAATATTAAATTAAATATTTCATTCTTCCGATGTGGAATCGAACTCACAACCGCCTCGTAATTGCCTTTAGAGCCAAGCTTGTGAAAGTACTCCACGACAGCTTTAATAAAATATTAAAAAATTAAAAAAAAATATTAAAAGAGTTTGAACCCACGACTTATAAAAACCTAATTATTTACAGTCATAGTGACTGGTAATATTTTACAGTATGAACAGCGAAAACGCTTTACACAAGCGCTCAGTTGAATTGTTCATACAAGACCAAGTTCATATAAGAGAGCATTGTTATCGTCATGTGAATATGTTACTCTTCATCATTTATTTTTTATACAACATTTTTTAGAGGCCATTCGTGGCGCAAGTGTTTGACAGTAAACGCGACTGGTTGTGGGTTCGATCCCCACTCGAGGAAATATTCGTTTAAATGTATATTTACATTTATTCGCTCTAGAGTCAAGGCAAAGATAGGTTGCTTCTGCCTACAATGCTGTGTGCGGAATACCGCATGAAGATGATTTTGTTTGCAATTTGCAAAAAAAGCTCTGAAGCTCGGTTTTTTTTCTTATAGACTTCTATATCTTGGAGCTAGAGATAAAACACTCTGTATTTCGTTTCTTTGCACGATGTACGATATGATTAAACCCAACGCTCGTATGAATAATATTATATATTTTCATGGTACCCTACCATGAAAATATATAATATTATAAAGATTCCATCGAATGATGAAAGGAATCATTTTTATGAAGATCAAAATTACCGTTGTATCCCAGGAACATTGCACAGATATGTTATTATAAACGCGACAGGTTGTGGATTCGATTCCCACTCGAGGAAATGAAATATTTAATAAAATGATAAATTTCATTTCCTTTCTTTGTTAACGATGCAAAGTGCGGCGTTGAGTTTATCTACTCAACACGTAATGCTTCCAGTGTTTGGCGAAAAATGAGGAACGGAAATTTCTCAACGAGAAAGAAGTGACGTACCATTTCCCTTCCCACCTTCCCAGGTTCCCAAAATATTATATTGCTAGAAATCGAAAGCGGTTAACGTTTTTTAGAAAAAACATCTTTTTCACGAGTTTGCTAACAATATGTAAGATTCAAGTAACACAAAAATTTGGTAGCCTAGTGACATAATTTAAGATAAACTTCTCTTATGTTTAAACTTTTTCACATAAAATATCTAAATTTCATCAAATTTGTTAGCTATAAAGATATTTATTTCATCAAAATTGAAATAAACGTTTCTTTCCTTATAACCAGAAATTTTATAATTTATTTATTTCCATCACGGATGGTACTAATTAATTACTTTCTTAAAATTTCACTTCGTATTTGCTAAATTAAATCGTTTCCAAACGAATAAATTTTGAGAACTCCTTTTATTTTCATCTAAAACAAATAATTACCGGTTAGGTTGTAATTTAGACGTAAATAAACACAGCGAAATGTTCTAATTTGAAGCCCTACGAAAGCGCATAGCTTATCCCCAATTTATATTTACCCAAAAAAAAACTCATCAAGCGACAAAAATAGACAGACGCAAAACAATAAATTTTAATCAAGACACAAATTACTTTGGCAATTGAGAATTCTTTGTTTTTTTTTTGCCTCTCTCAGTTACAATTTGGGAGAAAATGGGAGTTTTATTTTGGTTGGACGTGGTGTAATTGTTAAATTGAGTGACAATAGTTCCTTTAAAATGAGAGACTCAAAAAAACAACATTTTTTTTTCTTTTGTAGCAAAGTAGGCAGACTGAACGTTGTATTAAGACACTCCGTTCTCTATTTTCTGCCTGAATTTAGAGATATGGCATTTTAAATGGTGGAACTTAAAGTAATGATCTGTCTTGCTAGGATTTATTATTCTTGGGATAATCAAACTCACAACCATAATGATGACCTGAATGGCTAATTTAAAAAGATACCATAAACATAAAACTAGAAGAAAGATTGTTTAAAACAGGTTTAAGCAGAAACAATCGTAAAGTGCGAGTCGAAATTGCCCACCGAGACTTCCGTACCAATTTCAGGATTATAGATCAACGGAAAGTAAATGTTATAAAGATTGACAAACTTAAGGTTGGCATATGTGCTTATTTTGTATAAAAATAACTAAAAATATTTTTGTTCTATTAAATTCCTATAAGTTTTCTCTTTTTGGGTTTTTTCCTTTATTTGTATTGTGAGTCCTTACTTGATACCTTCAAGGGACCTAAACATTTTATATTAATTTAAGCTTGATACCTCCAAGCTTGACACGTCAAGACCAAGACCAAGACCATTTATCCTCTCGAGATAAATGGTCTTGACAGGCGAACATCAAAGTGATCCTATAAGGGTTCCGTTTTTACCTTTTAGGGTAGGGAACCCTAAAATGGCAGAATATATTCAAAAAATAATTCAATAATTCGAGGCCGGTCGTGGCGCAGCGGCACGAGGTGTGTCTGCAAAACCGACTGGTTCTGGGTTCGATTCCCACTCGAGGAGATGAAATATTTACTTAAATTTATATTTCCATTTCTTCGCTCTGGTGTCGAGGTTAAGCGCGGCGTTGAGTTCTGCCACTCAACACGCAATGCCTCCAGAATTCGGCAGAAAGTGGGGAACGGAGTGTCTTAACACTAGGTTCCCTCTGCCTACCCTGCTGTGTGCGGGATACAGCGTGAAGCTATTTTTTTTTTTTTTATAATTCAAAAATTAAATCGGTATCAATTATATATATTGTGTATACAATTAGTGCTTTCATTATTGTGAACATGTAGGATTTGCAACTATTATCAAATGCACTGTGAATTTACTGAATATATTGTCATTCCAACTAGGGCACGGTAGTGTTGCAATATTTCTTGCCACCTTCTGTGATACATTACTGAAAACAGACGGGCACTGTTGTACAACAGTGTTTACTACTGTTTAATTGAGAATTATAGTTATTTATAAAGTGAATTCTGCTCTGTTTCTAAATTTAATCGGATGTCGTGGCGCAGTGGTATAGGTTGGGTTCGATCTCTTTTCGGGGGAATGAATTATGAATACTTTAATTTTCTTGTTTTAGCGACAAAGTGCGGCGTTGTGTTTCTTTTGAATTTATGTTTCAAATTCTTACGTAAATCAGACAACGGAGTGTTTTGACTAGGTTATCTTTGTCTACACTGCTATGAGGCAAAATAGCCTAGGAGCCCAAGAGTATGAATTAAAAATGCGACTGGCCAACTCCCATTGGAGGCAATGCAATATTTAATATTTTCACTTTTATAATCTTTACTCTGGTGTCAAGGCAAAGCGCGCGCGATTACAACGCAATACACCCAGAATTCGACGAAAAGTGGGAAGCGGAGTGTCTTAACACTAGTCTCCTTCTGCCTATTCCGTGTGAATCTTAAAGAAACGTTAACGTTTCAGGTCCTCTGAATGTTTCCCGAAACTTAATCAGACATCTGTCATTGTAAGCCCATCCCAGAATTAATGGCATAGATTGTAGTCGTAAATAATTTTGTCTTTCATCCAGCTATTAAGTTGTTTATAAGTTGTATTTAGCTTGATTTATGCGAACGCTTTCTGGAGTACGGGCACTGCTTGGTGAGATCATTTTAATATCTTGTTCAAAGAACTCTTAATTAAAGGAGGATATTTCGGAACATCTGTTACTTATACAAGTTGGGATAAATATTCAAAAGGGAGAAAATATTTGTTCAACTTTTTGATGTGTTCTCAAGACGCACTTAGACGTTGCCCAAATTCACAATGTAATTTTTGGGTCTCGCACATGTAAATATAGTTGCGTGGAATATGCAAATATTATGCTGTTTTGTGTTTGTTCGTATATTACCTTCAATGGTTTATCTTATTTAAGTATTACTATCTTTAAACCAATTTTTTTAAAGTTTGTTTTTTAGCTTAACGTTGTATCTCATTTTAGTACTAAGATACTTCCATTAGCCATATTCCAATGAAATCTGTAGGCATTCCGCACTCGTTATTAAAGCAAGGTAATGAAAATATTAAATATTTCATTTCCTCGAGTAACCGAACCCATAATCTGTCGCGTTGACAGTCACACGCTTGTGCTTCTACGTCGCGAGTAGCCTCATCATAATATTAAAATATGAAAGTATAGCACCACGCTTTATCCATAGCGAGGTAGCCAGGGAAAACGGAGTGGAGATATGCTTCTTTCACATTATGTACTCTCATCATCCTCGCCATTTATGTCATCCGGAAGGTTCTTATACTTTTTATGTGACGTTTAATGTTAAAAATAACCTTTACTTTTGCAAAGAAATAGCAAAACTCTTTAAAATCAGATAGCAAACATGGAGATGACAATTATCCGTTATATACTAAAAACAAAGCACTCAGCAATTTAACACATTGTTAGATTTAATTTATCCAGTTAAGGCCACGCTCCCAAGACGTTTAGTTTAAAAAGCCACCATAAAATATATTAAAAGACTATTAGTTAAATCTTGCTTAGAACTAATATGGACTTTATGCTCAAGTAATAGAATTCAAATTTTTCCAAATATTATAAGCATACCTAGCAATCCTTTAGGATATTATGTAGATTTTTGGGGTCGCGCAAACATTTGAGGGAAATGTATTTTCGTTTACAAATTCACAATATTGTTTTCGGGGGCATAAAAAGGTTTATAGTGACCCTTAGACCTGCCCGCCATTGTTACTTATTCAGTATAAATGGATTCTAAGATTACTTAATTACATATACGGTTCCGTTTCGTTTCACGTTAAGACATAAACCCTTTATTGGTCATCAAACCGACGATCGTTAACTCGATACGTGTGTCGTATTGGAATCCATGTATATATTGGTATAATGTATATCAGATTACCACAGTCTCGTGCTGTATCTGTAACTATATACGGGATATTAGTAAATGCCTACCAGCAATTACGCCTGGCTCGAATTATGGTTTGTGAAATCCATAATTTGTTTCAAAATTCACGAAAATGATAGTGATGCAGAATGGAAGTGTCTTAATGGGAACAGTGTTAACACTAATTTCGGAACCTATTGTTAAAGCACTCAGTATATTACTAGCAGGGTAGGAAAAAAATCTAGTATTAAATAATCCATTTCGCAACGTCCAATTTTCGTGACATTGCAGGTGGAGTAGCGGATCACAAAGCTCCTTTTTGTCGTCTTATCAGTACTACAAAATAAAAATAATTAATTTCCCTGAATGGGAATGGAACCCACAGTCGTTACGTCTACAGTAAGATGCTGTCCTACTACGCCACGGTGGCCTTATCACAATTTTTTTTTAGCTGCACGCTGTATCCCGCGTCTTGATTGGAGGAACTCAAAGCCGCGCTTAGCCTCTTTACCAGAGCAAGGAAATGAGAATAATAAATTTGTCTCTGATGGAGCACGAAGTTATATAAATATTTTATATACCATCTTCATTCTTGCTTTCCTATACTTATCTCACAGTAATATTCACTTTAACTTATCAAAGAACCTAACCATACTAGCTAAAGTTGAACCTGTTATTTCGATTATATTATAGTCGTATAAGTATTTAAGTATAACAACCACGACGAAACTTTCATAAATAACAACTTAATATTTACCATACGCCATTTCGATAACCGTAACATAACACTAAATATAATCGTAAACCAGAAAGACCTTCGATAACAAAATTAACCTAAAATATCAAACGACCGCCATATGCTTCAATTTCTCTTAGCTAAGCTATAATTTGACGTTCAAATTGGACTAGCATCCAGCCTTTGTGCTATCGTGTTGGAAATCCAGTGGAAAACATACCTTATTGTCTCTTCCATAGAAACTGGTATCTTGACAATACAGGTGTACGCGATTCCTTTATATCTTTTTTACATACAACGTAATTACAAACCGCTTTGTTAATTTGTGCCTTGTAATGTGGGTGCTTTTCTTAGCTCAAAGCTCGATGTGGGGCTTACAGAAAATTGTTCAAGGTAATATATGATTTAGGTGAGGCTGTTTTCTTTGTATTTGAAATATAAAATTCTTTGTGTTTTTTGTTATTTAGATTCTGTTTAAGTTGTTTTTATAGTGCAAGTCGACAATTGAGAACGTGGAGTGGCTCAAAGAGTATCTAGAAACACGACGGTGCAGTAATAAGACGAGGCGCGGCGTTGTGTTCCGCCGAAAGTTCCACCTCAGTTTTTTCCGAAAATAAGAAACGGAGTATTTTAACTCTACGTTCTCTGTACCTAACCTGCTATATTCGGAATAAAGCGTGAAGCTAAGAAAATTACACAAGTAGGTTAGTTAGTAATTCGTTTTAATTTATTTCTTGTGATAGAATTTTGTTAGGTTTTTTGTCTCAATTATATTTTATCACTTCTACCTACTACTACTACTACATTTCGAGCTCTATAATCTTAATTGAAATAGTATAATTATCGCTGTAAATGGGATAAAATATTTTATTTTATTTGATTCTCATAAGCTCACTAAAGTTCTATAACTGTTCTTCTAACAGTTAAACTGTATATTTAATATTTAAACACGAAACTAAAACCATCAAATTTACTCAATGATCAACCTAAAACAACATACGGCTTTAATTACAAATATAGTATCACACGAGCGATTAAGCAACTCGATTATACATACGATAACCCTATGAATATTAGAAGAGATTCAAATTTAATCCTCTTATTTAACAATGGATTGAACGGAAATGATCGTTGGCTGAGCTACTCCGTTGCTTAAAATAGTAAATAAACTAACAAAATGTGATCAGAGAGGCTGATGTACGCTGTAAGCGCGACAGGTTGTGGGTTTGATTCCCACTCTAGGATAAAAAATCTATGCTTATAATAAATCTGTAGAAAAGTCGTTTCTGTACATTGAAAATATTTAAGAAAAAATTAGCCAGGGTGTTAAAGGATAATTAACAGAATCCATTTCTAACATTTTTGGAATTTTTGTCTGTTTGTCTGTATGTCTGTTTGTCTGTTTGTCTGTTTATGTGAACACGTATCACGTAAAAAGTACACAATAAATTTAAGCAACTTTTATAGATAAAAATTTCAAATAATTCAAAGTAGCTTTTAGTGTTTATTTCATTGTAATCGCTTCACTCTATCAAAAGATATAAGTATTTAAGTTTTCAAGAAGTTAATATTTGAGATAGTAAAAAATTGATACAAGTAACGCTATCTATTGACAAAAATAGTAGGTACTAACGAATCTTGATACTCTCTTTCATACACGTAACGCTATCACTAATTGCGATGAGATCTTAAATAGATGGCGCTGTAAAATATAGTATAAATATAAAAAACATAAAAAATATATAGTTTGGAAAGGTTACCGCTACACTCTATCAAAAAATAATGTACTTAAAGTTTTAAAAATATTTATATTTGAAAAACAAAGAAACATACGCAATGATATCTATTGACTACATATAATAATGAATGTTATTATATTGTTGAGTTATTATTTGCCTAACGTTAATTACGTCATGTAAGTGTAATCTATACTTATAATAAATTTAACATAAACATAGTAGTATTTTTCTAACAATGTTCGAATGGTTACAGTTCAATTGTAAGTCCAAAAGAACGACTTTAGAAACGTCTTATTTATTTGACTGTTGATAAATTTACGTATTTTTAAAGTACAATTGTTCATAGTACTAACTATAAAGTAAACAAATTGAATTGTTGGTGAAGATTACCTTCGTAACAGTCTAGCTTAATCGTAATTATGTTAAATAACAGTGATAAAGAATGATTTAATATTCAAAGAAATATTTTGAATAGGTTCTTCAGTCCGTTCGTTCGTTTATGTTATTAATATTTTTTTAAGAAACGTATAAAATATTTAACTTTTGGGAGCAACCTCTAAAAAATTGTGTCTCAAGAAAAAAATGCTCTGACACTGTTTATAAAAATATCCCGCAGTATTATTTCATAACTTACAAGCGACACGTACCGACATTGCACTATTGCAATAGTGTTGCATCTGTATGTTGCATGTATGTATGTGCCAAGGGTATTTTAGGGTACATACCTCAAAATTCTTATAAGATAACTTTGTTGTTTGTCCGTCTGTCCGTCTGTCAAGACTATTTTGTTCAAGATCGGTTAAAGGTTAGATACCTCAATGTTCAAGTCTATATTCCCTTAGAGCACAAAAATTCTATCTTCTAAATCATCGCAATCAAATGACGATGAAATATGAGAATTTATGCTTCGTTTTTCGTCGCATTTTCTATCATAACTATAGGATAATTCCCGTTTATATACAATTACGAAATTTGTTAAGAAGTTAAAATTTACGGCACGTATAAAGGAAAATTCCAAAATTATTTTTCAAAAATTGCATATTTATTGTATTTGTGTCACAGAAAAAAACAATTAGGTACAAATTTTAATCTGTACTTAATTTGATACAAAATGACAACTTAATTAGTTATATATTCATGAAACTGGTACGAAACTCTCGGGGCATGAGTACGACTTGAGCTTGACCGAAAATGTTGATTATTTTATAGATTATATAAAAATGCCTAAAAATATACATAAGTATATTCTGTATACCAATTATATATTTAACTAATAATATATGTTACCAATTTATAGTAGGTATATAGGCCGCTAGTATTTAATAATTTCCTCGGTCTGGTAACGACGCGAAGCGCGGCATTGAGTTCCGCTACTCGACACGCAATGCCTTCAGGCTTCGGGGGAAAAATGGGAATGGAAGACTGTAAAGAGGAACGAAGTGTCGTAACACTAGATACCCCCTGCCTATCCTTCTATATGCGGGATACAGTTTGAAGCGTTAAAATAAATAATATAATAATCTAATAAAGGCTATAACTGTGTTTAACTGTGGATTCAATCCAATAGGGATTGAATACTAATACGGAATAGACTACTTTCACTTTCACGGTTTGGTAGACAAACTGCGGTGTTAAGTTCCGCAACTGAATACGTAAATTATTGAAAGTAGAGGACAGATTACCTCTTCATTGTGATATCACTGCCTACCTTGGTATACGCGCGAAACTGAAAAAATGATAGACTCTATATTGTACAGTTGATATTTAATAAGAGTCTAATGAAAACTGCAATTAATATCAATTATAAAGTTGAAAGATTGATAAAAGAGCTTGTTACGCTCGTTTGCACTACATTAATAGTAGTTTTTAAAATAATTTTCATTTTGAAACACTATATTTTAAGTTTCTTTTGTAGTTTCATTATTTTAAAAATACAGTCAACATCAGGTATATATATATATATATATATATATATATATATATATATATATATATATATATATATATATATATATACATATATATATATATATATATATATATAATAGTAATTCGTTATGCATGTATATTTAAAAATATTTTTTTGTCATATCAACGATTCTAGTTCCTTTTCTCTTCATTTTATTCATACTTTTGAAAACAGACATATATATTATGAAGTGCATATATTATGATGACAAAAATGTGATAGCTCGTTATAAAATTCTAATAACTGCCAATTAAATATCACTACATTTCAAAGTTAACGAATTCA
This sequence comes from Heliconius himera, assembly GCA_021202915.1. NCBI lineage: Eukaryota > Metazoa > Arthropoda > Insecta > Lepidoptera > Nymphalidae > Heliconius > Heliconius himera. The sequence goes on along the minus strand of JAJHJA010000688.1, from coordinate 441,493 downwards.
AAGACACTGTGAACACTTTGACAAATTACATACAAACATACATAAGGTGAATCGGCGAAGATATTTTCATTATTTCTCATTGTCGTACGTATACGGTTTTCATTCAAAATAATAGCTTCACCTTCTGTAGCTAGTTTATTTTCTGTATCGCCGCTGTCGCCGGGGAGCCATTTTAAAGATGTACTAACGTAAAAGACACAGACGCCTCCTCATTATATTTTGATATGATTGTTGAACATAATATATTCAATTGGGCCTACAACGGTTCCCTGGGGTACACCAGACTAACAACCTCACGCATGCTTGTTACATTTGTGAAATTGGCAAGCATATATACATGTTGGAATAATAGATATAAACTGCTTTTGCACTTCTGAAGTTTAAGAAGTTCTACATGAACGGTTTTATGGAAATTGTTCCTGAAAGTTAAAGATAATATTATAAGAAATATTATTTAATAATAATATTATCTGTTTCTACACGTGCTTCCCTAATATTCGGTATACGCAAGTCATGTTTAACGTCACTTATTACGTTCGTTTACGCTTATTTCAACAATTTGTGTAATAGGTATTGAAACTAAAACTCACTCTATTTCATACCGATGAAGGTGAACTGAGGGAACCCAGTGTCAAAACATTCCGGCCATTTCCCCACTATCCCCCAAAATATGAAACATTACAGCAGAACAACATAATTCTTTGTGTAACAAAAACGGTAAAATGAAAATTGATGAAATAAAATTATTTCCTCTAAAAGGGATCGTACTCCGAATCATCGTGCTTACTTATTTAAATGTTTTTCTATAGCCTCCACGATAACTTTAAAAAAAATTAAGTCATAATTACCTTAATTGTGGAAAGGTAGAATAACCATTTGTTACTAACCTAAATGCTGTATGTTATTACGAGAAACATCTATTATAATCATAAAAATCGGTACTTATAATGTTATGTACGTTATAGTAATTTCTTGTAGCTTAATGCGTTATCCCGCATGTAACAAAGTAGTCGGACATAGTGATAAAACTCTCTGTTTATCATAAGCAGCCTAATTTACAAGACATTGTGTATTGAGTGACAGAACTCAACGCCTCACGTTATCTTATTACCAGAGCGAGAGAATAAAATTAATAATTAAATTTCTCCGAGTGGGAACCGAACCCACATCCTTCACGCATACAGTCAGACGGCCTTTTATTATGTTATAGTACATAGATATATTAAAAGCTGAAAAATATTTCAAAACAAAAATCAAAATCCGTGAAGTTGGTTTTAAGTTAACTATCCGTGACTATTATATTCCGTTCAGAAACGGCATTCGCTTTAAAGTCGTAAAAGAAAAGCTGTCGTGTTTAAAATTGTAAAACATGGAAATTACACAGTAAAATTAGTAAGTGCTGCGTATTCATCATGAAAATAAAAGGAAATATTTAAATGGCATTGCAAATTTTTATGTTGTGTACACATTTTTTTTTGTTGTTATTAATTAGTTCTGGATTCTTAGTTGAATTGTGATTTCAAAGAAAGGTTTATTTTTAAAAAATAGAATTTAATCACAAATAAATGTATTTACAATGAGACAGTAGTGGCGTAGCGGCACAGATTCTGTCTGTATCTGTGACGGTTAAAGGTTCGATACCTCTTGGGGTAATTAATTATTTTCATTTCCTTGCTCCGGTAAGAAGTCAAAGGGCGTCAATGACAACTACTTACCCATTACGGTTAGTTTTAAAAAGTTTTTTTCATCTACTAGCACAAAACGCGGGGTTGGGTTTCGCCAGTCAACATGGAATATCTCTTTATGTGGCGAATGGGGGTTAGTATTTATTCTTTTCCACAATTCTCTGAGACTAAAGATTGCGCTACTTGTCACGATTTGGTTACACATAAAAAGACACTTAATTAAACAAAAACACAAGCACATACACTTACTACCTTATCCTTCTTAGAGTAATTAAAATTCAACGCTAAATATCAACGTCAAAATTCAACGCTAAGATTAGGCACAAAAGAAAAAAAAATTAAACATTTATAAAATAACTTTTGATCTAAAATTTTTAGACCGAAACCAAAAAAAAACGAGAACAAAAACTCACGCAAACAGCATTCATTCATGAGATGGAAAAGTAACCGGGACAATACTTTCCTTCAATAACTGAGCGGTACGTGTCCAGAATATAATATTACTTATAATAAACTTAGATAAGGATTAACGGGCGGGCTTTATTACACACAGTATATTGATAGGCGGGTCCCCAGAATAGTTTATGTTTGGGTCATTCTGACCTTGTTTAAAACAAGGTCAGACATGTAGCTTATAACGCAAATGTAAAATAAATTAATAGAAATTTTGTTAAATATAGATTTTTTATGAAATTTTTAAATAAGGGTTAGCGAGGTTACAAGTGCCGATTTTTTATTATCCTCTAATATTGTTACGAAAATTTGATTTCAATATTTAAACAATATGACCAAATTCAACTTACATATCTAGACTTGTAATTAAGACAGTGATTTGGGGCATTCTTTGTAAGGTTTTCTTATTATAATTTTTTATGCCTAAAGTCGGAAACTAACAACTTACTCCGACTGGTGATAAGTAGTTAACAAACCGGGGTAAATTGTTACCATATTTGTTAAATCTTTTATTTGTGAAATAAATAACAATAAAGAACAGAACAAATCCTGTTTATTTAAAGAATAATCAATAGTATCATAAGAATTACCAGATAAACATCTTTATGTTATAACAAGTGACTATAATTTGTACCTGGACAGTTATTAACAATAAACAGCTGTTATCTGTCTTACTAGTTCAGTCTTCAACCATATTGCCTTGTCTTAGACTAAAAAAAATATATATTCATATTAATATCATATCCAGAAATCAAATAATTATAAATAATCATCATAAGATAGATATACCTCACAATCCGAACATAAGTAGGTTATAAGTCTTAATTCTGGTTACATCTGAAATAGTGCTCATATTCTTGATATTGCACCTATTCTTCTTCAGAAAGTGATTTAGAGTAACTGTCACAGCACACTAAATAATAATACTCTAAACTCCTTTACTATCAGAACTTTCACAGCTAATTTGTAACTAATGTTCTCTAACAAATTTCTCTTTTCTTTTACCATTCGTTGTTTTGATGTGTACATTTCCTTGTTTTGATTTACCCTTTCCTCAGTTTATCCCTATTTCTTCAGTGTTGATGCACCTTTTATTTTTCTCACTTTGCTTCTCTGCTAAGGCCTTTTCCTGGAGTATCAGTCAAAACTGTGGACTTTCTTAGACGTCTCTCGTTTGTTGCAGTCCTTGGTGGTGTTGATTTTGTATGACGCCAGATAATGCAGGCAGAGTAACAGCCCCGGATGGTCCTGAGGCATCAAATATTTGTCTTTCATTAGCACTAATTTTTTAAATTTCGGATACACTATCCTTTATTTTAGTGAGTCTTTGTTACTGTTTCTGAATTACTTATGATGGTGATTAGTTGTGATCTGAAGTGTTAAAAGCCATTTTTGATGCGTTTATTGCAGCTGAAGGCTAATCTGTAATATACCATGGAGCATAATCATTTTGTGTAAGCACGCTGGCATCATAAGGGGTGAAATACCCGCATCTCTAAAAGCGTTCAATATATAATTCTTTGATAACAATATTTATTCAATTTCTGCCATCTTTGATAACTGCACCTGCTGCTTTTTGCATCACCTCTTATGACTCTCATAACCTCGAGTTGATTTTCATACATAAGTCCGCATGTTAGTATAAAAAATTAAAATATTTACATTCCATTATTGATACAAATAAATTGGGTTAAGTTGTTCCGAGGAATAAACATAATAAAAGGAATACGAAAATATTTACATACATGCACCACCGACACACATACTGCTATTCCAATGTTTTGGATACCTCTGGATTGTTCAATATGATAGCCATAAATGCGCTTTCACAATACATTTCATTATATGTTTACTAAATAATTCTATCACTTTTTCCTCGCGAAGTTATTTCAATCGAAACCACTTACCTCGGTAACTTGTAGCCCCGCTCTCCCCTATTATAGAAAAACAGGCAGGAAATGGATTATTTTCATTTCTTCGCTTTAGTAATTCGAAAATTGGGAGAAAGGTGGAGAATGAAGTGCCATAAAACTCGGTTTTCATCGCGAAAGAGAAATAAGCTGGTAATATTTAGGCGGAACGGACTCCTTTTAAAAAAAATAACTTTAACAAATGAAAGAACGGAAAAATTAACAATTCCACCAACAGAGAGTTTTATGGTTTGTAATTACTTAGATTTATAGTTCAACGTAGTCCTCAATGAGCTCGATCCACTCCCAGTGGAAGCCTAGGAAGTGCTTAGCACTAGGTTTCCTTTATGTCGATGTTAACCACTGTCTCTGCTGGATGAGCCATGAGCCAACACAATTCCTCGTCATTTCTATTTGGAAATGAGGGCAAGGCCTCAAGTAAAAGCTAGTATGCATCATAGTTTAAAATTTATAATCTTCACAATATATTTGAAAAAAAAACGAAACAAGTAAACTGCAAACGGCAGTGCACTACCTTTTTATATAATATTTAATTTTGCAACAAATTTTGCACTTGTTACTACTAAACCTTGCATAACTTAAATACAGGCAGCGTCACTAAATGTAAAACATGCTGTATTAATATTTAAAAGCTTTTTCCTTAACACAGTGGCGATGAAATTAACAAATTCACAGAATACTGACATGATTTTTTTCTATTATATTTTACGATCTATATGGACGGCCCCTGATTCTCATGGTCGTGTACAATTTCTTGTTATAATTTTTTTGTTTATTAGTAGACGCTAAAAAAGTGATAGTGTCGGTTTAAACCCAGAATTACATAGTGGAAAATCCCTATATTTCTTAGTGGTATCCTATAATCCTTAATCTACGAAGAAATTTCAACTTTCTAAATAGAATAATTTCAATCTAACGTTGTTTGTCAGTCACTCAATAAAGGAAAAAATATATATTTGTAGATAATTTCTAGACAGAATCAGAAACGATGAAATCCTTAGACTAGTGATAGCTCTCAAAATCTGCAAACTGAAGTGGCAATAGGCAGACCATACTGTTTAGGAGGACCAACAACCGATGACTAAGGGAGGTGTCCGGATGTTGACAACGTCTCAGCAGAAGAACCTTTTGTCGAGACGTGGTCACGAAACCCAACCAGGTGGATTGAAGTCTTTAAACAGCAGTAGGAAGGCCTTGGATTAAAAGGGTTCAGGACCGGACGAATCGGTGAAGATTACTGAAGTCCTATATCCAGTAATGGATTTCAAAAGACTGCTGAACAGGTGGAAGCTACTGCTACTTAGCATTGTGAAGTCTGGACAAACTATCTCGAGATAGCATATTACACAACAAATGACACATACACACATATGTTTATCATACCATAACTCATTTCCAATGCCATCAATTCCCACGTGACTTATATGGGCGTCGTGATGTATTACATCAGTGGTACAATGATTCGATAGTTATGCTAATCTGCGATCTAATGTGCACATATTGCGTGATTATTGCTTGATATATTTGTATAATTATGCATATACCGATATTGTAATTAATTTGCTTTAATTTTTTTTGTCTAATTCTAGACGTATAGTTATCAGTTTTCTGTGTGTTATGCAAGGGATAAAATATAGAGATCAAAGGATATAAGAATAACTCAAATTAAATGTCGTCACGTCCTCGAAAAATCTGGCGGAAAGTGTTGAACGGAGTGTTTTAACACTACGTGTCCTTTGTCTACTATGTGGAGGATATAGTTTATATGTATATATACGAATTAATTTCCTGTCTTGAACATATATATGTTTGTATAGTAAATTAAAATTTACTATACATACATATATATGTTCGAGACAGGAAATTAATTCGTAACCGCTAGTTTAAGTGTTAGTTAACATTCAGAGTCAATCAGCTAGACTCGTTTATATTGTATATGCAATCATATCTGAAAATTAAATTTATTTAGCTTATTAAGTTCTTGTTTATGTTTGACTGTAATCCCATTACTTATAATTATGTTCGAACTCTCTTTCTTCTTTTGCCCACTCTGGTCTGGACTAAGTGCGACGTTGAGTTCTGCCAGTTAACCCACTATATTTTTAATTTGGACACCAAGTTTGAAACGAAGACAAAAAATCTAAAATAAATATAATTAATTTGCATTTCCTCATATATTTTTTGCAAATATCTCATATTAAGTGCTTCGTGTTGGACATAATACCCGACTTCGTCAATAGTTGTTTTGTGTTGTTAACATTTTCCCTTTGAAACAAGTTTCCGTTTGAAATATGAACCTATAACTATCGCATGAAAAAAATTAACTAAGCTATTAAAGAGAGTTTAAATCAGTGAATAAATCACAAGAAACATCAAAATAAAATGCGCTTTAGAAGTTAAGCTGAAGAGTACATTTCATCCGCAACGACTCTAAGAAATTCACGATGCGTAAAATATATTACTTACTTGCTTTTTGCTTATAAAAGTCTTGTTCTTTTTATATCTTCAAGCATTTTATGTATTATGTAAATTACTCAAAGGAAAATTTAGAAATATGTCACTTCATGATAGAGAATATATATAACATATATTTTTTCTTATAAAACGTGTGACATTTTTGAGCTTCATGAACATGGGAACCTAGTGATAAGATATTTTGTTCCTAATAAGACACTTCCGTTGCCCATTTCTATAAAATGGTGAAATTTTTGGCTACGAGAACGAAGAATTTAAAAAAAAAAAAAAAAAAAGCTTCACGCTGTATCCCGCACACAGCAGGGTAGGCAGAGGGAACCTAGTGTTAAGACACTCCGTTCCCCACTTTCTGCCGAATTCTGGAGGCATTGCGTGTTGAGTGGCAGAACTCAACGCCGCGCTTAACCTCGACACCAGAGCGAAGAAATGGAAATATAAATTTAAGTAAATATTTCATCTCCTCGAGTGGGGATCGAACCCACAACCAGTCGGTTTTGCAGTCACACCTCGTGCCGCTGCGCCACGACCGGCCTCACGAAGAATTTAAAATACAATTATTAAATTGGGAATCTGATGTATATGCGGCCACGCCCCTAAGTCGTGACCGCTAATTACGATCAGTAATAAAGTAACCACTGCTAAAGAACGTTGTCTTATTTATCCGCATACATATCAGTGGCGACGAGTACCCACACGCAAAAAAAAAAAAAAAAAAATGTCTGCATTTATTGGGAACATTTCCGTATTTGACCCAAAATACAATGAGTGGGAGATATTCGGAAGTAAGTTGAAGCAGTTCCTGACTCTTAACAATGTACAAGCGGAAGATCAAAAAAGGGCCGTGTTATTGACGCATTTGTCGGATGAGGCGTACCGCCTACTAATTAATTTAGTACACCCGCAAATTGTGGAAGCAGTGGAGTACAATAAAATTTACGAAATATTGGAAAAACATTTTACTCCAAGAAGATCAACTTTTGCTGATAAAGATAATTTCTACGGTGCTGTACAAAGAGAAGGCGAGAAAATTGAGGACTGGGCAGCTAGGTTAAGAGGGCTTGCGGTATACTGCGAGTTCGGACCGGCCTTAGACACAATTTTACGAGATCGATTCGTTATTGGGTTGTCCATGGGACCAGAGCGTGATCGTCTCTTCGAGCAAGATGCCAGCAAATTAACATTTGCTAACGCCTTAGAGTTAGCACAGCAAACGGCGTGCGCGCGTAAGGCGCGGATCATGGCAAGCAGCAGTGGAAAAGAAGTTAACGTTAAGGAAGAGCCGTTGTTCCGGACGAGCGCGAGGCGTTCTGGCAGTAGTACTGCGACCGGACGAGATATTGGCCAATGTACGGTGTGTGGCCTTAGGAACCACGTGGCAGAAAAATGTCGTTATAGGTTTTATAAGTGTCAAAAGTGTAATGAAAAGGGACATTTAAAAAAAATGTGCACTAAAAATATAAATCTTAATAAAATTCGGGTGGACACGCAGTCTGAGCCGAAAGATTTGGACGGTTGTGAAGAGAACTGTGAAGAGTGTCAACTTTTTAGTTTAAGGTGTGGTAACTATAATCCAATTTTGTTACCTGTTATTATTAACAGTACAGTTAATTTAAAAATGGAGTTAGACACAGGATCCAGTACTAGTGTTATATCAGATAGTTTATACAATACTGTTTTTCATAAGATACCGTTACAAAATTGTTTCATTAAAATTTGTTTTTATAATGGTCATAAAATCGTTCCACTGGGTTCTATTAATGTTAATGTAACCTATTTAAATCAAACAAGAAAAATTACATTTTATGTAATTAAAAACGGGGGCCCACCATTATTGGGTCGAGATTTCATGGTTAATTTTAATATAAGTTTAGTATCAGAAAATAATAAAATATCGGGAACTACCTGTAATGACACCGATATACAAAAGCTACTAAAGAATTTTAATAATTTATTTACAGAGGAATTGGGTTGCTTTAATCAATTTGAAGTAAAATTACAATTAAAAGAAGGGGCAAAACCAAAATTTTATAAAGCGAGACCTCTTCCATTTGCAATTAAAGATAAAGTAGAACTGGAAATAGCTAGATTAGTTCAAAATGGTATTTTGGTGCCTATTAATTATTCTGATTACGCAGCGCCCATTGTCCCAGTAGTTAAGCCAAATGGTAGCATACGGATTTGTGGTGATTACTCGATAACCGTTAACAATGACATTTTTGTAGACAAATATCCGTTGCCAAGGATTGAAGAAATTTTTGCTAAATTAGGAGGTGGTGAACGTTTTACTAAACTAGATTGTAGTCAGGCCTATACACAATTTAAACTAACAAAGGAGTCACAAAAACTAACTACGATTAACACTTCAAAAGGGTTATTTATGTATACTCGTTTAGTGTATGGGTTAGCAAATGCGCCGGCAATTTTCCAACGGGCTCTTGAAAATTTATTAGTGGGAATTGACGGTGTGTCAGTTTTTCTTGACGATATTTGTGTCACAGGTTCGAATAAAGAGGAACATTTAAATCGGTTGCAAGTAGTATTTGAACGGTTAAGTAATGCTGGGTTAAAATTACAAAAGAGTAAATGTGCATTTTTTGAAAAAAGTATTAAATATTTAGGCTATATTATTAATAGTGAAGGATTACATAAATGTCCAGAAAAAATAATTGCAGTTAATAACGCGCCGCCACCTACAAACTGTACCGAATTAAAGCGATTTCTTGGTATGGTAAATTATTATAGAAATTTTATATCGAACGCATCGACAGTACTAAGTCCGCTCCACGAATTATTACGTTCGTCCGCGCGCTGGGAATGGGGCGAAAAACAACAGTCGGCGTTTCAAAATATCAAGCGTGAGTTGACTTCCGAGCGAGTACTTGCTCATTTCGACCCAAACGCTAGTCTAGTATTAGCAGTTGACGCGAGTCCGGTAGGCCTAGGCGCAGTGTTATCTCAAGTCGGCTGTGATGGCGTCGAAAAGCCGTTAGCATTTGCCTCGAGATCGTTGACTGAAACGGAGCGGAATTATAGTCAGCTACATAAGGAAGCGACAGCAATAATTTTCGGTATTAAAAAATTTCATCAGTATTTATATGGTCGACGCGAACCTTTTATATTAAAAACTGATCATAAACCATTATTAGCAATATTTGGCAAAAAGAAAGGTATCACAGAAATGACCGCGGCTAGATTAATTCGTTACTCGATATTCCTATCAGCATATAATTATAAAATTCAATATATTAAAACAGACGATAATACAGTCGCGGATTATTTTTCTCGGTCGCCGATAAATAGCAGCTGTAGCGAAATAAACCACATTCACTCATATAGTATGTTAACAAACTCAGTACTATTAAATAATTTACCTATTACTTACAAACATATTCAATTAGCTACAAGTAAAGATAAAACGTTGAATATTGTAATGAAATATTTAATAAATGGCTGGCCGCGGAAAATTAAATGTAAAAAAATATTTCCTTATTTCTTATGTAAGAAAGACCTCGAGGTAGAAAACGGATGCTTATTAAGAGGACATAGGGTGGTTATTCCGTTGCAATATAGAGAAACATTACTTACGGAATTGCATAAAACGCATCAAGGCATTGTTAAAACTAAAAGTGCGGCGCGAGCGCGTATGTGGTGGCCCGGTATCGATAGGGACATAGAACAGATGATCGGCGCGTGCGCCGTGTGCGCTGCCGTGCGAGCGGACCCGCCCCGCGCGCCTCCCGCGCCGTGGCCGCAACCGGACGGCCCGTGGGAGCGTTTGCATATTGATTATTTTTCAATTAAAGATAAAATGTATTTGGTAGTAGTAGATGCGTTTAGTAAATGGATCGAATGCCTAGAAATGAGTTCGGGTACGTCGAGCAAATCCCTAATATATAAGCTTAAAATCATATTTTCGAGATTCGGGATGCCTCGTACGATTGTCTCGGATAACGATGTAAAGATCATTTCACAGGAATTTTCTGATTTTTGTTCGTCGAATGGTATCCAACATATAACAAGCCCAATTTACCATCCAAATAGTAATGGGCAAGCAGAAAACTCTGTTAGAATTGTTAAAAAGATGATTAAGTCAATTTTAAATTCATCTGTAAATGCAATAAATGAAAATTTATTAGAATACCTATATCAATACAGAAATTCAATTCATTCTGCTACCGGTGAAACCCCTGCTAAATTAATGCTAGGACGCGAGTTACGTAGTACATTAGACTGCATTAATCCTCCACGTAGTTCCTGTCAAGAACGGGGTACTGATACACAGGAAAAAAATAAGAAATGTCGTTCTTTTAATGTTGGTCAGTCAGTTTTGGTTAAATATTATAAAAATCGTAATCCGTACTGGGAAAAGGGAATAATTCAAAGCAGAATCGGACAGCGAATGTACACTGTAAAAATTCGGAGTCTTAACATTATTTGCAAGCGTCATATTGATCAAATACAACCAGATAAACATATAAAAGACGATATGGTTATACCAAGGCCGTTGCCACCACCAGTCGAACCTGCGGTTCAAGCGTTCCCATCTTCACATGAAGGGATTGAACAGGAGGAGAATAGGGAGTGCGTTAATAAGGAAAATTTAGAAACTTGGGAGGACGCGGTAGGTACAACGGAAGACGGAACGGAATTTTCTAATCTAAATGAACCTTCCACATCTGCGATTAGTAATGGTAATAGTAACGAGCTACCGAGTGAATCGTCACAAAACCGTTATGACCTACGACCTAGGAAAAACATTAATTATAAGATTTGAATATGTTATTGATTTATTTATAATATCCGGCTGTGTTTTTAAAAATTGTATATGTTTAGAAAATAATTAAAATGTAATTTACAGATTTTCGAAATAATGGCAAAGGAATGATGTATATGCGGCCACGCCCCTAAGTCGTGACCGCTAATTACGATCAGTAATAAAGTAACCACTGCTAAAGAACGTTGTCTTATTTATCCGCATACATATCAGAATCAAACCCACAACCTATCGCGTTTACAATCTAAATACCACATTGAACTACAAATTACACAGCTAAACTAAGCACAAATCGACCATTTGTAAATTACACGTATCAATGTCACCGCCGCGGCGTACCTACTTGGTACGTGCGCATGATGGCTGCGGTTTCGAAATTCACTTTGTAGGTTTATATTTAAATGATTTACATTTTTTTTTTAATAAAATGAGTATTTTTTTTAAATTCTGGTAAAACTTTGTTTGTACGGTCAACAGAATAAAAAGGTATATAAATAAATTAGTGTTGCCGATCGATAGTGGACTATCGATCGGATTTCGATATTCTATCGATAGTAAGTAGTCCGATAGAAGGGCTATCGATATTAAAATCGATAGTATCGATTAAAGAGATAGTATCGAAACTATCGATAGTTCTAAAGGGTACAATACTATCGGACAAATGCAATACTATCGATATTATCGATAGTATCGTATCTCCAAATCAGAAAGACATCGATACTATCGATAGTATCGATACTATTGAATTTCTAGGAAACGATAATATCGACAGTATCGATAGTATCGATACTATCGATTATTGTGAACTATCGATTGCTTGCTAATTTGCGATAGTATTGCTTATTATTTTCATGTGTAGTAACCAATCATTATGATATTAGAAACATCTTAGTTGAAGTACGTAACTAATTGCTTATTCATACGTAATTATAAATATAATAAAAACGTATTTTGTTCTTTTCATTTCATCTTGTAATTAAGCTTAAGAATCATACTCAATACTATCGTAAATTAGCATATAATCGATAGTACAAAATAATCGATGGTATCGATACTATAGATTTTATCGATACTATTGTATCCTAGACATTTAATAGTATCGATACTATCGATTGTATTGATTAATTTCCGATTAGGAGATACGATACTACAGATAGTATCGATAGTATTGCACTTAGCCGATTGTATTGTATTCTTTTAAACTATCGATAGAATTGATAGTATCGATAAGATCGATACTATCGATTGTTGTATCGATCGTATAGGCTTTTTTAGATTAAAACTATCGATCGCGAAACTATCGATAATTTGGCAACACTAAAATAAATACTTGAGGCTAGTCGTGGCGCAGGATCACAAGCGTCTAAAAGTAAATACAATTGTGGATTCGATTTCCGCTCCCGGAAATGAAATATTTGATATTTCATTTTCTCGCTTCTTTTTTGCCTTGCTACCAGCTTAAGCAAGGCAAAAAAAAACACAGAGTTGAATTCCACCACTAAACGCGCAATGCTTGTGTATTCGTCAGAAAGTAGAGAACAGAGTGTCTTAACACTTTGGGCGGGATACAGCGTGAATACGATACGGTAACAATCTTATGCATAAAACGTAATTTAATATAAACGTATTTTATTTATTTATCTTTAATAATATGACCAAAATGTTTTTCTTCTATATTTCTTCTTTTGTCATGTTTGTTTTGTTTTAAAACAAGAGGGTGAAGCTTGCTTGTTTCGTTTGTAAACACCTCCTCTATCATCGCTCGCTAAAATTCTAAAAAAATACTCTCTAGGGTTAAAAGTTTTGTTTTTGTATTATAGCACTTACGTTGGCGCATACACGACATAACTGCTGTACAATTTTTTATTTATTTTTATTTGTTTTTCACTTAATTACTAACTTCACGCTGTATCCAGCACACAGTAGAGTAGGCAGAGGGAACCGGTGAGCTATTAAGAAGATACTCCATCCCCATAAAGACACCGTACAAATAGTTTATAAGATCACTCACCAAAACTTATACATATATAGAATAATTAAAATATTATCTGTATTAATATATAATACACATAAAATATGAATAAATTAATTTTTAACAAAAAAACCGACTTAATTAACTTACCTAACTTAATTAACAGAATTAACTAACCGAAAAATACACTAAAAAGTGAAAAATAAATTTACTTAACATAAAGTAAAACGTAGGCACTTTGACTTCGTTAAACAAAAATAATTAAAAGAAAAAAATTATGATTTCAAAATTATAAAATTTTCTCGGTGTCAACTTAATGCAACAACAACCTTCCTACAATATCAAATTACTAAGCAAGTTTGTATTACTTCATATCGATTTCAAAACTATAAACAATGGATACGGTAAGCACAAGCTTTCAATTAAAAAAGAATCATTAAATCGGTTCACCCAGTCAAAAGTCTAAGTTAACAAACAAAAAAAAATTAAAAAAAACAGTCGAATCGATAACCTCCTTTTGTTACAGAAGTCGGTTAAAAATTAAAGAAAACACTTAACATATCAGCTAAAAGAACATTTAAATCTTCAACTACCCTCGTTAGCAATGTCACATTTTCCTGTTTATCCTTCTTACAACAATATAGATTTATTAATCAACCCCAGGTGTCTTTCCGCTATGGGGGTAAGTAAATAGAGTAGGTTTCTTATTAATAACAGTGAATTATGAATTCATTTCGAGAAAGTCGCGTATTTTACGCTGCGTGAAGCACTTTGTTGCAATCATAATGAAATGGAATAATATTTTAGAAATATGTTGTTAGTATAACGTCATATTTTTTTGTGATTTTACTTGTTATTTATTTACTAGATTGCATTTTATTAAACGTATAACAATCAAAAAAACCAAAAAATTGTCTGTCTCTCTTTTTGTTTATCTGTGACCAGCTGTGTCACAGACCAGCTCGATGATTTTTTTCGGGTTTACACTGAAAGATGAAATATGGTAAAGGGGTTATGGAGTTATATATATAGGACGGAAGTGTCAGCGCCACTTCAAATGAAACCACAGTTTTAACTACTCTATAAAAGCCTAATACAATAAAAAAATAGGATATAATAATAGTATAGGATGCTATTTATCCCAGAATTCCCATGACATCTGGAATTTTTTGACAGCAAAATCTATAAAAAGCTGAAAAGATTCAAATTAAAATATATTAATTATTATAATAGTATAGATAACTATACAAAAATAATAAATGTTTACTAAATACACCTAACCATCTAATATTAAATAAATATTTGTATAGTTCAAGCGCTATTCATAGTTAATACTCTAATTTCCTTAAAAAAAATATTTTTAATTAACAATGTAATAGAAAAATACAGTACTAACGTAAAACTTACATCCAATCCTTACATCTCCATACAAATACACTACCAAATGACAATCGACAGCAACAAGACAGGACACCCTCTGTAACAAACGCAAGACCTAGTTAGGAGAAACATCTAATTAAACGTGGCTGAACAAAAAGCTGACATTCCCTTTGATCAAACTGTAAAGGAATGAAAGTTAAGATCTCTGGAGTTCCATTGAAGTAAGGAGTTGGCAGTTCTCATTGTACTAATCTATATATTGGGAAATATATATATACACAAGAAGACAATGTAAGTGTTAGAGAAAAACGAATGGGTTTTGTTGTTGTAAAACTATTGGTTTTTAATCGGATTTGGCTTCTATTTATAGATTTATTTGATATATTTTATTGCAATATATATTTTTTATTTATATTTCTTTCTGAGACTAGTTGTGGCGCAGGAGCGTAAGGGTGCTATATAAACGTGACAGGTTCTGGATTCGATTCTGACTCGAGGAAATGAAATTTAATTTAATACTTTCATTTCTTCGCTCTGATATCCGGCGTTGAATTCCGCCAGAATTCGGAGGAAATGGGGAATAGAGTGTTAACACTAGGTTCCCTCTACTCTGCTGTGTGGGGGATACAGCAAGAAGCTAATTTATTTATTTTATTTACCAACTAGCGGCCTGCTCGCGGCTTTGCCCGCTTGAATTACATGATTATTCATTTAAGAAATATAGATATTACAAACAGCCTTAATTATTAATTAATTGATTTGGATAAGTACTCACGATATTCTTTGTAAAATAACTTATATTAGCTGCTGTATAGTTTTTAAATTGGTAACATATATTATTAGTTAAATATATAATTGGTATACAGAATATACATAGAAAGCACGTTTTTAGGCATTTTTATATAATCTATAAAATAATCAACATTTTCGGTCAAGTTCAAGTCGTACTCATGCCCCGAGAGTTTCGTACCAGTTTCATGAATATATACACCAAAAGCACCAAAAGAATAACTAATTAAGTTGTCATTTTGTATTAAATTAAGTACAGATTAAAATTTGTACCTAATGGTTTCCAACTTTTTTGGAATTTTTGTCTGTTTGTCTGTTTGTCTGTTTATGTGAACACGTATCACGTAAAAAGTATACAATAAATTTAAGCAACTTTTATACATAAAAATTACAAATAAATCAAAGTAGCTTTAAGTGTTTATTTATTGTAATCGCTTCACTCTATCAAAAGATATAAGTATTTAAGTTTTCAAGAAGTTAATATTTGAGATAGTAAAAAATCGATACAAGTAACGCTATCTACAAAAATAATAGATACTAACGAATCTTGATACTCTCTTTCATACACGTAACGCTATCACTAATTGCGATGGGATCTTAAACAGATGGCGCTGTGCATAAAAGAAAATATAGTTTGGAAAGGTTACCGCTACACTCTATCAAAAAATAATGTACTTAAAGTTTTAAAGATATTTATATTTGAAAAAAAAAAGAAACATACGCAATGATATCTATTGACTATATATCATAATGAATGTTGATAACGCATGACACATATTGTTGAGTTATTTAGTAGTAGTAGCAGCAGTAGTAGTAGTAGTAGTAGTAGTAGTTAGTTAATTACGTCATGTAAGTGTAATCTATACTTATAATAAATTTAACATAAACATAGTAGTATTTTTCTAACAATGTTCGAATGGTAACAGTTCAATTGTAAGTCTAAAAGAATGACTTTAGAAACGTCTTATTTACTTGACTGTTGATAAATTTACGTATTTTTAAAGTACAATTGTTCATAGTACTAACTATAAAGTAAACTACATTGAATTGTTGGTGAAGATTACCTTCGTAACAGTCTAGCTTAATTCGTAATTATTTAACACAGTGATAAAGAATGACTTAATATGCAAAGAAATATTTTGAATAGGTTCTTCAGTCCGTTCGTTCGTTATGTTATTAATACTTTTTTAAGAAACGTATAAAAAAATAACTTTTGGGAGCAACCTCTAAAAAACTGTGTCTCAAGAAAAAAATGCTCTGACACTGTTTATAAAAATATCCCGCAGTATTATTTCATAACTTACAAGCGACACGTACCGACATTGCACTATTGCACCTGTGTGTTGCATGTATGTATGTATGTATGTGTAAGGGTATTTTAGGGTACATACCTCAAAATTCTTATAAGATAACTTATATTAGCTGCTGTATAGTTTTTAAATTGGTAACATATATTATTAGTTAAATATATAATTGGTATACAGAATATACATAGAAAGCACGTTTTTAGGCATTTTTATATAATCTATAAAATAATCAACATTTTCGGTCAAGTTCAAGTCGTACTCATGCCCCGAGAGTTTCGTACCAGTTTCATGAATATATACACCAAAAGCACCAAAAGAATAACTAATTAAGTTGTCATTTTGTATTAAATTAAGTACAGATTAAAATTTGTACCTAATGGTTTTTTTCTATGACACAAATACAATAAATATTCAATTTTTGAAAAATAATTTTGGAATTTTCCTTTATACGTGCCGTAAATTTTAACTTCTTAACAAATTTCGTAATTGTATATCAACGGGAAGTACCTTATAGTCATGATAGAAAATGCGACAAAAACGAAGCATAAACCCTCATATTTCATCGTTATTTGATTGCGATGATTTAGAAGATAGATTTTTTGTGCTCTAAGGGAATATAGACTTGGACATTGAGGTATCTAACCTTTAACCGATCTTGTACAAAATAGTCTTGACAGACGGACAGATGAACAAACAACAAAGTTATCTTATAAGAATTTTGGGGTATGTACCCTAAAATACCCTTGGCACATACATACATGCAACAGGTGCAATAAATAGTGCAATGTCGGTACGTGTCGCTTGTAAGTTATGAAATAATATTGCGGGATATTTTTATAAACAGTGTCAGAGCATTTTTTTCAATTTTTTAGAGGTTGCTCCCAAAAGTTAAAGATTTTATACGTTTCTTAAAAAAATATTAATAACATAAACGAACGAACGGACTGAAGAACCTATTCAAAATATTTCTTTGAATATTAAGTCATTCTTTATCACTGTTATTTAACATAATTACGAATTAAGCTAGACTGTTACGAAGGTAATCTTCACCAACAATTCAATTTAGTTTACTTTGTAGTTAGTACTATGAACAATTGTACTTTAAAAATACGTAAATTTATCAACAGTCAAATAAATAAGACGTTTCTAAAGTCGTTCTTTTGGACTTACAATTGAACTGTAACCATTCGAACATTGTTAGAAAAATACTACTATGTTTATGTTAAATTTATTATAAGTATAGATTACACTTACATGACGTAATTAACGTTAAGCAGATAATAACTCAACAATATAATAACATTCATTATGATATGTAGTCAATAGATATCATTGCGTATGTTTCTTTTTTTTTTCAAATATAAATATCTTTAAAACTTTAAGTACATTATTTTTTGATAGAGTGTAACGGTAACCTTTCCAAACTATATATTTTTTATGTTTTTTATATTTATAATATATTTTACAGCGCCATCTATTTAAATCCATCGCAATTAGTGATAGCGTTACGTGTATGAAAGAGAGTATCAAGATTCGTTAGTACCTACTATTTTTGTCAATAGGTAGCGTTACTTGTATCGATTTTTTAATATCTCAAATATTAATTTCTTGAAAACTTAAATACTTATATCTTTTGATAGAGTGAAGCGATTACAATGAAATAAACACTAAAAGCTACTTTGATTTATTTGTAATTTTTATGTATAAAAGTTGCTTAAATTTATTGTGTACTTTTTACGTGATACGTGTTCACATAAACAGACAAACAGACAAACAGACAAAAATTCCAAAAATGTTGGAAATGGATTATGTTAATTATCCTTTAACACCCTGGCTAATTTTTTTTTAAATATTTTCAATGTACAGAAACAACTTTTCTACAGATTTATTATAAGCATAGATATATTTTTGACATTGGCTTACCTTCAAAAACATTTCTATCTTTCCCACTGATTTGGTATCGAAATTCCAATTGGACACCAAAAAAAAAAGTAAGATAAATAGCCTCAAAGTAAGCGAACATAATACCACAAAGAGTACTTGATTGTATCTAGTTCGTCCGAAATTCTAGTTAATCGTCTTATTTAGGCTATTTCCAAATAGATTTTCTAAGAATATCTGTCGGCGAAATTGCTTTATACAGTGTCTAATGACAAAAAAAATCTTTTTTCTTAGGATAAAGGAATTGTATGCTGTTTATTTATTTATATGTATAAGAAGTCTTTTGGCTGTCGTGGCGCAGAGGCACAAGGTGTGACTAACGCGACGTTTGTGGGTTCGATCCCTTCGGGGAAATGGATTGTTGTTAATTAACGTTTTTGTTCGTTCTGGCTTCAAGGCACAAAGCACGGTGATTTCCTGGAGAAGAAATTGGAGAATGGAGTGTCTTAACAATAGAGGAAACCGTGTGCTGGATACAGCGTAAAGCTGAAAGAAGAATGAGAGAATAGAGTGATAGGTTACTAAGTTGCTACCGAATCTGCTGTGAAAATAGGAAACTGATAAAATATTCAAAAGACGATTTTTTTTTATTTACATTTATTTTAAATAAGTGTTTTTTCCTTGGTTTGGTATAATACTATGAAAATTGTCGTTTTTATCATATTATAGGTAGGCGAAATCTTTGAAAAAAGAAAAATTAAAATCAATTTAATAAGAATTATTAGGAGGTTATCTATAGAGTAACTACAGAGTAAAAAATGTTTATAAGATATGTATGAAATCGATTCAAGTCTTACGTCGTTATTGTTTGTATAACATATTATTAACTCTGTATAACGTTCCTTAATTACACACCTAATATTGAATGGAGTGATGAGATCGATAGGAAACTAAACTGCTTAATTTTCTCTTTAGGTGTACTATGCTAATATTAATATTAATATTTATTATAGTTGCTTATAGTTCAGGTGATATAATATGTATGTATGACAAAACATGATCGTGATCGTAAATTGGTTTTTTTAGAGTGGTGAGACATTCCGTTCCCCACGCCAGTCCCCAGTTTTATATCTCGAGAATTTTGTTGTTTAAATATTTTTTCGTCCCTGAGGCCATGAAGACGCAAAAGCACTGACTGCAAAAGCGACGGTAGTGGATTCAGTGGATTGGATTGCCACTCCGGGGAATAAAATAACTAATACAACGGTACCAGATCAAAGATAGACCTAGACCTCGAACCCAAACCTGTGAAACTAGTATTACAACATTTCCGTTGCCCACTAAACTATTAAAATCATTTGTCAGAAGCTGTCCCAATCCGTAAATTTTAAACCTGATCCCAATATTATAATATATAAGTTATTTTCATTGCATTATCATTCAAAACGCGTACGTGCGTAGTAAAATTATAATTTAAACCTAATATAATCATTGACGAGATAATTAAACGCTGTACAATTAGCAAAATGTCGATTCGAGGCTAAGGATTCCTGAGAACATTCAAAATCTACATATTCAGCAGCATCCCATTTAAGGAACATTGGAACCCGTTGAGAAAATCTCTTAAGATGAGAGCACACTGTGGTATAATGCTTTCTGTATAGATTTACCTTTTAGTTTTGCTTTTATTGTTTAGTTGGTGTGCTGGTAAAATTTGGGGTATTTTGAACTGTTTTGGTGATTATGGGCTTAAAGTTTACTTAAACAATATTTACATTTGAAATTATGCAGTACTGGTACAACGTGTGGTTTTAAATTGATTGTTGTCGGTTCGATTCCTACTAGGAGGATTTTTTTAAAATATATTTTTATTTCATTGTCCTGGAAGAGGAAACGCGGAGTTGAGCTCCACCACTTAACATGCATTGTGCCGAATTAAAGAGGGTAACGGAGTGTTTTATCACTAAGTACTATCTATCTACCCTGCCATGCGAGAAAAAGCGACACGCTGATATACACGCACATATTCGCAAAGAACCCACAATCATCGCGCTTATAATCACCCACCACCTACTGCGCCACGACTGCCTCTACACCATAATAGGGCAGACCTTAGCTATAAAATCAAAATTCATACCGGTACTAAAGCTATATCGCCATTACAACGCTCATGCCCTTTACTGCGCTACAGACCTAAGAGATAATGCGGCACGTCCCAAGGAAACGTTATTTTAATTCTGTCTGGATATCAAAGCTAAGGAAATTATATCATTAAGTGTGATACAGAGTTGATTTGATTATCGCCATATTGGATCGTATCCGAATTATTTAGATATTCAATATCAATTATGTGAATATTGATTATATTTTTCTATTAAAATTGTTTTTATATAATAATGTAATACTTGCTAAATATTTTTTTTTTAGTTATAAAATGTAAAATTCTAATTTTTGAGTTTTTTAAAAGTTTTTAGAAATCATCGTCTTCGATATATACACTAGAATTTATATTATATTAATTAGTCAGTAGTTCAGTTAGTAAAAAATAAGCTTTATAAAGCTGGTATAGATAAGAAAACTTTAGAATAAATGAAAAAAAAGACTAACGTTATTTGAGAAAAACAATTTTTTTAGCCATTAAGGATTAAAATTTAAATATTATATATTATATTATAATAGAATTGAATATATACATATAAGTATAATATTTTTCTGATTGAGGCCAGTCGTGGGGGCAAATGTAGTGTAGTGTGGTTGTGGGTTCGACCCCCACTCGAGAGAATGAAGTATTTATTTACATTTATATTTTTATTTCTTCGCTCTGGTGTCGGAGCAAAGCGCGGCGTTGAGTTCCGCCTCCCAATACGCGATGCCTCCAGAACTCGGCAGAAAGTGGGGAGTGTCTTAACACTAGGTTCCCTCTGCCTACCTTGCTGTGTGCAGGATACAGCGTGAAGCTGATTAGATTTAATTTTGATTTTATGTATAATAATTTTTTTGATTTGAATTTACAATAAAAAAAAGAAAAAAAAATGTTTTAGAAATAAAAAAACCACGACTGTGATTCTACTTTCCATTCTAATTTCCTTCATAGGGGTGTAAAGTGTTTGTAGTACACGCTGTCCTATTTTGTCTAAGTAATTCGAAGACATTGTAGCGGTACAGCTAAAAGTCTGCTGTAAAAAATCCAACCTACGTATTATTGCTGCGAACATTTTTTGTTTTAGGTTTACGCTGTATCTCGTACATTGAAGGGTAAGTATAGGGAACCTACAAACCTAGTGTTAAAAGACCCCCTTCCCATTCTTCTTCCATTCGACTTCTATTCCCCACTTTCCGATGGATTCTGGAAGTATGTATTGCGTTTAGAGAGTCGGAACTATTAAATCGAACCCACAATCTGTCTAGCACGCTTTTACCCCTGCGCCACGACTAGCCTTCATAACTATACTAAACTATCTTTTGTGAACATGATAATTAAATAAGTTATGAACTAGAAAATGATTAAACCGTATGGAATTTTACAGAAAAGTAGCCCTTAAGCTTCGTTCCACCTGCATGTTTAATTAACTAGCTTTCTAATGAGGTAAGGGCTGTCTCCCAATTATATAGGATTAGCGGTTGTAAGTACTACGAGCTAAAGAGCTTAACAGGTTATAAAATAATAATGCATATAACTTTTTTTATATATTTTACAATTATTTTTAAACTTATTTTTAGGTTCCCGCTGTATCCCGCAATTAGTATAGACCCTCGTGACGCAGGAGCATAAGTGTGCGACTGTAAAAGCGATGGTTGTGGGTTCAATTCCCACTCAAGGAAATGAACATTTGCTATTTTTATTTCCTCGCTCTTATATTAAAGCAAAACTTGGTGTTGAGTTCCGCCACTCAATATACATCTCATATGCAATATCTTAGACGGAAGATGGGGAACAGAAGTGTTTGAATGGCGAACGGAGGTTCTTAACACTAGGTTCAAGGTTTGTTAACCTTGCTATGTGCAGGAATACAAAATTTAACGTACTTTAACGCCGCATTTTACATTTTACTTCAGTTTCAGTGGTTAAGCCAAGTGCAGTGTTTAGAATTGCCACTTAGTAAGTAAAAAAATTAAGTCTCTCAAATATTATTCGAAAATAATATTATTATCATAATGCATCAAGTGGAGGCCTACCGTGGCGCAGGGGTACAAAGTGTGACTGTAAAATCAACTGGTTGTGGGTTCGATCCGCACTCGAGGAAATGAAATATTTACTTACATTTATATTTTCATTTCTTCGCTCTGTTGTCGAGGCAAAGCGCAACTTTGAATTCCGCCACTCAACACGCAATGCCTAGCCTAGGTTCAAACCTAAAAAAAATACACAGAAGCATTCTATATAATTATTTCATGTAGATCAAAAATTAGCTGCACGCTGTATTCCGCACACGGCAGGGTAGGCAGAAGGAACCTAGTGTTACACCATTCCCCATTTTCCGCCGCTACTTTTCTGGAAGCATTGTGTGATGAGTGGCAGAATTCAACGCTGCGCTTTGCCTCGACTCCAGTGCTATATATAGTGTAAAGACAGTATATAGTGTAAAAACGCTCCGTTCCACACTTTCTGTTCAATTTTCAAGACTTGGCTGAAAAGTTGGATCTCAATGCTGCGCTATGTCTTGTTACAAGAGCGAAGAAATGAAAATAACTCTTCCGAATGGTAATCGAACCAGCAACCGTCGCATTAACCGTAGTGTTGCCGTTCCGCATAAGTCCATACTTAAAATACAGCCAATTAATTTAATTTTAGAGTAGATTCGCAGCAATTAAATTTGAAAATGGCAAACACTTTAAATAATTGAGGTGTTACCCGGACCAATGATTCTGTATAGAAATATTTGGAATAAATATGAAATACTACAATAATAAAAAAGCTTTAAATTTACGCTACGAACATATATAGCGTACATGTATGTATATATATAAAAAAAATATTGGAATTTCAGTTTTGAAAAATTCGCTTGAAATTGAGGCGCTACATAAAAGGCGGAACTCAACGCTGTTATTTCTTATTCTACTAAGCTATAGCATTTAATTACAAATAACTGGGTCACTGAACCATAAGCTATTTACAAAACTAAGGCACCACACCCGTATCTTCAAATGGCAGCGTTTTTCACATTATAACTAATTGATCAATTAGTCTACCAGCCGCACCTAAGCTATTGTATTTAACTAATATCGATATGAATCAGTAAAAA
Source organism: Heliconius himera (assembly GCA_021202915.1). Classification (NCBI taxonomy): domain Eukaryota; kingdom Metazoa; phylum Arthropoda; class Insecta; order Lepidoptera; family Nymphalidae; genus Heliconius; species Heliconius himera. The sequence continues at coordinate 417,603 of JAJHJA010000688.1, read as the reverse complement.
ACAATGTAAAGAAGAATATTAGTTAAAATCTAAAACTAAAAACAGTTCTCGATAAACTCGGTGGAAAGTGGAGAACGGAGTGTTTTAACACTGTGTTTTCTGCCTACCTGCAACATGTGGAATACTTATATGAAGCTGATAAAAAAATATTTGAAAATAAATGCTGGGTGATATGGAATTTGAAGCTGTTACTTCTAGTTACGGTGGTTCACTAGTTCAACGTGTACAAATATAGTCTACATTCATTAATATGCAATGTTGTTAATTAAAAACAATTTGTACAGATAATAAAATTGTAGTGTCGAAGCTGCACACTGAATATTTTATAAAAATGTATTCACATAGCCTGAAAGAAAAACAGCAAATATTGCTAAAAATATGTATACGAGGCTAGTCGTGGCGCAGGGGCATAGTGTGCCTGTAAATCGACTGGTTGTGGGTTCGATCCCCACTCGAGGAGATGAAATATTTATTTACATTTATATTTTCATTTCTTCGCTCTGGTGTCGAGGGGAAAACGCGACGTTGAGTTTCGCCACTCAACACGCAATGCCTCCAGAAATTGGCGGAAAGTGGGGAACAGAGTGTATTAACACTAGGCTCCCTCCTCCTACTCTGCTGTGTGCGGGATACAGCGTGAAGCTGAAAAAAAAAGTAAATATTTGTTTTTGTACCTATAAAATCTCGTAATATGTAATACTTTATAAAGAATATTTAGTTATTTTTTCAATAACTAAATATTCTTTGCAAAGTATGTATGTATTCTTTACAAGTAGTATCTTACATTTTATTAATATTCATTTGGATATAGTATACCGATTAGTTATGCTTTTACTAATCCTACCATGGAATAAAAAATATTTTTAGTTTAACTTTTGGCATTAACCTACTACCACTGCGTTCAGTAAGTTTCTAGCTGAACCATAATGGGCGACCCCAATATGGTTCAACTAGAAACTTATCCTGTTTATCTTGCCAAACAAATAATTATGATATGATAAACATTATTAAAATTACACGAGGATTTATTATACCGTTATCTACATATTTGGCAGAACTACCCTACTATCTATATATTATCCTAGTGTGAAAGTGACCTTACACACTCCATTTCATTTACGGCCTTGGCTAGATAGGGATAGGATAATGAGCCAAGGGTTGGCCTGATTACATTACCACATTTGAAACAGAGCAAACATAAATGGAAAGATTGAGACGTTTTCATTTATTTTGGGAACTGCCGTCCAAAAGACCGTAAGGTCTTTCCATTTTCAATAATGTAAATTGAAGTTAGAAATTACATTAATACTAAATTAGATTTCACATATTAAGTAAATTAAAAAAAAATCTCTTTCTATAAGTGTGTTATATGCAATTTTGATTTTTAGAACGTTTTAATATATTATTTGCTAGAGGGTGCTATGGAACCAAATGCTGACATGCTATAAGTTTCTATTTACTCTGAAGATTCTTTATCTTCAACATAGTAGGATAATAATAGCTTATAGCTATGTAAACATTTAAGAATATAGTTATTAAGGAACGCGTATTCAAATTCTGCAAAACTCGAATTTACTTACAAAATAATTCAATACAATTCCAAAGAACTGCCGTATACCGGAGTAATGTACATACATATTTAAGTCATATTACAAAATCTACAATTTGGCCAAGAATTTCGTAAAGGGTGTAGAAATAGGGCGAAATAATTGCTTCCCGTTCTCCTGACGCCTTGACGCCACTCATTCCTTTGTTTGACGTATAAATGCTTGGTAAGAATAACTTTGGCAAATTTGAGTGTCGAAAAGTTGTTTGTAAAATTTTTTTTTAATATGTTTTGCCTTTTTCATTTGTGATTCCGGTTTCGATTGTTTTCGATTCAACGACGTCGTTTGATCTCGATTTGTATTGTGTATTGTCTCGTATTTATTGAATATTTGTGTAAAATATTATGTAAATGTAATTTGGAATGAATGTGGAAGATCTTGAGAGTAAATTTTATTTTGAAATTAAGTTAATATATTTTTTATATGTTATTTACAGCTATATAATTATATGATGAGAAAATATTGTAGCGAAATTTTGAAATTTCTAAGTAAAGACACAAATTTTGGGTTCGATATCCAAATGTTTATATTATTTTTTTTCTCTGGTCTGATTGTTTTCAAATAAAACTTATTATTTTTTTAATGTCACGCAGTTTCTCGCACAAAGCACACTAGGAAGACGAAACTTAAGACTCAAAGTAAGACTCTCCATCCCCTCTTTTCAGTCAATTTCTGGAGACATTGTGTGTTGTCAACGCCTGCGCTTTGCCTCGACAACAGAGCGAAGAATATGAAAATATTATATATTATCCTCGTGTGGGAATCGAACCCACAATCTGTCGCGTTTACAGTCAACCTTTGTACCAATGCGGCATAACCTCAATCACTATTATGTATCTTTCACAAAAAGTTTCAGATAGTTTCTTGGGTGTAGGTTAAACAAAAGTCAAACACATTCATTTATATAACACAACGTCTTTTTTTAAAAGCATAAGCAAAAATAAAATCAGCGGCGACATAAAATAACAAGTTTTCTTTCGTCGCGTTAGAAACTTTTTTGCATTATTCATGGTCGTAAATTCTTCGTCCCCACATTTCACTGCTGCTTCCTTGTAACGGATTGTATCTTTGTGACGTGAGAGAGCTACGCTTTAGGAATGTGATATAATTCGTGATTATTTATTTATATATATTCGTCGTTCGTGTATATCGATTTAAAGTAAAAAACATCGATTTATACTAAGTGTATTTTTATTTGTTGAGGCCAGCCGTGGCGCAACGGCACAAAGTGTGACTGTAAAACGGACTGGTTCTGGGTTCGGTCACGACTCGAGGAGATGATATATTTATTTAAATTTATATTTCCATTTCTTCGTTCTGGTGTCGAGCCAAAAGCGCGGCGTTGAGTTCTGCCACTCAACACTCAATGCCTCCAGAATTCGCCAGAAAGTGAGGAACGGAATGTCTTAACACTAGGTTTCCTCTGCCAATTGTGCTGTGTACGTGATACAGCGTGAAGCTGTTTTTTTTTTTAAACTAAGTGTATGATGATACATGACAATGATGGTGTGGTTTTGAGTTCCATTCTATATTCAGAGGATTCTACGTATCAGAAGTATTAGGGCCACATAACTTCTCTGGTAAAAATAAGCATAGTATTAAATTCAGTCTACTAATATATGATGTCACAATCAACTCAGTGCTTTAGCACTAAAAAAATACATTTTGAAAGTTTCATTTTTTGCTGAACCTTCAATAAAATAAACATCGATAAAAATATAAATTATACAAGTACAGCTATTTTCAAGAAAGATTCTTCTACCTACTGATATATATTGACGTCATAAACATAGATTCGGTAAGTCAACGGCTAATTCTGAATGTGTTGCTAGTTAAAAAAAAAGATTGTTAAATATTATGTTATTTGACACCTTACAGAATTTCCTTTCTATTTATTTAACAATACATTGGTTGTAAACTTTTTTACTTATTTCCCTAGTTTCATATTATAAATAAATTTACCTTTATTTAAATGGAATAATAACTTTAAAAAACAAATTTAGATATTTCCCTAGTGAGATCAAATCCCACTTGAGAAAAAATTGGAAGTACAAGCGTCACGTTTTAAATGTGATTATTTTATTCGATTGCTTAATAATTGAGCTAATTACAGCCCAGCGAGTGGTTGTAAAAGCGACAGTTGGGGGTTCAATTTTCACTTTAAGGATTGAATAATTTTCGCGTCTTCATCCTAGTAATAAGACAAAGAGCGGCATAGCGCCATTCCGCCATTCAACAGGCAATGTCTGGGAAAGTGAGATACAGAGTGTCTGGTGTCTTAACACTATGTTTCGTATAAATCATGAAAGTAAGGAAAAAAGAAATAATAAATCTCATTAAGAATTCCTAAAATATGCAAAATTTATCAAACACACAACAAACGCTTAAATAGACTATGAAAAAAAATCTGGATCACTATTAACATAAAAATTAAGGCAGGCATGTAAAACAGATCGTCGAAACAAACCATGCGCATATATATTCAACAAAAGAATCAATTGTATTCGACTAGAACAGTAAAAATTCGAGTGTCCGCGCAACAAAAGTGGCGAGAAATTTTTCATAACTACAAAAAAAAATCCTTTCACAAATTCCGAATGTAAAAACATAAAAAGTTTAATCAAAATACCAGCAAGTGGAACGTGTGCGATACAATACAAGATAAACCTTCGAATTTATCACCGCGTATTTATGTCCCATACAAAGCTTCTTCCATCCGTTATCAGATCGAAGAATAAATAGAGCTTTGTGAATTGCGAAATATGACTTTGGGAGGTGGGATTTCGTGTGGTATACCCGTATGTCAAATTTTTGTACTTGTATTACTGAAATTGTTAAAGTGGTTTGTTCTAATTTCTTATAAAAACTTTTGGATATTATTTAGGTTTTTTTTTTTGGAAACTGTAAAGGTGCTATTGGAAGAAAATAAATATATTTTAAAAATATTCTTTAACCCTCCACCCGTCGCGCGTTCCGTTACTATAACCTGAATAAATAGTCACGTAGTCTTTAGAGATGCCAAAAATAAATACCAATCAATTGATATAATAAAAAAATTGTTGTTATAATTTTGAGGTATTTCATTTGGATAGGATTACATTGAAAGAAAAAATTAAATAAATTACAAATAAGGTGCTGATTAATACTGAGAAAGTAATAGACATATTATAACATTTTTTTCTTATATTTTTACAGTCTTGTTTAAATTGTTTTAACACAAAAGATAATTTATTTTTTTCATATATTTATTTGAGATCAATGAACCAAAGTAAAAACATAAAACCAGCAAATATAAAAAAATATATATAATTTCTATATCTCAAAGGGGCCCTAATAAGTTCTTTGGACATAATCAGTGCAATAGATTTGATATGATTTGGACAACTTTTTCCTTTGCTAAAGTAACAAATGGACATGAATTTCCTATCTTTGCATCTTAAACAACGGATGCAACATTTTGTCATAGGTGCCAACTGAGTTTCATCAGTGGACATGTCCTAAAGATAAATCGTCGTATACACTGCCTCAAATCAGGAGGTACCATCGTCACAGTTGCTCGTGACGGCAAGTAGTGCCGATATAGTTCAAATGTTAATGTTTTCAACAAAAGTTTCCGCTGGATCTATTTGGCTGGGTTCACAGATTCTCATATTAGAAAAGAATTCAATGCCCCATGTCGAGAATAATAAAAAGAAGTCGCAGTGGTCAACAGTAACAAACTCGACGTTACTGATGCAATAACTTGTTCATGATGAACATCTTCTTCATATTCTTCTTCAGACTTCGTATCATGTCCACTCACTTTATATATTATACTTATTATTTTGGTAACATCTCATTTTCACGTAATTTAATTATAAATGGAATCGTTGAATTTTCATCATATTTGAAAGTTATAAACGCTTGTAAATTAAATTATATTGTAATAAGTTTTAATTTAGTACCGAGAAATTTAAATATTATGTAAAACACATATTTAAACTTCTAAAGTACATTTCACGCTTCGGTTGCACAGTGAGTTTAACAAATACAGATTCACTTGTTTTCATAATAATACATAAAATGTACTATCCTGGAGGATTTTTTAGTTGTACGTTGTAACCCGCACGTAACAGGAAAGGCAGAGGGAATCTGGAAACCTAGTGTTAAAACACTCTGTTCCCATTATGATACTTCTGTTTCCCATTTTCAGCTGAATTTTTGAGGCATTGTGTATTGAGTTGCGGAACTCAACGCCGCGTTTTGCGTCAATAGCAGTGCGAAGGAATCAATATATTAAGCATTTCATTGCTCCGAGCGGGGACCGAACTTACAATCGTCCACTTACAATGTGGAGGAATTTATTAGTTTTTTAATGTTTCATTTTTGTAATGGACTTATTAATGATTTCGATATGCCTATTTCTAATTTAAAAAAGTAGAAAAGTAACAGTCAGCCTAATCTTTGGTTAAGCTATGACAAGATCAATGACTTATCCTGGGACGCGATAAAATCTATAATTTAAGCCTCGTTCAAATCGTCTAAGCTGTTACCTCTACGCCAAATGATCACATTTTTACAGACTATAAGAAAAAATATATTAATTATCTTGAGAACTAAAAGACAAAGGAAAAAAAATATTCGGACTGAATTATTAATATTTCCTCCCCATTCTTATAACACAAATCACAGCGTTGAGCTCCTCTACTTACTATGTAATATCATGAAATCGGATCAAAAACGGAGAACGTAGTAGCAATGTGCTCACATAGTAGCAGTAATAGTACATAAATAAAAACCATATAATTTACTATATACACACTCGAGGCCGTCGTGGCGCAGAGGCACAAGTGTAAGACTGTTGTAAGTTCGATCACCACTCGGGGCAATTATTATTTACAAATATTTTCATTTCTCCGCTCTGGTACGAAGGACAAAGCGCAGCGTTGAGTTCCGCCACACGCAATGCCTCAAAAATTCAGCGGAAAGTAGGGAGCCGAGTGTCTTAACATTTGATTCCTTTTGCCTTCCCTCCTATATGTGGGATACAGAGTGTACCTAAAAAATTACCAACACACACACACACACACATATATATATATATATATACTTACTTATACAAGTGTATGAATTTAATTTGTTTAACAAACTCCGACGAATGTGTACTTTGGAAGCACGAGTGGACGACGAGGGCTTTACATGACTACAAAGATGTTTTAATGCAGAGATAAATTATTTGAATATTATATTTTATTAACCGGCTGCGGTGAAGCCAGAAAAGAGGTTATGTTTTAGTGCGTATGCATATATGTTCGTTCTTTTGTTCCCTTGTAACTTTTAAACCAATGAGCTGATTTTGATAAATGAGCTGATTTGATACTGTTTTGTTTTATGGCGTTAGTGATACTGGATATATTAATTTAGCTTATGCAGTGGGGCTTGGTCCCGTTAAGACATTTGCTTTTCCCACTTTCGACCGAATTCTGGTGGCTTTATATGTTGAGTGGCGGAGCTAAACGTCGCGCGCTGCCTCGTCCCGAACGAAAAAATGAAAATATTAAATATTTAATTTCCTCGGGTGAGAATCGAATCTATAACCTGTTGTATTTACAGTCACACGCTTGTGCTCCTGCGTCATAATGGGCCTCAAATCAATTCTAATTGTACTATTTGCTCCCACTATTAAAGTTTTGACTATAAACAAATATATCATTGTGTTAATTTCCTTGAGGCCAGTCGTGGCGCAGCGGCACAAAATGTTGTGGGTTGTGGGTTCTATCTTCGTTCGAGGAGATGAAATATTTACTTAAATTTATATTTCCATTTCTTCGCTCTGGTGTCGAGGCTAAGCGCGGCGTTGAGTTCTGCCACTCAACACGCATTGCTCCCAAAATTCGGCAGAAAGTGGGGAACGGAGTGTCTTAACACTAGGTTCCCTCTGCCTTCCCTGCTGTGTGCGGGCTACAGCGTGAAGCTGATTTATTTTAATCCTTATCTTTTTTTGACTGATTTCATCAAATCAGTCAAAAAAATTGGCGAAATGTTCGTGATGTAATATCGCAGGCTTACTATGTTCGTAAAACCTTATACTGTGTCGTAAAGCTTAATGGTTGAGCCCATAACTTCATTTAATATGAGATAGGTCTGCATTTCGGTCTAGATTGCTAAATTTTAGGCTATTTCCTTTGAAAATAGAATTTTAGCTAGTGCATTTAATAGTTACAGCCTAGATATTTTTTTATGTCTTTATTTTTTTAAGCTCTAGCATATAACAGGGTAAGCAGAGGGAAGTTAGTGTTAATACGGAGTATGTTCCTCATTTTGTCCTAATTTCAGGAATATTACAGAGCGGCGTAACTGAACGCCGCATTTTATATTTTTAAAAGTTACGAAATAAAAATATTTTATTTATTTTAACAGGGATTCGTATCCACAACCATTGCGTTTAGTCATTTGCTGTGCCGCTACACTATGACGGCTTTTATTTATTTTTTATATTTTTCTTATATAAATATTTGTATGTATGTACGTATGTATGTTTAATATCCTGATTCGGTTTTAGTAGTTAAATCAATATATGACGTTGCCCTATTTCAGTCGTATAGTAACACTAAATTTAATTTGGATTTCCAGTTAACTTCATCATAGCTGAGTTGGTATTTGTTTGGCTTTACGGTGAAGTAGCTACGTTTGACTCTTGCTTGTGGTAAAATTCATAATATAACCTTCTTGAAGATTCTAATAGGATAAATGTATTTAAAAAGTTGTTTTATCATATTTATATATTTTTTTAGCGTCCCGCTCTATCCCACATACAGCAGAATAGGTAGTGGGAACCTGGGAAGTTTAAGATACTCCGTTCCCATTAAGTCACTTCCATTCCTGACTTTCCACCGAAAAGAAGCACTGCGTGTTGAGTGACGGAACTCAACACCGTAAACTTATTACTACTACTATATACTATTATAAAACATAATATGTTGTGGCTTTACAAGGTAGTCTTTCTAGGTTCGATTACAGACCTTGCAAAACAAAAATTAAGTAAAGATATAATTGGTGTATGATTAATACCCTGGCTTACTCCGGGAGCTTCTTAATTATGACCGCAGCTGTATTTCAGTTGAAACGTATGACTAAATTTAATTTGAAATTCTAGCTAGATCACTAACTAATGGTTACGTTGGTTAAATAATATTTACATCAAATATATCCTGTGGGAAATAAATTTTGGTTCTTTTGTCTTTGTTAGCATTTTATTTTATTTATATTCATACATTTACACTATAAACTATTTTGAAACAGAGTATTCTTTAGGGCGAAATTATAAGTGAAGTAGTCACTCCGTTGCGCTTCGTTCAAAGTAGTTGTTGCCAGTAAGAACCTTGTGTCAAGACACTCTTTACATCGTAATTGCGGTTTGAGTGGCAGAACTCAATACTGTTTGCGTTTTATTAAAACGAGGAATGAAAATTCACTTAAATATTATTAATTTAATTGAATTGTCCTGATCCAGTGGCACAATGATGTGACTGTCAAAGGCGACAGGTTTTAGGTTTCATTTCCACTCCAGGAAATATTTAATATTTTCATTTTTTCGCTCTACTAACGAAGCAAAGTGCGGCATTGAGTTTCGCCACTCAACACGCAATGTCTCAGAATTCAGCGAAAAATGGGGAACGCCAGTATCTAAACGAGAGCGCAGTATCTTAACACTAGGTTCCTAGGTTACCTCTACCTATCCTGTCATGTGCGGGATACAGCGTGAAGCTAAAAAAATACACGAGAGCGTTCTATTCTTTCAAAGTCATACATTTTCTATGTATAGGAGAATCGTTTTCATTCGGACTAAGCCGAGTCTGATAGTACGACAATAAAATCTTTTTTTTTTATCTTTCATATAACTTGTTATATTTGTTAGTATTCTAACGCAGCGGCAAGTCTCCGATTGAAATATGATGATTCTAGGTTTCTTTTTTCTAAACGTTTATATTTAAATTAATTTTTATTATTTCGATAACTTAAGAATTGTAATTCAATATTCAATGTTAGTAAAAATATATATGGTACCACGACTAAGCGTGGCGTTGAATTCCGCCACTCAACGACCAATATCTCGAAAAAGAGTAGGACGTGGGAAAAATAGTTAACACTAGGTTCCTTTTGCCAACCGTGCTATGCGAAAAAAAGCGGAAAGCTGTTTTTTTTACATAAATTTTTACACCCACGTATACTAATATTGTTATTGTAATAAAATAATGCAACACGAAAACCTCTGCACTGTGGAGTGTATGTTTAATACAATTTAAATATGCAGGTCGCGTTTACCATACCTTTTGTCATGCTAAGTGAAGAATACCAACAAATATTGTGAAATTTTTGTATTTATAATGTAGAAACTATATTTTTAATTTATTGGGGCTTCATTTTAATTATTTTTGAGAACATAAAAAGTTTTTTTTTAACATAAGCGTGTGACTGTAAGGACATCAGCCCGTTGTTGCCTGTTTATTTTATTTGATATATATATTAGGCCACTACAAGCACTTTTGAATCGTCAAGTTTCATAGAGATGTCAGTAGTGTCAGTCATATATGACTACCACAGGCTCAAAAGGCAGTATCTCTGTGAAGTTTCATTTATATATGGCATTGTAATATGTTTGCTTGTTTGTCTATCTCTATAAACAGAATAAAGTGCTTACATAAATATGCAATACGGAATTTTTACGGAGAAATAGTGATATTAGAATCAAGTTTCATATGTCTAATCTGCTATTCGGAAAATAGCAAAATAAAATATCATAAAAAAACACAAAATCAACTCAATACCTGTAGTTTATGAACTATTGTACTTAATTATACTTAAATAATATACATTTATTACACTTAAATGATATTTTTTTAATCAATAATTCATTTAGTTTTAGGACTGTTTCTACGTCTCCAATTTAGAAACTATTTCTATATTATTTCACAAATTCATTATTACATTTATTCCTCTATAAAATCGTTTTAAAAATTGTTTAGATATATAGAAAGAAATATTATATCCTTGAGGCCAGTCTTGGTGCATGCAGACTGACTGGGTAACTGTAAAATCGACTGGTTGTGGGTTCGATCGCCACTCGAGGAAGTGAAATATTTACATTTACATTTATATTTCTATTTCTTCGCTCTGGTGTCGAGACAAAGCGCTGCACTCAACACAAAAAGCGTCCAAAACTCGGCGGAAAATGGGGAACGGAGTGTCTTAAGACTAGATTCCCTCTGCCTACCCTGCTGTATGCGGGATACAGCGTGAAGCTGATTTAATTTTATTTTTGTTAATTTATTATATCCTTATAAATTCATATGACAACATTATAATCTCAACTAATCAACAATATCTCGAATATCTTCTCATATAATAGCGTGACGTTTCTAACAGTATATTATAGCTTCGAGTAGATCCTAATTGCTCTACTTGCAGCTAAGGTTTATAGGAGTGTTTACATCCACTAATACTATTGTCAAGTGAGTCAAGCCTCATTTACAACAGGCTTAAGTTCCTGTTTACTATAATTTTATGTCATATATGACATGTGTGTTGGTCTTTGTGTATTATGTTTGCTATTTAATAATAACACCATATAGAACATTTGATAGAAAGTGCAATGGTTGTGGGTTCGATTCTTAAGAGGAATGATTGTGTTTAAATTATTGATTTTTTTATAGGTCATTGGAGTTTTTATAATTTTTGTATTGCTAGATGAGGCCAGTCATGGCGCAGCGTCATAAGCGTGCGACTGTAAACACGACAGCTTGTGGGTTCGATTCACACTTGGGATAGTGAAATATTTAATATATTTATTTCCTTGCTCTCGTTGTTACTAGACAAAGCGCGATGAAAAGCACGCAATGCCTCGAGAATTCGACGGAAAATGGTGAACGGAAATGCTGTAATGGTAATGAAGTAACTAAACATTAGGTTCCCAGGTTCCCTATGCATACCTGTCATGTGCGGGCTCCAGCGTGAACCTATAAAATATATAGGTAAGAAAACCTGGCGACAAGTTTTGCCACTGTCTCTTCGTCTAACTCAATTTATCGAAAAGCATAGAACGATATATATACATATATTACCACAGGGTACTCCCTACTTACTCTGCTATGTTGAAAAAATATCAAAACTAAAAAATAAAGTATATGCTTAAAATAATTTCTATTTTAACTGCTATTTATATTATAAATGGCAATTTAGTCAAACATTAAGAGAAACTCTTACCAAAATCAAATAAAAACATTACTCCAGCGTTCCCATTCCGTAGCCACCTTAAGTTTTATCCAAAACAAGCAAGTCATGAAATCGTAAACAAACTTCGCAATTCAAAGCGAAGCAACGGAAACGGGAATTAGAACAAGACATTGCAATATATATTTACATAAAATTACAAAGTTTAAATATCTAAGTTGAACTTTTCAAAGCTATTTCTAAATTAGCTGAGACGTTAAGGGATTGTCACAATAGTCCTAACGGTTGAATATTAAGTAAAAATAAATGGTCCTACAAAATTTTGATGTTTCTGCTTCTGATAGCCCTAATGGAGTTGGAAAAGTTTTAGGCATTTTAACTCTATGCCTGATATTAAATTTTTGGTTATGGTTGCGTAAAAAATATAGTTTATTGGAAAATATTTTTTTTAGAAAACCTGTTTGTTAACTAAGTCATTCCATAATTTCAATGTGAACGTATTCTTTGTTATTAATTACATTATATAAAAATCTTAAATATTTTGAGGCCGGTCGTGGCGCAGCGGCACGAGGTGTGACTGCAAAACCGACTGGTTGTGGGTTCGATCCCCACTCGAGGAGATGAAATATTTACTTAAATTTATATTTCCATTTCTTCGCTCTGGTGTCGAGGTTAAGCGCGGCGTTGAATTCTGCCACTCAACACGCAATGCCTCCAGAATTCGGCAGAAAATGGGGAACGGAGTGTCTTAACTCTAAGTTCCCTCTGCCTACCCTGCTGTGTGCGGTATATAGCGTGAAACTAATTTATTTTTTTTTTTTTTTTAAATATTACGATTAAGATTCCTTTATATATGAAATACATACATAATTTTACTCAAAAACTCATAAGACTGCTTTTATAATTATAATTTCAACAGTGATGCCGGTCTGCTGCAGAGGCACAAGAGTGTGGCTGTAAGGCAACGGTTCTGGCCTCGATTCCCACTCAGTTATTACTTATTGATATTTTGATTTCTTCGCTGGTGCCGAGGTAAACTATGGCGTTGAGTTTCGCTACTGAACACGCAATGCCTCGATAATTCGGCAGAAAGTAGGAAACAGAGTATTTTAACACTAGGTTCCCTTTTACTATCTTGTTATATACAAATAACATATAGTTATATACAAAGCAAAATAGTTCAAGTTTCCATTAAGAGAAACCAATAAAAAAACATCTAAAAATCAATAAAGCAACAGGTGTATATAAACTTTTTGTGCAATAAAGGAATAGCGTAAAAAAAAAGATTAGACGACAAACAACCCAGATACGAATACGAACGTATACAGAACAGAATCGGTTATTCGAATGAGACTAAGTAAGCAATGGAGCCAATACGAATTTATTTTTCCCAACCAAATAGATGTCATGTTTCAGCATTCATTACAATTTATGGGCAAATCGGCTTTTTATCTATCGCCGGTATGCTTTATCGGTTCGGCTTGTTCCAAAATGTGATCGTAAATGGGTGGGTGCAGATTTCTTTGTACTTTTGGATGGGTTTTATCTTTTTTTTTTGCCGTGGGAAAGGAAAAGAGATGATGATTGTCTGAAATGTTGGTAGTACTGATAAGGGGCTTATTTTTAATGATAGCGTATCCAGTTCTGTTTTTGTAGATTTTGGAGATATTATTTATAATGTGTATTTGTTTATTGATATAGTTAAAATGCTTAGATTATTTTGTACAGGTAAAGGTAAAAGATGGTACGGTCCCCATTGTTAGTTTAAATTTAATTTCGTAGATTTATATTATTTGTACTTAGCGTTTTGGACATAATACATCATGGGATTTAAAAAAAAAATTAAATCAGCTTCACGATGTATCCCGGGTACAGAAGGGTAGGCAGAGGGAAACTCTAGTGTTAAAACTCTCCATTCTCAACTTTTCGCTGAATTTTTCGAGGCATTGCCTGATGAGTGGCGGAACTCAACGCTGCACTTTTTGAGGATGGGGATTGATTCCACAACCATCACTTTACAGTCACACTCTTATGCCCCTGCGCCATAACGGCCTCTTACTACTGTTTAAAATGTACGCAAAATGAACAACGCAGTGGTTTATATAGAATGGATCTCTGATATGCTAATACACTATACTAATACACTATATACACTGCGTCAATAACATCAATCAAATTATAAATAAAATTAAAATACCACCAACAAGAATAGTATATTTTTAATAGATATTAAGAGTATAATAAGAAATCGTCTCACCTGCTATCTCGTTTGAAACGACCCTAATTTACCCTTTTGTTCTCTAAAGTTCAGGTCAAGGCTATCTATAGCTTGTCTATAAAGCATATAAGACATAAATAAATCTATATTATAGCTTATAGCCGTGGAAGATTACTATTCCAGATTTAATTTTATGAATGTGTATGCAAGATAAAGTTCATATTGTAATGGAATTTAAAAATTTCTGATTGTGTACACCATTGTTATAGTTTTGATCCTTATTCAAAGAAAAATGTATATGTTAAATAATTTGAACGTAACGGTATTTCAACCCGCGTCTCTTGGAAACCGCCCAAGCATTCTCAACAAGTAAGCCGTATGTTCTTATCGGACTACGTCGAAATTCTTATATGTTTGTTACAACTTATTTATCTTGCTAGTAGTAACTTTGCAGGGAGATCTTAAGATTTTTTTTTTTATTTATATGTGGGGAACGGAGTGTTTTAACACTAGATTCCTTCTGCCTACCCTGCTGTGTGCGGAATACAGCGTGAAGCTGGTTATTATTATTTAAGTTATTTTCTTATAGTTCGAATAGTCTAGGTGTAGCATTTGGGTTAGCCCCTTTTCCGATATATCTAATAATAACCAAAATTGAAAAGCGTAGGGACCGACCACAATATTTTCGATAAGATTCATACAGATAAGTTAAGAAATTAGATATTTTGAACTCGAAATTTCTATTTACTAATATACGTACCCATTAACAAATTTAATTATGCAACATATTCAACGATTAGTATACCATCAGCTAAATATTTCAAGCTGCCAACGACTCTAATACGAGAAGATAACTTAAGCCACTTAAGCGACGCCATCGTAACACAGTTGAAAAGTCTCTTTCTCTTGCTTGCATCGGTTTTTTTAATTTTTAATTTTAACTGGATACTGCCGACAAGTGGAAGTAAAATGTTCTAAATTATTAGCTATATAAGTATTTTATTTGTTACTTAAATTATGCTTAGATTTGATAGATATATAGAATCTGTACGTATTGGTTGGAATGGTTATTAGTGGCACTTTTGTGCAGTAAAATAATCAATATTTTAAATGCTTTCTGCGCAATTTAGATGAGCTTTTTGTAAAATACGTACTAATTGAATCCAGATTTAGAGAAAAAAGGATAAAAAAGGAATATTTTGTGGAAATTAAGTGTTTAACCTACACCATACAAAACAAGTATTATAATATGACACGATGGAGAATTCAATTCCAACGAAATATCGAATCGTATAATATATTTAAAGTACACAATAAAGATAATAAAAATATAATAAAATTGTAGGCAAAAACCTTAATTGGCTCCAATTGTCCTTGTTTCTCCATCTTACATTTGATTTTCTCGTCTACAGCTAGCTAGGGGACACGTGTTATTTCACCAATTTGACTAAAACGTCCAAATACGCCTGTAACTAAACTAGCAAAGTTAACCAAACCCAAAATAGTATCCAAATGGAATTGGGTTAGACATTGTACTTAGTAACAATAAGGTCTATTCATGAGGCCGTACGGTAATTGATTCAATGGCTCTGATATTACGTCAATTGGTACGCAGTAATGGCTGTATACGATTGATTTTGGTGTAGAATTGTTAGGTTACCTTGTTGTATAATTTGGTTTAGTTTGTAGTTGTGAAATTTTTTTACGCTTTGTAGCTTACATATAGCAGGATAGGCAGAGCAACGTTAGTGTTAAGACAGTCCGTTGTCCACGAACCGATCAATTTTCAAGACATTGTATGTTGATGTTTCTAAGTAATGAAAATAGTTCATTCCCTCGAGTTGGAATAGAATCTACTTATGTCGCTTACAGTCAGCTTATAGTGACATCGCGCCACTACGCTCTACGTTCAAAATTCCGTATTAACTTCGATGTAATTGAATTGTTTTCACAAAGCATTCCTGGTATAAACTGGGATATGGGAAAATGGAGTTATCCAACCTCGTACTACTGAGCTTAGACATCAGTTCTACATTAGATTGTTTCAACTTTTGAGGACAATATTTAATAGATGCCAAGAACTCCTTGAAGTGTCTTAAATCTTCTCGAAATACCTGAAGGTTAAGGTCAACAAAATAACCATATAGGAGTTGCGTTTTTTCTTTGAGATACGAAACTCTTAATACTAAAAATATCAGGCAATGTCACCTATACTTTGAGTAACAGTAAGTTAATAACTTAAAGTTATTTATCTCCACATATTGTTGTTGTTTTTTCTATACTAATTGATGGTCAGAAAATGTGTTCTATAAAACTAATTAAAAATTTACAAACTGAGACAATTTAAATTGAAACAATAATTGAAAAAAAATAATATTTACTATTTTATATGTAAGTACGTTCTTGTCTTCATTTAATAAATGGTTAATTGTATTTTAAAGAAATATTTTAAAGGTAGTTAACAACGTGTAAAGATGCATTCTACTGACGCCACAAACGCGTGGTAACAAACAATAGAGTTTAATATATTTGCTGAGTTAACTATTTTCAATAATATACATTTTTAATTAATATTCTTTGTCTTCAACTTACTCTGACACAGAAAGGTTCTTTGTAAAATTAAATAAATTATTTTTTTAAAAAGCCTTTTTCTCGCCTGCGTAATTTAACTAGGTACTGATTTTTTTATTGTAATCAAGCTTCTAAATCTAAAGACTTAAAAATATTTCAAAATGATAAAAGTAATGGAATTTATCAAAAACTTGATTTGATGAAGATGAAGACTTTAGACTTTTAGATTTAGTCTACTGTAACTTATATTTGTCGTCTAAGTTGACTATTTTACGGTAGTTTTATTTTACGATGTTACTGACAGACTGAATTGTGTATATACTTCTGAATTCAAATCTCAATTAAGAGATTTTTTTAATGATTAAAAAACTTATATCCACCTATACGTAGGCAAGTCGTGGCGCAGGGGTACAAAGTGTGACTGTAAAATCGACTGATTGTGGGTTTGATCGCCACTTGAGTAAATGAAATATTTATTTACATTTATATTTTCATTTCTCCGCTCTGGTGTCGAGGAAAAGCGCGGCGTTAAGTGCCACCACTCAACACACAATACCTCCAGAACTTGGCGGAAAATGGAGAACGGAGTGTCTTAACACTAGGTTCCCTCTGCCTAAACTGCTGTGTGCGGGATGCAACTTGAAGCCGATTTAATTTTTTTTTCATTTATATGTAGGTATATATTCAAACGTCCCTATAGACTGTGACTGTATTATCAGCAAACTGACCAACCAGACAGTCGTAAATAAGAATTACATTACAATTCAGCTTTTATTATCTTGTTCTAAAATAATGATTTATTAGAAATTTTGAATGCAAATTACAATTAACGAATCAGTCCCTCAGGCCTGAAACAAATTTTAGTGAAGACTGTAGACTTCAGTATATACGAGCACCTACCTACCTATAGGTATAGTAAATGCCTTAGAAGTTACACGAATTCCTAAGATTAATTTTATTTGGTACGCAGTTTCCATTCCATTATTCACAAAGGAGGAATTATAACAAAAATTTACATTCTGTCCAAAATTTTTTGTCATTGTTATAGAATATTCTTGTATAGGATTTCTTTATTTTGAAAGTTACTGTTTCATTTATTAGTGATATTGACTAAGCAATCGCTTAGTTCATTCTCTGAATCTGGTTCGTTTTCTTAGTAATATGGTTGCTGAATTAGTGATTAGGGCAATACATACCACACATTTTTGATAAATTTTTTTAGTCTTTTAACATAAAATATAGAACATAATGTTTTTTTTACAGCTTTACCTTGCTATATGCAAGATACCGGATATGGTACGTTTAAGACATTCCGTTTGCCACCTTCCGCTGAATTCTCGAGGCATAGCGTGAAAATTAAGGGTCTTAACACTTTTTTAACAATTATAAATAGTATTTATGACTATAGGCAAAATGCTTAGTTAAAATATGTATGGTCTAGTCATCACCTGCAAATTTGTTTGCGTGGACCTAAAGACGTAAAATGGAAAATCTCATTTTACTGTTCCCATATACATTTCAAAAACTTATTCTTAGTGCTCCACTGCACTTTCTAACCTATCTACATACGAGTACCTAATATCAATTTTCTAAGTCAAGTAGTTTCTTTTATGCGTTGTCTATCAATCAATCAACAACAGAATTTTATTTTATATTCAAATATCATTCCTATAAAAAAATATGATTAAAATTGTAATACCCTACATAGTGGTAATAATATTATGATATATTATATTCTCAATTTCATTTGGAAACCATTTTTATGCCGTTTTGCTTTTCCCATAGGAACTTATAGTGTAATTAAGATAAGAAGTGCCATAAATATATCACTGTCATACTCTATCTCTCTTGCACCCGGGAGATACATTTGTATGTAATAGAAGAAAATGAATATTTTGTTTTAAATAATATTTAATACTAGTGATCCGCTCGCGGCTGCGCTGGCTTGAACTATACAATTATTTGCTTACTAATCTGAATTACTTTATATAATTATTTTTAAGGCATTATCCATACATTGAAAATTAAAGTCTCAACATATCAACCAAACAGGAAAAGGAGACTGAATCGATTGTATACATTCTTGGGACCAGAATATAAAGATGAAAATGTTATGATTTAATAGATTCAGTACATCATTCCCGGAAAACTCTGTCAGTTTTGACAATCTGAAAAAAATCTGAGCTATTAGATATTTGGTAAAGTGAGACCAAGTTCTCAGAAAAAAAAAGTGGAAAAAGAAGCTGTAGTCGTTGAAAGTATCAAACAAACGGGAAAGTGCTCAAAACGCATCGAAGCGAAAAAAACGAATGAAGCCAATAATGTAAAAGGTATTAGACAACGTGTCAATGTCAATCAGCTGTCACATCTTTCATTAAAAAAAATATGATCGATTTTAATCGATTTAAATGGAGTTCTTTTTGTTTTTTTTTTGTCAATTCATTGATATTTTTTTTATTTATACTGTAATTATACAGAGTGTTTTTGTCAGCACCACTTTAAATGAAACCACAGTTTCAACTACTCTATAAAAGTCTAATATAATTAGTTTTTTATTCCAAAAATGAAAAAGTTATTTTTTCAAACAAATGGAATAATAAAATTATCGTTGTAAAATAAAACGCCATTTGTCAACGCACGCACGCAGACACCTATCAAAAGAAAACCTCCTCATTCTGACATCGAGTCGTAGGTACAATACCTACGACTTTTATTATTACACTCGGAGGAATAAATCATTTTTTTTTAAGACAGAATTCAGCGTTCCTCCACTCAACTAGCAATATGTCGAAAATTACGCGTAAATACAAAACGGAGTGTCTCAATACTCCCGTTTCCCTCACAGAATTTCTTCTACATAATATTAAAATCATCTCAGAACTAAAGTCACGCCAACCATTAATTTTCTCTCCTGCATCTGTAGACAAGGGTCGGTCTCAATTTCGGTGATAAATCAACATAACGATAGCGACGCGTCCGTGAAACGGAACGTTTGGACACTAAATCCGGGGATAAGATGACCCGGCACTTCTTCCAGGCGATTTATTTGAATTTTTAAAATGTAATTCTTTTTGGTTTATGATTAACAAGAGTTTTTTTTTAGAAAATTGATAGGGAAAAATGTTCATTCAATTCCCTCTCAGAGGAATCAATTGTTTTCATTCCATCTCTCTAGCAAGAAGACAAAGTGCGACGTTAAGTTACGCTACTTAACACGCAATGTCTTGTTGATTAGAAAGTGGAGAACGGAGTGTCTTAGCACAAAGTTGCTTGTGACTGTCTAAGCTCCTAAACCTAATCCTATAAACGGGATAAAGCGTGAAGCTTTTTTTTTCATGAAGTTTTCTTCATGCTTTATTCTTTTTAATGTCGGTCTAAAACACACCTTTCACATGTTTGTATAATTATTATTTTTTTCGGGTATAAAAATACATAATATTTCATTTATATCGCACCTCATATTCCGTCGCTCTCCACTATTCTAATGAAACGCGGGCTTTAATGAAATTAGCATATTATAAAATTAAATATGTCCCACGAAGCATAATAATTATGTAGGAATATATATTTTGCCATATTTTCTAGTCACGAACATAACTTAGCTCCTAGTAAAATTTAAGTTGAAAGTAAGTAACGCTGCCGTAGCACAGTTATTAATTTCGGTAGACTTAAAGAAATCATTATAGGTTCGAATCCAGATAAAAAAAAAGTCGAGTTTTTTTTAAATGAGTGGATATCCAATCCACTACCAACCAATAGATTTAGTCAAATTCTGTGCCGTTGCGCCACGACGCCCCCATAATTCTCTTTACATCGTATAATGCAAAACTTAAGTTATTAAAAAAAGTTCTAAAAATCCCGGGATGCTTAATATAGAGTGAGGGCTCGGAACTTTTAATGTTAATCGTATTAGCTATTTTCCACGTAACTGGAAATGTTCTTGTTCTTTGAATAAACGGCTTTACTGTAAGTTTTTTAATGGAAAGATTTAATAATTTTCTGTGATAGTCTTAGTAGTTCTTTTCTTTTCTTTAATGAAGTTAAATACTGGGGGCCATCGTTAGATCAATGTTTCTGGGATCAGAAATAGAAATTTTGGGAAATGAATTACTTAAGCGCGGCGTTGAGTTCTGCCAGTCAAGACGCACAATGTCTTCAGAATTCGGCGGAAAGTGAAAAGGAAGTCTTATAACTAGGCCCCTCTGCCTACCCTGCTAAATGCGGGATACGGCGTGAAACTGAAAGAAAAAAAATAATTTGTTCGACGTTACGAGACAAAGTGCACCGCGCAATGTCTGGAATTAGAGCGGAAAACTTAGAAAATGTCTTTAAACTAAGTATAAAATTTATTAACGTTTGTGTTTCACGCAAACGACAAAGTTATAGGCCGCGAATAGTATCTCGTATATAATAATTCTGAAAATTACTTACATTTTATTATGACAAGGTTTTCTGTCCTCAATTTAATAATTTACTAAAGAAATTTTTAATTATGCCAGAACATTCTAAATGCTGTCTCCAAATCCTAAGTATTTAATTTTTATGTTTTATATTATTTCAACGTCTGGTCTCAAAGTAATTGGAATTTTGATACTTGAATTTATGTTATTTTAGTATGAAAAAGTTACATAAAAGCATTTCAATGAGAATTACTCGAAATTAATGTCTTCGTAGTATAAAGTATTATTTTCGATTAAACTAATTTTGAATTAAAGTTTTTCTTTTTATCACCCTTAGATATTTTTAAGGTTCCGTACGTCAGAAGGTAAAAACGAAACCCTTACAGGATCACTTTGTTATCCGTCAGTCCGTCTGTCAAGATCATTTATCTGAAAATCGTGTGAATTAAGCTGAATTTAGTAACAAATATATAAAGCCTATGGTCTCTTAAAGCACAGAAAAAATTAATACATACATATTACTTCTTATTTATTGCAGTGAGAAACTTAGTATACCACCATACCACCACAAGGTTCCCCCCTTTCACTCTGCTATAAGCGGGATACAGCGTTAAACTAGAAAAAAAAAAAACAACAAACCAACTACACAAGCACTTAATTTAAAACGAAACCCACACACCACAAGAGATGGCAAACAAACAGAAATTACGTACAATTTGTTCGAAACGCGTCTACCAGCTGAGCTGGCCTCCAAAATACGTAAATACACGAACGAACACTGAACAGTAATTGAACACGAATAAAGAAAGTTTTAAAATCCCAACTCCCATTTTGGGTGGAACTTTTCGGGAGTAGTGTATTCGGAATTTCAATTAATCTACGAGGGCCCCTCACTTGATAAGTTTGATTGGGAAGTTACGTAGAGTACTACACGGTTACGTTATTATGATTTTAACGAGACATTTTTGGGATGTGAGGTGTTGTAAGATTTAATAAAGCTTTTGAGTTGTTATTAAATTTCTGGTTTATTTTAATTTATTTATCCGTTTCATGTTTTATTCTGTTTTTGGAAGGTAGAAGTGAGGGGTGTATCCCGCATGTAGCAGGGTAGGTAGAAGGAGCACAGTGTTATGGAACTCCACTACCGTTTGCCACTTACGCCGAATTCTGGAGGCTTTGCGTGTTAAGAGGCGAAACTCAACAACGCGCTTTGCTTTATTACCAGAGCGGAGAAATGTAATTATTAAATATTTAATTTCTTCAAATAGAGATCGAACCCACAACCTGCCGTGTTAACATTCTCGCGCCCTTGACTAGCCTCTCAAATTAAATGGTTATGAGATTTCAGGTTTCTTTTCACTCTTTTACAATTTCACGCTTTATCTCGCATCGAGAAGCAGCTTAGAAACGAGCGTCAAAATATTGTGTGTTGAGAGATTACTTAGTTTTTCTAGTTTCCTCCAGGTAGGGCCAGCGCCCTACTATACGAGAAAAAAATAGAAGCATTTTTTTCTAAAATAGTAAAAAATATATGAATTTTGTATAAACATTTGTTTCTTTGTGGCGGTAGTGCAAAAAATAACGAAAAGTTCAAGTAGACGAGAATTCATGAATATCTTTAATACAAAAGATACCACTATAATTTTTTATTCTTTGTATCGGAAGAAAGTATTTCCTTTGTTGTTATTTAAGTCAATACTCGATATGAATATTTTTACGCTGCATAATAGCTCGACTCTCTCTGTTCAGTGAAAATATTTTTCTTGTTTTAACTTAATGCTGTATTTCGCAAACAGCAGCTTAGTCAGAGGGAACATAGTGTTAAGACACTCCGTTTCTTATTTTCCGCCCAATTTTCATGAGATTACGTGTTGAGTGGCGGAACTAAACGGCGTGCTTTACTTTTGTAATTTTAAGTTTTTGTAATCCTAAATTATTTTTAACTAGTGGCCTCCCTCAACTTCTTAAATAAATCAAATAAATCAATCAGCTTCACGCTGTACCCCTCACGCACACAGCAGGTTAGGCAGAGGGAACCTAGTGTTAAGTTAAACACTCCGTTTCCCACTTTCTGCCGAATTCTAGAGGCATTGCGTGTTGATTGGCGGAACTCGATGCCGCGCTCTGCCTCGACACCAGAGTGACGAAATGGAAATATAAATTTACATATTTCACTTCCTCGAATGGGTATCGAACCCACAACCAGTCGATTTTACAGTCACACTTTGTGCCGATGCGCCACGCCTCGCCTCAACTTCTTAATTACCATTAATAAGTTCTAAATAAAAAGTAAACATTAGTTCATAACTTGAATGGTAATATATCCTAAAAATAAATTAAAATAATAATTATTAAATGCAATTAAATAAGATTTATTTAATAAAATTTTAACAAAATATTTATAAATAATACTGTCCGTGAGGAAGCCATCGCCGTTTGAGAATTCAATGTTCTGCTGAGTGGAGCTGGCAGCAATTTAAACGAAGCCTTAGTTAAAATATAGATCGATATTCTTTATTTAATATGATTATTTTTAAGGTTATGCTATAACTAGTACATATCAGGGTAGGCGGACGGAACCTGGTAACTTAATTTTAAGACATTCCATTCTTATACTTATTTAGAAAAGGTATACAAATTTTGAACGTAGCGGGACTGGAACCCGCGCCTCCTGGACGACTGGGTTCGAGTCCCGCTACGTTCAAATTTTTATACGTTTTCTAAATAAGTATTTCTCTTTCCTAAGTGTGGAATAACACTTTAAAAAATGTTTAAAAAACATTCCATTCTTATCAATTGATATTTCCGTCTATCTTTTGCTCTATTCGTAATCGTAAAACGCATGAAGTTCCCCAAAGGGCATGAATGAAGTTGTGGATGACAGTAGACGAAAGATGTATGCATTTTGGCGCTCTGTTCTCTTTGACTACCCCGCTAGAGATGCAGCGTGAAGCTTAGTTAACAATCAATCTCCTTGCTATAATCTCCATACAACGTGACATACGAAATGCCTTGTATTAAACTGACACGCCCCACATCCAATATTCAAAGTACCCAAAACTTAATACTTTGTGAAATATAAAAAGAAAACAGTTGTTTATTACAAAAGAAAATTATGCTAAACAAGAAAAAGAACGTAATCTACATACATACAAACATAAGTTCCAAAACAAAAATCTTTCGTTTTGTTTGTTGGTCGAATTTAAAAAAAGAAATATACTGATTACATCGACTCATCCACATTATATGCTAATCAGAGCTCTCGTTCGCTCACCAGATTTACATACCGCGTGTTCAAAGGTTTTTGACATTTATGAGAAGCCGTTTGACCCGGGCTTTGTGAAACACGACTCTGTTACGGTACAATGGTCCGCTGATACTGTGTGTCCGTCTGTACGATGATTACTAGCCACTTGTATAAAATGTAGGAGTAGCAAGAGTGGAATTTTAATGTGAATATCATTAGTTTAGCAGTATTGTAGTGTTGAGGCCAGTCGTGGCGCATTGGCACAGAGTGTGACAGTGCTATGGCTATGAATGCTACTGGTTGAGGATTCGAACCCCACTCGAGTAAATGAAATATTTATTAAAATTATCAACCTAAACTAAATATTCAAATGTATTTAATTTAAAAGTATCAAGATATACAATGCAAGAATAAAGCAAAACAAAGTACTTAACCTAAACAAGATTTTAAAAAAATCAGACTGAATCTGATTAATCTTGAAAAAGCGAAGAGAATCAAACAAAAATATTCAATGATAACAAATAGGATATAAGCACATAAACATTAGTATTCGAAAATCGTAGTGATATCTTCTAAAGTATTAAATACGAATAGTCAAATAGAATTTCTATCTAGATGAAATGCCAAAGTAGACTATTATATTTATTTTAATAAGGTATAATATCAAATCTTAGAAAGCTAGCTAGCAGTCCACTTACTTCACCTGCGTACCACCTATATTTTTTTTATTGTATTTGCCAACAGATTGGTTATATAAGTTATATTCGGACTCATGAAGAACTTTTATTTATAATTCTGAGAAAGAGCAAAGACTATGTGGCTGTTTGAGAGAATGATATCGGCTTCAAGGTCACCCCTTGACTCCAGCCTAGACGGCCTAGGCGGCGGATAAACGAAGCAAATAACCACATTTGAGCTTGGAATTATTTTAGTCAGAATTACATGCTATAGAAGCCAAAACTTATATTCATAAAATTTCCTTAACCTTAACTTAAAATACCCAAAACTTATTATATTCATAAATGATGATGGAATAACTTTCGCTCGCAACTTTTCAATATCTATGTTAAATAAAAAACTGTGAAATATTTAATTAATTTTTTTGCATAGATTTTTAATTTAATATTTTTTTTTATTGCAATGTTTAATTATTTTTTGGCACCAAAATTCGTTATTAAGACTTTATTTTAGAAGTAATGAAATTTAATGTTTTTGTAGTACTTTCATGTGTAATGTACTTTTATATATTTAACTATTTCTACGTAGTTGAAGTAATTCGACAGCGTTTATAACTATTCTTATTTCGTTATTTAAGGCTAACTAAGAAGGTTAATTATATCGAGATATTATATAATCTATAGCACTCCTGTGAAATGTCACTTTTATATAAAACAAAAAAGTCAATTCGACCAGTTGTTCCAGATATCTTAGCGTTTGAACTAACAAACAAACAAATTCTTCTTATAGCTTCATCGTATCGATACATTGACAATAACCCGATAAATTTAAAATTAAAATTTATTTTATTTAAATAGTTACTGTGGCTCATATTTAGAGATAAACATATACCATCGCGGAGTTTTTTATAGGTTTTTTAATATTTCTGTAAAATATTGTTTTTATGCATATCATAAGCACGCACGCGTGCTAGGAATCCAATTTTGCTGGCCTTTTCTTAAAACACCAAAATTCATGAAAAAGCAAAAGAAAATGAAAAAAAGTAGCCTATAGTCATTCCAAGATCCTCAAGTACTCTTTTTAAAATTTTATCTCAATCGGGTCAGCGGTTTGGTTATGATTACATCACAGACAGACAGAGAGAGTTACTTTCGAATTTATAATATAAGTATGGATAGTATGGATTAGTGCAAAAGTAATGTAAAAAAGTATTATCTTATTTAATATTTAAAATATGTGATGCAAATATTTTGAGCATTTCTTGCAATATCTTTTTTTTTTTGTTTGGGGACTATTCAAGGTACGTCACAGTGTCTCGTGGCACTTCAAAATTACTTTGTTTAATTTTCGTCTATGTTTCACCATCTTTAGATAGTTATTTTTCTGAAATGAAAAAGTTTTTTGATATCGCGTCATTTATTTAATGGAAAATATTTATTTACTGCTGGCTTTCACTCTTTCTTGTAAAATTTGTATTTTCTTCCATGGCTTGGCATCGTTAATTATATGCTAGGTTGTGGCATAGCACTAAATATGAGGCACGCGCCTTGATATCGGATCATCGGGTAGGTTTTGACAAAAAATACCTCATAAATGCCTCCTTCATCCTAAGTGTAGTATAACAATATATAAATGTTAAAATATTAAATATTGGTCTTTTTAAGTACCCTTAATGAGTTATTTATAATAATAAGCAAGGCTGAAGCATTTATTTACTTGAACGCGCTTATCTCAGAAACTACTGATTTAGAAGAAATATAATTCAAACTTAGAATTGTTCTAATTAAAGAATTGTAAAATCAGCTTCACACTGTATCCCGCACACAGCAGGTTAGGCAAAGGGAACCTAGTTAAGACACTCCATATTCATGAGTGGCGAATAGAATGTAGAATTTAAGAATTCTCTTTCTGTTGGATAGTTTATTTATTGAGAAAAATATTTGGATTGTTACTTTAAGCACCTATAATGTGTCATATATCATTCAGAACTCTTAATTGTTTTCTTATTTTAATTGAACTAAAATATAATAAAAAAATCAAGCCCTCAAACTTCTCTGCCTACTGTTTCTAAAATAATAATTATTAAGAATTTTTAGGTCCCTCTTATAAAGCCTAATTTATAACACCCAAATTAAATCTCAACTTATATTTAAAATCGATAGTCATTATAGACATTAGTCTATAATGACTATCGATTTTAAATATCAGTTTCACGCAACATGAATAAAACATATCGATTACAAAGTAACATCGAGACGTTCATAGTATGGAGGACGTTTCAAGTTCAAAATATTTTGAATGGAGCTATAAACTTACATATACTTTAATTAAAGTTTAATATTTCATTCAGCTCTCGAATACTTTATAACTTGTTTGAAATATAAAGACTTGTTAATTATAAATATATTGTATTATTCTATTTAATTATAGTATGTTCCGACGACGCGTGTCTGAGTGTAGGTTGTGGGAATTTTTAAATTTAGTTCATTTTAACTTAGAATAGCTTCAGGTTCGTAATTTCATGACCGATAATAATTTAATAACGAGTAACGATTCAAAAATTCGATATTAATGCAGAAAGTGTATTAATGGGAACAGAATGTTTTAACACTCGGTGCCCTCTGTCTATACTACTGTATACAAGATACAGCGTGAAGCTAAAAAAAACTTCTATCTTTAAGTTAACGCGCGAAGGTAGATATATATTAAAGGACTGTAACAACAACAATAATGTACTATTTCTTTTCCAGAATAGACTAAAAAATATTTAGCCAAGCCAAAATGGAACCGCTATTTTATTTTTAAAAATCACTAAAAGTTATAAAGAGTGTATTTATCAGCACCACTTAAAATGAAACCACAGTTTTAACTACTCAATAATAGCCTAATACAATTAAAAAAACAAAAACAAAAGAGATTTTGCCAAAAATGAAAAAATGATTTTACCAAACAAAATAATTAATAAAATTAGCGTTGTAAAATAAAACACCATTTGTTAAGAATGACGCACACAGACACAAACGGTCACTCATTCACGAAATCGAGTCGTAGGTATTAGCGGTGAAGTTAAACATAGCTTAGGTTTATTATAACAAATAGGTAATTGCTTGAAATAGACCTAGAGATATCTCTTTCTCACTCTGGTATATTTTTTAAGAATGAAATGTGGCAGATCGGCAACGCTTAGTAGTATTTTTTATAGTAGTAGGTGTTTACGATATTGGTACCTATTAGTAACTGCGTATTTGTATGGATACAAATCGTGAAATGAAAAATAAATTCTACGTCTAAACTGTTGACTATCTTAATATTTTTTTTAGGTATAGGTTTGAAATATTTTACTCTATATGCTGCTCCCGTAAAAGCAGACGCTTCCATCCTGTATATTGTATACAAATAAAGATCTTGATAAGAGATTAACAAAATCAAATGCCGTGGTACAGCGGCACAAGTGTGTAACTATAAACGAAAAATGGGTTCGATTCTCACACAGAGTAATCAAATATTTAATATTTTCATCAAAAAGATACAATATTTAGCTTTTCGGAGAAGCTTTCCAATCATGTGATATCCTTGGAATTGGGGACACAGAATGGCTTCATCGAAACTACTTTTACAGCTTTTATGAGCGTTACTGGGAATAGTTTCTGAGTTACGATACCGTCAAAGTTTTTATAAGATGATTATTTTGGCTAAATATCATAAATTTTCTAGCGATAATGTGATATGAGTTAATAATATAAAGGTTAAGACCATCATTGCCGTCAATACGATGGTTGCAGATTCGATTTAGGGGAATGGGTGACTTTCCGCCGAATTCTGGAGGCATTGTGTGTTGAGTGGCGGAACGCAACACCGCGCTTTGGCTCGTTACCTGAGGAAATGGAAATATTAAATATTCGCTTGTGCTCCTGTGCCACGACTAGCCTTTCTCTTCTTCTATTTATGAAAAATGTATAAGTCATAATATAATGATTTATACATTATTAAATATTTATAAATGTATTATTCACATACGTTTAAATACTGCTTACTGTATTACAATTTCAGTTCAACAAATGGAAAAAATATTAATATTATTTTTTACCTCTTATCTCAAATGCAATTTCTTTGAGTTCAGATCATTATCTACCACTGCATAAAGGTAAGTAATTAATATATTTTTTAGCTTCACACTATATGGCAGAGTATGCAGCGGGAACTTGGGAACTTTGTGTTAAAACGTTTCCCTTAAGACATTTCTGTTCCTCATTTTCAGCAGAATTCTGATGGCATTTAATGTGAATGCCGAAATTCAACGCCGCGCTTTGCCTCGGTACCAGCGCTAAAAAATGAAAATATGAAATATTTCATTTCTGAGTGGGATTCGAACCCCCAGCCGCCACGCCTACAGTCGCGTGCTTGTGTCCCTGCGCCACTGTTGTTTAGTGTTGTTAGTTCTTTTTTTTATTTGTTAGGATGGCTTTAATTAACACTATGTGAAATGAATTATTGTCGTTTTCTTGCTTTGGTCACAATACAAAAATGGAGAAAAGATGTATGAAGAATGGAGAACGCAGTGTCTTTACACTAAGTTTTCTATGCCTAAATAGGAAAAAGCAAGAAGATGAAAAAAAAACATTATGTTTAGTAACCACTTAACTGTATTGAAATTGAACTATATTTTAATTCTAATATGAAAAAATCTAATAATGAAACTTCTTAAGTTAACATTTAAATATAATATTAAAATCTTCTGAACAATAAACTTTTAGTATATTTTTGTTATATTTTTAATATAAAAATATGATGCACGAGTTAAATCTATCCAGTTAGAGATAATCTGCTTCACTTATCGACCTTCTCTTGCTTACTTATAAGGCAATTTCTGATTTTATCTCAATAAAATGTCATGTCACAAATCTATTCTAGAAATGAGAATTAAACTTCTATTATGATAGTCTATATATATTTGTATCATAAAGATGAATAGTGTGTTTGGTTGAACGCATTTTTCTCGGGAACTACAGGTTTAAATTGAAATATTCTTTTTCCAGAATATTATGCAGATCAGATTCAGAATATATTATATTAGGTTAATCATTTCAATGTAGCCCAGTCTATTTGTCGTCTGAGGACTTACAATATACAGCTCTTAGGTATTGAAATTTGATTATGCAAGTGAAGCCATATATAAAAGCTATATACTAGTAATAGAATGAGCTTAACGAAACTTTGTAAACATTTTTAGTTTTTTTTTTTATCAAAAGGAATCAATTCAAAATAATTTTACTATAACCCTTATAATAATAATCTGAAAAAAATAAGCCTTATTTTTTTAACAAAGAATATATTTTTTAATTCATAAATAGTAATAATAATAATAGTTAAAATAAGCTATAATACACGTTTTTCTACACCAAGTGATACGAGTGCTAATAGTAGCCTAATCTCGAACGGTTTATTAAAAACCTCTGAAGAGTTATTACATTCACATTCTAGATCCATCATCACACCAGCTCGTTGATATCATGATATTATATTGTCACCTAAGCTACATATAATTCATGAGGATATAATTATAATTGAAGCCAGTCGTGGCGCAGTGGCACGAGGTGTGACTGTAAAACCGACTGGTGGGTGGGTTCGATCCCCACTCGGGGAGACGAAATGTTAACTTAAATTTATACGTCCATTTCTTCGCTCTGGTGTCGAGGTTAAGTGCGGCGTTGAGTTCTGCCACTCAACACGTAATGTCTCCAGAATTCAGCAGAAAATGGGGAAAGGAGTGTCTTAACACTAGGTTCCCTCTGTCTACTCTGCTGTGTGCGGGATACAACGTGAAGCTGATTTGATATAATTTTAATAAATGGTTCAAATTCAGATTCTTACTTTTTTACATCTTAAAAATAAGACAATTACAAACAAAACTAAGTATTTCCGCTAGTCAATTTGGAACGCTCCAAATCGAAACAATTTCGAAGCGTCCATATCTGAATTCACAAACAGATGAATATTAAGAGAGTTTCAAAGGTTTTAACGAACTCATTTAAATCGAGCTACAGTCAAACATCAAAGTGAATTGCTTGTGATATTTATATTGTCTTTTCAATTATTCTTATCGACTCACAATGACTCCGAAAATTGGCGAAAAAGTGAGGAACTAAATGGAATTTCAATGGGAATGGAGTGCCTAGATACTAGGTTTCCAGGTTCTAATAATTATGGTATACATTAATAAAATTTGGAAAAGAAAACACATATAATAAAAATTACACCTACATTAGATATATATAGTTAAATTAATACACAGTAAAATAATAGACAGTACAGTCAAATTAATTTTATTAAGAGCTGTATATAACACACGACGCATTCTTTGTAACTCAAGCCCTAGATGCTGTTGTTACATCAAAACCATCGTGGTGTAGGTTTTATTGCCTTCTTATCTAACCAATGGATTATCAAATAATAAAAGAATATTTCAATTCAAACAATTAGTTTCTAAGATAAGCGCGTTCAACCATACAAATTATTTATTTCGAGGCTATGGTTGTGGTTTGATGATGGTGGGGATCGACACTCTAATCATTTTTACTTCCTTGCTCTTGAAGGCAAACACGACGTTGTGTTCCAAAAACAAATAAAGCACCAAATTACGTTACTATACCAGCTGCAATTATAGTTTTTACAATTTTGAATTTATATCGCAAAATATATCGAATTTTCATACGAAAATGAAATACTCAATTTCGATATCGAATAACCGTCGTAAACTAGATCAGACCCTTCTTATACACCTATAAATGTGGGAAAATGCCTTCCGGACTTATTTTTGGGTAAAATACAAATTAATGACACAGTGATGGTGTAGTTGAGACATTTAAATGAATATGTGATGATAGTAAGTTCAATTTATAGAAAATTACCATATAAGTGGAAAAAAAGTGTATAAAAATAAAATAAAATCAGCTATAACTTATCTCGTACATAGCAGGGGAGGCATAGGGAGCCCTAGTGTTGAGACACACGGTTCTCCATAAGAAAATTTCTTTTAAAAATATATATGGACTTCTTTAAGAAAACGATGTTTAGTATCGCGATTCGGAACGTATTGTCACAAAAATATATGGAAATTGATAAACACGAGGAACATGTTAGTTGGTATACATTACTCAATTCATAATCATTTTGAAATTTATTAGACTGATATAAATAATTAATAATCAGCTTCACGCTGTACCCCATACACAGCAGAGTAGGCAGAGGGAACCTAGTAAAGATACTCCGATTCTCACTTTCCGCTGAATTTTAGAGATATTGCTTGTTAAGTGGCAGAACTCATGGACTCGCTTTATCTGGACACCAGAGTGAAGAAATGGAAACACCTATAAATTTAAATAAATATATAATTTCTTCGAGTGAGAATGGAACCTACGACCAGTCGCATTTACAGTCGTACTTTGTGCCTCAATGAATAATAATAATCATCTTTAGTCGGCGCTCTACTATTCATAAATAGTTTCAAATTCAGTTCAAATTACATTTCAAATTTGATTGGTAACTTGTATTAATATATCTATATTTCAAAGCAGTGGAGACCCACTAATATATTTAACTAATATTTTTTTTGCCTTACGCTGTATCACGTATATAGCATGGCAGGCAGAGAGCTAGGATCTCTCTGTTGTCTCTCTCTGTTCAGAAAGAACACTCCGTTCCTGACTTGTAGTACTATGTTTAAAAGATTTTGTGTTGAGTGCCAGAACTCAGCGGTGTGCCTTGTTTTATTACAAGAACGAGGAAATGAAAATAATTTATTCCCTCAATTGGTAATTGAACCCAAAACCGTCGCGATTACAGTCAGATGTTTTGAGCCACGACCACCACACTTATTTTTTTAATTTTCCAAAAACAAAATCGTGCATTTATTTTGTTTCCCGAAAAACTGAAAATGTTTTTTCAATTTTAACAACTGAAACTCGCGTTGTTTGAGATGCAAGCTCGATCTCGACGATTTCGAACACGATTCATTCATTTGCCTTTTCACTTTGGCAAATAAACCTGTAACATCTGACTTTTTCAGTAAATTTACATTCACAGAGACTTTATGATATATTTAATGTTGCTTGCTATACCTTGGTACTAAGGTGCAGATTCTGACTGTAAATGAGGTTGTGGGTTCGATTCCTACTCGAAGGAATAATTTTTTCGTTTTCGCGGCATTGAGTTCTGCAACTCAAAAAGTAATGCTCGAGAATTTTGCGGAAAATGGGCAACGAAATGTCTTAACACTGGGTTCCCCCTGCTATAAGCGGGATACAGTGTTACTATAAAATACATATATGCTCATAATCATATTCCCGTAGTTATTGATCATTAGAAGTAAAGAGTCCAGCGTGGCGCAGTGAATAGCGTTTGACTGTAAACGTTCAGGTCGTGGGCTCGATATCCACTCGGGGCAGTGAGCTATATTCATTTATCTCTTATGGAAACATTGAGTGTTAAGTAGCAGTACTAAACTATAATCATTTGGCGAAGAAAGATAATTTACTTAAAAATTTTATAAAATTTTCTCATGTTTTCCGTCCACACGCAAAAATTTATGTACATGATAAAATTCCACATCAAATATTCTATATGCTTATAAACCTTATTATGTCTATAAATTTTAAAGTAGGTACTATAAAACTTTATTCCAGATACTTCCTCGAAGAACAATTTTGTAGGAAAATAGCTTACTCGACTATTTTATAAGTCAGTATCAACTGATGTGCATATATACATACATACATACATAATTTTGTACATACGAGTAGTAGAGGCCGTCGTGGCGCAGTGGGACAGACTGTAATCGCGATGATTGTAGGTTTTATTCTTATTTGTGGGATAATAATTATATTAAAAAATGATTTTCACTCTACCGCTATGATGGGAAGCGCTGCGTTGAGTTTGGCCACTCAATGTAATATCTCGAAAATTGGAAAGTGGGTAAAGTTCTTGACTTTATGCTCTCTACATGCTTCTCTATGTGTTCATTTATTTAAAAAATATCTATACAACATCTTGAAACTTTCAACTGACAAAATTTAAAGTCACTTAGCCAGAAGAAATGGTTTTTTTTTTAAACCTTAGCCTGAGTATGAATCGTTCACCCAACCCAAGCTTAAAATATTATATGTATTACCATAGCAGCACAGAGGCACGGATTCTAATTATAAACGTGGCGGTTGTGAATTCTATTCCCATTCAGGGAAAGAATTCTCGCTTTGGTATACAAGAAAAAGCTCAGAGTTAAAATCCTCCGCTCTACACAGTACGTGGGCAACAGAGTGTCTTAACACTAGGCTCCCTCCGTCTGCTCCGCTGTGCGAGGTAAAGTGTGAAACTAAAAAGAAATATACCTATATTATATAAGTACAACCCAGCTAAAATATAGATCCGTACAAAATCGTGTTATGCAAATCACTAACCCTCGTTGTTTTATAAGATAAACGTCGTAAATTGGTTTTGGTGGACATTCCTTGGCTTTTTTCTTAAAAGCATATATATATCATACACGAGATGGTGTGTTTATATAATTTTCCTTTTTTTATATTATTCTGTGTGTTGAGGCCAGTCGTGGCGCAGCGGCACGAGGTGTGGCTGTAAAACCGACTGGTTGTGGGTTCGATCCCCACTCGAGGAGATGAAATATTTACTTAAATTTATATTTCCATTTCTTCGTTCTGGTGTCGAGGTTAAGCGCGGCGTTGAGTTCTGCCACTCAACACGCCATGCCTCCAGAATTCGGCATAAAGTGGGGAACGGAGTGTGTTAGCACTAGGTTCCCTCTGCCTACCCTGCTATGTGCATGGAATGCAGCGTGAAGCTGATTTTATTTAAATTATTATTAATTTCGGATATAACTATTAATTTCGGATCTGGATAAGGATATAAAAACTATATCGGTCTCAGTTTCGGCTACATATGTATAAAGAATTATAATATAGTATAGTTGTATTAGTTTTTTATAATCTCGATGATGGATACAAGTTAAAAAAAATTGAGATTTGTTTTTTTAAGGATTTCTTATTGACAGTCATAACAATCACACTCCATCCATACACGCAAATTTTAGATCGGATTCGGTAACGGTTACGGAACAATTTTTTTATTTTTTATTTTGAAAATTCGAATGTTACCTTTACGGAGTTCCTTAACGTCCCTGGTTGTGGTACATTTAAAATGTATGAATCGTATATATTTCTTTAATTTCGCGTAAGATATGGCATGACGTTAAATTTCGCTACCCAGCTTACAATATCGTGGTGTTGACAAATGAAGTAGAGCCCGATTTTCAACGTGAGTGGAGCGGGCCCATTAAGGACTACGTTAAACTCGTAAGAGTATACTGCATATTTAGATTTCCTCCAATAAATAGTCGGGCGAAGAGAACTGAGCGAGCAGAAAGAGATCAAATGAACTCGCTCAATTCTAGGGAGTGGAGCAAAGTAATAAAAAAATACACAACTCTTTCTTGGTGGAAATGTTTTTTTTCCAAACTTGAGGTTAATGTTGTAAGCCCTACTGGCTTTTAGAGCGACACCGGGTGAGTAGCGAGAGGGTACTCTGTCTCTGAAAAATTGCAATCACTATGTGGCTGCTTTTGAGGATGCCGACGGCGGTAAGGGCGTTCCCTGCGGGACTCCGACCTCGGCTTGCGGCCGGCGAGTGGACTGGGAATTTAACCTATATATTCTAAGCAAACCAGTCTAGATGTGAAGACACGACTGGGGACAAATTAGACTATTCGGAGCTAACGGTCCCTAACGGCTAGACCCGACCGCGCCAACGAATATTTTATTTAAAAGGAATCCGTTCAGCCTAAGCATTACCTGTTCATTTCGCTTTAGCGTTTTTTTTTCGAAAGGACTTTAATGCTGTTGACCTGGACTGGTCTTGACAGCGTCACCGGGCTGGGAGGGGCGAGAGTAGCTCGTCCCTGAAGAAAAATTACGAGCTTTGATGGACGCTCGTGAAGTGTTGGCGATCGCAGCGAAATCGCCCTGCGTACGCTAATCAGAAGGAATAATCTTTCACGGTGGATACCGGACTTAAGTATTGTCCATTGTGACGCAGTGGGAAAGTGTCTGCTTAGATAATTGTTAGCATGATACTCACTCGACGGAATGTTTATATATATTTTTTTTAATTTAAAAAACACGGTGTTGTGTTTCGCAAGTATGCCTTACGACAAAGTATTTAGGATTAATATTGGCAGTCCATAATTTAAATATCCTTTAGATTGCTTTTATAATCCTCTAAAAAAGAGTATCGAACTAATTTAGTACCTATATACTATTGTGAAGAAAATATATAAAAAGTGAGTGGAACATATACACTGAACAAGACTACTTCGACTGTCTAGAGTCTAGACAGAAGACATACGAACTAAAATTACCATTGTAAGGTAGGTAAATGTTTGATGCAATTAGCTTACATATATAGTAAGATGCACAATGACTTTTTTAAACAAAGGAACCTGGGAACCTAATGTTAAGTCACTCAGCTCCCATTAAAAAAAAACTTTCGTTCCCCATTTTCTGTTAGATTCTAGAGTCATTGCATGTTGAGCGCCGAAGCTCTACGCCGCGTTTTGCCTCGTAACCAGATTGAGAAAAAATTAAGTAATAAGTAATTTAATTTCTTCGAGTAGGAATCGAAACCACATTCTGTAATGGCTAAAAAAAGCGCAGTAAGAACAAAAAATTGTATGAGACAACTCTGACCACAGGTTCAGTGGGTTACACCGTTCTTAATTTTTCTCATCTCTTATAAGGAAGATAGAGATATTTTGAAACACTCCACTATCGACCTGAATTCGAGACACGACGTATTATTGCGGTACTCAACACCACGTTTAGTCTCATCAAAGGAAAAATAAAATCAATTAAAACTAAAAAATAAACATACCCAATACAAACTCAAGACAAACGAAATATAATAAAGACATTACAAAATTTAATAATGACTGAAACACAGCAGCAATACTCATTGTTCTGTGATTCTTGTTATATGAAAGATAAATTGGAGCTTACTTAGTAATTCTTCGAAGACGATGACGATGTTTTACCTAGCGTGTATTTTTTTTATTTTCTTTTGTAATATTATATCGTATTTGTATGAGGAAAACGGTATTAAAGCTGCTTCGAAGTCCTTATAAGCATCTATTGCTATGAAAATATGAATTTTACAGTAGTTTTAAAACGTATGTTGTTTTGTGATTTAAATCTAAAATTGGCTTCAAACAAAAGGTACCTAGTGTAAAGACATTTCGCCTTCCATTTTCCACCGAATTCTGGAAGCATTGCATGATGATTGGCGGAATTCAACAACGTCCTTTGTCTCGACACTAGAGCTAAGAATGTAAATATAAATCAATAAACATTTCTTTTCCTCGATTGGTGATCGAACCCACAACCAGTCGCATTTACAGACTTACACTTGTTTCCCTGTACCACGACTGGTCTCAATGTAATTTGATTCTAGATAATGTAAATTTGGTTGATGTCCTTTGTTCTGGTGTGGTGAATTTCTTTTTTTTTTGTTAGCTTCACGCTGTATCACGCACATGAAGGGGTAGATAGAGAAAATCTACTATCAAAATATTCCACTTGCTTTCTGCCATAATTCAAGATATTAGGTTCTTAATGCAGAAACTGGATTTCCCCGATTGGGGATCGAATTCAATATTATCGCACTTGACTCATAGCATAATTGTGAAGTCGAATACAATTTGATGAGAAATTTATATTTTTCTATACATAAGTATATATACTTTCCATATATCCTTCTTTATATATTGTATTGTGAATATAGCAATGCTATATAAAAAATTGTCACTTAATTTTTCTTTTAAATACTAGAGAGATATACTCCGCTATTCTACAGTCAATGTCCAGGAAAATTGGATTGAAAAAAAAACGATATCTTTATACTAGGTTTCATTTGTTTCTTTTATCGACCTTTTTACTACACTCTAGGAAATATATATAATTGACAAAAGTAAAAACGCAGAACGGACGGACCACTTTGACCTAAATGATGATAAAAAAACAAATAAAGAAAATGTTTCACAAATAAAAATTAATAGCCTTCCCCGTTATTATTTTTAAGCTAACGAAACAAAATAAGCGAAACATTGATAAGGATTGTTTCCAATTCAATTAAATTTAATCCACGGTTTATGAACCAAAGATTAAATTAAATTGGGAATATTTTTTTTACAATTATTTCGTATATATGTATTTTAGTATTAACTCGTATCTTCCATTTATTTTTTTTAGGCCAAGACATTATGGTAAGACATTCTGATTTATTAGGTTTTTTACAAACTATAGAATAAAATTTAATTCCTATCATGAATCGAGGCACTAGTAGAGAGTATTCCAAATTTAAACGGGGAGTTAAAAAAAGCGTTTTCAGGAGGCATTGCGTGTTGAGTGACGGAACTCAACGCTGCGCATTGCCTCGTTACTAGAGCGAGGATTTTTTTCCCCACGTCCCACTTGTACCCCTAAGTTAAGTAGAGAAAATGCGTAATTTTTAATTTTTATCACAGAGTCGCCGGCATAAACAGAATTGCCGGCGGCAAATAGTGTTATATAATGAAACATCTTTTAGGTAGTCGTTCCATTACCTCTCTTGTAAAGACACTTTAGGAGTTCTTTCGTATTTAAGCGTTAAACTTTCCGTTTTACGAATGAACATTCAGTTTATTTGAAGATTCATCTTCAGTCTTTTAATAATCTTTAAAGTTTTTATTATTTTTATTTGTAAAATGAGCTATTTAAAATATAGTTTGTTATTTTCATTGCAAGTGTCAAGGAGTTATATTTGGAGATTTCGAATACATATTTGTATAGTTGAGGCCAGTCGTGGCGCAGTGGCACGAGGTGTGACTGTAAAACCGACTGGTTGTGGGATCGATTCCCACTCGAGGAGATGAAATATTTACTTAAATTTATATTTCCATTTCTTCGCTCTGATGTCGAGGTTAAGCGCGTTGACTTCTGCCACTCACCTTGCAATGCCTCTAGAATTCGGCAGAAAGTGGGAAACGGAGTGTCCTAACACTAGGTTCCCTATGCCCTGTTGTGTGCGGAATACAGCGTGAAGCTGATTTTTTGTTTTTAAATTTACTTGTATAATTACTAGATACATGTAGGTACTATTTATAACGTATAATATACGTATTAACAATTTATTAAAAAATTTAAGTAACTAAAAATATGTCTTACAGAATATGAATTAATGCAAGCGCTTTCCTTGCATTGACAAAGTCTATCCTGGTCGAGACATCTATCGGAATGTTAACGAACTGGTAACTCTGATTGATAGTAACACAATTTACATTCTGTATCATTTTGTTACATATACTACGTAATTAAAGTTACTTTCAAAATATTAAATTATAATTTTTTATTTAAATAATAACGGTTTAAAGTGCGAGTCAGTAGTACGTCTATTACTCGTAGATTCATAATTCAAAAAATAATCCCCATTGTTCGTGCTAAATTTCCATTTTCCATGCGTAATTCAATAAAAATCATAAAAAAGGTAAACACTTACGTTGTTTATCAATAGGAAAAAAAATAAAAATACACGCAGGAGAAAAGCGTGTGGTAGAAATTGCGCGTGCGAACCACTACTTTCAACGCGTGTTCAAGGGCCACACACAACTCAAGAGGATACACAAAAGTTCAAACCGCTGTGATAAATATTAAAAAGTGTAGCGACTAAAAACGGAATGGCCCTATGTGTTTTTACATCCATATAGCCTTTAAGGGTTAAATATGATATGTTTTTGATTGCTCAATCAAGTAGAAATCTAAAATATTTCTTTCCATCAATTCTATTTCGGTTTAATTTAATAAAAAATACGGAAAATTTTCGAACATGATTTATTCGTGAGACGTCTTATTTATTTTGTTATAATATTCGAAATATTTTTTTTCTTTTCTTACAAATAAGTTTTGATTGACATTTTTAGATGAAGGCCAATGAAGTAAGATAATATTTTCTTATCATTTTATTTCAATGTCGAAATTGAAAGCTTTTTCGCAAAAAGTTTTGTGAATTATGTGGTATATTTGAATCTTAATTTATTGTTAGGTAGGTGACTTTATTTCAGCTTCACGTTAGATAGGCGGAGATATAATCTAGTGTACGGACACTCACATTAGTAATTAATCACTAATTTTCGAGACATTTCTTTGTATATGGCAGAACAAAATACCGTGCTTCTCTTATTACTTCAACGATTAAATGAATAAAATCTATTACCCTGATTAGAAATTGA
Organism: Heliconius himera; assembly: GCA_021202915.1. Lineage (NCBI taxonomy): Eukaryota > Metazoa > Arthropoda > Insecta > Lepidoptera > Nymphalidae > Heliconius > Heliconius himera. Next base: position 377,351 of record JAJHJA010000688.1, on the reverse strand, counting down.
TCCCACAATCTGTGAAGAGAAAGCGGGGAAGCTGTTTTTTTTAATAATAAATAATCATTAATTGAAATACTCAATAACTGGTCAGTAGGTACACAGCTTACAGTATTGACAGTATTTTACTCACTTAAGATTTAAGTCGTTCAGTCCTAGATCCGTCCTCCGGTCAGTCAAGAAATTCTGAAATATTATACATACAAGCCTAGCAAGAACCACACTCCATTAGGGACTGATTTATTGCTCTCAACTAAAAGGGTCTCGCAAGGAGCGATCCTTGGTCCCCTATTATATGTATCATACATTAGCTGTATGGAAATCTTGCCTCAAAATATTATTTGCTTTGATCGTGTAAGTACATTATATCGTTTTTACGTATCGATTTTACATTAAGGTTCCCGCTGCTGAGATTGTGGGTAACTTTGTACTTAAATAGCGATGATGAATTATTTTTGTTATTGTAACAGTGGATTATATGTTAGAGATAAAATTGAAATATGTTTTTTGGGTATGTTTAAAGGGAACAAAGAGATTCTTTCAAAAGACAATTTCATTGTATTTTTCATTCTATACATACATTTTTTTAGCTTTACCTGTAATCTACAATCACTTACTTATATTCATTTACTTACACACAAAACTGACATGGCTGACTTTTTCCTTGACATATTAAGGAAAGGTTTTTTATTTATTGTTTTAGTCACAATGTATCCTACACATAACAGGGTAGGGAGACAGAACCAAGGACCCTAATATTTAGACACTCCGTGCCTATTAAGACACTTCCGTTCCCCACTTTCAGACGAATTCTGGAGGCATTGCGTGTTGGTTAGCGGAACTTAACACCGAGCTTTGTCTCGTCACCAGAGCCAAGAAATGAATGAAAAAAAAAAATGTAATTCCCCCAAGTAGCAATCGAATCTACAACCGTTGCATTTAAAATCGTACCTTCGTGCCCCTGCGCCATGACTGGCTTCATGTGTGTGTATGTATGTACATATAATATAATATTTCTCAATATTTATAAGTTCCCGAGGTATTCATGACATAACGCCATTCAACAGTGGTATTGAATTTGAATAGAATAAACATAGAAACAACGTTCGTTGCGTGTTTATGTTAAAAGTCGAAATAATAGGCCCATTCCAAATCAAAAGTCTTTTATGCCATTGTTTTATTCAGATCGTACTGTATAAAATATTATTTTATGTGCATTTGAGTACTATTTGTTACAATTGTAAATATTGTCTTGTTTTGTTTTTTTTGTTGACGTTACGTATGGAAGACTCGCTTGCTCTGATGTGGGATGAGCGCAGAAAAGCAAGCTAGCTAGCTGTAAGGGCAAAGCTAAAGAATTTGTTTGGTTTATAGCACCAGTCTTAGAAACTATTGGTTTGAAATGAAATTTTGTTTATATTGGATATACAAGAATAGCCTTTGCTCGATTAATGGATTTATCGAGGAAGGCTAAAGGCATTACATCAATTAATTGTCGAAATTGTCGACGCATATGTGTCATGTGACATATAAACATTTAGCAATCTATTTCACGCTATATCCCGCATATAGCAAGGTAGGCGAAGAGGGAACCTGGTGTAAAAACACTCCGTTCCTATTAAGACACTGTATCCCTTACTTTCTGACTAATTTTGGAGGTACTGCGAGTTGAGTGACGGAACTCAGCTAGCTGTTAAATAATAATACGTATTTAAAAAAAATAATTAATCAGCTTCACGCTGTATACCGCATACAGCAGGGTAGGCAAAGGGAATATAGTGTTAAAACACTCCATTCCTATCTTGCCGCCGAATTTTTCGAGGCATTGCATGTTGAATGGCGGGACTCAACGCCGAGCTTTTGCCTTGGTACCAAAATTATTTTGTAATAATTTTCTATAAACAAAGTAACATAATAAAACTGTATTATGCCAAAAAGGCTTACCAAAAGATAACTCCGTTCTCATTACTCATCTCGTTATAAATATATAAAATTGCCTCATTACGGTTTTACTTTAGGCATTTTATATACAAAAATTCTTGTGATGCCTTTCAACTGACAGTAATGGAAATTCGAGATGAGCTGAAATATACTTGTTAATGTTAAAGATTATTGCAAGATTATTTAGGCGTAGTTGTAGGTGTACACGCGGTAATAGTAGATTCGTTCCCATTTGAAGAAATATTTTTTCAACCTCTCACTTTTTTTTAGATAGAAATAGCGTCGCGTGATGGAATCCAACGCCGCGCTTCGTCTTTTATATGGTTATAGGATTTCCACTGAGAAAAAATTAATATTGCTCTTTTGAATTTAATCGCTCTGGTAAAGAGTCTAAACGCGGCGTTGAGTTCCGCCACTCTGACTCAAGTGTAAAATAATGGTTCCATTAATATGTTATTTAATATTTCACATATAAGTTACATACCTATATACATTTGTGGTAAAATCCTAAAAAAATATAGGATAAATAGCAAAAAACGCGTGACACTATTAAGGGAATCGAAAATCTATAGGGTAAACTTAGAATTATGAAATTTAGTAACTATCATTTACATGTTGTTCTAGTTCAGGAAAACATCTAAAAACTTTACATTTATGGTTAAGCCTTAAAAAAGTAATAGTCTTAAAACAGGGGCAAAATTTTTGTTAAAGCCTCTAGTTTGTTCAAGTGATATATCATATGAAAGAGCTCTGTCTAAACTAAGCTTGAATTTTACAAAAAATTTGAGATCTCCAATTTTTGTATGAAACCCTCGGTGGGCAAGCCCGACTTGCGCTTAGCCGGTTGGTTTTTTTTTGGATTTGCCTATGATTTGCTATTCTAGGCCTATTTTTATCTATGCCAAGACGATTTCAACGCCATCTTTCCATATCGTAATTAGTCTTAAAAGTAGTCTAGAAATTTAAAAGGTAGAATACTATTTTATGTCAATATAATACCTAAGATGGCACTAACTTGTAATTACACCTTTTGATTGTTGGAGAAAGACAATGAGCGTCTTCATTAGACGAACAGAATGGAAGGCATTAAGCGTTTGACTGCATTGCAGTCATATTTAGGTTATAAGTATATTACGTGTTTAGATAATGTCTTTCTAATAACTTGTATATTATATAACAGCTTCACGCTTCTTCACGCAAGGGAAACCTAGTAGTAAGTGTTGACACACTTCTTTTCCCGTTTTCCGCCTATTTTTCGAGATATTGTGCGTTGAGTGGGAATTCAATATCACTCTTCTAACATATTGAGGTAATGTAAATGATGTAAATATATAAAATAAAATAAATTAAAAAATAAATAAATAAATTAGCTTCACGCTGTATCACGCACACAGCAGGGTAGGCAGAGGGAACCTAGTGTTAGGACACTCCGTTGAGTGTAAACACTGTTGAGTGGCAGAACTCAACGCCGCGCTTAACCTCGACACCAGAGCGAAGAAATGGAAATATAAATTTTAAGTAAATATTTCATCTCCTCGAGTGGGGATCGAACCCACAACCAGTCGGTTTTGCGGTCACACCTCGTGCCGCTGCGCCACGACCGGCCTCAATGTAAATATATGATCACCCGATTCGAGATCGAATTTATAACTTTCGCGTTTCCACTTGAACGCTATCTTACTGTGTCATTACGTTATATTATATAGAAAATATGTATGAATATACTATTATCGAGTTACCTTATTTGCGTGCAGTATACATAAATAGTAAAATCAACTATTTTCGCGTTCACATATGATTTTCAGGAAATCCTCTATTAGTAAGTACTCACCTACACTTTTCCATCTGTACATGGGCGCACTACTACTACTACAAATTCCAAAAAACTTTAATATCACTTTTATTCAAAAATATAAATAATTGTTACATGTGGCCCAGCTAATGCAGTGGGATCTATTCTATACGGCGCGGCCTGGTATATTCGTAGAGAGGGCTATTAAGGGCAGCCCTCACTTGGTCGGCTTATCGCATAACGGAACTATCACGAGACCTGCTGCCTATGCCTACTTTCCATTTAACTACAAAGCGTTGTATGAAAATATTTCTTTGGCGAGAGATATGTTCGTAGAAAGAGAACGCGTTTTGCAGGATGGTGGCATTGGCTCTAAATTGAGTCCAAGACACGTCAATAACTCTTCTCCATCACCATATCTCTTCTCCTTTCCTCGTACTCTTTCAACTCGTCTACGTCTCATATTCTTAAAGTACTGGAAATTTCGTATAGGAAATCCCATAAACGGATTAATTTAGCAAAATTATAATAACGAGTATTTCTAGGTATTTGAGACCTTCTTACTTTCAGTTCATCTATCATATTTCCCTATTGCTTCAGCCTAAAACCCTGATTATAAATACGACAGTTATGAAATCGATTTCCACTAGGAGAAATGAATTATTTCCATGTCCTCGCTCCGGTAACAAGACAAAGTACAGCGTTGGGTTCCACCATTCATTTCGCAAATTAGGTGGTGCGTAGGAAACGAGTTGTCTTAATACTGGGCTATCTCTGCCTACCCTGTAAACGAGGGATACAGCGTGAAAGCTATTGTATTTTCCTACGCATATATTTTTTTATAAAGGGCTAAAAGTAAAATGCTCTACGCGTGTATAATTTCAGCTCGACGTGTCCCAAAGGCGCCGCAACTTCACTTATTGATAAAAAAAATTATACAAACGATGGAAAAAAATATAACAATACTTTGATTTATCTTATTTATTGTTATAAGTTAGCAAATTCACGTCCCACTTTCGTACAAGATGGTGGAGGGAATACTGTCTGAAATATTAAACACAACTTCGACAAGGGGGAGGGGTGGGGAGGTTTGACAACAGGAGGTTTATAAGGAAAAATGTATTTAAATTGATATTCTTGAACTGGAATGGAATGTTATTTTTTAATCTTTATGTATATTTCGCATCACGAGGTACGCAGAACGAAGACTCATTTATTTTCTATTTTTTAACCATTTTCAAAAGAAAAGGTTTCACAGTTTAACTTATAAAAATATAATATTGGATGATATTTGAATAAAAATATAATATTGGATGATATTTGAGTATGACTATCTATTTAGATTTCCAAGCACGTGTGTAAAATTTTCTAAGTGTTAGTTGACAACACAAACAAATTTTACAAAAATAGAAAGAACTATATACGTGACTCTTTTTAATTTAAAGGAGGAATGAAGATTCGATTAGCCAAGTCAATTGTCATAAAAATTGCTAAATGAAAAAAATGCTGCATTCAGGCTGTATCCCGCTCACAACAGGAAAGGTAGAGAGAACCTAGTGTTAAGACACTCCGTTCCCCATTTACCGCCGAATTCTAGCTATACATTATATATCCACTATTTATAAAATTTACTAATTTCAAGTTAGATAGTGATTTCTTCTTTTTTTGATAGCTTCCTGAACCTATAAGGCTCTATATCGTCATTCAACACGATGCAAGCACACCGCGCGTAGCGCTTGGCAGGGTAGCCAGAGAACATCTATTGTTGAGACACTCCTTTCTCCAGTTTTCGCCCAAATTTTCAGATATAGCGTATTAAGTGGTGGAACTCAACGCCTTGCTTTGTCTTATTGTGCTAAGTGAAACTGAAATAATTTACTCCTCTGTGAATAAATCGAACCTAAAACCATCGTGTTTGTAGTAACAAGCTATGCCCTTACTCTTTAGACTATTTGATTGGAACATAAAATGTATCGTGTTTTTAACATTTATTTACTGTTCTCTAGAATTAATCCCATTAATATTATAAGTATATTTCTTAAAGTTGAAAAAATATTTTATATGACGTTTCGAATTAAGCACAAGTCGTTTCACAAACAAGCCTGTTATAAGTTACAAAGGACGATAAAAAAGGAAAGTTTCTAAATTTTGTTAGAGAAACAATATTTGATGTCCATTGTCATGAAAAGTTATGACGTTTCTGTGGAATACGAATTATTGAGTTCTGTAAAATGTATTTATTAAATACACTGTCTCGTTGATTGCGTCGTGGGGAAGGGGATGTGGGTTCGATCACCAACTCGGGAGAATAAATTATTATCTATATATATAAAAGGACTTGTGCTGACTGACTGAGGTAAGACGCACGCAGAGCCGTAACCGCTGATGGTCGAAACGTGAAATTTGGGCAGATGTTTATTTTCATATTCTGGACATCCACTAAGAAGGGAATTTGAAAAATTTTAACCCTAAAGGGATGAAATTGGGGTTGAAAGTTTGTATGGAAAAAAAATTAAATCGGCACCGATTTTTATAAAATTTGAAATTCAGACTCTTAAAAACATTTCATTGAACACGTGTTTCATGGTTTTTTAGAATTCTTCCCCTAAGGGTCCAAATAAGGGGTTAAAAGTTTATATGGAAAAATCTTTAAATCGCCACCGATTTTTATAAAAATTTAAATTCATACTGTTAAAAATATTTTATTGAACACGTGTTTCTTGGTTTTTTTAGAAGTCACCCCTAAGGGTGCAAATACGCGGGCGAAGCTGCGCGTGCCCACTAGTTCAATAATATTTTCATTTCTTTGCTCTGGCATTAAGGCAAAAGCCCGGCGTTGAGCCACTAGGTTCCCTCTACCTACCCTTCTATATGCGGGATATACGAGAGTGAAGCTGATTACACTGTTTTGTTTGAATAGATCAGATTTTTAATATTTCAATACTTTTATGATTTATGATTTGTATTACGAAATTGTGTATTATTAAGAATAAGTCGTAGTCACAAGCTAAATAGGGGCACAAGCGTGCTTGTGTTACTCTAAACATGACAGGTTCATAGGTTCGAGTCACAATCGAGGAAATTAAATGTTTAATATTATCACTTTTTCGCTCTGATGACGAGACAAAACGCAGCGTTGAGTTCCACCACGCAACACGCAATGTCTCCACAAATCGGCGGAAAGCAGGATGCGGAGTGTCTTAACACTAAGTTCCCTCCACTTACCCCGCTACAAGTAGGGTACAGCGTGAACCTGAATAAAAATGATATAGGATTTTATGGGTGAACATTCAATACCGATATGCGATACCGTGTAATTGCAATAAGTGATATGTATCAACTAACTGATATGTAAATTAAATTAAATTAAATTAGCTTCACGCTGTATTCCGCACGCAGCAGGGTAGGCAGAGGGAACCTAATGTCAAAAACTCCGTTCCCCACTTTCTGCCGAATTCTAGAGGCATTGCGTGTTGAGTGGCAGAACTCAACGCCGCGCTTAACCTCGACACCAGAGCGAAGAAATGGAAATATAAATTTAAGTAAATATATCATCTTCTCGAGTGGGGATCGAGCCCACAACCAGTCGGTTTTGCAGTCACACCGCGTGCCGCTGCGCCACGACCGGCCTCACTGATACTACTGATATGTATCTACTAACAATACTTTCCTTCCAATAAGAGCCGTTGCCTACAAGCGACTGCCATTTCCACAATTCCACTGCTTTTGTAGTCTTTTTAACTTAAATATTTACTGCAAACGGGAACCGAACAGACGTCCCCTTTATATTAGAAAACTTAGCGTAGGTACATTGATAATAGTAGGTATCGATAGCTGTACCATACAACTTGTAGGAACTTGTCAAACACAATCACCTTCTAATTGGATCCTCTAAACTAGTTCTATTGAACGAGATGCACATATTGATTGAGGTATAGAAAGTTGGAATTCAATTTGAATAATCTATTATAAATACTGTCTTTGTGGTTCAGTGGTTGTGTGTGAGACGTTGTTAGTTCGAATTTCAGGTTGAGGTATTATTTAAAATAAATAAATAATTAAATTAGCTTCACGCTGTATCCCGCACACTGCAGGATAGGCAGAGGAAACCTAGTGTTAAAACACTCCGTTCCCCACTTTCTGCCGAATTTTGGAGGCATTGCGTGTTGAGTGACAAAACTCAACACCGCACTTGTCCTCGACACCAGAGCGAAGAAATGGAAATATAAATTTAAGTGAATATTTCATCTCCTCGAGTGGGGATCGAACCCACAACCAGTCGGTTTTATAGTCACACTTTGTGCCGCTGCGCCACGACTGGTCTCAATTTTACGTTTTAGGTATTATTTTATGAAAGTATTTTAATTTTCAAATTTCAGCTTTACGCTATATGCTGCATATCGAAACATTATACTGTTAAGACACTATTATTGCATGTTGCAGTGGTGGAACCTAACATTGGGATTTGTCACAATGTTAGGTTCCACCACCACAAAAAAATGCAATTGATTGATTGAGGCCGTAGTGGCAAAATGGAACAAGCGTGTGTCTGTAAGCGCTACGGTTGTGGGTTTGATTCCCGTTGAATTAATATTTTCATTGCCTAACTCTGGCTCTGGCAAAGGGCAGCATTGAGCTCCATTACTAAACACGCTATGTCTCGAGAATTCGTCGAAAAGTGCCAATTAAAAGCAACAAATAAAAGTGCGTCTTGCCATAGTATATTCATAGTTACAGCACGACCTAATAAAAACTAAAATTCCGATAATTCTAACATTTTTTATGCGATTATTAATTGATTGACTTATGCGATTTTAAAATGTTAACTTTTTTCGGACTTTTACAATTTATTAGCGAGATATTCTATATATATCCACTCCTTACCCATATCACCCTTCGCCCTTTTTGCCTTTTACTTTGTTAAATGGAATGAAACCTTGGAACTAAAAAAATCTATATTTTTAATAGAAACATTAAAAATGATTTCAACGTCACGTTTCCCAGTAGTGCGCTGTACACCCGAAGTTACAGTTATAAAAATTATGAAATACCTGCCAACTTTTCTCATTAAAACTTCAACCCAAAGGTATTTTCTACACCAATTTAGCTTTTATAAAGCTGTTAATGAAAATTTCACAGTTTAAGGTCTTATAAAACGAAAGTCATAAGCAGAAATTGTCCTTATAAGAAAAAAAATCTTATTTTTTGGTAAAGGATTCTATACTATACTTGTTTTTCTGAAAACATATAAAAAAATATACATAATGGAATTTGAACCTGCGTCTCTTGGAATCCATCCAAGCGCCTTGATCATTAAGCTGTAGGGTCTACGTTCTACTAAACGTAGAACGTATAGCTTAGACGACCGAACGCATATTTTGATCATATGAGAAATTATTGATGAGGGCTGCCCAATAACATTCTTTGAATTTTAGCCAAGCTCATCTTATTTGGAAAATATGTTTTTTTTTTCATTTCATAAAAATACCAAATAAAATTATTATAATTTATCTAAAAATCAACATTTTTTTTCATTCATCGACCAAAAAACCACCAATAAACAGCAACATAACAAAATATTTTCAATATAAAATGTTCCACAAAATTCTTAAACTCAAATATCGGAACCACAGTTTCGTAGAAAGGTAACATAATATTCTTCAGTGTATTTACTTTAAAGAGAAAGTCTGCAAATATTTTTATGTTATAACAGTTTCAAATACGCTTTCATCTTATTAGTTGATGTAATGAAGTGCTTTCCTTTTCCTATCAATTTACGTTAACAGAAAATTATTTGTATGAAATGTTTTTAGATTTATTTCATTTTTAAGGCTCCGAACCTTAAATATGGAAAAACTGAATTCTTAAAGGTTGCGTCGTGGCGCAGAGTCACAAAGCGTGACTGCAAAATCGACTGGTTGTAGGTTCGATCCCCACTCGAAATATTTATTTAAATTTATATTTTCATTTCTATGCTCTGGTGTTGAGGCAAAGCGAGGTGTTGAGTTCCGCCACTCAACACGTAATGCCTCCAGATTTCAGTGGAAACTGGGGAATGAAGTGTCTTAACACTAGGTTCCCTTTGCCTATCCGGCAGTGCGCGGGATAAAGCGTGAAGCTGATTTAATTTTAATTTTTATTGGTTTGTTATTCATCTGTCCGTATGTTGATCGAAAGAAAGTGTAGAGATATCAAGCCGAGATTAATATCAAAGATTTAAGTATACAATCACTTTAAGCTCAGAAAAAACAAGATTCTGAAGTCAGCGCTATCAAAAGATACGAAAATATGCTGCATTTTGTATGTAATTCGCGGACAAATGTAAATATTTTCTTTATAAGTCCCCATATGGATCTCAAACTCACACTGCTGTGCTTACGATAAAACGCTGTCACACTGCACGTGAGCCTCTTTTAAAATAATAATTTTATTATTCTATCATCTAACTGACTTACGACCAGTGATTGTGAGTTAGTAATATGTAAAAAAAATCAAAATCATAAATCAGCTTCACGCTGTATCCCGCACGCAACAGGGTATGCAGATGGAACCGAGTGTTAAAAACTCCGTTCTCCACTTACCGCCGCAATCTGGGGGGATTCCGTGTTGTGTGGCGGAACTCAACGCCGCGCTTTGCCTCGACACCAGTGCAAAGAATTTAAAATATAAATTTAAATAAATATTTAATTTCCACGAGTGGGGGTCGAACCCACAACCAGTCGATTTTACAGTCACACTTTGTGCCCCTACGCCACGACTGGCCTCTCCTCTAGGTAATATGTAAAAGAAAGTTAAGGGTTAATTGCATAACCACATACATTTTACGGAATTAGAACCCAGGAACTCCAACTTAATAAGGAATGAAGTCACCTCTGAACCATTATTAAATAGCTTAGTGAGGACGACATTCTACCGTTCTATTGCATTCTACAGGAATTTTCCCACTTCGAGAGGACGATGAAGCTAGACTAGAGCTGTTCTTTGTGTTCTTTCGTTTTTCTTGTATATTTTTAAAACTGCTTTGTGAGGACTAAATGCGGCGTTGAGCTCCGCTGCTCAAACCGCAAATATGACGGAAGGTGGAATGAATTACATGGCTCCTTTTTAAAAGCAGCTTTAAAAGTGTGAAGATCTTTTATATAACTTTGAGGCCGTCGTAGCCCAGTTTGGCTGTCGTGAGTTCCATTTCCAGTCGAGGGAATGAACAAAATAATACTTTTATTACGTGAAGCTATATAATTAAAAAATCCAGATTTCTACATAAATATTATATAGTAAAAAGTTTAAAAATAAACCTTCACTTTGCTAAAAGTATTTTAATTTAAAATCTTATAATAAATTCAATGTAATATTTTAAAAGAACGAACCACTGTTACCCTCGAGCGGACGAACATGAGTGAGAAATAAAAGATATAAAACTAACTAGTTTTGCTGCATTTGACAAAATCTTAGATAGAAATATTTAATATAGAATGAATATATGAAAATAAATTTTAATCTTGGAAAATAGGCACAGAGAAAGGAGTGCTCATGGATAGAAATATATCTTTTTTAGTTTCACACTGTATAGTAGGATTAAGGATAGGCCGAGAAAACCTAGCGTTAAGAACACTCCGTTTCCATTAAGACACTTGTTCTTTGAATGCAACATTGCACGTAGCCTTGTTACTCGAGTCGGAATTGAACCCACAACCTGTACAGTTGCTGTCGCACGTTTGTGCTATTGCGCCATAACAGGCATTAACATTTAATTCAATTAACCAATTTCAACTTATAATAATAATATTTTTTTTAACTTCACACTGTTTTCTGCGTAATGCAAGGTAGGCAGAAGGAACCTGGTGTTCCGATATTGCGTTCTCTGTTGCTGTTGTTAAAGCTAGAAAAATATATAAATATATTAAACATCATTCCCCCGAATCGGAATGGAAGGCACAACTGACGTGCTTGTAATCACTGCGCCACGATCATCTCTGATAATAATCATCTGAGATAAAAAAAATAGGCCAACGCGAGATATATAATATCTTCGTCTTCAACGCGTTACAAATAAACTAATATAAGTCGTTCTAAACTAAGTATTAAGACTTTCTTATAAAGATCTTAGCGAATAAGCGATTTTCTATTACCATGGCAACTTCCAGAGTAGATTACGGTCAAACTAAGGGGAACGAGTGGCTGGGGAAAGTTTGTTTTTAAAAACTTGCTCCAATTGAAAAATACACGAAGATTTTTCAGTTAAGCAAATATAAAACACTTGTAATTTGTGGAAGTTTTTTGTATTTTTTTTAAATAATTTTAGTTTTAGGTAATGGATTTTTGGGTAGTATGTAAAATGTTGTGGAGATTATTTTTTTCACGCTGTATCCTGCATAAAGCCGGATAGAACGGCCTCAAGACGCGAGGCTATAGGCAGAATACAAATATTAACAAAATATCAATATGCGATGATATGAATTTTGAAATTCTTAATATTTTTCAAAATGTGCATGAACGTGTACTAAATTTTAAAGTGTTTGTCCACCAATTTTTCGAAAACTAAGTCCTTGTAGACTCGCACAGAAATATCAAGTTTCTAAAAAAATTAAGTCACGCTGCATCTCTCACACACCAGAGTAGGCAGAAGGAACCTAGTCTTAAGAGTTGTAAGAGTAGCGAAACTCAACGCCGCGCTTTGCCTCAATAATGAAAACGAAGAAATAGAAAAACAAATTTAAATTAATATTTAATTTCTTCGAATGGGGATCAACCACGCCTTCGAGTGGGTATCAAAACACCTGCGATACGACTGGCCTCAAGCTTAAAGCTAAATTAACGCAATCAAAGAGACGGATGCTGCATATTGTGAGGAATTCGCCGCGCACTCCAAACTTATAGGGACCGTAGACCTCCAATTATGAAATATGGCAAGACGTGAGAATCTGAAAAATATTTAGTTGTCAACATTAAGTTATAGTTCTCACTCAATGCCTCCAGAATTCGGCCGAAAGTGGGGAACGGAGTGTCTTAACACTAGGTTCTCTCTGCCTACCCTGCTGTGTGCGGGATAAAGCGTGAAGCTGATTTAATTAACCTCTGTCTGTCAGACAGCATTAATTATTAGATGACTATCTGAAACTTTATTTGTAACCCGTGAAACTGGCCTATAATGTCTTGAATTCGATGAACATCAACACTAGATTCTATTTACCCTCATTTTCTATTCACATTCACGCTTTATCCCGCACAGCGTAAAGGCTAAAGAAAATATATGCACATAATAATCTTATTACGTGCATACACAGAATATTCCAAGCGTACCTATACACAGTTTACAGGATATGTGGAATGTAAAAAATGCAGAAATTTCGCAGGTTATTCTAGTAGCGTCAGGAATTTTTATTAACACGACGCCGTTCGTGTTCAGTGTAAAGCTTTAACATAATTATAAAATTTCATATTATAGTGACGTTGCGTCGCAGCGTGTGACGTGGTGGTCGTGGATTCGATTCCCACTTGGTGTAATGAAATATCAACGGTGTGGTTTACTCTCAAATTTGTTATTGTATCGTATTATGTGTCTGCAAAATCTGTTTTTGTCAGTATGTTTTGGTACATTTTATATCATTGGAAAGTGTACATAAAAATATAACAAATTCTGGAAATTGGAAAATGTTAATAAAAATATTACAAAAAAATCTAAATAAATCTTTTATTTACAAATATTTAGTTGTCATACATATTCCTAGTTTTTTAAAGGCGGTATTTGTCTATCTTGATTTGCTGTGAGTCGTAGGTTTACACGCTAAGCCGACGATATTTTCATTTCTTTATTCTAGAAACAAGACAAAGTGCGACGTAGAGTTACGCCACTCAACACATAATGTCTAGAATACTGGACAATGTATAGGAAACGGAGTTTCGTAACTCTAACTAAGCTCACTCTACATACCCTGCTTTATACGGGATACAGCGTAAAACTAAGAAAATAAAGTTACTATTTTTTTATTAGACCTAGTACACTAAAAGCCGCATTTATTCTTCTTTTCTTTAGTAATAGTAAATATTTGCCAAACAAAACACAACGCCCTAATCTCCAAAGATGGCTACAATAGAGCAGGATTGCGTTGAATTGAAAAACCGTATTAAATTTTTAACTCAAGCTCGTTCTTTTCTTTATATTTTATTTTTGCTGGCGAGTTAATTGAACTACCGTTATTTCTATATAGGTTGTGGATTTTTTGAACGCACGAAAATGCTATAGAATTTTGCATGTCTTATTTTTTTTTAATGTTTTATATTGTATGTATATACGTTTTTTTTTCGCTTTAAAAACTTTGAGTGTAAGTATTTTTTTCTGGAAAATCTTGGAAATTATTAAATTATTTGAATGTAATTTTTAAATTGCAATTCTTTTATTTTTTTAAATAGAACCGGTCAGGTACGAATTAGAATCTAAGGTCTAACGAAGGTTAAAATGAGGGTAAAATCGGTACATTTTCAGGATGTTAGGTAAACGGGAATAATAACTTAAAGTTGACTACTAAATTTTTCATATTCTCACGTCTTGCCATATTTCATAATTGGAGGTCTACAGTCCCTATAAGTTATTAGTGCACGGCGAATTCCTCACAATATGAAGTTAATTTAGCTAAGCTTTAAGCTTGAGGCCAGTCGTATCGCAGGTGGCATGGTTGTGGGGTACGACCCCCACTCGAAGAAATTAAATATTAATTTAAATATTTCTATTTCTTCGCGCTAATGTTGAGGCAAAGCGCGGCGTTGAGTTTCGCTACTCTTACAACTCTTAAGACTAAGTCTCATCTCTCACACACATGGGAAGGCACATTCCTTCTGCCTAAAAGCGATAAGCAAAAGCTGGATAAAGGGTGAAGGTGAATAGAAAATGAGGGTAAATAGAATCTAGTGTTGATGTTCATCGAATTCAAGACATTAAAGGCCAGTTTCACGGGTTACAAATAAAGTTTCAGATAGTCATCTAATAATTAACGCTATCTCACAGACAGAGGTTAAAATACAAAATAACTGTTTCTTATATTTTCAGGAATAATTTTCTTTTCAATTAAAGTTTCCCGCATAGAACATGGTAGGTAGAGGGAGAGAGAGGGATATTTGTTCACAATAAATACCGCTTTGTCTTGCTCCCAGAAATAAGAATAGAACCTGCAACCGTCGCGTTTAATTACGAAAGATTTGTTGTTGTCTCAATTACGAAAGATGGCCTCATCATTATATGACATTTACAAAGTCGTTCAATCAGCGAGAATTAAAGAACAGCGAGAGTTGTGTTGTTTATGTACCTACATAGGCTTGAATCCAGTCGTGCCACAGGGACAGGGTCGCGAAAGGTTGAGGGTTCGATATCCATTCGAGGAAATAAATTGTTTATTATTTTCATTTCTTCGCTGTGGCATCGAAGCAAAGCGCGCGGCGTTAAGCTCCGCCAATTAACACGCAATATCTTCAGAATTCAGCAGGAAATAGGGATTGGGAGTGTCATAATTGGAACAGAGTGTTTTAACACCAGGTTCCACGGGTTTCCTCTATCTATCCTGTTATGTGCGAGACACCGTGTGAAGCTATAAAAAAATTATATCTATACATATTTAAAGATTTTTTTTAAATATTTTGTTTGTATCAGCCTACAGTGTATACATACATATACTTGAATCAGTGTAACAAGTATCAATATCATATACTTACTATGTAAATATAATATACCAACCGAATTGAAAATCACTTCCTTTTTGAAGTCGGTTATAAATTATGATAGAGCTCTGAAAGAACATATTGAAGGTAAAGTAAAACCAAACATCGACATTGTTTGCAGTATTTTGACATGTACTCCAGACTCCGTTTAGTTTTATTAGTACAATAAAATTAAAACAACCTAAAAAAATTAAAATTTCCAACATTAGAAATCGAACCCACGACCATCGTTATCACAGCCAACCAATACGCTACTGCGCTACATGAAAAACGACACCATAATTTAAGCAACATAAAAAAATCACTTTTACATTTATCCCATTGTATCAATAAGAAATCTAAATACCAAGTGTTAAAGTGTATTTTTGTTCGCAGACACACTGCAGAAGTCCGCAGCAACAAAGTGAAGTGAAGTGTTAAAGTGGGATTATGTACGGGCGCGTGCTCTAGCCATGACTATAGCTTTTCTATTCAGCGCTTTCGGTGCGCTCGCCCTCGTGAGCCTCACAGGTGAGTTGGATCTGATGAATATATATATTTTTTATCATGTATTTAGGTGAGTGAGGCCGTCGTGGCGCAAGCGTGTGTAAATGTGGCTGTGGATTCGATTCTCACTCAAGGAATTAATTATTATTTATTATGTTTTCTTTTCTTCGCTCTGGTGTCAAGGCAAAGCGCCGTTGAGATCCACCTCTCAACGTGCAATTCCAAGTTCCACCTCTCAAGGCAGGAAGAGACATCGGTTGAGCTTGGAAAAATATATATGATCAATCATATTTCTCGAAGTCATGTCATGTCATGACTGATGTCATGCTTAGGTCACGTAAAAAGTACGAAGACTCTCCAGAGTATGACAAGATTGATGACAGACAGGCAGACAGTAGAGTTTGGAGGTCTGTTGCTATCTTGCTAGGTATAAAGTTTTTTATTAACTGTATAATTATTATATTATTTTTTTTTACTTTAAAAATATACTTAAAGTTGTAATTTACACTGAAAAAATATTATTCTTACATTCTTTTTATTAACAAAAAGTCTTACAATATCGCAATAGCATTCTATTGTATTCAATAAGATTTTGCTACAAGAAAACAAATCTTTTTCTTGTCGGGTAAAAAAATCTGTTGTAAAAAGTATTTAATATTAAATAAACAAAGAAAAATAGCCTTATTTTAGGTATATTGTGATACTTAATGTAAAGCTGTGCTTAGAAACAAATTCGGAATTTTCACCCGAAATGACATCTTTTAAACCGCTAAAGCTGGCTTACATTCGTGACCACTTTAATCAAGAGATTGAATTAAGTATCATTTCGGAGATTGTTCTCGAGCTAAATTATCCTTATGGTATTATAAGGAAATCCGATAAAAAACAAAATTGCGAAATGAGAGCCAAGTTCAATAATGAATGATGATCCGTCTTAACTATACCTACAAAAGAAACAGCGATATCTACATATATGGGTGACAATGGTCGGATGATTTTTCTTGTGTATATTAATAAAAATGTTTACTTTTTACTAAATATCAAGTTTCTAAGTGAGATTTAAGTGGGTTAGATTTTAATGATTGAAAGTGAGTGACTCAATCATAATAAAGGTGGACTTGTTTGTTAATATATGAAAAAAATGTTAATATATGAATAACCATTTGAGCTAAATTAATTATTTATAGATATATTTTTAGATCTTTAGTTTTTTTAGATAGACAATTCGAAATTGTAAAGAGAACATTGCGCCTAGTTGAGAATTATCTTCCTAGATATGGAGTGTGGGTTCGATTCCCACTACCTAGAGTTTTTTTTAGTCAAAATATAGAAAAAAGTGTTATTTGGCACTATAGATTGTAAAATATTTTAGAAATCGTAAAACAAAATAAATCGTAGCAGGAATTATATATAAGGTCTTTTTAATATGGCCAAATGAGCATAAGACGAAACCCAAGACGCGGGACAGTTCGAGTCGTGCTCCGTTCAAAATAAATGTATATTTTTAAAGTATATATCAAGTTTCAGTCTAGTTGGACAAACTGCAGCGTTATGTTACGTTAACTAACAAGCAATATCTAAATCAGGAGTAAAATTTTCCATGCTTACTACACAAACATGATAAAAAGAAATAGAAAGTTACGTAAGAAATTTAGATAAACAATAATATTGGTGTTATAGGAAAAAGAATTATCTTTGTTTTCCTTATTTGCCCTAAAGGAATGTTTGCTTAGAAGCAAAAAGGGCTTCACAAGCCTTTATGGATAAGATTTGCTTTAGCACCGTTATAGGCATTGTTCGAAAAGAAATAGTGGGTTCAAATTTTGGTATTCAGTAAGGGGTTATGTAGAGGCCAGTCGTGGCGCAGGGGCACATATTGTGACTGTAAAATCTATTGGTTGTAGGTTCGATTCCCACTAGTAGAAATGAAATATTTATTTACGTTTATATTTTCATTTCTTCGCTCTGGTGTCAAGGCAAAGGGCGGCGATGAGTTCCGCCACTCAATACGCAATGCCGCCAGAACTCAGCAGAAAGTGGGAAACGGAGTGTCTTAACATTAGGTTCCTTCCACCTACCCTGATGTGTGAGGGATATAGCGTGAAGCTGTTTTTTTTTATTTTAATTTTATTTAATTTGTATTAGTTTATCATCAGTGCCAATTCTTCTCAGTTTTGGGGCCATTAACTTTAGTGAACCAATGATAAATTAATGTTCAAAAATTTATAATGTAGATTCTTATTTTGAGTAAAATTATTTGACTTTTATTTTCCCTGTTCTGTTCAAGGAATATACAAAGTAACGTATATACATCAAAATTTATATGTAGGCAGAGGGACCCTAGTCTTTAAATACTCCGACTTATCACCACCAGAGAGAAGTGAAAATATTAAATATTTTATTTCTTCGAGTAGGAATCTAACCCACTACCTACCACTTTTATGCCCCTTCTCCACGACTGGCCTCAATGTGATTAATAAATAATATAAATAAATGATTTCATCTCTATATCTTATAAAATAAGAACGATTTTTTTCTCTGTCTGGCCTTTCTACGTTATCTTCTTCTAAACCACCCAACGGATTTTGATGCGGTTTTCACCATTATGTAGAGTATTTCTCAGGGAAGGATTATATATGGTTTATTATATGTATATTTTATTGTAATTTGACATAAATATGATAAATGTGTATAAAGTCCTACCCGTTCAGACACTTTCACGCATGCGCTGCTTTAATGGTAAGTCCTACATGAAAACAATGTACTAGAGTATTATTCCTCTTAATAAGATCTACAAAAAAGTCAGCGACAGCATATTCGTATCTTCTAAGGATAACATACAGTGAGCATATTTCTGTCTAAAAATAGTAATTTGAATATATTTTTTATTTTGAGGGATGTTTGTCCATAATGGTATCAATCCTTATCCTTTTAAATACTTTATTAATTTTCTACGTTAAACAAAGATAAAATTTGCTCTTTACACTAATTTGAAATTACGAATAGTTTTAGAGAAAAACGCATTTAATTGTTGACACATCACGCCGGCTATAAACCGCAGTTTTGGCGCAAGCTTTATTTATTACCTTACTCTCAGCATATAAATAAGTATATTAGTTACGTTGGCCATTTAATGTAGATCAAAACTGTCTTTTACTGTTTTTCATTTTAATAAGTACTTTAGAAGTTGTTACAATATCAAAAAATCCTTGCTTTGAAACGGCTCGCCACACGCCATGCGTCCCCCCGCGCCTCGCGACGTTTTGCTTATAGAAGCGCGTCCGCCGCGCCCGCCTGCCTCTGTACTGTTGAAAAGTAGATGTAGATGCGATTGTACGTATTGGATAATTGGAGTTTAATATATTTAGTTTCGTCTATTTTGATTAACAGAATAGTAGGTAGTCTTTTGTTCATAATTTCTTCCGTATAAGTATTTTAGTTTAAGAGAACTGTAGGTAGGCTTTCGTTTTTCATTTCTTGCGTTTAAGTATCCTGTTGTTTATTTTGTTTACTCTTCTTCTGTTCTTTTATTATTTTCTTTACCTTTTAAACATAGGAAATGTTTTTAATTTAATTATATCACGACAAAGTCGTTCAAATATAGGTCGTAGAACAAGAAATGCAAATAAAAATCGTTTAAATCTTAGTAATGAAAGCGTATAGGAGACGGAAATTAGATAGTAATTTAAATATATTTACTTATTGAGAGGGATGTGTGTCAATAATGATATTAATTCTTACCCTTTTAAATAAGTTATTAATTTTCTACGTTAAACAAAGATAAATTTTGCTTTTTACAATATTTCGAAATTACAAATAGTTTTAGAGAAAAGCTATATCGACTCATGTTATCCCTTACTCTCAGTGTATAAATAAGTATATTAGTTATCTTGGCCATTTAATGTAGATCAAAATGTTGATTAGTAGCACAGATTTGAAATAACGATACTAAAAAATTCTTGCTGTGTAACGGCTCGCCGACTTCCACGCTTCCCCCCGCGCCCTCGACATTTTGCTTATAAAAATGGATCCGCCGCACCCGCCTAGCTTCCCCCGGGCGTGGAAGGAGGGCCTGCTCATCATGTTCCCCAGGGCTGGGAAGAGCCCATAGCAGCCTGAGGGTACCGATCAATAACCCTCCTTTGCGCGGTCTCCAAGCTGTCCGAGAAGTTATTCCTCTCACTTCTCCAGGAGCACATCCACCCATGAAGCGAGCAGTTTGGCGAGCGGGTATACTACTCTGGTTACACTACGCCGTAACAGCGATCAACCGAATCAACCGAAAGGAGAGAGCAATAGCAGTCTTCTTCGACGTAGTACGCGTATTCGACCACGTCTGGCACCTGGACCTACTTCATTAAGTGCTCAGAGCCGGCACCCCCCAGCACGTCGCGCATGTCTTTGCCTCCCTGCCTCAGTAACAGGACATTTTTCCTTGAGAGTTAAGAGTTCGAGGTATAGCAGCGACTCGATCGTTGCCGTTGTTCCCCAGGGCAGCATTTTGTCACCTGCTCTCTACGCACTATACACTGATGACATCACATCGCCCTAGCGAGTATCACTCAAAGAGAAATCCTGCAGGTGGTCCAGAACCTCATCCTCCGTCGAGTGACGCAGGCGCCATACTACGTGAGAAACACCTCGCATCACCGCAACCTAAAAATAGAAAGCCTGGAGGTACACATTGGTCGTCTCGCGTCCAACGCATTCCGCTGCGCCAATGTATCGGGTCACCTGCACCTAAGGAGCAGCACTCCGTGGCATATCCGGCCGCCCGAGGTCAGACGTCAGATGACTTCCGAGGGACTTTCTATCCTCCTCCAAATGCGACTCATGAGCCTTGCATTGATCCTTGGTCGTTTAAGCTGGGCCTCCCTCAGGAAACCGAGGGCCTCACCTGACTGAGTTGACCGCCTAGATGGCATTTGATAATCTTTCCAATCCCGTCCCGCACGCCTCTCTCTGTGTCTGCTCTAGAGCAGGTTATCGCTTGAGACCACGGCCATGGAACCAACGCCCAGATGTCGTTCGGAGCTACTACGGAGATGAACGAGAGAATGCTTCAATTCTGCGCCTGGCTCTATAGCAAAGTAAATTTAGAAGCGATTGCACGTATTTTGGAGTTATCCAATAATTATAATGTATTTCGTCGCAGCATTGTTGGTTACATCTTTCGTTTAAGCATTTTTGGGTAAGAGAATAGTAGGTAGTCTGTTGTTTATAATTTCTTTCGTTTAAGTTTTCTGTTGTCTGTGTCATTTGTTCAGGTGTGTGTTTTTTAAACAATTGGAACATCTTTATTAGAGCTACGAAAATGTGGGTTGCATTAAGGTTTCAATAATTTTCACATTAGTAATCTTAAGTGCTTTGCAAACATAGGTACATTGTATGAATAATTCAGTAGTTAAAGCGGGCGAAGCCGCGAGCGGGTCGCTAGTGTAAATATAAAAATGTAGGCAAGAATAGCCGCGTGCATTGAAACTAATTACTTATTTCTAAACAATATCTTCTTAAAATCGGCGGAGAGTAGAAAGTCTCATCACTAAAAAAAACTTAATTCATTTTGTATCATATAAGTAAATATTAAATAATTCTATTTTCACGTTGACCATAATTAATTTATAATTTAAGTTAATATCCAAAAGAAACCTCCACACATATTAACTTAGTTTTATAAAATGTGTTTTATAATTCACTTTCAAGAGCTGCGACTGTCTAGCTTATCTTGTCTACATTTAATAGCGGTTCGTTCACCCGGTCTTTTGTAAATATAATTATGTTGAAAAAGGAACATATGTATGATGAAATGGGGTTGTTTCATATTTGTTGGTTTGTTTTGTTTTTTTTTTATACTCTTTATAACAGGGTAAAAAAGGGGAATCTGAGGTGTTTTATATTATATTTTAACTAAAGATTACAGATACATAATCTGTACTTTGACTCTACTTTTAAAAAAAATATCAACTTAAATTGTATTTTGTTTTTATCAGCTATTTTAAACAAGGCTTATTGCTAGACTTAATCTTAATCTCTCGATATTTAATTCTAAAAGAGTTCTAAAAGAGTCCAGGTATTTATTACTTATAACTTAATACCTATGAGGCCAGCCGTGGCGCAGAGGCATAAAGTGTGTTTGTAACGCAACTCAATGTGGGTTCGATCTCCACTCGAGGAAATGAAATATTTATTTAAATTTATATGTTCCTTTTTTCGCTCTGGTGTCGAGGCAAAGCGCGGTGTTTAGTTCCACCACTCAGCACGTAATGCCTCTAGATTTCGGCGGAAGGTGGGGAATGGAGTGTCTTAACACTAGGTTCCTTCTGCCTACCCCACTGTATGCAGTATACAACGGGAAGCAGTTTTTTTTTAATTTAACTTAATATCTATTATAATCACACTATTTTACTTTATTATTTTACTTTGAAAGGAACCGATGGAACATAGAATTAAACATTCAATTGCATACATTCCGAAATAACGAAATCACTACATTTTTCTCATGCAAAACAAAAAATACAGACGTTCCAGTCCTTATGAGTTATAAGAACAAGGATAACCGGAAGCCAAGTTGTTAGAACAAATATCAACTATACTTATCTAACCGGATGTTTATCAGCCCCCTTATACTGTCCCACAAATCAAGGGCACAATAGACCCTCAAATGCCCATAATGTAGTGCGGGCACAAAAGTCAGTCTTTAATATCAATATAATTTATTATCCTAGTTTATAGTTGGTTGAGTTCCTTTGTTATTTTCTTGAAGATGCTTAATAAAGGTTTAGTATCATTGATTTTTATTAAATGCTTCACAAACGATTGGTTTGCTGAAATATTGTGATGGGAATATTGATAATTCTATAATTTTTGCCCGATTGCGACGAGGCCCGAAAAGTGGGTTATGTTTTTTGCGCGTATGTATGTTCGTTACTTTGTTCTCTTGTTAACTAGTGAACCGATTTTAATAAATTATGCATCGTTGGATTTGTCTTGATAGTGCGAGTGTTACTGTAAATTTATAAAATTCATTTAGTTTATGCAGTTGGGTTTTTGGTTTAGTTTATAATTTACTTCTTTTTTGATATACTAAAATTTGAATCCATACATATAATAAAATTTTTTTTTTGTCCATTTTATAATGTATCCCGCACAAATCAGGACAGGAAGATTTTCTCTGCCGCAGCAGATTTTTTAGTTTTAATATTCCATTTTCCGCTTTCCGATCGATTTTATATTTTACTTTTGACATTATCTGGTTAGAACGGTAAATAAAATAACTTATTCTCCCAAGTGGAGATCGAACCTACAACCACCGCGTTAACAGTTAGACGACGGTTCATTAAGCTACGACGGTCTCTAATTAATAATCTATTTTAAGTGTTCTAGCCATTTGCATTAAACATTCACAAAGAGCCAAGTCAATAACTAATCCTATATCTTACTAATATTATAAATGTGTTTAAGAGAACGGATGTATGTTCCACTATCACGTAAAAAATACTGAATGTATTTAGTTGAAACTTTATATTAATAAAACTAGCATACATCGCAATAACATAGGCTAAAATTTATATAAATAATTTGTACAAATTGCTATAATAATCACAATAAATTTAAGCGGGCGAAGCCATGGCAAGTTAGGTAGTTAAAAAATATTAAAAAAAAATAGTAGTTGCAGTAGAAACTCTAATATAACAATTACTTTTATAAATCTCATTGACCATACAAACCAATTGTACATGGCTACTTGACCGTAGGGTACATAGAAACAAATGAATTTAATAAAAAAAAATAACGTAAAAGCTTGTTAAGCTTGTTGTTTCAGTTTGAAGGACTTCGTAGAGTACTAACGTAGAAAAAAGTAATATGTGTTTGTACATATACAATAATGAGTATAATATTATCTTCTTTTTTTCACCTTCACGCTGTATTCCGCATTAGGGTAGGCAAAGGGTTAAGACACTCCGCTCTCCAGTTTTCAACGAATTCTGGGGGTGTTGTTGCGTGTTGAGTGGCGGAACTTAGCGAAGCGAGCGAAGAAAATAAAATATTAAATATTCCATTTCCTCTTCTGCGAATCGAACTCACAACCTGTCGCGTATACAGTCAAACGCTTGTGCCCCTTGCGCCACGACTTCTCTCTTCTATGTATGTACATATCTTAACCATACTGTGATTATAGTGGTCATAAAAGACTAAGTTGATATTAAACCGACTTCAAAAAACGGATATTTCGACTGTATGTTTGTTATGTGTTTACTTCTTTACCACTTTCACATACTTAGTCACGTATGCGAGAGTAGGCAATGACACGTTAGTGTCAAAACACTTTGCTCTCCGCTTTCTTTTAAATCTTAACTGAACTGCGTTTTTGAAACATTTAGTATTTACTTAGAACTTTTCTAGTAATTATTAGAATATATTATTCTCTTCGATGTTCTTAATTATTCTTATAATACACTACAGTACAATAAAATATTAATGTAAACAATAAAAATTATTCCAATACTGGCTATATTTAGATAGTGAATGAAATAGCGAGTTCTGATTAAAACTAGATGCATTTTGCTTTCTGGTTCTGTTTTTGTTTGAGGATTAATTTTGAATAGTTACGCTGTTGGCTGCGATTTCTCGTCTGTAAAGCTTATTTGAAGTTCTACTTAAATTATGGTACATATTTACTCAAAAGTATACAGTTTTTACGAGGTCAGTCGTAGCCCAGGGCACAAGTGTGCAACTGTAAACGCAAGAGATTGTGGGTTCGATTTCCACTCGAAGAAATGAAATATTTAATATTTCCATTTTCTGCGTTCTGGTGCTAAAGAAAAGCGGGGCGCTGAGTTCCACCATTCATCATGTAATGCCTCCAGAAAATTGAAAACAGAGTGACTTAACACTGGTACCGTGTTGTGTGCAGAATACAGCGTGATACTAAAAAAGAATACTCAATATAAACGTAAACAAAATGTGAAGATACGACGATTTCACTTCCTGTTCCAGTGGAAATCGACTTCACAACCCATCGCGTTTCCAGTTAGAAGTGTGTGCTCCTCCACCAAGACTAGTCTCAAACTAGACTGGCATATATATGGATATTAACAAACATTATATAATCTTAATTTTTTTTAATTGTCCCCAGGTTGCACAGACAACACAAATGGTCTAAGCTCCGACGGCGTCCAAGAGTTGGAGTACACTGATGTAGACCTTGGTTTGACACAGCGAGGGCCACACTTCGATCTACAGTATTCTAGGAACGTCACAGCGCTGGTTGGGAAGACTGCGCAGCTGAACTGCAGAGTGCACGATCTTGGGAATAGAACAGTTAGTAAAGGACTTGTATTAGGATTTCTTAAGAGAATTATGAATATAAGATAGAATTATCTATTAATGTTTACATTTCTTCGGCACCGAGCTCGGCGTTAAATTCCAGTACTCAAAACGCAATGCCTCGAAAAATTCGGCGCAAAGTAGGGAACGAAGAGTCTTATCACCGGGAGTCTTAGGTTGCGCGTCTACCTACCCTACAATTTTTTTTTTTAAGTAATAAGATTTTTACTAACGATCTATCTTTATTTCAAATAGATGTTATAAAATAATATTACACACTATAATTGAAATGTCATTAATTTTGCGAAGTTTTTGAGTAGTCTCATAATCACTTTTTGCCCTGAATTTTGTTTTTTTTTTACCTTGGTATATGTGGAATACTGCATCCCGCATACAGCACGTTAGATAGAATTGAACAATTGTTCCATACATTTTTGCCTAATTTGCGTGTTAAGTGGCGGAACATAACAACGCACTTCGTCTTTTTACCAGAGAGAGGGAATGAATATAAAAATAAATAAATGAAAATAATTCATCTTAGATGTAGGCATCTAGTCATTTTCTTGGGCGAAATAACGAAAAGTAATTATGTTATTATTTCGCTTTAGCCTCACATAAAATACCGGTAATATTTCTAAGATTCTACATTCACAAGTCTAATCTAATTTCCCAAGAAATCTCATTAATATAAAGAAAATTCGAGATCTGCTTCTTTCATTTCTTAATAACGCGCAAATATCTTTTCGATATTTTGTTAACTTATCACCTGCTAAGCTTCGTACTGTGTGGGAGTTAAATATAGGTAAAGAATATCTTTAAAGACGGACAGACATACAGAACCCTAAAAAACATATTAAAACCATATAACAATTGAATTTTATTGAGTTTCACATATCAAAGCAGGTTTTAAACGATAAAAGCATTTAATATTGAAAATTGTGGTATAAGGTCGCAAATCTTATTTGATGCTCTTTCATCTTAAACCAGATTACGTTACGCTATAACGGGTATTTTGGGTTTAATGACACCTCGATTGTGTATTATGTTTTTTTTTTGTTACAATGTTTCTTAAGAAAATATTTTATTGTAAAAAAAGTTATTGCAAACCAACTCGGTGTAAAAGGTAGATATGAGTGAAAAAGACTATAAAAACAATGGATTTTTACCATTTGAGGGTTAACCGATATCCTATAATGGCCAGGTCAAATGCATAGGCGTCGTACTAGATTCAAAACTTTCCTTCCGGCTGCACATCACGTATGTCAGAAACAAGGCAACATACGTCTTTATCTTGCTGTACGCACTCATCTGCAAGCGGAGTAAAATGTCACTTCGGAACAAACTGACATTGTACAAAATTTGTATCCATCCTATCGTGACCTATGCTTGTGTCGCGTTCGCACACGCCAAGATAGACATCCTTCAGAGGGTCCTGAACAAATTCCTCCGTATGGCATCCGGATGCTCATAGTACATAAAGCTTTTGAGTTGGAATTGTTAAAAGAATTCTGATTCCTACTCCTATCCATTCATTTTCAGAGCGTGTTAGTACGCTCCTCATCCTCACCCGCTTCTTCGACGCCCTCGCAGCGTCCTTTAAGATCCCGACGACCCAATTACAGTCGCAAACGCCCAGTACATCGGCAGGATTCATTCATCAGTCTCACGACATACTCTCCGCCATCGTAAGAGGCGACGAGGCCAGTCCTATCCCACTGCAGGCCCGCGGCTCGGCACGACGGAATATAATGGTCAAAATTCCTAGGCAACGGCCTTATTGGAAGGTAGCTCATGCGAAATATTGTTATTGGGTAATGCAACACTTATTGCAATTACGTTGAATCTCTTTCCGAATAATTTAGAAACATATATATGATATGTATAAATATATATTTAAAAATATAGGTATTATTACAGTTGCTTCACAATTTGTATATTATAATATTCTATAATAGTGATATACATACAATAGGAACGAGAAATAAAGATAAACTTGTTACGCCAAGTTTTCGCTTCCAAAAAGTTAATAAATCTTTTATGGGTCTGAGTATACGTGTGTATAATAAACTTCCGCATTGTATTCTAAGTTTGCCACTACCACAATTTAAAGTAGGTTTAAAAAAATATTAACAAATAAAGCTTACACTGTTCAAGAATATTTAGAGGATAAAGATGTATGGAATTAATGTCTATTGAATGTGATGCAGGATAGCTGCCAATAATAATTAAATTATACCATTGACTGTAAAGAGCAACTGCTGATTTTCTTGCCGGCTCTTTTCAGCAGAACTGCCTTCCGAACTGGTGGTAGCTTTTTTGTTTATATGTTCATTTGACTCGATTCAAAAATGCTTATATAATAATAGTCTATTTGAATAAAGAATATTTTGAATTTTAATTTGAATTTGAAAGGAATGATAATTATTTATTAATATTTTAATTTCTTCTCTCTGGTAACAAGGTAAAATGCGGCGTTGAGTGCCGCCATTCAACACGTAATACCACGAAAATTTGGCGGAAAGTGAGCAACAGAGTATCCTAGCACTAAGTTCTCTCTGCCTACACTGCTAAACGCGGAATACAGCGTGAAGCTAAAAAAAAAATATTATGTACTTACATTTCAATCCTTGACCTCTATCTATTCTGTAATTTGTGTCGCTTTGTTTTCATTCAAACAACTATTTAATATACAAGTAGCCAATGTCCTTCGCACATCTATTGAATTTCATTTAAGTGTTTGAATAAAACATTTCTGTTTCAATTAAAGTACGTTTCGAGTATTCTTAAGATTGTCTTAGAATAGTATGATAAATACTATTCTGAGACCATCTTAAGAATATAGAATAGTATAATAAAGATGATTATTTTAATATCACCGTTTCTCTTATTTGATTAATTACTTATGTTAGGTTAAGTTAGGTTCCCGGCGTTCACCGAGGCGGCGTAGTGGCATGCGCAAATTGTCCTGCGGCGTCTTGTATAGATGGAGAGGGTTTCCGCTGGGTTTTAGTGGGAAGTGTCGGGCTATTTCGATGAGTCCCACAATACCATCCTACTCCTACGCACCGATGGTCTGCGTAAAAGCATTTCCCAGCGACAAAAAAAAAGGTCCCCGGCCCTGAGTTCCGCCACTCAATATGCAACGCCTCGAAAAGTTTCGCGTAAAGTGGGGAACTGAGTGCCTTAATACTAGGTTCCCTCGGCCTACTCTTCTATATGCAGGATACAGCGGGAAGCTAATTAGTTGAGTTAGTAGTAGATTTCTATAGAATATGATGCCGCGCTTTGCCTCATTATCAGAGCAAGGAAAAGAAAATATTAAATATTTCGTTACCTTGAGGGAAAATTGAACCCACAACCGTCGCATCTACAGTCGCACGCTTATGCCCCATCTTTTCAGAGTGAGAATTGAACCCATAATCACCGTGCTTACATAAATAAACTGTCTCTCTGTATCTCAATGTATCAAAAAGTGAATATCAATATAAATGTCTATCACAAGATATAATGTTAAAACAGAAAAATATATTTTTTAAAAACGCATACAAAACTCAAGAAAGCGGTAGTTTAACCTATACCACGCGTTCTGAACACTAATATAAATAAGTTGTATTAACCTGTGAGCTTAGGCCTAGTGACCAGAGCGCTGGAAATTTTCAAGAGGCGTGGGATCAATCTCGTTAAGTCCCGCTTCGTTTTAAAAAAGAAAAATCTTTAAAAAACACAGTAAAAAACTAAATTCGGGAAATATAATTGAGGTTTCAATAAATCTAAAATGCCCGTTATAACGTACCGTAATCCGGTTAAAGAAGAAAGAGTGCCGAATAGGATTTCCGACCTCATGGCACAATTTTTTATATACAATATTTTTTATTATATTTGAAGCCGTCGTGGCGCAGCGTCACAGCGTGTGACTGGAAATGCCATGATTGTGGGTTCGATTCCCAATCTAGAGAATGAATTATTTACATATCCTAGTTTTAGTATTAAGTAAAAAAAAAAACAAGGCGTTTAGTATTTATTACCTTTCGACCCACAAACTTTCAAAAATTAGGCGGTACGTGGGGAAAAACGTGTTTTACATTTACTTTTCTGTAGCTACCCTACAATAAGCGAGATATACCATGAAGCTAAAAAAAGTAATCTTATGGATTTTTTGTCTTGACGTTATATCCTGCATACGGGCATTAAGGCGCTAGGCTTGGTACCAGAGTTAAGAAATAAAAATATTAAAAATAATAATTCATTCTCCCGAGTGGGAATCGAACCCAGAACACATTGCATTACACTCACACTCTTGTGTTCATGCGCCACAACGGCCCCTATATATGTATGTATGTTTGATCTAATTAAACTTATTTTCACCAGGTATCATGGATCAGGCATCGAGATATTCATCTGTTGACGTCAGGACGAATGACGTACACTTCAGACCAGAGGTTCATCAGCGTACACAATCCTCACACTGAAGACTGGATATTAAAGGTATGTATATATATAATTATGTGGTTCTGTTATAGTGCAGCATTTTGGTTTCTGGTTATACACACGCAAGTTATAGGCTCGATTCCAATTCAGACAAATAAGCGGGGATGTGAAAATAATTAATTAATCCGAATGGGAATTAAACCCAACGTCATCGTGCTTACTGTCACAGGCCTTACCTTATTTTTTCTCAGCAGCAGGCAAAGCCGCCAACTTCTGGATTGCGAATCTTATCTATCTTATCTCTATCTTATCTTATCTCTATTTTATCTTATCTCTGTCTTATCTTATTGCGTATTGACTAGTGGAACTCAATGTCACGTTTTGCGTTGACATCACAGCGAAGAAACGACAATAGTAAATATTTCATTACCTCGAGCGGGAATCGAATCACCATTCCAATTAGTCACATGCTGTGCCGCAGCGCCACGATGACCTTAACCTATATTTATTTTGCCAATACATCCGCAGGGCTCAGTGTCCCTATATAACTCATATTTATTGTCCACATGACATTGTGACAGTCGAATGAAACAAAAAACTTTTTCAACAAAGAAAAAAGGGTACACAGTTAGGTTTTTTTATGAAGTCAAAAACCACCAAGCTAACCCTGTACAATATTTGTTTTGACTTTTGACAGCCTAGCTCTATACAAATATAATGCTAGAACACCTTTCCACCTTTTGGCTGCAGCATCCCAAAAATTGGCTTAGCACGTCAAGATGACGCTGAGATAAACGGTATACAGTTTCGTAATATCTGCATTGCTACAATATGTTGTATTGGGGTTCCGTAGGTAATAAAAAATCTAAATTTATTGTAACTTAACAAAGTTAAATATCAAGAAATATCAAGCTTAAATTGATATTAAGTGTTGTTCTTTGGGACAGTTAAAGTAATCTAAAGACGAGACCTAGAAATATGAAATCTAGCAAGAATTGAAAACTTTAAGCATAAATATTGGTAAAAGTAAAAAAAATTGTAATTTACAGAATAAATAAAATTCTAAGTTATATTAAACATTTATTATATTATTAATACAAAAATACACCTTAAGAACGCCTGCAAACTTTAGAACGGAACTTAACTATAGCCTGCATAATAAACTTCAACTTATAATTATAAAATTTATATGGAACCGACGCTGGCCAAATCTGCTTCCTACTTTACGTAAAATCTAAAAGGAACAAAGATAAATTAGATATGAAATTTTTGAAACATTTCATGCTGACAAAAAATATCGTTAGAAATCAAATTTTTTCTCCCGAACCGACTTCTTGAGGCTTTGCGTGTCGTGTGGCGAAACTCAACGCCGTGCTTTGCCTCGTTACCAGAGCAAGGAAATGTAAATGTAAACTTTTACAATCTTCCAAAACGGACTTTCGAGTCCTCTTTCCACAACCAAGCATCTACAGCTTTAAATACTGCCAAAAAATAAAAAATATTATTCTATTAAAGCTTCTAAGCCGGAATGGAATCCACATCAGTCAGGCACTTCCCAACTACCATAAGATTATATAATATAAATTGGGAATGACGGGAAGTCGGAGCTACGTGAACTATCTAACTTCGGGCGGACCGCTCGGATAGTTAAATTTCATTCTTAGTAACTCCACTCAAATTAGTCGCTTGTTGCTTGAAAACTAAATTCTTGATTTTGAATGGCAACCGCTGTGAATGTTTGTTGGAATAGATTTGACTAATTTTTATTGTTTTGAATATAATACGATAATTAAATTTAAATTTATATAAATATTCTATTAATATTTTTTTATATTTTCATTTTCTCACTCTGGTAACGAGGCAAAGCGCGGCGTTGAGTTTCGCCACTGAACACGCAATGCCTTCACAATTCTGCGGGAAACGGAGAATGGAGTGTCGTAATGGGGATAACAGTTTGTGTCTTATATGCCTTATACGTTCCCATGATCCATGATCCCTCTACCTTACCTGCTGAATACGGGATGCGTGAAGCCAATCAATGGAATTTGAAGTTTTGACTTAGCCGAAAATTTTGTTATTAAAAATATAAATACCAATTCCTTTGTCCGTGAATTCGAGAGCGACGCATTATTCAATATTGAACTTGGCTCTTATTTTGTGTTTACATTTTTAGATACGGTATTGATTATCGAATCGAATTGAATAAAAAAATATTATTAAAACACAATAATAGCTGAAGTATAAAATAAGTACTAATTATTATTGCAATTCTATGAATATTCTATACGAGAGCCAATTTAACAGTTTCCGAAGTATCGTAATGATCTTTTATTAAATTGACTACTCTGTTATATATTTGTTTACTAATAACCTCTTTATAAAATGTTATTTTATAGCAATATTGTAGCATGCAACTCTTTATAATATATACATATTTTTTTTTATTTGTGAACTAATTAAAATAAAACAAATATTAAATGTTAAGACTAGCGTGAACAAAAAGCACAGACAAACAGACAGCCAAATTGTAAAAATCGTTGTTTTGGGTTCTACTACACCAGGTGTTCTCATCCTTTTCTTGATCAAGGTCCACTTTTATATCATTTTTGGTAGCAGGGACCACTATGCATGTAGGTATAATAAAAATTAGCTGTGATAATCAGACAAAAACTTCGCCTCACCATCCCCAGTCATAAAATTAAAATCGTTCGCGAACCATATTTAGGACCACGGACCACTGGTTGGGAACCTGTGTACTACACTAATAGAGGCCCCCAATATCATGTTTTCTTATTAATCTTCATATGCAGACACCCATCCGTTACGATTTTATCATAAGTATAGATATAGATATAAATGATATTGTGGTCGAGGCCGGTCGTGGCGCAGAGGCACAAAGTGTGACTGTAAACGCGACTGGTTATGGATTCGATCCTCACTCGAGGAAATGAAACAAATGATTTAAATGTATAGTTCCATTTCTTTGCTCTGGTGTCGAGGCAAAACGCGGCGTTGAATTACGTCCCTCAACAAGCAATGTCTCCAGAACTCAACGGAAAAGTAAGACCAAGAGTATTTTAACGGATGGAGTGTCTCTTAACACTAGGTGATCATGTACTTTTGCCTACCCTGCTATGTTCGGATTACAGCGTGAAGTGAAAAATACCAGAGCGAGGAAATGAAAATATTAAATATGTTATTTCTTGAAGTGGGAATCGAACTCCAACCTATCGCGTTTACTAACTTAGCTAACTTAACCGAGTTGGCTAACTTGCTTCCTGCTCAACAACCTTAATTCATAACTTATTTAAAAGTTAATATTTAAAACACAAATACCTCCCACTTACAGCACACAGCACAACAAAGTGGACAGCAATGCTGTCATTAAACCTAAACTAGGCTAAGAAGAGACCTTTCATATAATTTTTACCCCTATACTTAACATAGTAACCTATATTTTGGATTCAATAAACCCACCCAAAAAGCCACCAAACTCACAAACCATCCAAGCAAGAAAGCACCTACCAGCACTTGTTAACAGAAGATCACAAATCGTTTCACGTACACGGCTTTTGGCCGAAACCCAGGATTTTACAACGCCTAAGTTATTTACTATCTAAACCTAGCCAATTTCTAACTGACCATTAATAAACATAAAATCCACAGATAAGATTCCCGCAACGCCGTGACTCCGGTATCTATGAGTGCCAAGTTGGTACCACACCGCCTATCGGACATCGGATGTATCTATCAGTTGTTGGTAAGTGATATATAGATTTGGGTTATCTAGGTTTTAGTGGTTTGGATGTATATACGATGGCTGTAGGTTCAACGTCAGTTGAGTAAATTATGTTTTTTTTTCCAGCTTTATGCTGTATCCCGATAGTTAGGATTGACAAAGGGAATTTGTGTACCTAATGTTATGACATTTTGTTCCTAGTAAAACACTTCCGTTTTCTATTTTGTGCCGAATTCTGGCGACATCGCGTGTTGAGTGGTGAAAGTCGACCACGCCGAAGCGCTTTGTCTCGTCACCAAATCGAGATAATGTAAACATTAAATATTTAATATCGTCCAATGGAAATAAAAACGAAACGCACACGCTTAGGCTTTGTAATTTTTAAAGATTTTTAAACGTCTCCTTTAGGAAAATACGTAAAAATATGTCTTGATTTTTTTGATTGATTAAGATTTTATGTTGGCTATTTCAGCCACAATGATTGTATTTTTGAATCAACTACAAAACTGAGTCTTTAGTATCAAACAATGTTACAAGAGAAGTATTAGGTTTCAATTCAAGGCTAAAAGAAAGACTGAAAAATATTATATATACACACTGTTTAGAGTACAATTTAACCCATATACGCCCAAACAGAACTTGGCAGTATAAATTGAAATATTTATAATATTTTTTTTCTCTTTACTTAAGAGATTTGTCGTTACAACGGCCATACCATTGAAAGTTGTATAGTTCTGTACCAAATATAACTTTAGATTGTTGGTCCAATAGCCATTGGAAAACTATCTGTATTTTATTTATACATTAATTGGTAGAAAATAATACTCTTTTATATAAAAAAATAAAAAAAACTTATTTATTTACAGAAAAAAAGGCATCCTCAATTAGGGACATTGGGCTTACGCAATGTCAAAATCTCAAAACGTTTTTATTTCGTGCATAATCTTTTCTCACATTTTTTGCGCTATCGACGTATTTTTATGACACACTGTACATCACAGTTGATGGGGAAAGTATTTTAGGATAGTGACTACTCCATCATGCTGCAAACTTGACACAAGGGAAACTATTTGATGCAAATTTTGATTACTGTGCAAATGATTACGATCAATATAATATCGATGAAATTGTTGCTGATGTAGCTTCGTATTTTTGGTTAGAATGTGAAGTGTTTATAATGGTAAGATGCAAAAAAAATCACCATATTTTTGATTCGCAACGTCTATTTTTCTTCTCAGCAGCGCTCTATTTCTTTTACGCTTAGCTTTTCGTAAATCTTTTTTCAAAAACTATCTTCAGTCACCTTAATTCATTAAGAATTTCATCTTTAGTAACTTCACAGCCTTCTTCGACTGGTAAATACTTCAAATCTACCTGGTGTGTCTCGTCATCACCTTATTTGAAGCGCTACTAAATCTATCTCTAAAACTTTCTCTTGAAGTACTATAACATCATGAACATCTTCAAGCCCTATATCCTCATTATGATCATGAATTTATAGAATAGCCATTGTTTTGTTTTAAATGATTTGTTGACGTCCCCAATATCCCCCAATATCACCAACATCAGATGACACAGACAGGGGTTTTCAAGCCCTTTTATATGTAAATAATATTTTTCTACTTTAAATATATTTTTTTTATTGTGTATCATATAGTTAAGAATTTTATGTTAGAAAACTAGCAAATGTAGTGAAAAATATATGACAATAACTCAATGCTCACTTTGATTGTATGACGATGCTTGAGACAGCTTCAGAAAATGTACTACAAAATCTCCATTTACATTTATTCGTTTTCCCTTTGTTGACTAATAATACGTCAGTATGCTCATAATCATTAAATATTCAAAGCAGAAACAAGAAAATAACAGAAGTATTAAATAAAATAGTATTTTTTTATGTTTCCCTGTTTGGGCACGAATGTCCTATAAGCGTGTAAATGTACGATAATCCACAAACCATTCAAACAGTCCAACATTTAAGCGATAGCATCATTATTTATCACTTTAAGTATACCAATTGTTACCCCAATTATAGCTACTTACAAAGCAATTCCTTTAGGTTAAGCATTCAATTGATTTAACTTTCGACTTTCTACCTGATTTTGGGGAACTAATTTATTTGTTCTTACGTTTTATCCCCGAATCCTGTATGAATGGGAACCTTTTCATGATAGCTCCAATGAAAGGATTATTATAAGTAACTTACTTTTGCTGTCTTAAGAGATAAAGGATATTTCATATTTTATATTGAATAGGCAGTATTATAATGTATTTATATTGATGTTTTATTGTAAATTTATTATGTCTGAATTATATGCCACATATAGTATAGTAAAACAGGGCACCTAGTGCTAATATACTCATTCTCAACTTGCCATAAAATTTTCGAAACATTGGGTGTTGATAGATGGAACTTAATGTCAGGCTTTACTTTGTTACTAGAGCGACAAAATTAAAGGAATTCTTCTCCCGAGTGGATTTTAATCCCGTTACTGTTGTGTTTACATTTACAAGCTGTGCCGCTGTGCCACGACGGCAAAAAAATGCTTAAAATTTTAGAAATATCCCTACTTAGATGCTGGTAAAAACTTCGACATAGTATATTGATGTAAATTGATTGGCGATGAGTTATTAGTTTAAATTATTCATTACAATGGTTCAAATAGAAAAAAAAAATTATTCTATATATTTTAAAATTATCTTACACAGCCAAAAGAAACAGGCCAGACGAAAGTTAATCTGTGACTTAGGGGTTTATCTATAAATAAATGTGATATTAAGATCTATAAATTAATTATTCATAAATAAATTCATTATATACAGAAAATTACAGATTAATGAAAGGAATATATATATAATCTGTGAATTCAATCCATGTTTAGAATTCTTCGAATAAATTAATCTTGAATTCCTATACAGTCATGGCAACCTTCAACTAGCTCATTGAACTTTAGGTATCTATAGAATGTTTTAGGCTTCATGCTGTATTTACACCTTACGCTCAATTTTTGAGACATTGCGTTAAGTACAGACTCTATTTTCGAGACATTGCTTCTAAAGTATATGTACATCATATTTGTATCATAAAAACTGTTGTCATAAATTGATGGATTTCATCGTGGTCTAGTAGGGCCATGTCTGACTACGAACACAACAGTCGCGGACTCCATACCAATTCGGGGGACGATTTATTTTCATTTTTCCACTCTGGTAAAAAGTGAATGAGCGGCGTTTAGTTCCACGATTTAACACGGAGGTCTCATATTCGGGTGGAATGTGAAGAACGAAGTTTCTTAGCTCTAGAATTTTTCCGCCTTTTTTTCTTGCAAAGCTTGAAACTGTGAGGCCAGTCGTGACACAAAGTATGACTGTAGACGCGACAGGTTGTCGGTTCGATTTTCACTCGAGGAAATGAAATATTTAATATAACCATTTTCTACGCTCTGTCGTGTCGAAGAAAAGCGCGGCGTGGAGTTTCACCACTCAACATGCAATGCCTCCAGAATTCGTTAGAAAATGAAGAACGGAGTGTCTTAAGACAAGGCTTCCTCTGCCTACCCGGAATATTACGTGACACTAAAAAAAAATATTTAAAAAAAAAACAACAGAACTAATGAAAATTACTTTCACATTAACATAGTTTACATAAAATAACCCATACCGAGATATTATTTTAACAGTTATTGAGACCGGTTGGATAATAAAATTGTTTTTAATTAAAAATTGCAACTTCCCAAAGAAATATCGTGATTAAAAATTTCCATTTCAGCCGCGTTAATGAATTGAAATTCATTTGCTTTTTAAATTACTTCTGTACGGAGTTCGTTTTGCTATTATCTATTTCCCATTTCGAGTTATTATTGTAGGTTTTTTTTTGGTAATATGATTAAAATTACCAATATCAGTCAGTTGAGGCCAGTCGTGGCGCAGCGGCACGAAGTGTGACTGTAAAACCGACTGGCTGTGGGGTTCGATCCCCACTCGAGGAGATGAAATATTTACTTAAATTTATATTTCCATTTCTTCGCTCTGGTGTCGAGGTTATGCGCGGCGTTCAGTTATGCCACTCAATACGCAATGCCTCCAAAATTCAGCACAAAGTGGGGAACGGAGTGTCTTAACACTAGATTCCTTCTGCCTACCCTGCTGTGTGCGGGATACAGCGTGAAGCTGATTTATTTTTATCATCATGCATTTTTTTTAGCTTCACGATAAATGTAGCAGGAATGGCAGAGGAAATTTGGGAACCCTTTCCTCATTTCCACCGAATTCTCGAGGCATTGTGTGTTGAGCAGCGCATCTTAATGTTGCGCTACCAGAGCGAGAAAATTAAAATTTTAAATATTTCATTCCACTGACTGGAAATCGAACGTACAACCGTAGCGTTGGAAGCACGCACGCTTTTACCCCTGCGCCACGACGTATACAAAAAATACTAATAACATATTTCTAGTAGTGGTAGTGTTAAAGGCCAGTCGTGGCGCAGCGGCACAAAGTGTGATTATAAAACCGACTGGTTGTGGGTTCGATCCCCACTCGAGGACATGAAATATTTACTTAAATTTATATTTCCATTTCTTCGCTCTGGTGTCGAGGATAAGCGCGACGTTGAGTTCTTCCACTCAACACGCAATGCCTCCAGAATTCGGCAGAAAGTGGGGAACGGAGTGTCTTAACACTAGGTTCCCTCTGCCTACCCTGCTGTGTGCGGGATACAGCGTGAAGCTGTTTTTTTATTTGTGATATTTCTAAAAAAAGCTAACATTAAGTTAAAAATATACGGTTATTACAAATCCTAAATGGTATAATTAAGAAGAATGCTATTACATGAGCACTTTGCTACAGACGGCGCTTAAGTACGCTTAATTGTGATAATTTTAGCTTAAAATTAACTGAAAATATTGCGCAATTGTAATGTCAATGTACGCAATGCTTCGAAAATTCGGTGAACTTTGGGAAATGGATGTGTTGTAATGCTGACGATGTATCTTAACATTAGGTTACCAGGTTACCTCTGCCTACCCTACTACTTGCTGGATATTGCGCAAAGATAAAAAAAATATTGTTTCACAGGCGATGGCAAATCAATTATTTTCGCTTTCCCGTTCTAATAACACGGAGCGTGGCGTTGCGTTCCAGCACTCGACATCATGTTTCGTATAGGTTCTAGGTTCCCTTAGCCTACCATGCTATATTCGAGATAACGTGTGAAGTAAAATAAAAATATGCCTACATAACGCTACCGCAGCTGTAATTTTTATATGATAGTTACAACGTTTTAATGTCATCAATATATATTATTATAGTTTCTTTAATATAATGTCAAAGATGATAATTACATAAAAAAAAAAAACGTAATAATATAAGCGTATAATATAATTCTACTAATTATACTTTCAGTCAATATACGATACATTTTTGTTTGCTCCCTATTTGTGCCCATTTTTTGTGACAAAACTCTCCATTCTCCTGCCACCAAAACAACAAGACCACAATAACTTATTATTTACCTTTGCTAGCTGTGTTTCTCTTTTTTCTCATACTCTCCGTTCACCACAGAACCATTGACAACTATCCTGGGCGGGCCTGAGCTGTTCATCAATATGGGCAGCACTATCAACTTGACGTGCGTGGTGCAGCACTCGCCGGAACCACCGCCTGCTATACGCTGGACACACAACGAAGAGGTAAGGGTTAAATTTAAAATATTTAATATTTTGTCAGTAAGAGGCCAGTCGTGGCGCAGGGGCACAAAGTGTGACTGTAAATCGACTGGTTGTGAGTTCGATCCCCATTCGAGGTGTAAATATTTCATATATTTACTTAAATGTATATTTCTATTTCTTCGTTTTGGTGTCGAGGCAAAGCGCGGCGTTGAGTTCTGCCACTCACGTAATGCCTCCAGAATTCGGTAGAAAGTGGGGAATGGAGTGTCTTAACACTAGGTTCCCTCTGCCTACTCAGTTGTGTGCGGGATACAGCGTGAAGCTGATTTATTTTTTATTTGATTTTTTAATATTTTGTTACTCCCGATATGTCAAACTTTCAATCACTGACAAAACATTCGATAGTAAATTTATATTGAATAGGCGTATATAATACAATAAATGTTACAAGATTATACATACTCGTATCTTATAAAAACGAACACCTCGATTATTTTTTAAATATTTTTTTCGCGGCTATTGTTAAGACCATTCCCATTAGATACTTTCGTTCCGCACTTCATACGGAAATCTCCAGGTATCTCTGTTAAGTGGCGTAGCTCAACGCCGTGTTTTGTCTGTTTTACAGAGCTAGGAAATGAAAATATTAAATATTTTATTCTTCCGTGTGGGAATCGAATCCGCAACCTTCACGTTTACAATCAGACTTTGTACCGATGAACCACGACCACCACAAATAAATTAAGTTAGTTAATTTTAGATATTTGATATTCATTTAAGCTTTTGTTTTGTATAACGGTATCAACGAAGAAAATTTGAAAGGGACTGTATTTCGTTAAATCTACAACGTAGCGTAGTACCTATATCTGGTACAAACATCTCCTGTGGCTGGAACAGACGCTATGATACCTTTATAGCAAACATAAGGGTACGCAAAGATTTATTTTTATCGAATTCGAATTTCCAATATACAGAAGAGGAACTTTAAAGTAAAATTTAAAAAAAAATCAAGTGCGAAAAGCAAAGGTATTGAATTAAACAAAATATTTTTATTTGTTTTTTAATTGATATTATAAGAAGACATATTAATGCTAATTACATCAGCTTTCTGTATCTTATAAACTCCTCCTAATTAAAATACTTGACTACACAACTACTGTACAACGCGATGGTTGTGGATTCGATGTATACTTGAGCAATGGCAATTATTTTGGTTTCTACGATTTGGTAAGATGGAGTATGATGTTGAGTTCCGACACGCATCACACTATTTAGAAACAGAAGTCGTAAACGATAACTGTTAACACTAGGATCAATCAGGCTACTCTACTATATGCGAGAATTCTATATTAATCGTAAAACTGAAACTAATAAGACTGAAATTGAAGCCCTGGGAATTAATCACGATGCTCTGAATAACATATCAATGATTTGTTTCTTAGCTTCTCATTGTATTTTGCATGCACCAGGGTAGGCAGAGGGAGCTTAGTGCTATAAGACACTCTGCTCAGCACATTCCGCCTAATTCTGGAGACAATTCGTGTTGAATGTGGTGGAACTCAACGAAGCGTTTTGCCTCAGCACCAGAGCAAATAAATTAAAATATTATTTTTTTTAATTTCCGGAGAGTGGGAATTGAACCCAGAACTTGTGACAGTTCCCCAGCGCCACGACTGGCCACAGATAAACATGATTGAATAATACATTTAAAACTATTATTTACAGAATAAATTGAGATAAATATTATAATTATACAATTTTGTTTAAAAAAAATAAATAACATGAATATATTTAACATATAGGGGAGAGGGGGGCACATTCGAACGATTTTTAAACTTTGTGTCATATCTAAAAATTCTACAGTTTTTAACTTCTTTATTATTTCACAATGCTTAGTCCAACTATTGTGCCACACAATCGTAGCATCGTATGTAGAAAAATATATAAGGTAAAGGTGCAATATCAACTTTAGTAGCAGTAGTCAAATGTTCAAAGCTGCCCCCCTTGCGGGGTAGCTTTGAACATATATGGGGCAGTTTTGAACTATCATCGAATTCAATGAAATTAAAAAGCTTTTAAGTAATTTTATCAATAAACTTAACATTAGAAACGATGGAGATCAAATATCAGTACCATGTAAACTGAAAAAAATAATATACCTAGTTTAATATTGCGATTGTACTAGTACTAATGTTAAATAACTTTAATATTATAAATAGACTTTAAAAAAACAAAAAAGTAGCTTTGGCTTCGTAGAAGTAATTAACATTATGGGATCAATCATAGAATAAATCTAATATTATGAAAATAAAACATAATATTTTTTAAATAAACAGCTTACTACCTTAATTTGAACTTAGAAAAATTAAATTTAAAGGAAAACATGAATGT
This sequence comes from Heliconius himera, assembly GCA_021202915.1. NCBI lineage: Eukaryota > Metazoa > Arthropoda > Insecta > Lepidoptera > Nymphalidae > Heliconius > Heliconius himera. The sequence continues at coordinate 335,878 of JAJHJA010000688.1, read as the reverse complement.
AGTACGTGACGTAACCAGCAACTGAAATTGGGGGAAGTAGTCTACGTAAGAAATAAAAATTAGCTTCACGTTTTATCCCGCACACAGCACGGCAGGCAGAGGGAACCTAGTGTTAAGACACTCCGTTCCCCACTTTCTGCCGAATTCTGGAGGCATTGCGTGTTGAGTGGCAGAACTCAACGCCGCGCTTAAGCTCGACACCAAAGCGAAGAAATGGAAATATAAATTTAAGTAAATATTTCATCTCCTCGAGCGGGGATCGAACCCACAACCAGTCAGGATCAATCATAGAATAAACCTAATATTATGAAAATAAAACAAAATATTTTTTAATGAACAGCTTATTACCCTAATTTGAACTTAGAGAAATTAAATTTAAAGGAACATGGATATAGTATAGTGACGTAAAGAAAAAAATTGTACAAGCTACTTTTTTACTATTCATAGATGATGAAACATTCGCTAAAATGGAGTCTCCAATATTTATTAAGTGGTAGTCTAATTCTATTACGTAGTCTTCATACGCACAGGTATCAGTATCTTCATTCTCGTCACAGTAAATTGTCACTTCCTCTTCTGATTCCAAATGCATTTTTGAGTCAGTTTCTTGTAAAGAAAAGTTCAGTTTAGTTTTGTTTTTCTTTCGCGGTATTTTGTTATATATAATAATATTCAAAACTGCCCCCCTTATTTTGTTCAAAGCTGCCTCAGTGGTATTTGAAAAATTAAAAACGTTTTTTTTTCAAGTAAAAGTTTAAAAATTGTATTAATTTCTAGTTTATTGCATGATATATGAAAAATTCTAACTAAAAGAGGAAAAAATAAAACCATATACCATGAATTGGATCCCTGCGATCCTTACGCGTTTATTTAAAAATGTATAAAATTTTACTCAAAATCAAACACTCCTCGTAACTCAACCACGGGCTCTCATATATCAGCGGTGACAAGTGACACGTGTGCAGGTTAGTGCTGCCACTACTCAAAAAAAATCTAACAAAATTTCTTTTTAAAATAGCTCTGTTAACACATATTTTCAAAGGTGCCCCTGTTCAAAGCTACCCCCCTCTCCCCTATGTATTAAACAAATACATCACGTACATAATATATTTAAATTGAAGTAGGCTATGAGAGCATATTATGATAATACAGCCTTGGGAATTGTGTGCCACTTACGTAACCTTCCCTAGTATCGACAAGAGAACATCATTATAAATTTCATGTATTTATTGATGGATGGATGATAGTATGATGGATTAAAAAAATTATGACAAAGATCTCATCGTAGACTGTAAATTCGATAGTTGTGGGTCCAATTCCTAAGGTAAAGCGCGGCGTTGAGTTCGGCCACTCAACACGCAATGCCTCGAGAATTCAGCGGAAAGTAGGAACGGAGTTTTCGAAACGTTGACGCTGATGTTTCTATTCGTACGTTTATATATCGTAATTTTATTTAAGAGAAAATAAAATTAAAAATCTTTTAAATGTCCATAAAATCTTTGAAAACATTATTTTGCTTCTATACAATTTCGTGTGTCTAGTGCGTTTTATCACGCCGTCGTGGACACATAATATATAGAACTTCCAAGCAAAATATTGGATGCTTTCTCAAAATAGAATTTTCATGAATTATAAATAGCATTTCCCAGTTTGCGAGTTGCAAAGCACAGGTTTCTTTTAAAAAATCAAGAAAAGAATCGCATTACGCAACGCTTACATGCATTAAGAAAATTCCAACCCAAGTTAAGGAGATTTATCAAACTTACATACCACAATCCATACATCTGCTGGGTAAGAACTAAGAATTACGCAATCAAGGATGCAGAACATTTGGCGTACACCGTCTAAGAAAGTTTCTTTGGATTTATTCAAGAAACTCGCGGCTTATTTGAATCCTTGCCAGAATGAGTTGCAATCGGGTTGCCAGAAAATAGAATAAAGCTCGAATACATTGTTAGTTGAAATTCAGACTTGCCCCGATATACTGATACGTCTTGAAGGCAACACAGATCTTGGGATTTGTTTGTGACATCTGTCAATATTACGTCGTAGTATCCTCCAGGCTACTGCTGATAAAATTGTTGATTGAGTCGAAAGCGATTTCGAATTATTCGGATGAGATTCTGAGATTTGGATTGTAGTTTGAAATTTGATTGATTTTTTTCGATAAAATCTTGATATACTATTTTATTTTAGTTTTTGTTGCTTACTTTTTTTTCTGAGTATGTACTTAAAAGTAAATTGTTAAAAATGAAGAATAACAAGCCTTAACGAAAAACGAGGATATGAAAGCGCTATTTGCATCGTTCCCTGTTTCGATATCAAAAAATACTCAGCAACAGATTTTGTGCTTATCCGAAAGTCTTGTGTAAAACTAATCTTTGTATATACATAGGAGGAAATTGGAAAAAACATAACGCCTGTAACTGACAGGAAGAAAAATTCGGTTTGTTCATTTTCATATATTAATTAATAGTTACACGAGAATTCGGAAGCTCAAAAATGTTTAATATTTCTTTTTACTGTGGGCTTATTTTTATCTTTACTTTTTAGATTCTCGTTAAGTAAATGATACCAATTTCTGCTTATTTTGTATTATTTAATACTTATTAATTGGCGGAATACAATTAACACAAATCAATATCACACTGTTTGTAATTAAAAGGGAAACATCTATTTTGATTTTAAATCCATTATAATCAGGTACAGTCGCATGTATTTCATAATTATGAGAGATTCACATATTTATTTTACGTTTCAGGATTAAAATTAATACTTCCTTTTGTATAAATTAAACCAAATAATAAATAATTATAATCACATCAATTTATTTTCAAAGGAAATCAACTACGATTCTCCTCGAGGTGGAGTGTCGGTGATAACGGAGAAAGGGGAGATGACGACCTCTCATCTCCTTGTCCAGAAAGCTCGGACACCAGACTCTGGTCACTATACTTGTGCACCAGCCAACGCTAACCCTAGATCTGTTCTCGTCCATGTTTTAAGTGGTAAGTCTCTTTTATATAAAAAATTGTGATAAGTCACTACCTTTTATGCTTCATTTAAAAAAAAAATACCTTACTTTATATCCGTGAAACGTGCAAATACATTTTTTTAAAGTTATTAGTCTCTTTTTGATATGACCTTATTGTATGACCGAATGACAAATATAAGATATATTTTTCATTAACTTTATTTGAGTTTCTACTCTATACATAATATAACAATATATAATTTTATTACATAAAAGAAATTAATATTACATTTTTAAATATAAATACAAATACATATTATTATTGTTATTTACTCCAAACCTACTTATTTTATCAAATATCGTCTAGCCTATCGCCTTGACATATTGATCTCAATATGAACAATACGTCTGTATTATCAAATTACTTAGCCGTGCCTTTGAAAGATATCAGAGATAATTGATAACATAAATAGCTATAGCTATACTACTCTTTACGAGTAGTGTCCTGTTGTTATCACTGGATGATATCCAACAGTCACAGAGAATGGTCCAAAAATGTTGCCAAATTTGTTTCTTGAAATACGCACTCATAAAAATAATTTATTCAGGGTTTTATATCGCAAGGCTGATATTGCTAGCTTTAATCAAGTCCTCATCTTATGTTGGGCTTCTTTGTAAATGAAGTATAAATTTGAGGATCTAGTAAAATTGTTATCATCATGAATAAGAAAGAAATTGATGTAAATGGGATCTGATTACTGATTTTTGTCCAATTTTGAAGGAATTCTTGTTGGGTGGCGATACTTATCACCGTTTTTGAACGACAACGAAAATGTATTTCAGCGTAACCTATGGCTCTAGCATGAATCAAACTCAGAACTGTCGAGCTTAAGGGCAGATATCACTCAACTATACAATTTTACCTTAATAATTATGCGTCTTGGAGAATAATAATAAGTATTTGTAATTTTCTCCAGTAGCTTGAATTAAAATTGTGAAATATTCTCATTTTCAACTTAATATGCTGGTGATGAAAGATTTTTTAAGACATTCTTAATTTCCTCCGAACTATTGGCTGGGGATTTTAAGAGAGCAGTTTAAATTAATAGGGTTTTAAACTTACCGTACGTCTGAAGGAGTTTCAGGCTAAGAACCTTTAAATATGCATACATTTTACGATATGAAATTTTTCTCTTAGTTCACTATGTGAATTTAATTGCTTTGCAGGCTTTTCTTTAAAATAAACTTTCTATAGAATAGTATAATAATGTTAAATTAGATATTATAGTACCTAATAGGCTTTTTTGAATAAAACAATCGTATTTTTTTTAATCCAACAACTAAGTATTGTAAATAATTATGTAGGACTAGAGGGCGCGCGCGGCTTTGCCCGCTTATTAGGACTGAATTCTAAAAAAACCACGAAACACGTGTTCAATACAATATTTTTAACAGTCTGAATTTATTTTTTTATAAAAATCGGTGGCAATTTAAAGATTTTTCCATATAAACTTTCAACCCCTTATTTGAACCCTTATGGGGTGAATTCATAGAAACCATGAAACACGTGTTCAATGAAATATTTTTAAGAGTCTGAATTTCAAATTTTATAAAAATCGGTACAGATTAAAAAAAAATTCCTTACAAACTTTCAACCCCTATTTCATCCCTTTAGGATTAAAATTTTTCAAATTCCCTTCTTAGTGGATGTCCAGAATATGAAAATAAACATCTGCCCAAATTTCACGTTTCTACCATCAGCGGTTACGGCTCTGCGTGCGTCTTACCTCAGTCAGTCAGCACAAGTCCTTTTATATATATAGATGAAAAAAAAAACATTGAGGCCAGTCGTGGCGTAGGGGCACAAAGTCTGACCGTAAAACCGACTGGTTGTGGGTTCGGTTTCCACTCGAGGAGATGAAATATTTATTTAAATTTATATGTCCATTTCTTCGCTCTGGTGTCGAGGCAAAGTGTGGCGTTGAGTTCTGCCACTCAACACGCAATGCCTCCAGAATTCGGCAGAAAGAGCGGAATGGAGCATAGATGAACATTTTTTTAGCTTCCTTTCCCTAGCCTTGGAAAGATACATAGAGGGAACCTCGTTTTTAAACATAATGTTTCTCACTTTCCGTTGAACTCTTGCAAAATTGCGTGTTGAGTAGTGTTCCAACGCCGCGCTTTGTCTATGTACCAGAGCAACAAAATTAAAATAATTCATACCTTCGGATGGAAATGTAATCCAAAACCATTGTGTTTAAGTCATAAGATATGCTGTTGTTCCACGAAGATTATAAAAATAAAAGAATAAAAAAAATTAAGTATGAAATGTCACTTATAGAATTTACATTTAGTAGCCATTGTCAGCAATCTGATTCTAATTTCTTACCAACAGGTGAACATCCAGCAGCAATGCAGCATGGAGGCCAGCTCCGCCTCCAATACCCACTCTCCGCTGCTCTCCTCAGCGTCATCGTCACACTGATGGGGTGCTAGTACTATACTAAGATATTGTATTGAAACATGCCAGTATTGGTTTAACGTTGTTTTATATGTTTAAAGAATTAGAGTAATCATATTTTGATAAATTGGCTTAGTTTGATCTTGATTGATTGATTGAATGGTTTGTAATTAATTTTGTTTTAGGGTTTGATTTTTTCTGTTATCTTCGCATATTTTTTTGGTAATCGAGTTAAAATGGAAAATTTTCATTAACATTTTGACTAATCTTAGAATTATTTTTTGATTTATTGGGTGGCACTGTCAGATTAAGACTTGATGCTTTGTCCAACCTAACTGAGAAAAATATTTTTTTGTATATTTTCACATTTTACAGCTTCAAGTTTTTCCTGCACAGCAGTATAGGTTAGGTTATTCAACAATATCACGTGTGAAGTGGTGAAACTACGCCGTTCTTTGTTTACCTGAGAAGAGAGAAAATAATTTTAATACAATCGTTCTACCGAGTGGGAATGGAACCCACAACCGCCGCGTTTACAGCTAGACACTGCTAGTCAATGCCACAACGGCCTCGAAAAAATGTTTTATAAATATAAACCTTCTCCTGAGTGGAAATCAAACTTAAAACCTTTACGTATAGTTTAATATCTGTACCTTAATGCCAGTCGTACACGTATCATCAAAAAACTTAAAAAATCATGAAGCAGTATATAAAAAAATTCAATATTTTAATTCAAACTTAAGTATTACTGATTGATGTCAAACTCAGTTTAGATTAAGTTAAGCCAATCTATCGTGAAATGAGGATTATCCTTTGTACCCACAATAATAAAATATAGATAAATTTAAAAATTGTATACATTTCTATGCAGAATGTCTAATATTCAAATTCAGGTATATAAACAACAACCTATATAAATTTTAAATTTATCCTAATTTTATTTATTAACCAAGTTTTAAACTAAGAAAATATTATTATTATAAATAAGAAAAAAATAATGTAAGAGTGCATTTTTTTTGTAACAAAAGCTACGATTTAAAATGTGATCATTGAAATAGAATAATGAGAATAGTAATCATTAATTCGTTAAATTGTAAATTAATGACAAATCATTAAGAACCATGTGTATATATTTGTGTCATTAATGCGTAAACTAGTTTAATATTTGTTTTTTTTTTTTTTCAATATAATGTGAACCAAGTAATGTATTTAAATGTTTTTACATATTCGTTAGTGTTATAGCAGCTTCACGCTGTATCCCGCACACAGCAGGGTAGGCAGAGGGAACCTAGTGTTAAGACACTCCGTTCCCCACTTTCTGCCGAATTCTGGAGGCATAGCGTGTTAAGTGGCAGAACTCAACGCTGCGCTTAACCTCGACACCAGAGCGAAGAAATGGAAATATAAATTTAAGTAAATATTGCATCTCCTCGAGTGGGGATCGAACCCACAACCAGTCGGTTTTACAGTCACACCTCGTGCCGCTGCGCCATGACTGGCTTTGATCAACATGTATTTAAATGTTTTCAAATATTCGTTAGTGTTTTTATTTTATACCACTGTATATTATTATCTTTACACATCTACTAACACGTGTATGAGCATAGATAGCATGGTAGGCAAAGAGAATTTAGTATGAATATATTTCGTAGTCTCCTTATCATCAAATTTTAAACACTTTTATTTATTTTTAGATTCACGCTGTATCCCGCAAGGTAGACAAAGACCCCCAGGGAACCTTATGTTAGGACACGCGCTTCCCATTTCTTAAAGGGAACGGCTCTTCCGTTCTTAGCTTTCTGCGGATCTTAACAACAAGCTTTTGTCTCGTTACCAGAGCAGAGAAATGAAAATATTATTTTTTTTTTTTCGAGTAGGAATTAAAACCACAGCCCACACGTTTACATTCAGCTCTCCGCTGTGTCACTAAGCATGTTATATTTTTAAAGAAAATATGTTCGAAACATTTAATTATTTAAAATAAGATGAAAACGGTATAATTATTTCTTTGATGCCCATCTTCTATGAAATCTTTTATTATATAAGATGGCCGTAAGACATAATATAAAGTTCATTTTGAATATTCTTTGGAAATATCTTTTTTTCTTATAAATATCAATTTATTTAAAAAAATGTATGCCTTTTACAGTCCATAATGAGGCCTTTTAGAGTCCGCAGTGGCAAAGTGTCTGACTGTAAAGGAATCGGCTGTGGGATCAATTCCTACTTGGAGAAATGGATTGTTTTTTAATTCTTCGCTCTGTTTATAAAAGCACGCCGTTGAGTTTCGCCACTAAACGTCACGGAATACCTCGAAAATTGTGCTTTGGAGAACGGAGTATCTTGACACTAGCCAACTCTACTATGTACGGGGAAGAGCACTAAGATGGAAATAAAATACAAAATACATATTATATGATTGAGCACAAGTGTGGGACTGTAAATGCCACAGGTTGTGAATACGATTCCCACTCATTCATTTATTCGCTCTGGTGTCGAGGCAAACGCGGTGTTTATTTCCGTCATTCAACACGCAATACCTCCAGGATTCCTCTGAAAAGTGGGGAACGGAGTGTCTTAACACTACGCTCCCTCTGCCTACTCAGCTGCATGCGGGATAAAGCGTGAAACTGAAAAAAGTATATATATATAACCAACTAAAATACCGGCGTTCCATCGTGCCACTAAAGCATGATGGGAATATAAAATTATGTCATAGACAGGTCCCTGATGTAATTACGTTAATGCAGAAAATTTTAGCTTGCACATGATAAACTTGGACGGAAAAGCTATATTAAGTTTTTATAATATTTTATATATACATATTTTACGTATGATAAAGGTGTAATAGCACAGTGGAGCGATTTTAGATTAGATGATGGTTGAAGGTTTGATCTGTATCGAATCTCGAATTATACTGCAAAATAATATGACAAAACAAGGCGTGGGTTTGTAGTATCTTCTTCCTTTTTCTTAAACGAAGTAGTTTTTGTATATGAGCAAGAAGAAAATAAACTAATATATTTTTTCAATTTTCTTAATTCATCTTCATTGAAAAATTCGACTTGGAAGTGGCGCAGTACCACAATGTTGGAATGTAAACGCGGCTGTGCGTTGGATTACTGCGTCAATCACTCTCAATCAATGTAACACGAAATGTCTCAAAAAGTGAGCGAAAGTGTGAAACAGAGTGTCTCAATTCTCTGCCTACCCTGTTACATGCAAGGAATGATGATGAGCTGCTCGAAGCTGAAAAAAAAAAAATATTTTCTTATGCGTGCGTGATTTTCATCGTATACCCAATTCCTTCTATTATTTAATATTAATAATGAGAAAATGGGTTATTACTATTGAAATAATTTCGTATATACGTTAGAATATGGTGATTTGTATGAAGAGTACACGAACGACCACGTCGCCCAGAGTAACCACTACTTGACATCTTGATATATACATAAGCCCAATTACAGATTATTAAATAAATAACATTGGGTCTTATACTATTGTATAAATATAAAAATATATAATAAATGACTAATTCATATTATCACTATCTTTTATTAGTTTAAATTTTTAAAAAAGAAAAAAAAAACATCCATAATAATAGTTTAAATCTGTATAGTTCGTTTGGCTTATCGCACTAATCTCAGGAACTACTGGTTTAAATTAAAAAATATATTTGTGTTAGATAGTCCACTTATCGAGGGCTATAGGCTATATTACACCGCATTAACCACCACCACCACCTCCTGCGCTCATAGTTACCTCTGCCATCTGTCATACAGTACTCTTATTCTTTATCCTTTAAGCACGCGAGCGAAATCGCACGTAAAAGTTAGTAATTAAAATTTTAGTTGTCAATTTTAGAATTTATTTACATTTTATGTTACAATATAATAGCATATTTAAATGTATATATATATATGGACGTAGTTCGTGACTTAATCAAATCGACAAATTGATTAAATACATATAAACAGTTTATTTCATAAAACTTGATGATTTGGTTCAAATATAATGTGTATTTTGTTAAATTTAATTAAAATAAATATTTTAGTTTAATATTTACTTTAATCAATAATATAATATATGAACCATGCTTTGCAAATTTGATGTTTCAGTAACATATTAAGCCTTGCTTTAATGATTTTTTTTATTAGCAGAGGCAACCTGGGAATCTAGTGTGAAAACACTCCATTCCCATTAAGCACTTCTGTTCGCTACTTTCCGCCGAATTCTGGTGGTATTGCGTGTTGAGTGGTGGCAGCACTTTAGCACGTTACCAGATACCAGAGCGAGGAAAGGAAATTATTAAATATTTCATTTCCCTGAGTGGGAATCGAACCCACAACCGTCGCGTTTACAATTGCACTCTTGTGCCCCTCAACACGCATTGGCTGTAAAAATTCCACAGATGGTGGGGAACGGAGTATCTTAACACTAGCTTCCCTCTGCCTGGCCTGCTGTATGCGGGATACAGCGTGAAGCCAACAAAAAAAAAATATAAAAAATTCTTACTTAATTCCACTTGCCCACCAAGCAAAACTGTATGTAAAAGGTAGTCTTACATAATCTTTATATATATATATCCACTACCTTTTTCACGGGCTCAGACAAATTGCTTAGCCGAAGTCCATTTGGGATTAAGATACTTGAAAATCACCAAAATTGACACGCTCTTTTAGTCAAATTGTAAGGGTTAGTAAATGGTGAACTTGGATGGATGAACAGATGCCTATATTTTGTATATATTATTTCTTTGTGGGTATTTCGAGAAGCGTTTTAGCACTCTGTTAAATTTATTCGACCGTTCGTATTGTGTTGGTAGTAAGTGGATATGTATAGATATAAACTAGTTTTATTTTTGTTAGAACCATTTGGATTTTAATAAAAATGAGGTGATAGAAGTTCTTGATAGAAAAAAAGTTCAATATATAATCTGATTATTCATTTAAAGTGGTGGGTTCGGTTTCCATTCAGGTGGATGTGTATCTGGTCTAGAATCTAGATTGATAAAATATGGCATTGGAGTTCCATTTAAAACGCCATGTCACGTTAAAAATGGAGAACGGAGTGTCTTAGCACTATATTTTGTTCGTCCCTTAATAGTGATGGATAATAAGCATAAATCTTCTATAATTAATAAAAAGTGTTTCTGTAATTGTTAATCTAAACTGTTTTCTGCAAGTTGTAACAAGCATATAAGAATTTCGACGTAGCTTGATGAGACCGTATGGATCAGTAATCAGAGCGCTTGGACGGTTTCCAACGCTCATGGTTTCGAGTCCCGCTACGATATTTTTTTAACATTTTTTCTAAATATATTATTCTACCAACAATATGGAATAACATTAAAAAAATGTTTAAAAGAAAATTATGTTGTTGTATAAATTTTAACCTTGTAAACTTCATATATTCGAAAATAATTTTTATATTTAAAATGTAAGTGAAGTATAAAATGATGTCACGAGCAACTTTACCTTCATTTAAGAGCTAAGCTTCACTTCCCCTACTTATATATAAATATATATATGTATTTGTAATTAATTTTATAAATATTGATTTTTTTATATGCAATTAAGTTATTTTCTAGATTAAGGTAGTAACAGGTATTTTTAATATAGGATATATGTATTATTTGAGGTCGTCATACCTAAGTGTGTTTACGAGAATAATAATATTTATTGACTTTTTTAGGTTCACGCCGTATCCCGCACATAGCCAAGTAGATAGAGGGAACCTGAGCACTTAGTGTTAACGCTCGCTTTTTTTTCTATCCATAAAATTCTGGAGCCATTTTGTTTTAAATGGCGGAATTCAACGCCGCGTTTTACCTCGTTACCAATGCGAGCAAATGAAAATATTAAATATTTCAGTTCCTCGAGTGGGAATCGAACCTTCAACCTGACGCGTTAACAGTCGTATGCTTGTGCCCTTGCGACCCGACTGGCATAAATTAATTTAGTATTATAAGAAATAATATTAACGAATTCCTTATAGAGTGTGTTTATTTTCTAATAATTCATGTCTTTGATATTTCAGAAATTTAATTAGTATTATACAAAAACTTATCGTATACGTAAAAGGACCTTGTATCTTACAATTTTTTTTTAAATAATCAAATGTATTTAGTTTGGATTTTGTTATAAATGGCGACCTATTTTAAAGAATCTCGCTAAGCGATATTTTAATGTACCTACTATACATATACGTAAGAAAATTATAATTATATTATATAAATACGAGTACATATATAAAAAAAATCAGTTTGTCGATTCAATATGGCAATTTAGCCGTTAGCTCTTAGACTATAAAATGCGATTTTAAGGTAACCATACAAGCAAACATAGTTATTATAAGATTTGTAAGTATAGATGAATTTAATATTTGTTTTAATTTTATTCTGAATAAAAAATGTAAATATATAATGTTTAAGATGTTATTTAAGAGAATAAATTTACTGATCGTCTTTATTTTGTTTTATTGTACTCCTTTTATTGTTTTATTTTATTTTGATTTGAATTGGAAACTGGGTTGGTCTCTATCTGTTATTTTACATACCGCGTATTGCGTGGTGGAACCTAACGCCGTATTTTGTCTAAATAGTAAGCTGCAATTGAATGGCATTAAATTTTAAAATTATTTGTGTTTCTGTATCATGTAAATAACCAGATGTACTTGAAAAATCAAAGTTATTTTGAATTCGCAGACAGACATTTCAATACCATTCAGCTTTACAGCTTCACGCTGTATCCCGCACACAGCAGGGTAGGCAGTGGGACCTAGTGTTAAGGCACTCCGTTCCCTACTTTCTGCCGAATTCTGGAGGCAATGTGTGTTGAGTGGCAGAAGTCAACGCTGCGCTTAACCTCGACACCAGAGCGAAGAAATGGAAATATACATTTAAATTTATTTTATCATCTGTTCGAGTGGGTATTGAACCGAGAACCAGTCGGTTTTACAGTCACACTTTGTGCCTCTGCGTCGTGACTGGCCTCAAATAAATATACTTAAAAATAATAAAAGCTTAGTAGTATAGTAGTGTACTATATAGTGCTAATACAAAATTATTATTGTTTATACAATTATATCATATTAAAGTATAAACATATTAAATAGCGTGTTGTATAATACGAGGTATTATATTATCACTTACATTAGGTTCCCTGTCACTACCCTGCTAACGGGTTACAGCGTGAAAATTAAAAAAAAAAACAATATTTAAAAAATAAATTTGAGGCCAGTCGTGGCGCAGCGGCACGAGGTGTGACTGTAAAATCGACTGGTTGTGGGTTCGATCCCCACTCGAAGAAATGAAATATTTACTTAAATGTATATTTCCATTTCTTCGCTCTGGTGTCGAGGTTAAGCGCGGCGTTGAGTTCTGCCACTCAACACGCAATGTCACCATAAATGAGGCGGTGCCTGTGAAACGGAGTGTCTTTACACTAGGTTCCCTCTGCCTACCCTGCTGTGTGCGGGATACAGCGTGAAGCTGATTTAATTTTATTAAAATAAGTAAAATTACTAAAACTATTCAATATGAAATTTCGGGTACAATTAAACAGTATCCATCTATTTATACCGAATATGAGGTTTTGCGGTAAAAAGTTATCCCGCTCTCGTACCTAATATCAGTTTATTATTCAAACGTAGCTGTATTAGTTCGGTACTCGGGGGTACTACGCTCTAATGATGTGGTCCAAGTTTAGCATATTACAAAATTACACAGTCAGTATGTTATTGTATGTAGGTTTATATGTTTGTCCACAATTTTCTCAGGAACTAAAAGTCATAAGGTTAACTTAGGGATTATTTCAAATGTCGTTAAAATCAGTTAAAACAAAAATCAGTCAATGTCAAATAATTTTATTCGAAATAAGAAGTTACATGCTTTGTTTTTGGAATAAATAATAAACTAAAAACATGTTTCTTTCTATAGCAAATGCTACAACGGCTATAGAATGTGTGCGTTGTTATAGTTTAGGACTTAAACTCCAAAGTTTCACTACACTAGTAACCCCTGAAGAGTTCTATTATTTAGGTCTTACTTCAATCATCGAACCAGTTTGGTGATACGATATTATTGTATTATCACCTAAGCTACGTGTAACTGCCACGTTTCATCATGATACAATAACTACGAAAAATCAAAAACCGGCTTCTCTCTGTATCCCGCACACAGCAGGGTAAGCAGAGATTACGTAGTGATAAGACATTCTGTTCTTCACTTTCCTTTGAATTCTGGAGGAATTGTGTCTTGAGTGACGGAGCTTAACGTCGCGCTTTGTCTCGTCACCAGAGCGAAGAAATCATAAATTTTTGAGATAAAAAAATTGAATTGACTTTTGACTTCGAACAATACACTAAAATGTTAAAAATATTAATTAAAAAAAAAAATTAGCTTCACGCTGTATCCCGCACACAGCAGGGTAGGCAGAGGGAACCTAGTGTTAAGACACTCCGTTCCCCACTTTCTGCCGAATTCTGGAGGCATTGCGTGTTGAGTGGCAGAAGTCAACGCCGCGCTTAACCTCGACACCAGAGCGAAGAAATAGAAATATAAATTTAAGTAAATATTTCATCTCCTCGAGTGGGGATCGAACCCACAACCAATCGGTTTTGCAGTCACACCTCGTGCCGCTGCGCCACGACCGGCCTCAAAAATATTATAAAATATTATAAAATCTTTATTTATTTATTTTCTATTTAACAAAATCAAAGTACATTTTATTCCTTTCTGTTAAATAAATTTATTTTTCACTTTTTAGTGTATATTTTGAAGTCAGTTTTTTGTTAAAAAAAATATTTATTTTTTGATTTTAAGTGATGGGTAAACCTTAAAAATATGCTTCTTAAACGATTTGGTAACCTCTCCCTTTAGTCAGTTGAAAATGAGAACATCCTCATTTTGAAGTTTGTTGAAAAAAAATGCAACGATAGTGAATCTCATTTCTGACAAAAAGCAAACTAAAAGTAATTTTAACAACGTTTTTCCTTGCTATTAGGTACAGTATAATTATATTATTTTTTCCAAAAAAAAAACAAACTTATTTAGTTTCAACCGCTTCCCATAATCAGAACCTAATAAAACTTTAACCAAACTATTCTTGAAGTATATCCTTTACAATAAAAAAGAATCAGCGGAATCAGTCGGCGTGATATTGAGTCGCACATATATTTACGATACTATTATCAGAAATATACTAAATTAAAATGGGACTACACGGGAGCCACTAGATTTCAAATACAAAAAGAATCATCAAAATCTTGAGGCCAGTCGTGGCGCAGCAGCACGAGACGTGACTGCAAAACCGACTGGTTGTGGGTTCGATCCCCAGTCGAGGAGATAAAATATTTACTTAAATTTATAATTCCATTTCCTTCACTCTGGTGTCGAGGCAAAGCGTGGCGTTGAGTTCTGCCACTCAACACGCAATGCCTCCAGAGTTCGGCAGAAAATGGGGAACGGAGTGTTTTAAGACCTAGGTTCCCTCTGCCTACCCTGCTGTGTGCGGGATACAGCGTCAAGCTGATTTTATTATTTTTCTTTTTTTTATCATCAAAATCGGTACACCCAGTCAAAAGTTCTGAGATAGCAAACATAAAAAAAAACAAATAACAGTCGAATTGTTAATCTCCGTTTCTTACAGAAGTCAGTTAAAATAAATATTTCATTTCCACGAGTAGGGATCGAACCCAAAACCCACAACTAGTCGAGTTTACAGTCACACTTTGTGCTCCTGCGCCACGACTAACCTCAACTAAATTACTTCGAATGTGTCGTAATCAGTTTTTCAGATAATGGTACAAAGTACAAGTCCAACCAAATAAAGGCTTATAAAAATTATAATAAAAGCTAATGAGAAAATCAATATTTATAATTTTTCCAATATGCCAGAGAAGGCAGAAAGAACCTACTGTTAATACACTCTGTTCTCCACTTTGCTTATATTAATTATATTGCGTGATGAGTGGCGGAGTTCAACGCCGAACTTTGTCTAATTCTCTTAGGTGGTGATCGAAGCCACAAAGCTTTTCCTATAAGACAATTTGCCATGGTCCATTGACATTCAAATGTTACTTACAGCTTGCGTGCTATAGTTCAAAGAATTAACCTTTTAATGTCTTTTTAAATATTTTTTAAGCTCCACGCTGTATTACGCATATATAATAAATAGCGTAGTGCTAAGACACTCCGTCCTTCACTTTTTTTCTTTCAGGAGGCACTGCGTGTTGAATGGTGGAATTTAACACCTCGTTACCAGAACGAGGATATTTATATTTTTTTAAATTGCACGCTGTATCCTGCATGTAGGGGGTGCTTAGTGTTAAAACACTCCCTTCTCCACTTACCACCGATTTCTTTCGCGTGTTGAGTGGCGAAACGCAACGCCGCGTTTGGGCAGTGAGGAATATTAAATAATACATTTCCCTGAACGGAGAATCGAATCCACAACCGTCGCATTTACAGTCACACGCTTGTACCACTTACCACGACAACCTCAACTTTTATACTATTTCAAATAAAATCAGCCCAGTCATGGCGCAGTGGCACGAAGTGTGACGGTAAAACCGACTGGTTGTGGGTTCGATCCCCACTCGAGGAGATGAAATATTTACTTAAATTTATATTTCCATTTCTTCGCTCTGGTGTCGAGGTAAAGCGCGGCGTTGAGTTCTGCCACTCAACACGCAATGTCTCCAGAATTCGGCAGAAAGTGGGGAACGGAGTGTCTTAACACTAGGTTCCTCCTGCCTACTCTGCTGTGTGCGGGATACAGCGTGAAGCTGATTTTTATTTATTTAAAGTACGAATTTCAATGTTATTAGTAGCTTGTCCTCAACACTACATTTTGCAAAGTTATAAATGACACTTCATTTATTATGTGACATAGCGACAATTACTATCAAGAGAATATCCGTCGCTTCATTACCTGGATTATACCGGGGAAGTTGGATTTATGTTCCTTTGGCTTAGCGATGGAACTATTTTTAACCGACTTAAAAAAAAGAGGTTGTCATTTTGATATGTATGTATGTATGTGTGTCTGTTACAACAATAGTTGGAATTCGAATTGATAGTTTAAATTTGTGTATGTATGTTTGATTGTCTGTTTTCAAATTTGATCTAAACTAAATTTCGTATCGACATGATAGGTTTTGACTTACTGATCGAGGAATATGAGACCCAGTAGGGCAGGCAGAAGGAACCTAGTGTTAAGACACTCCGTTCCCCACTTTCCATCAAATTCTCAAGGCATTGCGGAACGCCGCCAACGCCGCGCTTTGCCTCGTTACCAGAACGAGGAAATGGACATATTAAATATTTAATTCCCCCTAATGGGAAGCTAACCCACGACCGTTGCGATTACAGCCGTCGCGTATTCTGCCCCTACGCTACGGCAGCTTTATATTTCAGAATTTTAATAAATAATAATAAGAAAAAAAAAACGTGAAAACATATCATTTATCACGTCTTTAGTTTAGAGCTTCGAATTAAAAACCTTCGAGTGGATTCTGCAAATCATTCATCGCCTAAGGTGAGTGGTAAAGCGTGTACCTACAATATCGTTACGTGACTTGGAAGAAAATATTTTTTATGTATTTTTTTTCAGCTTCACGCTGTATCCCGCACGCAGCAGGGTAGGCAGAGGAAACCTAGTGTTAAGACACTCCGTTCCCCACTTTCTGCCGAATTCTGGAGGCATTGCGTGTTGAGTGGCAGAACTCAACACCGCGCTTAGCCTCGACACCAGAGCGAGGCTAAGCGCGGTGGAAATATAAATTTAAGTAAATATTTCATTTCCTCGAGTGGGGATTGAACCCACAACCAGTCGATTTTACAGTCACACTTCGTGCCGCTGCGCCACGACAGGCCGTAAGTCATCTTTAGTGATAGTTATTATTAGAAACATTGTAATTATAAAATAAAATAATTCTATATTATACTGTTTTATCTTACTTTGCTTGTTAAATACATCATTCCTACGTGTCGATAGTATCAGACACATTAAGGTTAATCTATTATTTATTAGATACTAGCGGCTCGCCCACGGCTTCGCCCTCTTAAAATACATGATTATTGATTTAATAAGCAGAATTGATTGACAACTATAATGACTTCTAGTATAATTTTTTTACGACATTATCGTCAAAGAATTTTTGATTGTTTTAAATAAAAAAATACGACCATTGTTGATATTTGATATTTATAAAATATACATAAATCTAACTATTTATTACACGTATATATTTTTGTAACTTTATGTTCTTTTTACCTATATAATATACTCTGTTAAATGTGCTGATGTCAGTGAATAATTTAATTTACTCATTCAGAAACAGCCTTAAATGTTAAATTATTGATTTGGAGTATTCATAATATTCTTTGTAAAATAACTGTAATAATTGCATATTAACTCCTGTACAGTTTTTAAATTAGTTACATATATTATATGAACGAACCAACCAAAAAATCTATGTATTTACTTGATATTTATTTCAAGATCGTTCTTTATCTCTGTGTTAATTACGACTTCTTTCAAATGACGATAACTTTTTTTTTAATGAACCGCTTTTGATGAACTAAACTTTAGTAATTAAGTTGAGTTAAAACAAAGCAATTGGTGAAATTTTCAAGTAAATCGGTTCAGTACTTTCAGAGAAAAATGCGGACAAAAATATGTCGACAGACAGACAGACAGACAAGAAATTCAAAAAAAATCTTTTTGCTTTCTATTATTATTTTTAAGTGACCCTCTAACCATTTCAGTTAAAATTACTAAACGTACAGACAAAATATTTTTACTGTTTTATTATATATAGAGATTTCCATGTCATTGAACTTCCTTCAAAGGTAAATTTTGATTTCTATCAAAGAAATTTATAAAAAATAAAATAGAATCAGCTTTACGCTGTATCCCGCACACAGCAGGGTAGGCAGAGGGAACCTAATGTTAAGACACTCCGTTCCTCACTTTCTGCCGAATTCTGGAGGAATTGCGTGTTAAGTGGCAGAACTCAACGCCGCGCTTAACCTCGACACCAGTGCGAAGAAATGGAAATATAAATTTAAGTAAATATTTCATCTCCTCGAGTGGGGATCGAACCCACAACCAGTCGGTGCCACAACCCAGAACCACACACTGTGGCAGCGTCTCGCTGTAGACATGATGGTTGAGGTTTCGATTCCTGTGCAAAAGAATAAATTATTTCCTTTTTCATAATGGTAACAAGAAAAAGCGAGGCGTTTAATTCCGCCAGTTAACACGCAATGTCTCAAAAAATTTGCCAGTACGGGACGGAATGATATAACATTATGTTTCCTCTACCGGCCGGGATAAAGCGGGATACAGCGTGAAGCGAAAAAAGGCAGATCCAACTAAATTCCACCAAAATCCAGATGATTCCGTTGCCAAGGTAACGAGGGTTCGGTCCAAAACCACTAATTGTTAGCATTAAAGGGTTAATACCTTTGATAGCTTTGAGGTCTATACAAATGTATACCGCGAATTCTACAGTGAATTGAAATGGATTCTGGAGTTCGTCTTAAATACAAGATGTAAATCAAAGATAAATATTTTGATGTTGTTTATAGATTTTAGTATTATATATTTGAATATAGTGGTTTTTACATTTCAACAGGTAGTTGTAGGCGGTGGTCTGATTGTAAAAACTACAGTTGTGGGTTCGATTCCCACTTAGAAATGAAGATTTTTTTTTATTTCTACCCTATGATAACAAAGAAAAGCGTGGCGTTGAGTTCTTCTCAATACTAGAGAATTCGCGGTAAGTAGACAATAGGTTCCCTCTGACTACCTTGTTCTATATGCAGGAAGTAAAAAAAAGTTTGAGAAGTCAAATTTAAAAAATATATAGAACCTCTGTCTCGACGTTTTCTACAAATACTACTTCTTTCTACATTACTGACGCAGTGATTTTTTTTGAGAATACTAAACTTCTCACATTTTTTTACTTCTTTTTTTATTGGAAATCGAACCTTCAACCATCGTGTTTACAGTCAGACACTATCACATTGCCAGGTTCACTTCAGGTTGGCTTATTATTCTCTTTAACATTTGCCAGTTCAGATAATCAATACCTATATATAGAGCTAAGGAAGGATATAATCAGATTAAAACAATAATTAAGTAACAGTCAAAGTAGTAGAAAAAAATCATATAGATTTTCATTAAACCAATATTTAGTTTTTGAACTGGATAGAAATATAAATGATACGAAGAATTTTCGTCTACTATCAGTCAGTTTTTTTTTTCGTTTCACGCTGTATCCCGCATATAGCAGGTTAGGAAGAGGGCGCCTAGTGTTAAGGTACTTCGTTTGACAGGTTCCCAATTTTCGTGACACTGCGTTGAATGCAGGTAACCCAACGTCACGTTTTGTCTTGTTACCATAGCGATAATAACCGTCGCGTATACAGTCATACTGATCTATCTGGACACAATAAAGTTGAAGTACCTATTTAGCAAGGAAACTCTGAAATCTGCTTCTTTTTTAGAATATATTCCTAAATTCGCTTTATCTTTCTAGCAAGTTTGAGAAGACAAATTTGAAAACTATATGGAACCTTTGTCTCGACGATTCTATAAATACTAAATTATAAGCTCCGAAAACGTTATTCGGGTATAATGTCGTTTTCTTAACTTCACACATTCTTTTTCAGCTTAACGCTCTGTTTTTCAGGTAGAGTGATATTAGTGTTGAGACACGCAGTTCTCCGCTTTTTACTCTAATTGAATTTGAAACAGTTCAACTCGCAATGTCTTAAAAAATGGGCGAAATGGGTGAGTGTCTTAAAGAAACGTTTTCTTCTACCAAGTGGGTAAAAGTGTGACGCTCCATTTTATCCTTTTTTTATTTTTAAATTTCATCCAGCACATGAAAGGGAACGTAGAGGGAATTAGGGAACCCAGTGTTATAACACTGCATTCCCCATTAAGACACTTCTGTTCCCAACTTTCCATCGAATCCCGGAGGCATTGCCTATTGACTGACGATACTTATCGCCGTGATTTTCTTCGTTACCGGAACGAGTAAATGAACATATTCAATACTTTATTCCCCCAATGGGAATTAGAACCACAACCATCGCGTTTATAGTGACACGCTTGTACCACTGCGCCACGAGTGGCATTTTCCCTTTTATTTTACAAAAATGCTAATAATTCTGCAAATAACACAAAAGTGAAAGTCAAGGTTCATTTGAAAATGTTTTATTCAATATCTATAGACGCATTACATTTTATTTATTGAGAATGCAGACTACATATTTGATTTAATAAACTAATAGAAATATTATATTAGATAATAATTTTAAAAAGCATACCTGAAGGCAAAAATACCGTCATGGCACAGTGAGACTCACTCTCACTGTAAACTATGAATTATTGTGGGTTTGACTCCTATGCGGGGAAAAAATATTATTTTTTGCTCACTCTGGCAAAACACAGCGCGGCGTTAAGTCCTGCCATGTATTATCTTGAATACTAGTAAAAGGCGTAAAAAAAATATACAATTTCTTTTTTTAAGAATTATTTATTTATTCAATATGCAAAATTAGGATACCTATAACAGAAAACGCATACCATCATATAATAGCACCATAAATTATTACTAAAATAGTCAAGATGAAAATACATTATCCTCTTTTAGAGCAATCGGTTAAACAGTCTGCAAAGTGGAATTGTAAAATCAAAACGTTATTATTTAGCGTTTGAATGGAACCTCTAAATGGGTAAACGTTGCGGCGTATCATTCCAATGTGATCCCTTCACCCTTGCTGACTATTGATTTCAGCCTAGAAATAGGGTTACTATGATTTATTTGAAAGTTTATAATATTTTTTGAGTCACAGTGTCTAATTGTAAGCGCGATGGTTGTGTGTTCGATTCCTGTGCGGGAAAATTTACTATTTTTGTTTATTCGTTCAGGTAACCAGGCAAAGTAAGTCGTTGACGCAAAAAACAAGAAAAAAGAAACTTTTAGAAAACATTTAAATAAAAAATAAAGGAAACTTGAATTGAAAATTGGCGTAGATGTGCTTTTTTAAATCCTACAAATAATACATTTTAATAAAAGCCTAGATTCGAGTCCCTCAGAAGGCAAAGGGCCTCACTACTGACATCTTCTCAAGCATCCACGTAGTGCTTGCAACTTCTTAGAATTATGAAAAATAATTGAATGTATAACCGTTGACAAATGCAACATAATAAAAGAAAAATATACGGGTAAAGCTGCGAGTCGGCCGCTAGTATTCTATTTAAATACATATAGCAAAATTTGGAACTCTGGCTCTTAGACTTGCTCAAGTGTATCCAATTAGGCTCTAAGTTCTTTTTGGTCACGTCACAACTCCTATATGGTTGTTACAACTTTTGTTGTTAGCGCCTTTTGTGGAAAGAATTTTATAAATTTAGTACAAATTTCGGTAAGGAAGTTAAAAAAAAATTCAACATTTTTAGAATACGAGTAGTTATTGTGATCTATTTGTTTATATTTATATGTTTGTTATGTATTTGTG
Organism: Heliconius himera; assembly: GCA_021202915.1. Classification (NCBI taxonomy): domain Eukaryota; kingdom Metazoa; phylum Arthropoda; class Insecta; order Lepidoptera; family Nymphalidae; genus Heliconius; species Heliconius himera. The sequence goes on along the minus strand of JAJHJA010000688.1, from coordinate 313,900 downwards.
TTTTATGTGTTTATGAGAAAATGTAAAAAATATTTGACTCAACTAAATTGCTACAAAATAATTCCTTTATTGCATTGGTTGAAACTGTAGTTATCAATGTATGAATAATATCTTTAAAATGATAATCTCATAAAAAACACGAAAACAATTCAGAGTAGTAAACAAATAATTGAGTTATTTAAGCGAGAGAAGCCGCGAGCTATACATATGTATAACTGGTAAAACTAAAACCTATTATTTGTAACATTAGAAAAAATCTACAGGGTGAACGGTTACAAAGTTTCGATCACGTGGGAGTCACGTATAAAAACTTTGAATCCGAAAGTCGAACTAGGTATCAAGAACTGTCTTCTCATTTCGTGAAAATCTAGGGCAAAACTTACTTTGGTCCGGTCAGCTATATTGCTTATAGTTTGTGCTGTATGTACATGAAATAAATGTGATAAATAATGTTTTTTCTAAATACAGTACTTCTTTCTTCGTTGTTCTTCGTCTTGACAAACGGACAGACAGACCGACAAATAGTCAGACATACAAACAGATTCATCTGTTAGATAGATAGACAAAAAATATATATATTCATTCTTATAAGATAATATAATTAGTAAATAAGGGTTCCGTTTTTATCTTTACAGATGCGAAACCCTATGTTCCCTATAGTGAAGTTAAAACAAGGACTGTTTTAACTTCACACACAGTTTCCACTTAACAAAGATAAGCAATTTTTGATATGTAAATAAAAATATTACTCCTTTAATATTTTTTCAGTAATAAATTACAAGCATGGTTACCCTACGCCCTTTTATGAGTTGAAAATCTCTTTAGCAACCACGGCTAATGCAACTTCGGCCTGTATTTTTCCCACAAAACCAGGTCAGCCCCACGTCAATGTTTAGAAATCTTCATTACGAAGTGTTCTGTGGCGATATATCAGTTTTTTGTTTTCTAAGTGGATTTATGATTCTATTTTATTTAATAATTGGTTCAGGCCATCGTGGTGCGGCTTGAAGCTTGTACCATGGCGGTTCTGGTATCGATTCCCACTTGTGACTTCTCTACTTTGAAACCAATTTGAAATATCTGGTCGGTTTCCAGGAGGCGCGGGTTCGAGTTCCGGTACGTTCAAACTTTTATACGTTTTCTAAATAAGTATTTTTCTTTCCTAAGTGTATATTAACACTTTAAAAATATTAAAAAATATTTTCTACTTTGTTGACAATCGTGGTGCAGCGGTGACTGTGAACGCGACAAGTTGTTGGTTCGATTCCCAATCAATATAATTAAAAAAATATATATGGTTCCGACACTTAACACTCCTCCAGAATGCCTCCAGAATTCGAGGGAACGAATTATTTTTATCACTCAATACGCAATGTCTCGGTGTGTGGGTTACAAAATACCCTCTGTCTAAAGTGAAATATTATATAATAGTAGTTATTTGTTTTTTTATGACTAAAACTCAATAAAATATAAATGTTAAAAATATTCTGAATTCAGTGGAACGAAATTGTAACTTGCGCCCCTTGTAATCTTTTTGAATAGCTTTTATGATGTAGGAAATTAATATATATTATAGCTTCAGATTATTATAGCTTCAGTTTGAATATCACTTATAGCAGGGTAAGCAGAGGGAACCTAGTGTTAAGACACTCCATTCTACAGGCACCACCTCATTTATGGTGACATTGCGTGTTAAGTGGCAAAACTTAACGCCTTTGTCTTTTCCCAGAGCGAGGAAAAAAAATTATACGTTTTCCTTGTGGTGGGAATCAACACACAAGCTCTATCACTAGCTTTAAATGAAAGCACAGTTTTAACTACTCTATAAAAGCCTAATACAATTAAAATTAAATAAAATTTACCAAAATTTAAAAAGTGATGTTTACATCACTGCAAAAAATAATGAATAAAATTTACATTGTAAAATAAAAAGCTATTTGTTAAGACGACGCGACAACGTCAAACTCGCCTCACTCACGAAATCGAGTCGCAGGTATTGGCGGTGAAGTTGAACGTTGTTTAGGTTTATTATAGAAAATAGGTAATTGTATATAATAGAAGGAGAGATACATCTTTCTCTTTCAGATATGTTTTTTAACAGTAAAAAGTGGCAGATCGGCAACTTTTAGTAGTATTTCTGTAGTAGGTGTTTACACGGTTGGTATCTATTCGTAACTGCGTCACACGTTATACAGTATGGATAAATATCGTGAATGAAAAAAAAATCCCACGTCGAAACTGTGTTATCTTGATCAATTTTTTAGGTATGGGTTTGAAATATTTTACCTTATATGTCGCCTCTAATATACATATTAAGAGTATATATTTTTTTAATAAGGGAATGAAAGAGATCTAATGGAGAACAGAGTATCATAATACTACTTTCTCTGCTTCCTACAGTCTATTCTGCCTATCCGTTATGTTTCTTTTAACGTCACGCTATAATCAAGGATACAGCGTGAAGTAAAAATTTCTATTTATAAAAAAAATATAATTTTACATAAACATACGCACAAAAGAACATTGTTAAAGTAACCGAAGTGCGTAGAAATTAAATTTCCATGAATTTATGCGAAGAAAGCCATCAGCGGTAAGTGGAGTTTTTTGTTAGACGCTATTAAATATCGCGGTCGGGTAAAAGCGGGCATAAATAACATGATGTTCTCATATAAAATTTATATACATATTTTATTTATATCGGTTTAACTTAGATGAAATATCTTAATATTTTATGAGAGAATTGATTTTAAATTTATTTAAAAAAAAAGGAAAATATAATTTGTTTTTTTTTAAGTTCACGCTGTTTCCTGTATATAGCAGTGAATCAGAAGGAACCTAGCGTTAATCACGCACCGCCTAATTGTCGAGGGATTGCTTATTGAGTGGTGGAACACAACGCCGCGCTTTGCTTTCTTACTAGAGGGTAACGAGCAAAAAATCTTCCCACGACTTTTTTTCATATTGCTAGCCTCTTGAAATTTGCATTAAAAAAATAATAATAATATGAACCTACGATCAAAATTTCAGTCTCCTGTATCGTTATTTTATCTATATAGAGTATATAACTCTTTCGATACTAAATGATTGACAGACAACGCACAGACGAAACTGTTGCAATTATGAAGTTGAAATGTAGTTGTATCTAAGTTACGGAATATACAAGGTGAAGAAATCAAGGTAAAGATTTTTTTTTTAATTTCTACAGAAACTGGAAAAATTTAATTTTCCATTTCAAATCTACAAAGTCCACGGAAATAATGTCGCGTGCGACGCCTAATAGAAAATATAAACACTAAAACTTAATTAAAACATAAAATAAACACTCATAAATAGGTCTCTAAGTAAAAATAAAAAGATTTTACTGTTATTATAATTAAAAGAGAACGGTCTCAAGCGAGAAATTAGGTTATTAATCAAATCTATTATAGGCATTTACTCTTATTTGAATGAAAACTGTTTTATATAAAGCGCGAATAACCTTTTAAAATATAACTTTATAATTATAAAATACAAATTTACTTGAAAATTAATTTACTTAAAAATAACTATTTTTTAACTGTTTAGAACATGACACATTCTAAGGTCCGTATTTATAAACCTGTCTCAACTCTGAGATCGATCATGAGATATCGTTTTCATTCATAAATGATACATCTATGAATGAATACCCCATCTCAAGACTGATCTCAGACTCAAGAGTAGTTTAATAATACGGGTAAATGCCGGTGGTAAATTTGACCGCAGACAGTGCGTTATATTGTAATGATTATAGTTTTTTTTTTCACAAAAATTACGATAATCGGTTTTTTTTAAAAAGTTTCATTCATTATTCGAACTACTACTGCTGATTTCTAAGATTAACATGTTTAACCAAATATATTTATCTTTATATTTGAATATGCCTAACACCCTGTATATACATAGGTATATACAGGGTGTAACGAGATCGATGGATCAACGGTTGTCTATGAGTCAGTATCTATTTATCTATTTCACCCCATGTATGTATTTTAGAATTTGTGACTTTTTGGTAAAAAATTGATTCTTGAAGAAAATGGGTTACTACAATCCGATTATTGAGTATGGGCTCTTAGATAGATAGATAGATAGATAGAAAAACTTTATTGCACACAAAGCTGTTACAGATAAAAATAGAGAACAATCTTAAAATAATTCCAGAGCGTGCAAAGGCGGTCTTATTGCTGATAGCAATCTCTTACAGACAACCTTTGGAGAAAGTAATTAGTCTTAAGAGAAACGGGCTAGTGCACTTTTAAAATATAAAAACAAAAATAAAAAATTAAATAACTAAAAATTAAATAATTACCTTATAAATAAATAATACATACATACAAATATACGCAAAATATGTATACACACACATATATACATATAAATATATGTTCATACATACATACAACTATATAAATACACACTCATACATAGGGCTCTTAATTATTTTTTCTCAATATATATAATAGTATAATGTAATATTTCAGCTTTCAGCTTGGAGATAATATGGAAATAAAAGTAATTTTTAAACAGGCTAAATTTGATCAAATACTTTTAAGGACTGTGCTAAGATAGTTTTACAATATCAAAATATTTATACTCAATAAATATTGTCTGATTAAAGAAGATTACTAAAAAATGTAAGCATTTACGTAAATATGTAAAATAAAACCATTTAAATGTAGTTAATTCTCATAAAATAATAACCATTTTTCACTGTTTCATGATTTAAGCATATTTTTTTACATTTTGTCATTGAGCCACACCTATGAAACTTCCATATACTTACTATCCTATACTAATACTATTAATTCTAAAATTTATTTCTGTAATTTATTTTCCCCAGTATTTTTTTTATCGCTACAGCCTTAAATTAAAATTTAAAAAAATTGCTTATTTAAATAAGCAACAACTTTTGTTTCTGTGTTATTTCCAAGATTTATAATCCAATAGTTTCTAAACATTACATTATACAAAAGAACTAATATTGAGCTATATTAAGAAAAAGAAATCATAAGCGCAGTCTCAACATTCGGGCTGTATTTGCCTATTTTCTTCAAAAATCCGATTTTTTCAAAAAAATGACAAATTCTCAAATCTGCCGAATATGAGCTGAGATTCTCTACCCATAGACAACGGTTGATTTGTCAATCACGTTACATCCTGTATATATTTGTTTAACTTTATGTAATATATCTAGTTTTTAGCTAGCTTTCGCTTTGATGTGGAGGCAAAGCGCGGCCTTGAATTTTGCCACTCAACACACAATTCCTCCAGAATTCCGCAGAAAGTGGGGAATGGAATGTCTTAACACTAGGTTCCCTCTGCCTACCCTGCGGTGTGCGAGATACAGCATGAAGCTGATACAGCGTGAAGCTGATATTGATCAAAACATCGTATACAGTACATTCTAAGAGATCAATACTGCTAATTGTAATGCAAAGAAGTATTTAAATCTTGTGAAAGAGCAAAATTTATAAGAAAGAAAGTCTTCATAATTGTTGAACACGGATCTGACATTTTAGAAACTTTACAGAGCAGTTGGAAACTTTGGAAAATATGAAACTTAGTGTGCTTAAAATGTAAAATGCTTAATAAAGATACGTTCAGATAGGAGATTTTTCGTAATTTACTTCGCTATGGTGAGAAGACAAATCACGGCGTTGAGTTACGCCACTCAACACAATTCAATATTTCAAATAGATTGTTTAAAGACTAGATTCTCTCTGCTTACCGTTCTATATACGCAGAATACGCCTTGAACCTTAACAAAGTATTATGCATTAGTACGTTCTGTCCCCCCAAACCAGGTATCTTTAAGGCAGAAAGTCATCCTTTGATATTTTTTATCTATCTTAGAAAAGATAAAAGATATAAGTCAAAGAAAATGCGTGTCAGTTTGATTGAATGAAATCTCTAGATATTTTCTTTTATCTTTAACTCATCGTACAAAATGTAATTCAAAAGCATAATTTGTCACGCGACAGATAGATAGTGAACGTAAACACGAAGGTCTTCCTGTAGTCAGAATTTTTGTTTTTTAAATTCACTTCATGATATAACAGAGTATACAAGTGAAATTAGTGGTAAAACACTCCATATTCCAGTTTCCACAAAGTTGTCGAGACATCGCGTGTTGAGGGACGGAACTCAACACCGCACTTTGTCTTGTTACTAGAGTGGACAAATGAAAATAATTCAGACCTCTGAGCGGAAATCAAACCCACAACCGCCACTATTACAACCAGACACAGGTTTGAGGCCCACGTAGAGCATGCTCTACGACACCCTTTTACTGATTTCATTATTGTTTGATACGACGTAAATTTGTTATTGTAGTATTTTTTTACCTTTATGCAAAGTCGTCTTGGATACATATTTTTTTTGAAATCGGCGAAAAGTCTAGAATAGAAGTGTCTTAATGGAGACGGAGTGTCTTTACACTAGGTTCCAAAGTTCCTTCTGCCTACCCTGCTATATGCGGATTACAATTTGAAGCTACAAAAAAAGATTGAACTCACTACTATGAATAGTGTAGAGTCATACACATTTCAATTCCGACAAAAAGCTGTCAAAACATGTATTGTTTTAATCCACTCGAACAACTGGGGCAAGGATCGTTAGTTTGCATTACTGTTGACTGAACCACCGCCAGCACGGTTACGTTTCTAAACAAGAAGATTATTCGTATTACCTCGTGGCGCAGGGGCACACAGTGTGACTGTAGATCGACTGGTTGTGGGTTCGATCCCCACTCGAGGAGATGAAACATTTACTTAAATTTATATTTCCATTTCTTCGCTCTGGTGTCGAGACAAAGCGCGCATTGGGTTCTGCCACTCAACACGCAATGCCTCCAGAATTCGGCAGAAAGTGGGGAACGGAGTGTCTTAACACTAGGTTCCCTCTGCCTACTCTGCTGCGTGCGGGATACAGCGTGCAGCTGATTTATTTATTTCATTTATTTTCTTACTGATGCTGGTGTAGCGTAGACTATATACGAAGGTCTTTGTAGATTTGAATCCATATTTTTATAGATAAATATTTACGTAGCGGTGTTGAGCTCAGTTAAGCATTCAGCAATGTATTTAATTCGGGAAACTGGAAAATCTGTCTTGAACCTGTTTACCGTGCCATACAGTAAAATGTTAACAGCTACGAACCGACGACCATGTCTTAAATAATATACCTAAAGCCACCGTGGCGCAGTGGCTGACTGAAAAATGTTATAACTGTAGGTTCAGTGCCGTTTATTCCTCCGGTTTGGTAGGAGCAAACTCGGCCTTGGATTATGCCATTTAGTACACAACATCTCGAAATCGAATAGAAAATGGAGAATCTATCCTCTGTAGCCGCTGTATATAAGAAAAAGAGCAAAGCTACTAAAAATAGTCACCCGTGCGGGAATTGAACCTACAATCATCATGTCATACATGTACTTTACACGACATCGTTTTAATTTACTTAAACAACTGGGGTAAGGTTTGTTTGTCTCTATTATGTCGTTTAAAGCTCGAGCATTACATTCCTGCGTGCCGGTTTATTCAGTGACAACGGAGAGACAATGTTAGCTTGTATGTAAATTGTGATACCCCTTAAATGACAGGTAGAGGTACTACGTATAAGTATAGGCTGGTACTATTATTTGTTGATAGTATAAGCAAGGGAGGCAGTGGGAACCTAGTGTTACGACATACCGTTAGCTACGCACAACCCTATTTTCTAGAGATTGCCTGTTGAGCGATGGAATTCAACATCGCGATTTGTCATGTTACCAAACGATGAAATGAAAATGATTAATTGTCTTAAGTGGAAAACGAACCCACTACGGTCGCGTTGACGCATATACTTTGCCAGTATGTTCAAAGATTTGATGGCATCAAAGCTGTCAATCTAAGGTTATATGCGATAGTAGCAATATTGGTTAGAAACATAGAAGCTGTACTATAAAATTCTATGTGTTTATTTTATAAGTTTTTTTTCTATTATTTAATTTTATTTGCAACCAGTGCTTTTATTTTTAACAGATGTGATGAGGGTGTTTTAATCTTTTGTTTTTATGGAAAAAGATAAAGCAAGTAAGATAAGGCAAGTAGATCACCGCGACCCAATGTAACACCAGAGGAGTTTCAGGTGCGTTGCTGGCCTTTAAGGTGGTCGAGCTTTTTGAAGTTACCCAGTTTGTATCGATCTGGAAATACCGCCACAGGTAGGCCATTCCACAGTTGAGTGGCGCGTGGAACGAAGTTCCTACAAAACCGCACAGTAGTGGAGTGCCACGTATCCAGATGGTGTGGATGATACTAGAGTTTGTGACGTACTGTGCGGTTAGAAAATTCGGAAGCAGGTAACAGGTTAAACAGTTCGCTTCTCGAGTGTGTATAGTAAAGAAAACATCACCAACCATAACGCATCTGTACAGACCCTCAGGGCGGGGTAGGCAGAGGGAACCTGGGAACCTAGAGTTACGACACTCCGTTCGCATTAAGACATTTCCGTTCCCCACTTACCGCCGAATTCTCGTAACTCATCGCCGCGCTTTGTCTAGTTACCAAAGTGAAGAATAATATGAAATATTTCATATTCTTGAGTGGGAATCCAACCTACACACGCTTGTGCGCCTACGCCACGGCGGTCTCATTTATAATTTAAAAATAAATATTAATAAAAATGGTCATTTAATTTGAAGGGATGTTAATTACGAAATATATTAAACCAATATTTCAGTATAAGCATCAGTAAACTGAGTTTCATTTATTTTTCGTAAAGTAAATATTAAATACAATATTCTTTTTCCAGCTTTATGTTGTATCCCGCATAGCTGAATAGGCAGAGAGAACTTATTGCTAAACTACTCCTTTCCCCACGTGCCGTCCAACCGTGCGTTATGAGTGGCGAAAGTCAACGCCGCGCTTTGTTTTGTTACCAGAACGAGTAAATGAAATTAGAATTAATTTATTCGTTTATATGTGGCCGTGGTAGAGCAGCAGCACAGCATCAGAAAAAATCGTTTGTTCGAGTGAGACTGAACCCACACCCGTCACGTTTACAGTCAAATTCTATACCGCTACGTCCACAAATAAGCAAATGAAACCGCCTCAATAGCCAATATATGCTTATCTTTAGCCATTTAAATTTTAATACAAAGCTTTCAGCGTACTCATAATTTATTCTTGTAGCTTTATTCCCACACTAGTCTTACATGCGGCTCTGCTCGCTTGTTGAAATGGAAGTAACTAAGAACCAAATATTCTTATATTTATTAAAGTAACTACCAATATGTTCACTTCATCATCATTATCATCACCACTGTTGGACAAAGGCCTCCCCCAAGGATCGGTCTTGCGTTGCTTGCATCCAGCTGCTTCCCGTGACCTTAACCAGATTGTCAGTCTACCTGATGGAGTTGTGAGTTCGATCCCCACTCGAGGAGATGAAATATTTGCTTAAATTTATATTTCCATTTCTTCTCTCTGGTGTCGAGTCAAAGCGCGGCGTTGAATTCTGCCACTCAATACGCAATACCTCCAGAACTTGGAGGAAAGTTGGGAATGGAGTGTCTTAATACTAGGTTCCCTCTGCCCATCCTGCTGTGTGCGAGATACAGCGTGAAGCTGATTTAGTAAATAAATAAAAAATTATTGAACTCACTACCATGCACAGTACACCTGTACAGGCATATATATCCAATTCTGACAAAACGGTGTCAAAACATCCATTGTTTTAATCCACTCGAACAACTGGGGCAAGGATCGTTAGTTTGCATTACTGTTTACTGAACCACCGCCAGCACGGTTACGTTTCTAAACAAGAAGATTATTTGTATTGCTTCTTATTGATGCTGGTGTAGAGTTTATACAAAAGTCCTTGTAGATTCAAATACATATTTAATGGATATTTTATTATATCGCGGTGTTAAACTCCGTTAAGCATTAAGCAACGTCTCTAATTCGGACGGAAACAAAAAGAACGAAGTGTCTTGGATCAGTTTAACTAGCTTTACAGGAAGAGACGAGAAGTTAAGAGAGATTTTCTATTTTGAATGGCGAAAATTAAATACAATGTAGTGCACCAACCAACGGTGGAGCATGTTTTGAATAATACGTGTAACAGTAACTAACTGTAAATGTTATAACTATCGGATCAATGCCCGTTTATTCCTCTGTTTTGAAATAATTGTAGTTTGGGTTATATGATTTCATAAACAACATTTCAAATACGGAAAGAAAATGGGAGAATTTTAAGAAAAAGAAGTGCCTTAACCTCTGATGATCTCTGTAAGGATCTCTCGTATCCGCTGTATATAAGAAAAAAGGCAAAACTACAAAAAAAACGGACAAGCGAGAATTTGGCTTGCCCACCGAGGGTTCCATACAAAAAGTGGTCTCGTGCTTTTTTTGAAATTCAAGCTTAGCTTAGCCAGAATCCTTTCATCTGATACCTTACTTGAACTAGCGGCTTTAATACCAAATGTTTTAAGGCTATTTTAAAACCCCCTTTTAAGGCTATTATTTTTAAGGAGTTAACCACAAATATATAATTTGCAGATATTTCCTAACCTAGAGGCCGGTCGTGGCGCAGCGGCACGAGGTGTGACTACAAAACCGACTGGTTGTGGATTCGATACCCACTCGTGGAGATGAAATATTTACTTAAATTTATATTTCCATTTCTTCGCTCTGGTGTCGAGGTTAAGCGCGGCGTTGAGCTCTGCCACTCAACACGCAATGCCTCTAGAATTCGGCAGAAAGTGGGAAACGGAGTGTCTTAACACTAGGTTCCCTCTGCCTACCCTGCTGTGTGCAGGATACAGCGTGAATCTAATTTATTTTTTTTTATTCCTAACCTTACCTGTAGTTGCTAGCTGTCAAATATGATAATTCTAGGTCAACCAGAAGCACTCTTTTAAGTTTGATTCCCTTCATAGTGTTGAAATATGCATTTTTTTGCTATTTAACGCAATTATTTTTTAGGATTTTTTCCTAAACAAGTACTGTAGATGATAGCTGCCAAATTTCATAATTCTAAGTCAACCGGAAGTACCTTATGAATTTTTATTCCCGTTATAGAGTCGAAATAAGGGTTTTTGCGATATAAATAGTTTTTCTATAATAAGTAAATACTTAGAAAATAATACTTAGGAAATAAAAAGTATAGAAATATATTTTTTAGGAAATCATGGAATCATAAATCTGAGTATATGGTTTGAACTTCAACTCGATATCTCCAAGCGTTCCTGAGATAAATGGTTCATACAGAGAGGCAGAGTAACAAACAGATAGACAGACAACAGAGTAATCTTATAAAGGTTCCTTTTTTCTTTAAAAAGTACGGAACCCTAAAAACGAGCAAAGCGGAAATTAATGTTTTTATTATGAAGTTAAGGACGAAGTGGACAGAGTAGACCAAATGTATCTCTGTTTACTATAGAAAGAAGTCAAATAAGCACTATTGTACGAAATTATTACCTAGAATTATCTTGTGCTAGAATATGTAAATCAAAGGCAAAAAAGCCGAAAACTTCTATACAATTTATGAAAATGCATAGGATGGAACTGTCATCAGCATTTATTAACAAGCGTTAAAAAGATCCTACTTTGAATGATCCTGGCCTCATCATACATATATGTCTGAAGACACAAGTACCTACGATGAAATTTCTAATATGTTGCCAAAAGCAGTGCTTTGTACGTTAGAAGACAATACTATAGGGCGAATAGTAAGCTAAATATTCCTGTACTACTCCATCACTACGACAAATAAACAAATGAAACCGCCTCAATAGCCAATACATGCTTATCTTTACCAATTTAAATTTTAATACAAACCATTCAGCGTGCTCATTTTCATAATTTATTCTTATAGCTACATACGAGTATATTCACACACTAGTTTTACATGCGGCTCCGCTCGTGGTCAACATAGACGTAACTAAGAATATATCAGTGGTCAGTTGTGGCGCAGGGGCACAAAGTGGGACTGTAAACGTGACTGGTTGTGGGTTCGATCCCCGCTCGAGCTCAACGGGCAATGCCACCAGAATTCGGCGGAAAATAGGAAACGGAGTGTTTTAACACGAGGTTCTTTCTGCCTATCCCGCTGTGTGCGAGATACAGCATAAATATTTCATCAAGCTTATCAAAACTCTCAAGTTCTCCCCCTTATCCGACTTTTTTCACTGTTACTTTGCAACGTGATGTAATATAGCCCAAAGCTTTTCTCAGTAAATTAGCCGTCTAAAATAAAACAACAATTTTACTATTCAAACGTGTTATTCTTGAGATTAGTGTGTCCAACCATACAAATTCTTTTTTATAATATTGATCTGTATTTTAATATTCTATTCTCCGTTCCTATTGAGACACTTCCGTTCCCCACTCTCCGCCGAAGCAAAAACTTTGTACCGCTTTTACGAAAATTATATGGACGGAAGTGTATAAAATTTGGCACAGCTATAGTTTACATAGGGAATAAATGCAAGATGTCATTTTTTTGAAATAACAAAAAATAATCATTTAATTAAATAAACATATACATACTGGGCGGTTCCCAGGAGGCGCGGGTTCGAGTCCCGCTACGTTCAATTTTCTATACGTTTTCAAAATTGTATATACATGCTACCTTAAATTTGTAAATTCCTACAAATTTGTAAATTCCTACCTAAAACATCAAAATTTTAGTCATAAGAAATCCCAATGGCACAATAGGTCACACAGTATTTAGGAAACCCACGCACACCAATAGATACCTCAATGGTGAATCTCACCATCAACCTACACAGTTATCTACCGTTGGCAAATCTTTGTTTCAGAGAGCCCACCACCTCTGCGACGCTGAACACCTAGGGGACGAGCTTCGCCAGGTGAAGAATAGCCTTCATCAGAACAAGCTGCCAGTTCCCCGCCAGCGTTATCAGAAGACCAACAAGCCACCCACAGTAGAGAGACAGCCGGCATTTCTACCATATGTGAAGGGTGTTACAGACAGGATTGGCAACATCTTAAGAAGAGCTTCCATAAAAACCATATTCAAGCCTAACAAGAAAGTGAGCCAATTCTTGAGACCAGTAAAAAGTAATATTCCTTTACAGAGTGCAGGTGTATACAAACTAGACTGTGATTGTGGCTTATCATACATTGGTCAAACAAAGAGAAGCATCGGTGTTAGGGTGAAGGAACACATCTCTGACATCAAGAATGGGCATGTATCGAAGTCAGCTGTGTGTGAGCATACTGTGGATAAACCCAGCCACTACATTAGGTTTGATAAACCCCAAATCCTCGCTAAGGAAAACAGATACATTCCTAGAATGATCCGCGAGGCTATTGAAATACAAAAACATCCTAATTTCAATAGAGAGGATGGCTGGAAGCTTTCTACCACCTGGAACCCACTCATAAAATCATTAAAGTCTCAAACCCACCATACCAGAGGGCAAGATACTATCAGCTCATTCTGCAGGAATCCAGGGCAGTACGCGAGGCAATTAAGAAATCGTTGGCGGTAGTTTGATATAATAATTATGTCAACTGACAGACGAATGCCACCTCAGTCTACCCGTGACCACGGACTACTGCAAAGTGTTCGAAACGTCGGGTTTCCAAAAATGTATAAACATACAAAATATACGCGATTAATCCGGTAAAAATAGTTTCATTTAAAATAGAAAAAGGTAATTATTTTGAAAAAAAAAACTGTATCGTTACCGGGTCATCACTCAGTTTGGGAGCTACGATGCCACAGATAGACACACACATACACAGACACGTCAAACTTAAACCACCTCTCTGTTGTCGTCAGAGTATAAAAAATACTTAACTTTCTCATTTTCATAACATATTCTGGACCTTCATCCCAATATTTCGATACTATAGAATTATTATTAGTATCACTAGCCATAGTTCATATACAACACAATCGATATTATATTGGTTACATTATTGTAATATTAGCCTATTAGCCTTTTGGTACAGGATAAAAATTATAGAGAAGAAAATAGAATATTTAGAATATTATAAAAAAAAATTAAATCAGCTTCACGCTGTATCCCGCACACAGCAGGGTAGGCAGAGGGAACCGTTCACTCCGCACACTCCGTTCCCCACTTTCTGCCGATTTCTGGAGGCATTGCGTGTTGAGTGGCAGAACTCAACGCCGCGCTTAACCTCGACACCAGAGCGAAGAAATGGAAATATAAATTTAAGTAAATATTTCATCTCCTCGAGTGGGGATCGAACCCACAACCAGTCGGTTTTACAGTCACACCTCGTGCCACTGCGCTACCACTATATAATATTATAGTTTTAATATTTATATGATGTGAAATAGAAGTCTGTTATGGCGCAGTGGCTCAAGTGTATGACTGTAAACGTGACGATTTTAAGTTTGATTGATCTTTTAATATTTCACTCTGGTAAAAAGAGAAAACGCGGAGTTGCATTCTGCCACTCAGCATGCAATTTCTCGAAAATTCGGCGGGAAGTGAAGTATGGAGTGTTAACACTAGGTTCTCTCTGGCTACACTCTACTATATAAGAGAAACCTTCTATTAAGGCTGTCTTGGCACAGCGGAAAGACTAAGCGCGGCGTTGAGTTCCACCATTGAAACAACAATGTCTTAAATTCAGATGAAAATGGTGAAATTTTACAATTTTTTATTTTCAAAACAAATGTTCTTGCTAATTACTACATTTCTACATTCTCAGCTAAATTGAATTCTCTACATTCAAGAAAATAACATTCTACGAAACTTTACAAACAATTTATATCAGAAACTAATTTAAAACCACTTTTAAACACCTAATTGAACAAAAACAAGTAAAAATACTTAAGATTTTCATTCCTCTTTTTTCCAGCAAAACCACACAAGACTATAAACCCAGAGACGACGTTATAAATAAAAGATTTCTCAAAGCAACTGGCTGAACGCTTACTACATACTAACTACAGTTGCTATCGTTTAATTCGATAGTAGTTCTTTGAGCTCTCACTGATAAAGCGATCGTTAAATTTTTCCAGCGGTCGCGATGCGAACAGTAATTTCCGGTTGGGGGCAGCTGGGGTCTGTTAAAATAGGGATTTATCACACCGTTCGAATAAATATTGGATAAATATATGTAAAATAGAGCTATGATCTAAGAAATATTTATATTAATATGTATATAGATGGTTTTGGGTGAGGATATAAACATAAAAAAATATTTTTAAAAAATATATATAAAATATTTTTAAAATATAATAGGTTGGTTCTGCAAAAATTTGTAATCCGTCATTTTGTCGCAGCAGCCATTATGGATTAACAACAATATTGATTATGTGTAATTTCATTGTTATTAAAATAAATAAAATAAATAAATCAGCTTCACGCTGTATCCCGCACACCGATAGGCAGAAGGAACCTAGTGTTAAGACACTAAGTTCCCCACTGTTATTAAAACTGAAGTCGTCATTCAATTTTTATCTTAGCAGCGCACGTAGCAGGGTAGTCAAAAAGAACCTGAGAACTTAGTGATAAGACACTTCCGTTCTACAAATTCCATCGCATTCTAGAGGCGTTACGTATTCAGTGGCGGAAATCAACGCCGCGCTTTGCCTTGTTACCAGAGCGAGGAAATGAAATAATTTTATTTACTCGTGAGAATCAAACCCACAGCCTATCTTGTGCCCCTGCTCCACGACTAACCTCAAAGACCAAGAGGTAATATCTATTTTAAATGAATCGTTTGATTAACAGTATTAGTTAACATTAATTACTCAAAGCGTCAGTTCTAAGAGGATAATCCTGTTGAAGTGCCATACATATCTAATGATATAGATCACTTAATACGTAATACTCGTATATGTATAAATTACAATATTATAAGAAATTTAAATAATAAAAAAGTGGCTCCATGTGGGTTGAGTGAAAGCTCAACACCGTACTTTGGCTATCTAAAAATTAAAGTCAAATCAGCTTCACGCTGTATCCCGCGCACAGCAGGGTAGGCAAAGCGACTCTAGTGTTAAGACACTCCGTTATCCACTTTCTGCCGTATTCTGGAGGCATTGCGTGTTGAGTGGATGCCGTGCTTGATCTCGATACCAGGGGCAAGAAATGAACATATTAATTTATATATAATTATGTGCTGAAAATACTAAATTTGTTAATCGTGATGGTCATCCATGTTGTTGTTCGAGACAGAAAACAAGTACATTGTTTTAAAAAAGTAATTATTAACAACTTAAAGCTCGTTTATAATTTTCCATTATCAAGAAAAAAAATAAAAAATATCCCATCCCAAATAGTTTTTATTATAGAATAATATAAAGTATTATATAATAATAAAAAAATATAAAAAAGTAGGAAATTTGTAAAAATCTCCCTACAGAGATGCTAACCACATAAATAAGTTCGACGTAGCGCGATGAGAACGTATGGCTTAGTGACTACTAGAGTCAGAGCGGTTTCTAAGAGGCACGGGTCAAATCCCGATATGCTAAAATATTGACTACTTTTATTTTACTAGAACTGAAAAATAGAATAGAAAATATATTTTTATTACAATTACCTATCGGGTGATAAAATTATGGTCAGAATACAAGACGCGGTGTTGAGTTCACACGCAATGTCTCGGTATTTCGACGAAAAATGGAGAACGAAGTGTCTTAAAACTACACTAGATTTCTCTCCACTTACTCAAATATTTATAAGGGTCGCGTGAAATTAAAAAGTATTACAATTAAAAAAAAACATATAGCAGTTTTCTTTATATAGTAACAGTGTAAAAGCATCCATGTATCGGTATCGCGTTAGCGAGAGGCGTTCTAGGAAAACACCGATTGTCGGCACTTTGGACCGCAGCAATGACATTACCCATATGTATGTATATATTTCAGTTTTTAAATTCAGAGGCCAGTCGTAGCGCAGGGGCACAAAGTGCGACTGTAAGCGCAACAGGTTGTGGGTTCGATTTCCATTCGAGGAAATTATTATTTTTTTAATTTGTATTATAAGTTCTCACTTTGTACAAAATTTCGTGATTATAGGTCCGCGGTATATGGTATTAATTTCAGATGAATACATGATCTTAAGATAAATGGTTTTAAATGACGTACAAACGGACAACAAAGGGAAGTCCTATGAGAGTTCCTTTTTTTCTTTTGAATTACTGGACTCCAAAAACACAAACATAAAACCTTAAAATCGGAATTTATATCAACAATACAATATTATCACATCAACGAGTTGGTGTGATGATGGAGCCAGCCTGAACATTGGTAATCTTTAGAGGTTACTAGTAAGCCATTTAAGGTTAGGCTTCATACGGTTTGTAGCTCCGACCACATTCTAAGATATACACTTGTAATACTTGGTGTAGAAAAGCGTAATTTCTAGTTTTTTTAAATATATATTATTTTACCTTCAAAAGCTACAGGCTACAGGCTAC
The DNA here is from genome assembly GCA_021202915.1 of Heliconius himera. Taxonomy (NCBI): domain Eukaryota; kingdom Metazoa; phylum Arthropoda; class Insecta; order Lepidoptera; family Nymphalidae; genus Heliconius; species Heliconius himera. Next base: position 296,462 of record JAJHJA010000688.1, on the reverse strand, counting down.
TGGCTGGCTGGCTGGCTGGCTGGCTTTTGGCTTGTACACCAAAGGACATATATTTACAAATAAAGGTATAGTAATAGTAAGTTTATAATTAAACATCAGTTAGTTTTTTAACTTTACGCTGTCTTCTGTCAATTTGGCAGGGAACGCAGAACGACCGCCGTTGTAACAGTATATACCTTGGTTGTAAGTAATAAAATAAATAATAAAGGAAAAAAAAGATAATAATAATATGCATCGTGGCAATACAGATAATTAGCATAGTTATCGACGAATAATACAACATATTTTCAATATCATATTGATCCGGAGTCATTAATGTATGGACGTCCCGAGTGTCGCAATCATTATTTTATATACATATATATGGGGGGTGTACCTGTTAGAAGGTCGAGTCAAATTCTTAAGTACTTCAGTACTAATAAATATGATGCACATAAAGACTCATACCAACTATAAAAAAATATATGCATGATCTTTTAAGATTAAATTTCTTATAAAGGCAAAATATGTCGATACATATCAGTGAACTTTGACCAATATTACAATATTGAACGTCGCTTGAAATCACGGAGGCTGATGTATATACGTACTTTTATAGCAACACTAGTGGTCCTTGACGAAATGACCTTGTGGTTTTTTGACTTGGTATTTGATTAGTAGACGTGTGATGCTATTTTATGTTCCAGCTTTGGTGTCCGCCCGTCGCATACGAATGTGTGGTGATATTTAATGGCGGTCCGCTCGGTTCTTAAACACTGTTCGAATGTAGAAAACACTCAAGAAACGACTGCGGGTGAGTACCGTTCGTTTAACTAAATTATCGGCCATTTTTCGGTAGTGCGCTTGATCCATCGATTTATATTGGACTCAAAAATCAATCAACATAACATTCTAATACAATCTTCAGAAAGATCACACACAAATGTCCCAGTGGGTTCAATAAAGACTGTTGCAGCCGTGGTCTGGTGGAAATTTGCGGTTTATAGACGGGGCGGTGCCCTTGCGCTTTCTTCTTTTTATAATTAACGACACTGGACAGTTATAGTGGAGAGGAAGGAAGGAAGAGCTTCGAGTTATGATAAAGTAATATTGTCGAGATTCAGTTATTAAAATAAACTTCTGATGGCAAATATCTTATTAGCACGATACCTTCTGATGGCATTATTTTAAGCTCACGTGTTGTAAATATAACTTTCTTAACAATTATACATCTGAATCTCTAAAAGATTTTGGGATAGTCATGATCACTCCGATAAAGAGTTTTATCCACTAGACACATCACGAGCCAAAACATCATTTTTTAAATAATATTTTTAAATGTGTTCAAGGAATCAGTTACACCATTAAGATACTCTATCTTCCAAATTTTGAAACATTTTGTAATATTTGACGGATTTCACCGCTGCGTTTTGTGTTGTCACCCAAAATGCTTAGGTTAAAATCCTGCCATATTCAGAAATATACATAAATATCAAAAATAACATATTGAAAACAAATATTTTTTCTAGAAATAACCAACAAACTGTAAATTTAACATTAAAATTAAAGTTCTAAATCCATTTAAATGTGGTTTTCCATAGGAGTTAGGCTGTCGTGCCTATATCACACCGATTATAGTGACCTTAATCAAAATTAAGTACGATTAACAAACCCACACTTTACTTGATCAGAAATCGTAGAAATCCCCTCTGAATCACTATTTAAATTATATTTAGTTTTAAGTATGTAAAATAATATATATATAATTATACATATAAAGAGGCCTTCGTGTTGCGTGCAGTAAATGTGACGTTTGTGGGTTCCAGTCTCACTTGGGGAAATAAATTATTTTTCGCCCTGGTACTGACATTGAGTTCCGCTATTCAACACAGAGTATTTCAATAAGTGGAAAACGGAGTGTCTAAATATCAGGTTATCTCTGCTTACGCCGCTGTATACAGAAGACAGAGTAAACCTATTTTTTTACAATTCAAGCTTTATCCCGCACATAGCAGGGTAAGCAGAGGGAACCTGAGAATCTAGGAACCCAGTTAGGATATTCTAATCTCATTAAGACTCTTCCGTTCCTCATCTTCCTCCGAATTCTGGAGGCATTGCGTGTTGAATGATGGAACTCAACGCTACGCTTTGCCTAGCTACCAGAGCAAGAAAAATGATAATGTCAAATATTTTATTTCCTCCGATGGTAATAGAACCCATAACCTGTCATCTGTACACACTTGTGACAGTGTGCCACGATCTGCCAAAAAAAATATTTACTATATTTTTACCCGACTGCGTGAGTGCATTAATCGAGTTACATGAACGTATATTTAAAAAAAAATATCAAAAATTCTGGAACGGAGTCTTAACACCATGTTCCCCATACCTTCCCTGCGATAGGCAGAACAAAACATTCAATAATTCAATACTACCATATACATCACTGTCACCCTCTTATCACAAGTTATCAGGAAGCGAATAGACTGATAAAATATAAATGAAAGGAGAATAATTAAATAACGAATTGATAAGGGTCCTGTCACAAAACTTGCCGGAATGATCTTGAGATATATCTGACGATAAACTTGTATTAGATAGATATTTACTTACAAATCCGATGATTGTGTCTTTTCTGTTTGGGATTTCTTCTAATTTTGGGACAGTATCTAAAATCTAAAAAAGGAGTTGGTTGTGGGTTCGAATTCCACTTAACGCGAGAGTAATAAAATTTTAATTATGTTTATTTCCACGTTCTGATAGATGAATTTCGGTGTAGAGTTTTGCCACTCAACACGCACGCGCAATGTAACATGGCACGACTAAAGTGAATCTTAAATTAAGTTCCTTCTGCCTACCGTGCTATGTGGGGGTTCTTTTCCTCTAATTTTTTACGATACAATTCATCATTATAAGAAAAACGATGGTTGCAGGTTCGATGCCAGCTTGAAATTATATTTCATTGAAAATGAAATCACAATTGACAAAACTATATAGTCCCCTTACATAGATTTGAATCCCCCAAACAAAAAATGTGAAAATTTAAAATAAATACTCCATACTAAAATCAACCACAAATAGTATTAAAAAAATCAAATCAGCTTCACGCTGTATCCCGCACACAGCACAGGGTAGACAGAGGGAACCTAGTATTAAGACACTCCGTTCCCCACTTTCTGCCGAATTCTGGAGTTATTGCGTGTTGAGTGGCAGAACTCAACGCCGCGCTTAACCTCGACACCAGAGCGAACAAATGGAAATATAAATTTAAGTAAATATTTCATCTCCTCGAGTGGGGATCGAATCCACAACCAGTCGGTTTTACAGTTACACCTCGTGCCGCTGCGCCACGACTGGCCTCGAATAGTATTAAGATAAAATTAAATTAATTATTGAGTTAGACTAAGTAATGCCGTGCTTAAATAGTTTTACTTCGAAGTGAATGTACAAAATTTCAATCAAGATAGCTCGAGGCTAGTAACAGTTAGATAGCTAAGTTGATAAGAGGCCACTAGTTCTGACTTCGCAACTTACTTCGTGTTTGGAAGTGTAATTGTATTATGAAAATAGATTAAATAGCTTAGAAATGTCTTGGAAAAACTCAAAATCTTTTGGAATAACATTTTAAAAATATTAAAAATAACAGTATTTATATTAATTTTAAGATGCCATTACATAAGCCATTGCATAAGCTAGTTGAGGCTCAGGAGCACAAGCGCGCGACATGTTGTGGGTTCGTTTCCCATTCACGAAAATTAAATACTTAATATTTTCATATCATCGCTATGGTAAAAAGGTAAGATCCACCACTCAACACGCAAGGCCTCCAGAATTCGGTGGAAAGTGAGAAACAGAAGCGTCTTAAAGGAAAAGGAGTATCTTAATACTAGGTTCCCAGGTTCCTTCTGTTTGCCAAAGCGTGAAGCTGAAAAAAACTAAAATAATAAAAACTTGAGTTGAACTCGTGCCTCTTGAATACCATCACTAAGGCACAGCGCTTTGACAAGATATAAATAATATTATATGACCCTCTGAAGCTCTTCTTTCTTTCTCTTACAATTTAGGCTTAAACTACTTCATGACTTCATGACGATACAAATTCAATATCTTAAACTTTGTTACATAGTTACAAACACATAGAATACATACAAACAGACAAAACAGCGTCAAACACACTACCTACTTTTAATTTCAGTCGGTTAAGAGCCTTCGTACTTCTAACAAGTAGGTATTACAAGCGTATCCGCTAATACGTCACGTTTGTGGGACCGACGATAATTATTTTGTTTACTCACGTATAAATTCGTTGTCGCTTTAACGCATTATCTTTATTTGTGTGTATGAATGTATGGATGTGGTGTTTTTATTTATTTCAAAGAATATATAGTGGAAACGCGGCGTTAAGTTCCGCTGTGTTTTTATTTATTTCAAAGAATGTATAGGGGAAACGCGGCGTTTAGTTCCACCAAGCAATGCCTACGGAATGGTTAATAAATGAAACACAAAGTGTCTTGCAGTAGGTTCCTTTTACCAACTTTGCTATTTGAATTAATGAGGATAACGGCAGAAGACGATATTATATTTTTTTTCTTTTTGATGTATTCCGAATATAGCATTGTAGAGAATGTGACCCTAGTGTTGAGACACTCCGTTCACCACTTTCCCTTGAATTTACGAGGTATTGTGTGCTGAATAGTGGAATTGAACACTGCGCTTTGCTTTGTTACCATAGCGAAGATATGAAATAAAATCTTAATAAATAATAATTAAATTCACCGAGTGGGATTTGAACCGCAACCGTCGAGCTATAGTCATACGTTTGTTCCTCTGAGCAACAATGATCTCAATCCTAAGGAGAATTTAATTTGGATAGAAAACCTCTTCCATACATTATCTAACCAAAGTACTAAAATATTTCCATTATGACAATATATCCTTACAAATATTCTTTCAAATGATTCAAACTTGCAACCATAGGTATCAAATTTAGTAGATTTTTTGTGTTATGAGGAAACTGATAAAACAGATACAACATACAAGAAAAAATGATATTACAAAGACAGACAAATTAAGTCTTAAGATTCTTCCCTTCCCCATTTTTAGCTATTGCCTGTTGGCAGCATTCAACACCAGGTTTTGCTACCAGACTGGCAAATTGAAAATAATCCAATCCCCCGAATAGAAATCGAACCTACACCCGTGAGCTTTACAGTCAGATATCATCATCTCTTCTAAGCACGAATATTTCGTGCATCCAAGTACATTTAATGTGGAAGGGACGTTCGTGCGTGATGAGAACGCTATCGTTATTATAAGGAACGAGATAAACATTTGTTCTGAGGGGAATTAATTGTTGTTCGCTATGTGACAATTAGGACGTCGCTTATGTTGGCTGTGAGTTTCTCTTTCGCTATTGTAGGAAATCAGATGAATATGTGGTTGTAGTTGTGGCAGTTTTGGGTTTGATTCCTGTTTGGAGTTTGAGCTGAAAACTATGATAATAAAGGTGGTTTACGAATTTAATATCGGAAATATAATGTTGTATAAAAAAATTAAATAACTACACCAGATAAAATATAATTCTAAACTTCAATATACTCCAATATACTCCAAAAAAATTCTTATTGCCCCTAAAATGGTCTATAGGAACGTTGATTTATTTAATTGAGGCCAGTCGTGGCGCAGCGGCACGAGGTGTGGCTGTAAAACCGACGGGTTGTGGGTTCGATCCCCACTCGAGGAGATGAAATGTTTACTTAAATTTATATTTCCATTTTCTTCGCTTTGGTGTCGAGGTTTAGCGCGGCGTTGAGTTCTGCCAGTCAACACGCAATGCCTCCAGAACTCGGCAGAAAGTGGGGAACGGAGTGTCTTAACACAAGGTTCCCTCTGCCTACCCTGCTGTGTGCGGGATACAGCGTGAAGCTGATTTGATTTTTACAATCATTCAAGTATAAAACATCAATTTATTCCTATTATACTATAAAACGAGAGGTTCAAACTAAAAATAATGGTTATTGTTATCGCAACAATATTGTACGTACGTTTATAAAGGTTTAAAGAACAATGCTTTTAAAGACTGATTGGCTTGCCTTCTCTGAGGAAAACGCTTGGTCCAAGCTGTGAGATGTAGCGGACAGATATATTTTATTATATTTATAACTAAGGCCAGTCGTGGCGCAGGGGCACAAAGTGTAACTGTAAAACCGACTGATTGTGGGCTCGATTCCCACTCGAGGAGATGAAATATTTATTTAAATGTATATTTTCATTTCTTCGCTCTGGTGTTCGCTCTTCAGAATTCGGCAGAAAGTGGGGAACGGAGTGTCTTAACACTAGGTTCCCTCTGCCTACCCTGCAGTGTGAGGGAACCTAATGTTAAGACACTCCGTTCCCCACTTTCCTAGAATGTCTTATATTTATATATTTATAAGAAAAAGAAATCTCGATGCCTTAATTAAAGGCCGGCAATGCACTTGTCGCTTCTCTGGTGTTGCACGGGGTCGTGGGCGGCGGTGATCACTTACCATCCGGTGACCCGAACGCTCGTTTGCCTTGTTTTTTCTATAAAAAAAGAATTCGGCACCCTCCCGTGCTGTGTGCGGGAAACAGCGTGAAGCAGATTTATTTATTTAGTAAAATTATCACTTTTAATAAAATTGTCTTATAATTATATAAATTATTTGACTTATTTACACCAAGCACTAAGAACAGTATCTGACCCAATACAAAACAGTTTATTTGCGATCTATAAAGTGGGATCTAAAACTGGTAACGCTTAGGGCAGTAAATTAAAAAAATATATTATGTTTTGTTAGTAACCGATGTATACTAAAATTATAAAGATGAAAATTTTGTAAGGTTGAAGGCGCTAATCTCAGGAAGTACTGGTTCAAATTGAAAAAATATTTTAAGTTTACATAGTCAATTTGTCGGAGGAGGCTTATAGCTTTAGTTTATAAAGCGCGGCGTTGAGGTTCGATATTCAACACGTTGCTTAACATGGGAACGTATCTTAATGTTATTGGATTTTCTTAATATTAGCTTTTGAGGATTGCTCTGCCACCCTTGCTATGTGCAAGATACAGGATGAAAAGAAAGTTATTCTTGAAATTGGGAAAGAGTCTTAACACTAAAATTTCACTGCCAACCCTTCTATATGCGGGATACAGCGTAAAACAGTACATTATCAAGTATTTAAACCCATAATCAAGTAAATGGGGCAGCGTGCTATATTTTAAACTCAGAACGGAATTACTGACCAGTGGTAGCGACTCTGGCGTCCGGCCAACCGCGTTGATAAGATGAGAACGTAACTCTGTAGGCAAACCACACTGTCTGTACAATTGATTATTGTGAATGTGTGTGGAAAATCGATTATTTTCTATAAAATGGTGAGCAACCACTCGAGGAAATGATTTTTATTTCCTCGCCTTGGTAACGAGGCAGAGTGCGGTGCTGAGTTCCTCCACTCAACAGGCAATACCTCTAGAATTCAACGGAAGGTAGGGAATGGAAGCGTCTTAATGGCAACGGAGTGTTTTAAATTTTTACTTTAGGTTCCCAAGTTCTCTCTGCCTACCCTATTATGTGCAAGATACAGCGTGAAGCTTAAGATGAGATTAAAAAAACTAAAATATCATTTATTCGGTGCAGCAATGACGCAATCACACATTTTTTTAAATTATATCAATGAGTTCAGAAAGACTATTTTGGACTTATACTAAGTTATGCGTACATTCTTAGTATAAGACTTTCCCCCAAATTTCCAACACGCAATGGTGTGTTGAATAAAAAGTAACTTAACGCCGTGCTTTATTTAACAAACCAGCAAGGAATTAAATATAACTTAACCCCGAGAGGGAATTGAACCCACAACTGTCGCATATAAAATCAGAAACGATACTAAGAACATTTATTAATCTGATTTCCACGAAGCGAATGTTTAATTGAAATGGTAATCAAAGGGAACTTTTTAATTTGTGATGATTTCTTGTTATCAAGAATTCAAATTTTTCCTTTTCCATGTAAATTCATAGATTCAGTCGACTAAATGGTTATAAGGTACGATTCAATCCTTTCTTTTGATAGAAAACGCTCGAAGCGACGTCTAACTAGTTTTCTTTTTAAATGTACTCAAGTTGCTACTTTTGTTGAAATGTTGCATGAAATGGCGATGTATTTTTAACTTAATTATAAAGAGATAGCAAGAAGTAAGGTTTTTTTTAATGGTTTCAATTTTTTTTTTGTATTTTTTTCATATACTTGTCGTTTCAAAAGATTTGGTAGAGATGCTCTACTATGTGGCTATAATACACTACACTCTAAGACGAAGAGGCCAGTCGTGGCGCAGCGGCACGAAGTGTGACTGTAAAACCGACTGGTTGTGGGTTCGACCTCCACACGAGGAGATGAAATATTTACTTAAATTTATATTTCCATTTCCTTCGCACTGTGGTGTCGAGGTTAAGCGCGGCGTTGAGTTCTGCCACTCAACACGCAATGCCTCCAGAATTCGGCAGAAAGTAGTGAACGGAGTGTCTTAACACTAGCTTCCCGCTGCCTACCCTGCTGTGTGCGGGATACAGCGTGAAACTGTTTTTTTTTTCTAAGACGAAATTAATATATTTAGTAAATTGAATTTGGCAGGTAAGCCACAGAATGTGCGGAAGCACTATTTTACCTTTTTTGTCTAATTTTAAAGATACGCCACGTTTATTACACTAACTGCGTTTTTACGAATCAAAATTTTAAATAGTTTCTAATAAATAAACAAAATTCGATAGTGTAACTTAACAGTCAACACTACTTATATGTTTAAATAACTATTATTACGAATAAAATATTTTATAAATTAATTACTTTACCCACCTCTCTTACATTATCATATTATTTTACATGAAATTTAAGTAATAACCAAAATTTTTCTTAAGTTAAGCAATTTCAATATTAAATAGTTCAACTTAGTTATCATTTATGCCTTCTTTATTATTTTAGCTTGACGCTGTATTCCGCACATAGCAGAGCAGGCAGAGGGAACATGGGAACCTAATATTAAAACATTCCGTTCCGATTAAAAAATCTGCAATCTGAAGACATTGTATATTGAGGGAGCAGAACTCAACAAACCAGAGCGAGGCCTTGAAAATATTAAATATGTCATTTTCTCATGTTGGAATCGAACTCACAATCCCTCGCGTGTGCCCCTGCGCCACAACTGGCCTCTAATTTACATATATAACAATATCAAATATGTATGTATGTACATATAGCCTTATCGCGGCACGTACTGCTTTGTTCTTCAGACGCCGGATGCGGTGGTTGGTATAAATCTACTGTACATTTGTATGAGGTTGTATGTTTCTATTGTAGGTTGAACTTTTAGTTGCTTACTTGAAGAAAATAATTTAAATTATTTTATATTAAAATTAATGTTTAATAGTTAAGGGGGCATCCTCGCTCTTGTAATGAGGCATAGCGCGGCGTTGAGTTCCAACACTCAACAATACAAGAAAACCGACGAGAATCGACGAAAAATTGGGTACGGAAGAGACTCAATAAAGAGCAAAGAGTCTTGACATTTGATACCCAAGTTAACTCTATCTATCCTACTTCGTGCGGGACACAGCGTGAAACTAATATAAATATTCAAGTAGGATTTGAACTGAAAACCATTGCGATATGCTTACAAGTTTGTTCTATTAAATATGTATATGCTTAACATATTAGTCTCACTCATACCCGAATTCGAGACATTGAATGTCGAATAGCAGAATCCAATGCCATATCGGGAAAAAAATAATAATTTCTCCGAATGGGAATCAAACTCGCAACGATTGCTTACTTTCAGACTGCGCGTAAAATTTATAATTAACATCTAACAATAATACTCGTAGCACGCAATCCCGCTATTGTACAGCTCAACGTGACACGTGACAGCGTGACGTTATCTGGATTAGTTTATATCGGTTATATAAGCTTTAACACTATGGCTCAGCGGGACAGTGTCTGACACGTCTGTAAACGCAGTGGTTGTAGATTTGATTTCTACTCATAAAATGTTAAAATCAGAAACGTTTTAACAGACGTCAATAAGAGAAGGAGTTATTATTTTAATGTGTATGTAATAGTGTTGTGTTGTAGTGGTGAGTACGATGATCTATTATGCTTTCAATATGTGTAAAGTCTATGTATGTTTTTGTGTTTACAAATTTCTCTGAAAATAAAAATCATATTGATATGATCCTTTTTGATTTAAGTGTGATATAAGAATCCTAATCGGTTTTGTAGTTTTTAAGATATGGATATGGTTGAGGCCAGTCGTGGCACAGAGGCACAAAGTGCGATTGTAAAATCGACTGGTTGTGGGTTCGATCCCCACTCGAGGAAGTGAAATATTTATTTACATTTATATATTCATTTCTTCGCTCTGGTGTCGAGGCAAAGCGCGGCGTTGAGTTCCGCCACTCAGCAATGCCCCCAGAATTCGGCGGAAAGTGGGGAACAGAGTGTCTTAACACGAGGTTCCCTCTGCCTACCCTGCTGTGTACGTGAAGCTGATGATGATGAAGATATGGATATTACGCAGCTACGTATTTTTTGAGAAAAGTATATTAACATTTAATATAGGTACAGGGAAGGCACTGGTACATCAAGGTAGGCAAGTAAGTGGTATTTGGAGTCGATTAAATATTTTTTACATTACTTTTTCATCTCATCTCGTTATATAATACGTAACATACGTAAAAGTATATATAATAATTAATTTATAACATTAAAAAGAGCAACTGTTGAGGTTTCTTGCTGAAGCTTCTCCAGCTCTTCTCAGCAGAACTGCCTTCCGGGCTGGTGGTAGCTCGAAGAAAACCTCATTTCTCCAGTATTCACTGTGCCTTGTTACCCGAGTGAGAGCATGAAAATATTAAATATTTCATTACCCCGAATGGGAATCGAAGCCAGGACCGTCGTGTTAACAGTCACGCCTCCCTGCGCCAACACGGCCTCAACGATGGGACGTGCTATACTCCTTTCAAATTTTAATTTTTAGTATATACTAAAAATATAATTAATGCCTAACAATAATTACGTTCATTGTAAAACAGACACGTGACAGTGCGTGATAGTAAGAGGATTAATTAAGTCAGTGACTATTAAAGCTACTTAGCTTTTTGATATATAAAATTCGTATTTTAACTTTGTTTTATTTATTTTTATTCACTTTTTATAGAAGGGTTGGTGGCAGAAATCTAGTGCTAAGACACTCCGTGCCCCATGCATTAAGACATTTTTTTGAGTGCTGCAACTCAACGCCTTGCTATGTCTTGTTACCATATAAATAAAAATTACTTAATCATTTCTCACGAGTGGGACTTACATCGTCCGTTTCAATATTGCATTGCATTAGATCCCAGAAAAAAACGCCGCGTTGTGCTAAGAAATAATTAAAGAAGTGAACGAATGGGAATCGAACTCACAATCATCGCGTTTACTGTACCACGACAACCCCAGAGAAAATTTAATATTTTGTTGAATTTGAACCAACAACTATTCTAAATGATCTCAAATCCAATTTTCATGTAGCAAAATGCATTTAGTTCGTGTAGTCTGATACTTGGCGGCGTGCCTGTATACTCGCGGTTTATTGAAAACGAATGGGACGTTTATAGTTTTTCTGCAACTAATATTTCATATAAAACACTTCGTTTTTTTTTTGTTATTTGCCAAACATTTTATTATAGTGTTAGTTGCTTTCTTTGGATTTATCATTGTGTTGTACAAGGGCTATAATTATTAACTTAACTTAACTTAACTCTTGAGGCCAGTCGTGGCGCAGGGGCGCAAAGAGTGCCTGTTAATCGACTGGTTGCGGGTTCAATCCCCCCTCGAGGAGATGAAATATTTATTTACATTTATATATGCATTTCTTCGCTCTAGTGTCGAATTGAGCTCCGCCACTCAACACGCAATGCCTAGAATAGAGTTCGGTACAAAGTGGGGAACGGAGTGTCTTTCACTAGGTTCCCTCTGCCTACCCTGCTATGAGCGGGATACAGCGTGAAGCTGATAAAAATTGTTATAAAAAAATTGGAAGCATCAATATAACTATAAATATTCAAACAATCTCTTTCACAACATTTGTATTCAAATCACAAGTTCGTAATAAAAAAAACTGTTAGTTCGACGCAAGTCTTAGGACTTAAGCCCGTCGTAAAGTTTCTGATTTATGTAGAGAATTCACACTTCGGTTAGAAACTTTGTCTTGATATAATGGGTTATTGGTAGGTTTATTCTTGCATTTGTAGAGAAGTGATATTGCCAGTTTCAAATTGTTTTCTATTTTTAGGGTTCCGTATTTGAAAGATAAAAGGGAAGCTGTTGTCCGTCTGTCCCTCTTTTTAGACAATTCTTTTTGAGATCGTAAGGGAGTATTAAGTTAATATCAATATCAAATACATAGGTATACGGTTCCTTGTAGCACAGAAAAAAACAAATTTCTAAATCAACGCAATCAAGAGATGAAGACATGCTTTTCTGTTTAATTTTTGCCTCTTTTTTGAAAAGAGTCCCATAGACTTAATTTTATTTAATTTGTATCGCAATCAACCTATAATCCTGAAATTAGTACGGTACCCTCATTAGGTGAGTCCGACTCGCACTTAACCTTATAAACACGAATATAACAGTAGTTTATAAATGAATTTCCTTATTTTAAATTATGTAACGGAATATTATGTTCCTTTTGAAAAAAAAGAAACTTCATATAGCAAAGTAGACCAACGGAACTTAGTATAGGAACGGGTTCGAATTCCTACTTGAGGTTATGAGTTATTTTTATTCCTCGTCCAAGCAATAAGACATAATTCATTATCACAGATTCACGCAGGCATGAGATAAAAGGTAAGCAAATAGAAAAAGGTTATTTTATAGGTCACGATTGGTGAACCTTAATAAAGTGTATTAAATAAAAATCAAATTTATTGATTTATAGATGTAATTGATATTATTGACGATGTCTATAGAACTTATTAATTGATAATTATTATGATTTAAATTTATTAATTTTATGAAATGATGCTTATAATATTTTATGTAAAAACGAAACGAATATAATAATCAAAAGACTGTTTTCATATTTAAAGCAAGGATTATTGTAAAAATCAAATTTCAAATGTAATAATATTTCGTATTCATCCTTTTTTACGGTATTATTAATACTATAAACTATTTTCTTAGTTCTTCAATACTTTACATTTAAAAACACCCAAAAGCCAACTTGTTCTCAAACTTGAAACGCATTTTAATGCTATAAACACAAACTATTATAATAATAAATTGTAGAGTACATGTACTGCGGACATTTTACATTAAAATGTGATGTCTTCTCATCGGTCAGATTATATTCGCCTTTTTTACTATCGGTCAACCTGTACATAAGACAGTGCTGTTGTGATTTTTTTGTTGTGTTTTTACTTTTATGGTTTTTATTAAGTTGTTTCTGATTATTTTGTTTTTTTATATTGATTTTTTTTTATTTTAAAACATGAGTAAACCTGGACCAAATTAAATAGACTTTATAAAGTTACATATGCAGACATAAAGTTTTAAAAAAAAGTATTTCCTTGTTTACATTTTGTCTCATACCAAAATGAGTAGGGTATAGGTACATATAAATAATATTAAAAATTTTCCATAGAATATGAAACTTTTGGGTGTCCTTAAGATACTTGAAATGAAATGTTGTTACGTGACATATAATAAATCAAAAGACTAAGTTGTGTGGACGTATTACTTTTACTCTTTAGAAGCACATGATGTATATATACGTATGAGCTGGAGCTCGGAACCTTGTTTGTGTGTATTATAAAACGAAAGCAGTTGCAGCCGCAAGCAGAGTTTCGTGTCCCGTAGGGGACGCACTTACCGCTGTTGACATACTCTCAAGCAGCCACGTAGCGATTGCAATTTGTCAGGGACATAGTAGCCTCTTGCCTACCCACACGATGTCACTGTACAAACCAATACTCTATGTTTGAAAAACAAGGCCGTCGTGGCGTAGGGGTAAGCCAATGCAATTTGGCATGTATTATGTTTGATATGTCCTTGAAGAGACTAGGGTGGCTAGAAGGTTCTTGGAAGGTTGTTATTGTTTGAGCTAATTTCAGGCTCTATTTCCCACAAGGCATGGTAGGCTGAGGGAACCCGAGAACTTAGTGTCAAGACACTCCGTTTCCATTTATATACTTCCCCCACATTTTGGAGATTTTTTGAGGCTTTGTGTGTTAAGTGGCGGTTTGCCTCGTTATAAGACCGAGGAAATGAAAATATTAATTATTTCATTCTCCCGTGTGGAAATCGAATTGAAAATCGTCGCATCTTTAATCGCAAACTTAGGCACCTTCACCAAGACAGCCTTAATTAATATTAGAATAAGAAACAAAGTCAATTTTGGTTCAACACTCCAAACAAAAAGTTAATTTTGCTTATAAAATATTTGCTGAATTGTTTCTACTTGTTATTAAAGATCCACGCAATTTTCGAGAGAAAACCGAAGAGCATTCCGCCAAGAACTCAACACCGGAACAAATGGTTAAAAATTTAAAGCTCAATTCGCCTAAGTAAAAGTAGAATTTTAAAGATAACATTTTAGAATTTTACCAAAGGTGGCTTTGAGTTAAGTTGGTCTAAGCTTAGTAAAAAAACAACTGGATCTCGTCTGCTTTATCCTGCAGGATGGATAGACAGAGTGAATCTAGTGTTAAGATATTCACTTTTCCACGCACTGCCTCAATTTTTCCTGAACTCAATTTCCTGAAATTAGTGCGTTTAGCCAAACAAACTCAATAAATTTATAATAATAATATGGTAAGTTTTCTTTAAAAATTAAGAGGAGATTCGTGGCACAGAGGTACAAGTATGCAACTGAAAACGATTGGGGTTTCTCTTCGATCTCGAGGAAATGAGATATTTAATATTTTTAATTTTTCATTCTGATACCGAGGCATAATCGCGACGTTCAGTTCCGCAACTGAAGACGCAATGCCTTCAGAATTTGGCGGTGTGAAGTAGAGTGCATTAACAGTAGGTTTCCCCCGCCTACCCTGCTACATGCGGGATACAGCGTGAAGCTGTAAAATAATTGTAATCCATATATACTTACTTCCTCCCCTCCGGTTGTCCTTTCAAGTTTGTAGTGTAGTATTTTTTCTTAAGCTAATAACGTCTGCACGCAATAGATCAGGCTCAACGGCAAATGAAGATGGATTGCGTGGATATTGGCAACACTTGTTGGTAGTTTGTTCTTACTTTCGTTTAAATCGATGTCACGATTTGCTTTGATACTCGTGTGGGTTTTTAGATTATCTAAGAGGCCAATGTAGCGCAGGGGCACTGTAAACGCGACTGGTCGTGGGTTCGATTTCTAGTCGAAGTAATGAAATGTTCTGAATATTTAATTTCCTCGATCTGGCAACGACGAAAGTTCGGCTTTGAGTTCCGCTACTCAATACATAATGCTTGGAGAATTTAGCGAACGAAATTGTGTCAACACTAGGTTCCCACGTTCACTCTGCCTACTCTGCTGTGTGCAGGATACAGAGTACCATACCGCCCTGTGGAATCAATTACCTTAATTTTCTCTCTTTCTGATAAAAACACAGCGTTGAGTTCCGCCGCTCAATTTGTAATATCGTCAAAAATGGACAGTACACTGGCTTCCCTGTTTTATGCGGCATATAGCTAAAACATACAGTCATATGTTAAAAACAACTAGAGTTTGAATTGTAAAGCGTTCTATAGAAATAGATATACATACATACTCTAAAAACATTACTCTCCTTCTGATATAGTCGGGTAAAACAGTTCTCCTTACCACCCTGCAAGACACAAAAGATACATAAAGAAAGAAACTCTTCAAACAATTGTGACTGAGTGTTTAAAAAAAAATTAATAGCTGCGATTTTTGAGTCCATGTAAGTCTCCCATTCAGTTTTCAAAGGAAGGCTATAAAATAGTCGATTTGGGAATCAATGACGCGGCATTCCGTAACACTGTGGATTATGGAGTGCCTTTTATATTATGTAAGTACTTTGATATCAGATGTTGAGAATTCGCGTTTTGATAGGATGAGGTTTGTAGGTATATTGGTTGGGAGTGTTTGATTGTAGGCGTGATGGTTGTGGGTTCGATTTTCTTTTGGGAAATTATTATTTGTTAAAAAGAAGATGAAGCGCGGCGTTACTTATCGTCGAACGTGGAGAAGGTGATATCGCTTTGCCTACCTTGCCATATACGGAATACATATATGAAGATGTTGACGATAGGGGTAAAAACCGCGGGTAAAACTAGTCTATATATATAAAAGAACATGTACCTGACTAACTGAGGTAAAACGCACACACAGCCGTAACCGCTGTGCGTAGAAACGTGAAATTTGGACAGATGTTTGTTTTCGTAATATGGACATCCGCTAAGAAGGGATTTTGGAAAATTTTAGCCCTAAAGAGATGAAATAGGGGTTGAAAGTTTGTATGGAAAAAAAATTAAATCAGCGCCGATTTTTATAAAATTTGAAATTTAGAATTTTAAAAATATTTCATTGAACACGTATTTCGTGGTTTTCTTAGAATTCACCTCTAAGGGTGCAAATAAGCGGGCGAAGCTGCGCGCACCCACTAACTAGTCTTTACATAAATTTAAAGCCAACTCAAAACGATAGTATGTATTGTAATAAATACATCATAACCGCTGCTATCGTCTAGGTCAGATACAGAATACTAAAATGAGGTATCATTAAGGCTGTATTATATGTAAATAGCGAGTGAAATGTGTGCCAAATGTTCAGCGATTATAGTTTTATGTTTACTCTGCGCGTGGTTTTGCTTGTGAAATGGGTATGTTTTTTTAATTTTGGCGGAGAGATGGAAATTTCTCTGTTTTCTTTTTCTTTCGTCGAATTCTGAAGACATTACATGGTGAGTGGCGGAACTCAACGTCGCGTTTTGCTTTGAAATACTTCCGTTACCCACTTTAAGTGATGGAATACAAAGACTATAATTGCATGCATGAATCATTTAAACTTGACGGTTGTGAATTTGATTCCTATTCGAGTAAAAATAAATTATTTCTCATTTCCTCGCACAGATAACAAAAAAACACGATATTACTTTATCTAAAACGTAATGTCTCGAAATTTAGTCAGATCGAGGGAACCGAAATGTCTTATAATTTGTGTGTCTTTTCACTCTGCTTCCCCTGTTATGTGAGAGATACAGGCGAGAATCTATAATTAATATAAAATCAATGAACAAACTGATATGAAAATTAAGATAAGTATATAAAAGATATATAATAATGTTAACATGAGTGTGACCCAGAAAAGTGGAAACATATTTTCTGGTATTTCCTTTGTTGCTATGCCAATAGTATTTATAAGGATTTTGGACACAGATTACATTCTACTATTCGTCATTGAAATAAAAATAGGCTAATATTATTTGCTACATATACTAATAGTAGAGGCTAGTCGTGGCGCAGGGGCACAAAGGTCGACTGTAGAACCGACTGGTTGTGGGTTCGATCCCCAGTCGAGGAGATAAAATGTTTATTTAAACCTATATTTCAATTGAAGAAATTGCTCTGGAGTTGAGGCAAAGCGCGGCGTTGAGATCTGCCACTCAACACGCAATGCCTCCAGATTTCGGCAGAAAATGGGGAATGGAGTGTCTTAACACTAGATTTCCTCTGCCTACCCTGCTGTGTGCGGGATATAGCGTGAAGCTGATTTTTTTTAAATTCTCAACTGTCAAGCTTAAAAAAATAGCAGGACCAAATTTGTGGCTGAAAAACGAATACTTGTGAGTTCGATTCCCACCCAGTTCATAGTCGTCACACGCTTTGGCCCCCGCGCCACGACTGACGTTAAATATACTTTATTTATTTAAACTTGAACATCGAATCGTGTTTTTTTTAATTTAAAACGAACAAAATAAACCACTTTTTCTATATTTATACTAAAGTATATTTCAAAATGAAATAAATTACTTAATAATTAATTAAATGAAATCTTATAGTACTGAAAAAAACCTCTTCTTATTTTTATAATAGGAAAACGTTTACATCGGAGCGTAAATTTTCTTTTAATTTTATATTTCACCAAGAATAAAAATAAAAATTATTGTATTTTTTTATGAAACAAGTCGTCGAGAGGAACTTTGTTAGCGTGAAGTTCATTTCCAGAGAGCACTCGATGCCTTATCGGGAACCCTTTATAAAATTGGTTCAAAAACCTTTATTAAATTGATATCGAAATTAGTTAAAGAATGAGGTAAGCTATACGAGTGTGGTAATAAAGTGGTACTAATAGTATTTCATAGAGAGCGATCGCGATTATTATCTGAAGACAAGAATTTAAATTTAACGCCGTCGTCGTGAGATCGCCGAATAGGTACGTATATGTACAGATGGATTGGATAAGTTTTTTTACGCTGTATCTTGCGCTATAGGCAGAAGAAGTAACCTAGGGACCCTAGTGTTAAACCACTCTGTCCCCATTCAGACACGTATATTTTTGGACAGGAATTTTGCTCTATAATCGTACAAAAAATGCTATGCTGGGCAGGGTTAACCCTATAGATCATAAACATACTTCAATATGTAGAATATCACCTTAGATATCACGACGATAGCGTACATTTAGAATTACACACACACACACACACACACATATATAGTTTCCCTTAAGAGTGGGTCCCATCGAAAAGATAAACTTGATGCACCGCTTATAGAATTCCTCGATAAATAATCTATCCAAAATTTTCAATTAAAAAACCTATAATTCCTGAAATTGGCGCTTTCAACCAAACAGCTCTTCAGCTTTATAATTTTAGCATGATGTATATATCATTGAAATCATCATCGTATTTATTCTGTGCTAAATATAATATTTGTAGGTTAAATAGTAAATTCCAATTAGAGATTTTTGTAAATAAAAGTTTTAGTTTGCAATTTTTTTTTCGCTTTCCGTGGAACTTTCGAGAAATCATCAGTTATTTTTCTCCTCTTCTCCCTCCAAAAAACATATGTGCCTTTTAGCTTTTTATGGCCAACAGTTTCGGCTGTGCCTATCAGTCATATAGTTATTTATGAGTTTTATAAATATATACATACATATTATGTATATATAAGTGTTTGGGAGGAGTACTACTCGGAGTAATGAAATAATTCATATTTCCATTTCTTCCCTCTGGTTTTGAAACGCGGTGTTAAGTTCCGCCACTTAGTATCTTAACACTAGGTTCCATCTGAACCTCACCAGGCAGAGGAGTCTAGTGTTAAGTTAACACCGCTGTGTGCGATACAGTGAAGCTAAGAAAAAATAAGAAATATAAACGTTATAAATACCGTTGGTCAGCACTAAATATAATCATTTACTAAAACGATTTCACTAAATAACAGAAAGGACGGAGAGTCCTATTAATATAAAAAGATCAGCGTGATTCGCTCTATTCATATCTGTACAGTCACGCTAATTAGTTCTAGTCCGGGTGGCAGATGTTTGTTTTGATATGTTGTAGGAAAAAAAAAAAAAATATTAGAAAAATTTATTAAAAAAAATTATTATGCAAAAAACTAATAATATATTGCTTTTTTATTATGCTATGTATGATAAAAAAAACAATAAAACCTGTATATGCTAATACACTCGAAGTCTTTAGTTTATTGAATAGAAATAATTGTTAATTTAAATGTAGGGTACTTTTTATAGACAGGTACGTACGATAGGTACTTATTGTAATACGTTTCTACTCATAGAAATGTTTGATGAGGCTGGTGCACGGTAAAACTCAAATGAGTTTATGATTGCATTTTGAATTTGTTTGTTTGTTTACGCTGTAATAGTCTATTTAAATAATAAAAGAAAATAAAAAATGTATATTATTTGTTTTAAGTATAAACAATAATCTATTTATATAGAAATATTTTATTTTGTGTATGTGTATATTCAGATACATAAGCTTTTATTTAAATTTGTTCATTACATTTTGTATAAAAGTGAAATAAACTCACAAACTTTCACATTTATGATATATTATAATAACATTAGTAACATACTTATTAACAAAACGTATAAAATTTTTAACGTAGCGGGATTTGAAACCGCGTCTCTTTGGAAACCGTCCAAGCGCTCTGAACAACTAAGCCATACGTTCACATTGGTCAGAGCGCTTGAACGGTTCCCAAAGAGGCTCGAGTTCAAATCCCGCTACGTTAAATTTTTTATACGTTTTCTTAATAAGTATTTTTCTTTCCTAAGTATGGCATGATACTTCAAAAATATTTAAAAATATTACTTACATTATATTTCATATTGCAACTTTTAGAGAGAACATAAAAAAAGCAGTCACCTCTCAGACTATACTCCTATATTTCTGTACTACGATCGTATATCGGAAAATAATTCTTGATAGTACAATACAGATATCATAATAATGGATTTCGTGTATTAATTGAATTTTGTTAATTTGTATTTAGTAAATGTGTTTGTAATACATAATTAGGTATTTGTTTACCGTAGTAGTACAGGGTCATGTGGTAATGTTTTACTTTGAATCGGATAATAATGTTTATTACCTGTATAATATATACATTATAGATAACAGAATATATACATTATAGATAACAGTTGTAGTTTAAGTATTGTAATGTAATACATGGTAGGTGCGGGTTTAAAACTATTAAGCAATTGTTTATTTAGAGCATTTTTGGTTTTTCTTCAGTTTTTGATAATTGAATTGAATAAGAGTGAGAAATCTTAATTTACTCTTTATTGCTAACGGAGTAAATAATAATAAACAGAATTTTCCATTTTACATCTTAACCAAAAAGAGAACTTAGTGCATCAACGGAAACACTCGTAAATTGGTTCTTACTCTTAACATTTGTGTTAAGAGTAACCCACTGTACTAAATATTATAAAAGTAAAAAAAAACTCAATACTAATATATTTTAAAATATCAAAATAATATAATTCAAATGCTAAATATAAAACTTAAACAATTAAGAACATATAATTAGCATACTGCTGTGTCGATCAAATAGCGTGGGCACTTAAGGGTAGTAAATGGGAGAGACAAAAAAAAACTACTGAACCACAGGTACCAGGCAGGTATCGGAGATACCTCGAACACTTACAATGTGTCAGATACAACTCTTAATTATTTCCATTTGAAAATAGAACGAAAAACATAGGTAAGAACTAGCGATCAGTATATTATTATTAAACTTTCACAACTTTATCGTAATATCACTAACGTAGCTATTAAATATAGCTTTAATATTTACTCTGTGTGTATGTATTCTAGTAGGTTATCAAGAATTCTACTCGAGTCACACCATAAATACAAGCGACGGCTACGATATTAGGCCAACAACCCGCATTTATCGCGTTTAGATGAGCCCGAGAGCCAAATTAACTTGGTATATTAAGAAATATATATTATTAAGTACTTTTAATAAAGAAAATCTATATTTTTTGTTTTTTAGCTTCACACTGTATCCCGCATACAGCAGAATAAGCAGAGGGAACGTAGTGTTACGACACTCTGTTCCCCACTTTCCGCCGAAATTTGGAGTGTTGAGTGGCGGAACTCAACGCCGCGTTTGCCTCGACACCAAAGCGAAGAAATGAAAATATAAATGTAAATAAATATTTCATTTCCTCGAGTGGGGATCGAACCCACAATCAGTCGATTTTACAGTCACACTGTGCCTCTGCGCCACGACTGGCCTCGATCGAAATTCAATAATATAATCCATATTATATATTTTCTTTATTAAAGTACTTATAATATTGTAATGATTAATGATAATTTTTTTTTTATTTCCTTGCACTGATAAAATAAAGAATGTCATTGAAGTCTACCATTCAACTTGTAAGGGGTTCAAATCGAAAAGTAGAAATAAGGTTGAACGATGTGGTCTTTTCACCCTTCTTTCATCTCGTCCACTACCTTAAGTAGGTACACTAGATTTTCTCTGAGAGTAAATGCAGAGTAAACTCTACATATGCTACGTTAATCTAAATTCGCGTCAAACTAATTATTTCTATTAATATTATAAATATGAAAGTTTGTGAGATGGATGTTCCACTTTCACGCATAAACTATTGAATATGATAATAACATTTAGACTAATATCATAGATTTTTTTTTGTATAATTTGGCTGTAATATAACAAACAATATATTTAAGCGGGAGAAGCCGCATACTAGCGACTTATTAATCATAATTGTGATGAAGCTTAAATTACCTCCAAAGTCGCCTTTTCCACGAAAAGTTCGATATTCAGTGCGGAGAGGTAAAAATATTTTAAACATAGTCCTCTCAATGAAAATCAAATCCAAAACCGTCCCAATTACAGCCAGACGCTGTTCTACTACACCACGACGGCATAAAGTTATCAAATCTTACATATTTTCTAATAAGATTAGAAACTAAAAGATTTTCATCAATATAAATGCTTCTAAAGTTTTGAAAAATATTGCCATTATAACTTCTCAAAGTGGCTCAATAGAAACTCCAGAGTATTATCTGTCGGTCGCCATACAAATGCAGTTTGGTGGAAATATACTTTATTCAATAGTGTCGTGGTTTAACGAGACCGCACATTTTGCTGGTGATGCTCCTTCAGAAATGGCTTCGAGCAAGGAATTAGAATAGAAGTAATATAGATAAGATGTAATATATTACATTAAAAATTTTGATTAATTTGAGTAACTAATCAGTTGTTTTGTTTTGTGTATAAATCTAATTATATGAGCCTCACGCTGTATTTCGCTCACGGTAGGGTAGGCAGAGGGAACCTAGTGTTAAAACAGTCCGTTCCCCACTTCCGTCGAGTTCTGGAGGCATTGTGTGTTGAGTGGCGGAACTCAACGCCGCGCTTTGCCTCGGCACCAGAGCGAAGATATGAAAATATAAATGTAAATAAATATTTCACTTCCTTGAGTGGGGATTGAACGCAAAACCAGGGCTTCACAATGGCCTCAAAATGAAACCTTTAAAAGTTATTTTTCCTTTATACATAAGTCTCTCGGTTCCTCTCTATTGGCCAGTCAATTTTTATTCTCTTGTAGGCATCTAGAATGGATCAGTTAAATTTATAGATTTTTTGTTTTTTAAATTCCATTTATACTGTTCAACATCTAGAATTTCTAAAATAAACATAAGGTACAGAACATAGCATAGCTATACCGTCACATAAAAGATAAGGGATATTGAGAAAATAATAACCAATAACAACTTACAATTGCTAAGTTCTTTAGAGTTGCACTGTGATAGCAGGATCTCCCTTATAATAAAAAAAACAGATTTAAGCTTTGTCACGCATATAGCAAGGCAGTCAGAAGGAACCTCGGACTACCTACTAGTTGCATTAAGGCAGACCGTTCACCACTTTCTGACCGAATTCAAGATATTGAATAGTGGAACTTACTTCATATCGATTGGTCCAGGTTCAGCCTCATATAAAGTACTGTTCTCATCTCTGAGCTAATGCACTGGCAGCTTTGATCACTTACCATCAAGTGGCCACCACGTTCTATTTACGATAATGTGGTAATGTAGCAAATTTTTATAATAAAATGTTATAAAACAAAAATGAAACCTATGTTCTTAGGAAACGTAGAAGACATGTTAAGTCCATGTGAATAACGTCGAAGTGAAGAGTTTCCAAAGGAATTTAGCTGTTTGAAACGGTCGGCGAGTTTGTTGATACCTTATATTGCAGGGGCTTTACGTTATTTGTGGAGTTCTAGAGAAGTATTGAATAGAAGTCAAGTAGTTAGGTTGCAGCTATTATAGACACCGTATTTTCTTAGGTTGGAGATTTTCTGAGAAATTATGGGGATTCTTCCACATGTATAGATAATTGAAACCCTTTAGAAATGTATTTTTAAAGAAATCTGATTGTATAGATTGATATAAATAAATAAGGACATTGTTTATACAGAAATTAATTAAGGCTATTGAACCTCAAGTATTTTTTTAACATTTTTTAAAGTGTTATTTCACTTAGGAAAGAATGTATAAAAAATTGCACGTAGCAGCATTTGAACCTGCGCCTCTTTGGAAACCGTCCCAGCGCTCTGACTAACTAAGCTCTCATCGAGCTACGTCGAAATTCTTATACGCTTGTTACAATTTATTTATGTTGTTAGCATCTCTGTAGGGAGATTCTTGAAATTTCAAATTTGCCTCACCCAAAGATAATTACTTAGAATTATCGTTTGGCAAGAAAGAATACAATATTATTTTTTCAAAATTTCTAATTTTTTTTTATATAGCAGCTTTAGTGGAAAAGCGAACTAGCTTTTGACTATATACACGACGGTTATGATATCCATTTTTCTCTTATGGTATTGAATTATTTCCATTTCTTTAGTAGTCTTTAGTCTCTTTCTGTAGTAAAAAAGCATATTGCGGCAACATATTCGGCCACTCAACTAGCAATGACTCAACAAATTGACCGGAAAGAGAACTCCATCCCCACTCGAGGAAATTAAACATTTATATTTTCATTTCTTCGCTCTAGTGTCGAGGCAAAGCGCGGCGTTGAGTTCCGATATTCAACATGCAATACGGAGTGAACGGAGTGTCTTAACACTAGGTACCCTCTGCCTACCCTGTTGTATGCGGGATACAGCATCCAGCTGTTTTAATTTAATTTTTTTTATAAATAATTGTCCAAATCAAACGGGCGAAGCCGCAAGCTGGTCAATAGCTAATTATAAATACTTATATTATATTCTTTTGAATTTCCCGTCACTCAGTCATTCATACATAGTAAGCAGCTTATTTATTCACCAACGATCACCTGCATCGAATTTGTTATTCTTAGTAATGCATATTTAATAAGCTACCTATAGGGAAAACCTCTAAGGGACTGGAATTTTTTGCTTTCACTAGCTTTAGTACCTCATAGTAAGGTGTATATTTTATACGTATATTCCTATATAAAATATAAATAAAAAAATCAAATCAAATCAAATTCGGCGTTGAGTTCTGCCACTTACCACGCAATGCCCCCAGAATTCGGTAGAAAGTGGGGAACGTAGTGTCTTAACAGTAGGTTCCCTCTGCATACCCCGCAGTGTGCGGGATACAGCGTGAAGCTGATATAAAATATCATAGTTGATTGATAAAAAGTGCAGCTCTCCTTCGGTTTCGGCAAATTGTGATGTTGAGTTGTCAGCAATTTTTTTTTTCAATGAACCTAGTATTAAAACACTGTTCCTTCTTTCTATTTCATTTTCAGAACATTGCTTGTTGATTTACGGAACTCAAAGCCGTGCTTTGTCTTGATACAAGAACGAGGAAATGAAGAAAAATCATTCCTTCAAGTGGTAATTGTATCTAAATCCATCTTGTTTATTGTCAATCGCTGTGCCGTTGTGCCACGATGGCCCTAATGCGTAATATGTTCTAATTAGAAAAACATATACACACATACTTACCTACTTTTTTGAAGTCGGTTAAAAACTCAATATATATCAGAAATTCAAAGTATAAATAAAATTCTCAATAATCCCCTTCACACTATAAACGTAATATAATAGACGGAGATAACACATAATACCTAGAAACACGATTCCATGGAGCCATTAGCACAAATTAATTAATTTACTTTAATAAAAGCTCGCTAATCTTCTATAATTATGCGCCTCCGTGGTTTTCTATGGGATGAAACGAATCCGAGTGGATTTCTACTTGTGTTTCCCGTGCTTGTACATATTAGAGTGTTTTTGTGGCAAAGTAGATACTATGAATATATGATATATAGACTAATTATAGCCCGCAATTTTGTTTTAGTAGACTTTGTGTAACCGTTTTGGATGTTCTAATAAGAATTAAGGTTCAAGGTGTTTTCCGCATACAGCAAGATAAGATATCGGGACGATCGCGGCTTCGCCCGCTAAATCACGAAATTATTCGTTTTTTTATATATACATATGTATATCAGTAGTGTACATATAAACACTATTAATATGAAAGTTTTAGTACCTTTGATTACATTATCGTAACTTCCATAAGATTTTTAGATTGTTTTGGAAATAAACAACAATATCTTGAGATACTTTACACTAAGACACTTCCTTCTCTCACTTTCCAGTAGAAAAAATTAAGTAGAATCTGGAAACATTGCGTGTTGACCGGCGGAACTCAACGCCGCGCTTTGCATTATTACTAGAGGGAGCAAATGATAATAATTAATATTTTATTTCATCGAGTGACAATTGAATTTACAACTTGTCGCGATTACCATCGCACGCTCGTGCCCTTGCACCAAGCCCCCGCATCAAAATTAAATTATTGAATCAATTTCACGCGGTATCCCGCACTTAGCAGTGCAGGCAAAACTTATCTCTCTGCCTACCCTTCTGCATGGGATACAGCGATAAGCTAAAAAAAAATTAAGTAGAATCACTTATTATATTTTGTGGTTTTTCCGAAATTTCTCCTGATTTCTTTGAGAAATACAAGCGATTTTAGTGACGTTAAATTACGTCTAGTTTAGTGGGATTCATTCAGACAGTATCTATCGAAGACTACGGATTACAGTAAAATTCGAAATGTCAGATAGCAGAATATTCCTTTGAAAATCCAAGTTAAACTAACATTTCCTGATTTTTACACATTTAATAAAAAATATATATTTCTTTAAACTCTTAGACAATATATACATATTTATATCATTTTTTCAAAGTATTATTTCACACTTAAGATTAAAAAATACTTATTTAGAAAACGTATAAAAAATTGGAACGTTAGCGGTTGACTCAAACCAGGAGACCAGACTCCAGGAGGTGCGGATTCGAGTTTCAAATTTTTATACGTTTTCTAATAAGTAATATATACATATATTATAATTTAATAAAAAGTTTTATATAATACAAATATGATGTATGAAAGGATTAATTTGCCAGATGTAAAGTTATAAAAAAACAAACTGCTTAATATGTGCAAGTCTTGGTAATATTAATATGTTATTATTTTTTTTAGTTCCAGCATATAAGGGCAAGTAGAGGGAACCTGCGAAACTAAGGTTAAGACACTCCGTTCCCATCAAGACACTTCCTCAATGCCTCACGTTCTCTTCCTACTCAGGCATGAGAGAGAAAGCATAAAAAAAAACAAAAGCTCTCCCCAAACCCTCGACCTTCGAGTTAATACCACGCCGGTGAATCAGATTTAAGCACCAAAGGATCAACTTAAGTAAAATAAATATTTGAAATGTTAAGGAGAAAGTCCAAAACTTTTGTTTATAACTAGAAGCTAATATCGTAAAGTCTACAAAACAGTTGGCATTTCACTTTTCCCTACAAAAGTGGGGTAAGAACTAATTAATTAGCACAAAATGTGTATAGGACTGGAAGCTGTTGTGGAACAGTTGAGATTTTTTTTGTTAGACGAGTTGAGGTTTTGAATTCGATTCTCACTGTGGAAAAATGTTATTTTTTAGTTAAAATCAGCTTCTCGCTGTATCCCGCACACAGCAGGGTAGGCAGAGGGAACCTAGTGTAAATACACTCCGTTCCCCACTTTCCACCGAATTCTGGAGGCATTGCGGGCTAAGTGGCGGAGCTCAACGCCGCGCCTTGTCTCGCCACCGGAACGAAAAAATGAAAATATAAATGTAAATAAATATTTCACTTCCTCGAGGGGGGATCGAACCCACAATCAGTGGATTTTACAGTCACACTTTGTGCCTCTGCGCCACGACTGACCTATTTTTTAGTTAAATTTATTATTTCACGTCTTCTAAGACAAATACGACTTGCAAAATTCATAAATATTAAGACACTCCGTTTCGGTTAAGGCACTTCCATCCCTCAAAAAATGATAAGATTTCAGATTTTGTAAAAAAATAAATTTATAATAGATTTAACTAGAAATTTATGCTGCCAATATAAAACCTTAAAAAATTAAGCTTTAAATCCCTATCAATTTCTCTCTCTTATCACATAAAAATCCCACAATTCAGAAAGCAGCTTGAGAAAAATCCAAACTTTCCAATATACGATGAAACCAATTGAATTGGGTAACCAATAAATATCATGGCGGTTTTAATAAAGCCACTTTTGCAAGATGCGGAATAAATTCGAGTTTATCAGGTTGTCTGTAACATACGGGGGGCGTACAGACATACGGTTACTGATTTAAGGATGCTGTGCGGTGAAGATTAAAACTTTGTAATATGTAATAGGTGTGTAATTTTTTTTTAGCTTCACGCTGTATCTGTTAAGACACTCTGTTCCCCACTTTCCGCTGAATTCTGGAAGCATTGCGTAGTGAGTGAGCGGAACTCAACCCCGCGCTTTACATCGACACCAGAGCGAAGAAATGAAAATATAAATGTAAATAAATATTTCACTTTTTTGAATGGGAATCGAACTCACAACCAGTCGATTTTACAGTCATAGTTTGTGCCGCTGCGCCACGACTAGTCTCAAATAAATTTAATATTAAATTAAAATTAAATTCATTAATTAAAATTAAAATATTCCGCACATAGCAGTGGTAGGCAAAGGGAACCTAGTGTTAAGACACTCCGTTCCCTCCATTCTGCCGAATTCTGGAGACATTTCGTGTTGACTGGCGGGAACTAGTTTAAAGAACCTAGTGATTAGACCTTGCCCTTGTTCCCCTCACACCACCCAGATATTTCGCATTAAGTAGTGGAACTCAGCGCCTCGCTTTGCCTTGTTACTAAAGTGAGGAATGAATCATTCCCCGATTGGGAACAGAACCCACAACCGTCGCATTTTCCAGTGAAACGCTTTACATTAAATTTCACGATTAAAAGGCAAATCTAATTTATTTGAAAATTTTTCAAAAACGAGAAGAAATTTCTCAACAGAGAAGCAAATAAGGAAAATGAGCGATTTTCTTATACACATTGTTGTATGAAATGAAAGATTTACGATATTATGACGACCGAATCAGGGGATGACTTTTATTTGTTACTAGCAGCTCGCCCACGGCTTCGCCCGTTTAAAATACATGATTATTGATTTAATATGCACAATTGATTGACAACTATAATGACTTCTAATATGATTTTTTTACGACATTATCGTCAAAGAATTTTTGATTGTTTAAAATAAAAAAATACGACCATTGTTGATATTTGATATTTATAAAATATACATAAAGCTAATTATTTATTACACGTATATATTTTTGTAATTTTATGTTGTTTTTACCTATATAATATATTCTGTTAAATGTGCTGTCAGTGAATAATTTAATTTACTCATTCAGAAACAGCCTTAAATGTTAAATTATTGATTTGAAGGATTCATAATATTCTTTATAAAATAACTGTAATAATTGCATATTAACTCCTGTACAGTTTTTAAATTAGTTACATATATTATATGAACGAACCAACCAAAAAATCTTTGTATTTACTTGATATTTCTTTCAAGATCGTTCTTTATCTCTGTGTTGAATTAATTACGACTTAAACTTAACTGTTATGATTAATGAAGGTAATCTCCACTAACAATTCAATTTTGTTTACTTTATTGTATAAAATATTATATAATAGTGCTTCAAAAATATATATTTTTATCAACAATCATATAACCCAGACGTTT
This sequence comes from Heliconius himera, assembly GCA_021202915.1. NCBI lineage: Eukaryota > Metazoa > Arthropoda > Insecta > Lepidoptera > Nymphalidae > Heliconius > Heliconius himera. Next base: position 266,827 of record JAJHJA010000688.1, on the reverse strand, counting down.
CGAACGTCATTCTTTAGTCAGGGTCATACCAGCGCGATTTCCATATAACATTCGCTGGCAAGCTAATGCCTTGAGTTCATTCAAATGACGATAACTTTTTTTTTAATGAACCGATTTTGATGAACCAAACTTTAGAACCTAAATTGAGTTAAAACAAAGCAATTGGTGAAATTTTCAAGTAAATCGGTTCAGTAGTTTCAGAGAAAAATGCGGACAACAATATGTCGACAGACAGACAGACAGACAGACAGACAGACAGACAGACAGACAGACAGACAGACAGACAAGAAATTCAAAAAAAATCTTTTTGCTTTCTATTAGTCTTTTTAAGTGTCCCTCTATCCATTTCAGTCAAAATTACTAAATGTACAGACAAAATATTTTTACTGTCTTATTATATATAGAGATTTCTTTCGAAGGATCTTCTTCTTCATCTTCATTTACTTGCATTGCTATTGCGTAATAGGTTTTGGATTTGGATTTTTGCTTATGTCGTAGGAGAAAAGATTTTTTGTCAGTTTGTCTGTTAGATTTGGATAGTAAACAAAAGTTCTTATAAATTAATTTTAGCTTTACATAACATCATCTATAAAAGTAAAAATAACAACGAATGAAATTGTTCTTCTCATATATATGTAGAATACAAAAAAAGCAGATATATCGTTATATTAATAATACTAGCGGCTCGCCCACGGCTTCGCCCGCTTAAAATACATGATTACTGATTTAATAAGCACAATCGATTGACAACTATAATGAGTTCTAATATGATTTTTTTTACGACATTATCGTCAAAGATTTTTTGATTGTTTTAAATAAAAAAATACGACCATTGTTGATATTTGATATTTATAAAATATACATAAAGCTAATTATGTATTGCACGTATATATTTTTGTAACTTTTTGTTCTTTTTACCTATATAATATACGTCTCATCATAATTCTAAAACTCTGTTAAATGTGCTGATGTCAGTGAATAATTTAATTTAGGTTGTAGGATTCATAATATTCTTTGTAAAATAACTGTATTAATTGCATATTAACTCCTATACAGTTTTTAAATTAGTTACATATATTATATGAACGAACCAACCAAAATATCTTTGTATTTACTTGATATTTCTTTCAAGATCGTTCTTTATCTCTGTGTTGAATTAAAATAAATTAAAATTAGCTTCACGCTGTATCCCGCACATAGCAGGGTAGGCAGAGGAAACCTAGTGTTAAGACACTCCGTTCCCCACTTTCTGCCGAATTCTGGAGGCATTGCGTGTTGAATGGCAAAACTCAACGCCGCGCTTAACCTCGACACCAGAGCGAAGAAATGGAAATATAAATTTAAGTAAATATTTCATCTCCTCGAGTGGGGATCGAACCCACAACCAGTCGGTTTTGCAGTCACACCACGTGCCGCTGCGCCACGACCGGCCGGTTGAATTAATTACGACTTAAACTTAACTGTTATGATTAATGAAGGTAATCTCCACTAACAATTCAATTTTGTTTACTTTATTGTATAAAATATTATATAATAGTGCTTCAAAAATATATATTTTTATCAACAATCATATAACCCAGACGTTTCGAACGTCATTCTTTAGCCAGGGTCATACCAGCGCGATTGCTGTATAATATTCGCTGGCAAGCGAGTTCATTCAAATGACAATAACTTTTTTTTTAATGAACCGATTTTGATGAACCAAACTTTAGAACCTAAATTAAATTAAAACAAAGCAATTGGTGAAATTTTCAAGTAAATCGGTTCAGTAGTTTCAGAGAAAAATGCGGACAACAATATGTCGACAGACAGACAGACAGACAGACAGACAGACAGACAGACAAGAAATTCAAAAAAAATCTTTTTGCTTTCTATTAGTCTTTTTAAGTGTCCCTCTATCCATTTCAGTCAAAATTACTAAATGTACAGACAAAATATTTTTACTGTCTTATTATATATAGAGATTATGAGCTTCACAGTGCATACATGGCAGGCAGAGAGAACGAGACTCTAGTGTCCAGGCACTCCTTTCTTGGCTCGAACTTGAAGCATTGCGTGATGAGTGGTGGAGTTTAACGCCGTGATTTGCCAGAGTGAGTAATTGGATTCATTTACCTGATTGGGTTTCGAACACTCAAACATCACTTCTACTTTTATGTGAGCTTCATACTGAACCCCGCACAAAGGAGTGGAACTTGGGAACCTAGTGTTAAGTCACACCGTTGTCATTAACATATTTCAGTTTTCCACTTTACGCCGAATTCTTGAGGCATTGCGTCTCGAGTGTATTTTGACACATACTGATCTCCTTTCTATAAATTTACTTGCAGTTTCATTATTTATTTTTATACTTTTCAGACAATAATATAATATGCATAAAAAAAACATTTTGTTTTCCTTTTTTTAAATACTGTTTCCGATGGAGCAAGTTCTTGAAAATGTTGATTAAATATACAAAAAACAACAACTCACAAATTCTAGTTCTACTGAAATTGAGCTATCAAGGCAAATACACAAGACTGCCAAGTAATATCGTCCAGCCGAAATAAAATTAAATCTTACTCCCAAACATATTTTCATCTCACCGCAATAACTACAATATGGTTTAGAAGACAAAACGAATTTGTATCCACGACCCTTTTATTTCTATGACAATAGGCTTCAAAATTGTCTATCATTAAATTTGACAGTCCAAACGATGAAAATAACCGAAAATTTAATTTTAAATTCGAATAAACTTTACATTGTTAGATTGAGTTTCTAATTTCTTGGACAGTTTTGGTCAATGTCGTTATCTGTGATGACGATGGGTCTTATGGGTTAACTGTTTTGTTAGCTGCATATAGCAAGGCCAGTAGTGGCGCAGCGGCACAAAGTGTGACTGTAAGACCGACTGGTTGTGGGTTCGATCCCCATTTGAGGAGATGTAATATTTATTTAAATTTATATTTCCATATTTTCGCTCTGGTGTCGAGGTAAAAGCGCGGCGTTGAGTTCTACCACTCAACACGCAAATCCCCCAGAATTCGGCAGATAGTGGGGAAGTGATTGGCGGTACTCAACGCTTTGCTTTGTCTATCATAAATGGATATAAATTAGGCATCACGTTTACAATCAGACACTCAATATAACATTGATATATTACTATTTAATATAATAATCTATTTAAAAAAAACACCTTCACGCTATTCCGCACGCGTATTCCGCACACAGCAGGGTAGGCAGAGGGAAACTAGTGTTAAGACACTCCGTTCCCCATTTTCCGCCGAATTTTGGGAGCATGGCGTGTTGAGTGGCGCAACTCAACGCCGCTCTTTGCCTTGACACCAGAGCGAAAAAATGGAAATATACATTTAAATAAATATTTCTTTTCCTCGAGTGGAGATCGAACCCACAACCGTCGCGTTACAGTCACACCCTTGTGCCCCTGGGCCACGACGGGCTCAATGTCTATCATAAACAGAAATAAATTAGACATCACGTTCACAATCAGACACTCAATATAACATTGATATATTATTATTTTAAATTATTCAATACCCCAATTCATTAGGTTGAATAGGTTTAATCAAATCAGCCTATCATTATCGTATAGTATGAGAACTATATAATTGATAGTAGAAGCCATTCGTTGCCGCGATCGTTGAATTTTAGAGGAGACACTAATGATAGCTTTGTTGCTAACTCTGGAACCAACAGGCGCAGTGGTTGAAATTAATAATTCATTATTGATAGTAGTGAGTTCTGTATCTTTTGACATTTTTTGAATGTTATTAACACATATAGAACGAACTCTTACGCTTTTAAATTTGATTATTATTATTATTAAATATTTCATTCTACATGGGAATCAAACCCCTAACCGTCGTGCTTATAATCGCACGCGTGTACTGCCCCACGACGCCTTTCGAAAAATATTTATTAGTGATCATAATTTATTTTCACCTATCTTTGAATTTAGTGAGAGGCCGGTCGTAGCGCAGATGCACAAAGTGTGACTGCAAAATCGACTGGTTGTGGGTTCGATCCCCACTCCAGGGAGTGAAAATTTTTTTTTCATTTATATTTTCATTTCTTCGCTCTTGTGTCGAGGCCAAGGGCGGAGTTGAGTTCTGCAACTCAGAAAGCAATACCTCCTAAATTCAGCGGAAAATGGGGAACCGAGTGTCTTAATACTGGGTTCCCTCTGCCTAACCTGCTGTGTGCAGGATACAGCGTGAAGCTGATACGTTTGATAGAGGGTACCTAGTATTCATACACTCCGTTCTCTCTTCGCCCTTCACTTAAACTTTCAGAAAAAATAAATGGGCTTAATTTTAGTTATTCAAGAAGCTTTTCTTTCAATAATTCCAGCATAATATTTCAACCAATATCTCATGGGAAATACGTATATATTTTCCATTAGTCTATGTTTATTACTGTTAGCGCAAAATTGGAGTGTTATTATTTAATTATTACTTAATATTTATGTATTTTTTTAATATCAAATAGCTGGGACGGCAGAGAACACTCCGTTCTCCACTTTATTTTCAATTTAAAAACATTTACGTATTTATTTTTAGAATTTAATACATTTTTTTGTTTAACCAGCACAAGAAAATAAAACCGAACTATCTGAGAACGTCACACTCCAATAATGTGGTGTTTCAAATCTAAGAGAATAGCATAAAGTGTATATCGGTACCCCAAATTTTCATAAATTATATACATATGTTTCCCTATTTCAAGTAAGGAACACTTATAAAGACGTATTGAAGATCTGTCGCTTAGGGTAGAGTGTGGACAATAGGGTCCAAAAAAAGCAATTTTTTCAGCTTTTAGAAATTTAACATTTTTTTTCTTCTCTAGACGGAGTATCGACACTCAACCACAAACTGTCTTGAAATTTAAGTGGTAAATTATAAAAGATTGTACAGCGCAAGATATTTATTTAGTTTTAATTCTCTGAAAGAAAAAAAAGACATGGCAATTTATGATGCCAATTGTGGCGCAGGGGCACAGGGATGTTATTGTAAACGCGGCAGGTGGGGGTTCAAATTCGTTCTCATTTGAAGAAATGACATATTTAATATTTCCATTTCTTCCATATGCTGTCGTTGAGTTCCGCTAATATCCAGCTAAATTGTTTAAAAAATATGTTATAAAGATTGTGTGACGACAGAACTGAAACCGTAATCTAAATTTTACCTCAATTTTACACTATCAACTAACACAGCAAGTTAAATAAAAATTGTAATAGTGGCCGTCATGGCGCAGCAGTGCAACATCGGACTTAAAACGCAACGGTCGTTGGTTCGATCTCCACTAGGGAAAATGAAATATTATTAATTATGTAAATATATTCTATTTTTTTCTCTTTACTCACAAGGCAAAATGCGACATTGAGTTCCACTCCTCAACAAGCAATGTCTCGAAAACTAGGCGCTGCGCGTAATAGAGTGTTTTAACACTAGGTTCCCTCGGCCCTCCCTGTAATACGCTGGATACAATAAGAAACAAAAATAATGTAAAATTTTAAGCAACAAATTTTTATTCTCCACTATTAAGTAAGTATGCCTACCAATTTCCGTTCCGTTCGGAGTTAAAGTAACCAATAAGTACATTCGGGTCACCCATTGAGGCCGCGCGTCTGCTACTTCGTCGAGGAAATCTATTGAATATATTGATTGTAGCGTTTCATTCTGTCATTTTAAATATAGCTTCGAGGTCTACGACGGCTGTGTTTGACTGTAAACGCAATGGTTATAGGTTCGATGTCCACTCGAAGAAATCAGTTCAGTTCACAGATTCTCTTTCCCTATCCTGCTGTATGCGGAATAGAGCGTGAAGCTAAAAAAATGTATATAGCAAAATAAATATTTGCTGAGGCCAGTCAGCGACACAAAGTGTGACTGTGAAACCGACTGGTTGTGGGTTCGATCCCCACTCGAGGAGATGAAATATTTACTTAAATTTATATTTACATTTCTCCGTTCTGGCGTCGAGGCAAAGCGCGGCGTTGAGTTCTGCCACTTAACACACAATGCCTCCAGAATTCGGCAGAAAGTGGAGAACGGAGTGTCTTACACTAGGTTCCCTCTGCCTACCCTGCTGTGTGCGGGATACAGCGTGAAGCTGATAAAAAAAATATTTCTGTGTAACTGCATGAGCTATGCACGTGGCACAATAGGTGTGAATTATATTAGACATGCTCGCTGCATTGTAACGTGCAATGTCAATTCTATAGGCGCCAGTGAATTTCTGGTATTTGTATGGAATTCTATATATAATATACTCTTTATATTTCTGTTATATAAGTAAAACAGTTTTGCTTAGTTTCACGCTGTATCCCGCATACACGAGCAGGCAGAAGGAACTTAGTGTTAAGACACTCCGTTCCCCACTTTACGCTGGATTCTCAACGTCGAGCTTTGCCTTGTTACCGGAGCGAGGAAATGAAAATATTAAGCAAGTTATTTCCGCCGCGTGGGAATCGAATCCATAACCGTCGTGCTTACAAGCCACTACGTCTTGACGACGTCTTTGAGCAGTTTTATGTTATTGGTTTTCATTATTTATATAGTGGTGTGAAACTGAAGGTTAGATAGAGATCATCTTTTGTGATTTCAATCAGATTTGGCTTTTTGATTTTATTCAATGTTAGAGTTCAATATAGTATTAATTGTGTCTGTCGATTTTAATTGCAGTATATTTGAATAGTAAGTGAGTCGTAGTGAGGCCAGGCGTGGCGCAGGGCCACAAAGTATGACTGTAAAAACAGACTGGTTGTTGGTTCGATCCCCACTCGAGGAGATGAAATATTTACTTAAATTTATATTTCCATTTCTTCGCTCTAGTGTTGAGGCAAAGTGCGGCGTTCTGCCACTCAACACGCAATGTCCTCAGAACTCGGCAGAAAGTGGGGAACGGAGTGTCTTAACACTAGGTGCCCTAGGCGTATCCAGTAAGTAGAGGGAACCTAGTGGTAGGAATTGTGATCGGCACAGAGATTGTGGGTTGAGAGGTAGAGGGAGCTTAACGCCGCGCTCGTGAAGGCAGAAAAAGAAAAGTTATCTAAATATTTTGCCTATGAGATTACAACTATATGGGATGTCAATCCAAATATATATAATATTTTGTGCCAATAGTAGTTTCAGTTAAAGGTTTAATAGCGAAAAACCTCGACCAACATTTCAAGAGGTTATCGCTTAGCTGTTGGATCAAGAACCGGATGCAGAAGGAGGTATTACTTGAGACGGCGCGTAATGTAAAAAGGTTCCCCACTTTGGAGCCTCACCCACTAATGGCCCGGATCCTTGTCCTGCCGCCGGAGGTGATTTATTTAATATTTTTAAATATATAAGTATATAAATAATTTTTTATATTAATATATATTTAAAAAATGTTTTTTTCCTATTTCATATTAAAACGCCAGTCAGTTTGAGGTGAGTCGTGGCGCAGGCGGACAAAGTGTGACTGTAAAAACCGACTGGTTCTGGGTTCGATCACTTAACACGCAACGCCTCCAGAATTCGGCCGAAAGTCTTACACTAGGTTCCCTCCGCCTTTGACCATCGGTGTGCAGTGTGGGGAATCTGCGCACTGTAGCTTTCTTATAGAATGGTCCATAGTCGACAGACGAGTACGTCACAACAAGGGATAATTTTAAAATATAAGTGAGCTTTTGCTTTTTTTTCATATTAAAAGTATATATACTAAGTAAATTTATAAATTGTACTACTCATACCCATGCGTCACTGGTACTGGTATTGGCGTCACAACCGTTTGACAGTAAGCGCGACAGGTTATGCTGAGATCTATTCCCACGAGGAAAATAAATATTTAATATTTTCATTTCTTCACTCTGGTGTCAAGGCAAAGCACGGCGTTGAGTTCCGCCATACAACACGCAATACATCGAAAATTCGGCGGAAAGTGAGTAACGGAGTGTCTTAACACTAGGCTTTCTCCGCCTATCCTACTACATGCCGGATACAGCGCGAGGCTAAAAAAATCATAAATGATATATAAATAAAACTAATTTAGCTATATCTGTAAATCTATTCACATTTGTTGAATCACACGTCTTTCGATTTGCGAGTTTCGTTTTAACCAATTAGTTTCGAATATAATGTGTATTGTACATACATACATACATATATTTACATCCTGGCACTAGAAATAACAACAAAAGTTATAACAAGCAATCAGAACTTCAACAATGTAGTTCTGATAGCTTAAACTATAAACGCAGACGTAGATTAGTGTTTAATTGACATCATGCTGAGTAAACAGAGATATTATGGAAATATTATATGTTCTTCTTCTTTTCTCTATTTTTTGCATATTTAAGAAATATATACTCAACACGCAATGCCTCCAGAATTGGGCAGAAAATGGGGAACGGAGTGTCTTAACACTAGGTTCCCTCTGCCTACCCTGCTGTGTGCGGGATACAGCGTGAAGCTGATTTTAAGTTACAGGAGGACATTAAATATCTAATATTTTCATTTGCTCGCTTTGGTAACGAAGGTAAGCGCGACTTTGTGTTTCACCACTCAAAACTGTATTAATACTAAGTTCCCAGGTTCTCTCTGTTTACCTTGCTTTGTGCGGATGTATCCCGTGCGAAGCAAAAAAATATATGAAATTGAAAAATTAAAAACCATTTATATTCAATTGAAATTAATTACCATCTATAATTGTATGTAAATAACAAAACTTTGTAACTGTTTTTAATTATTTATAAAAATAATTCTCAATTTTCTTATGTAATATATTCTGCATTAAGTAATTAACGTGATGTAATATAGACTAGAGCCTCGATAAAATTGACTGTCCAAAAAAAACATAATTTTTACTTCAAATCCCGTACCAGTTTCCGAGATTAGTGCGTTCAACCAAATAAAAACAGATAGAACCAAGTTGAGTGCCAAGTACTTAACTGCGGTTTTCCCCTTTCCAAACTAAATGACAATATTAAATATTTCACTTCTCCAAGTAGAAACCGAACCCACAATCATCGCATTTAGAGGTGCATGCTTGCGCCCTACGCTACGATGGCCTCAAAACTGTACAGCTTTATTGTATTAAAAATGTATATATTTTAAGCACGTTAAAGTTTTTAACTTAGTACACACACAGGAATCTGATATAAGAGTAGTTTGACCGGTATCAGACATACCGGTCTGTATTTCATACAATATGCAAATCGCAACGCATTGCTTTTCAAATATTTCTATGATAGAATTTCGTTTCGAACAAACTATTTTTCTTTTCTTTTTTACGGTCACTCCATAAATGATAGAATGCTGTCGTTATAACCATATATATAATATATATATATATATATATATATATATATATATATATATATATATATATATATATATATCAACAATAAAATTCATACAATACAAGAAAAATATGATATTTTGGAAACCCAACTAAAGTCAGCTGAAAGTAATGTTCATATAACAAAATCTGCAAAAGATAAAAAAGATAAAATAGGAGGGAAAGCAAGAGATTTAATATTACTGAGACATAGTATGAGGCAACAAAAACCAATCGATAGGAATGAAATAACAAAAATAAGCAAACAAATTAATTCATGTATAAGAAATCACAGACAAGAAACCAGGCTCAATCGAATAATGTTTCACTTAGAAACTACTGGTGGAGTTAAAAAAGCACAGAAAGAGATACAAGATTGTAGAAATTGGATAATAGACATGAAGAAGCCAAAACAACAAAAGAGCAATACAAAACGCACAGAAATATTAGGCATAGCTACAGATTTTTATCGAGAACTCTACAATGATGAATACTCAACACAATTAGAATACCTTAACCATATAACCACAGAGGAAGAAATACCATTTATTACTAAAACCGAAATAACTAGAGCAATTCAGTCACAAAAAAGTAGGAAATCTCCAGGAGAAGATGGGATCTCGAACGAACTTCTAAAAGGCACCTCAGACTGTATAATAAATACATTGTACCACATATTCAATGACATTATGGAACAAGAGACAATACCATTCCAATGGACTACATCAACAATAATATTACTCCATAAAAAAGGCAAAAAAGATGACATCAATAATTACAGGCCCATCAGTCTAATGTCCAACCTATATAAGATATTTTCAAAAGTGTTACTGGATCGAATCACAGGAATCTTAGATGAGAATCAGCCAAAAGAGCAGGCAGGATTTCGAACGGGCTTTTCAACGTTAGATCACATTTTTACAATTAAACAAATAACGGAGAAATACAAAGAATACAGATTGACCTACTATCTGGCGTTTGTTGACTATCATAAAGCATTTGACTCACTTAAGCACAAGAAAATCTGGGAAGCTTTGTCATGCCAAGGGGTACACAAGAAATATATCCGTCTCATTATGAAAATTTATGAAAACATGACTGCAAAAATAAAAACTGAAAGAATAGGGCAAACCTTTCCTATCAAGCGAGGTGTAAGGCAGGGGGATCCCTTATCCCCAAAATTGTTCTCAGCGACACTAGAAATGGTTTTTCGAAAACTAGAGTGGTCCAACTACGGAATAAGGATAAACGGAGAAAAGCTAAACCACCTTCGATTTGCTGATGACCTTATAATAATTTCTGACAATCCAGATCAATTACAAACCATGCTCAATCAACTAGTGTCTGAGAGTAGAGAAGTGGGCCTACAAATCAATATGGCGAAAACTAAACTAATGACGAATCATTTAAAAACACCCATAATTGTCGACAATGACCCAATTGAATACGTGGACCAATACACATATCTTGGACAGATCATATCTCCAACACATAACACCTTAAAAGAAATACAAAATAGAGTAACGGTAGCTTGGAAACGATATTGGGCTCTAAAGGATATAATAAAAAATAAATTGATACCAATTAATTTTAAAACCAAATTATTTAACTCTTGCATACTTCCTACCATGACTTACGGTTGTTAGACATGGGCTTTGAATTTACAAAATGTTAAAAAACTCCAAGTATGTCAGCGTAACATGGAAAGGAGCATGCTTAATATTAAGAAAGGACAGAGCCAAATTGAATGATATTCGCCAAAAAACAAAGATTGTAGAAGTATCTTACAAAATTAAAAAACTAAAATTGAAATGGGCAGGGCATCTAATGAGAAGCAAAACCAACAAATGGGCAAAACAGGTGGCAGAATGGTATCCAAGAGAGGGTAAGAGAAGAAGAGGAAGACCTCCCAAAAGATGGGATGAGGATCTAAAAGTGGCTGCGGGTATATTGTGGGTGAGGAAAACCCACGATAGAAACATGTGGAAAGCTTTAGGGGAGGCCTATGCTAAGGCAAAACAATCTTTACCGGTGTCAATATTATAAAAAAAAAAAAAACTGTATTATGATTATTTAGATTGTTAATAAAGGCTTTATTATTATTATATATATATATATATATATATATATATATATATATATATATATATATATATATATATATATATATATTTAATGTATTGATATTTTCCACAAGTATAAAATAAGGCCATCATGGCGCAATAGGACATGATGATGGTAAGTTCGATTCTCACTTGGGGAATTGAACCCGCGACCCCAAGCGTTCCGAAACCTAAGCCATACGTTCTTATCGAGCTACGTCGAAGTTTTTATACGCTTGTAACAGCTTATTTATGTTATTAGCATAATTTTTTTTATTCGTTTTCTATAAAGTATTTTTCTTTCCTAAGTGTGGAATAACACTTAAAAATTGTTAAAAATATGAATTATTTTCATTTGGTTTTTATACTCAATAGACAATACCCCGAATTCGGGCTGAAAGTGGAGAACATAAAGCGTGGATACTTGATACTCTCCTGATGTGCTGTGTTATATTAAACATCAGGCAGAAAAAAAAAAGAGCCCATATAGTTGTAGGAGTATATTTAATTTTAATATGCAATCAGTCTCATGAAAAGAGCCACCTTTCTAGTGGCTTTTATGAGATAAAGGAGTACTAAAACGGAAAAAAATGTATTATACTTCATATAGACTACGCAGTTAGTAGCATAATAAAGGCTACGTCTCTTATTTTTTAGCTTCGTATTGTATACCGCTGATAGCAAGTTAGACGGAGAAGCCTAGTAGACTAGAAACACTTATATTCATTTTCATTCTCCACTTTCCGCCGAATTCTGAAGACGTTGCGTGTTTAGTGCCGGAACGCAACGCCGCGCTTTGCCTCGTTACTAAGTCGTATTAAATATTTAATTTCCTCGACTGGGAATCGAACCCAAAACCTATCGACGACTGATCTCCACTTATACAAGATATTATATCATAATATAATTTCCAAGATTATTTGGAAAATTCACATCGAGAACTCCAAGTATAAACTGGAAACCAATCAGAAACGTCTCAATCAGTCCATTACATCACTGACCGTTCGTGCATTAGAAGAAATCCGAAAGGCTCTCAAGTCATAAATAACGGAGCAGTTTCGCACTCACCCACTACAGTCTACAACCCTTCTAATAAATCTTTCTATCGTTTCCCTTTTTTTTGTTCTTTTCGATTGTTCATCAATTCTCTTCGATATATATAAATGAGGCCTTCGTGGCGTAGCGGAGAAGCGTCTCGGAACGCGACGGTTGTGGATTTGATTACCACTCAGGGTAATTAATTATTTTATATTTTCTTGCTCTGGTAAGAAAAAACACGATTTGAGTTTAACGTGCAATATCTCGGAAATTAGGTGGAAAGTGAAGAACGACGTGTCTCAGCGAGACCATTCTTAGTCGTTATGTTAATTTTTGAGACTCCGGTTAGAAAAATCAACTTGCATACTTTTTTTCAGCTTCACGTTTTATCCCGAAGCAGCACAAGGTTAAGCAGACAAAACCTAGTAAACACATTCAGTTTTCCAATTTGAATCCCCATTCAAGCAAATTAATTATTTTTTCTCGCTATGGTAAAACAAAACACGGCTCCCACTACGGAAACCCACTCGATTCTAGAGTCCGGGGCGAAATAATCGAAAAACTCAAAACTCTTTATTGGTGTAAAAGTAAAACCATTTTATTTTCAAAGAGTCCGTTCCGCTTAAGCATTACATGTTTACTCTTTCGAGGCAGAAATTGGATTTAATTCAAACAGAAAATAGAGAACTTTCTGCCTATCCTACTACAAAAGTCGATACCTCAGATATCGACAATACTACAGACAACAAACTTTAAGCATAATTTATATAACTTTAGGTAAATACTAAACATATAGTCAACCAACAATGCGAACCGATTCAATTCTCCGAATAAAATTACAATAATCGAAACCAAAAATATTTTCAATACATATAATACAAAAAATTCCACCCTTATGTATCCATTTACAACAAATTCACCGGAAGTGACGCCATATGCATTCCGCAGACCGGAAACGTTTATTTGCCGGATACGTGACTCCAATGCTCGTGGCGCTTACGTTTGTGGTATCCATTGTTAAATTATGTGAATTACCACTGTACTTATTTTTAATATTCTCGTTGTTTTTTTTTGTTAAATTATGCTTAAGCTTCACGCGTTTTCCCGCGTAGCCTGGTAGTGGTATTAGAACACTCCGTTCCTCATGCACCGTCGAATTTTCAGAGATATTGCGTGATAATTTGCGGAACTGAACGCCGCATTCTATTTTTTTTTTATCGAAAAGGACAAGGTAAACGAGCGTTCGGGTCACCTGATGGTAAGTGATCACCGCCGCCCACGACCCCGTGCAACACCAGAGGAGATATAGGTGCGTTGCCGGCCTTTAAGGTGGAGATAGACGCGCTTTTTGAAGGTACTCATGTCATATCGACCTGGAAACACTGCCGCGGGTAGGCCATTCCACAGTTCCGTGGCGCGTGGAAGGTGGCGTGAAAAAATAGCTAAGTACTGCCCCATAATGGTATTTTACTGTATGAATTTGATTAATATAGTCCTAGAGATATTTTTATATGATATGTCATCAGTGATGTCGGTCCGTTTTCTATTATTTAGTAACGAAAGAGTTTTATACATACAGATTATGCGTCTCCGTTTAGGGTTAATTAGAAATTTCTTCATTCAAATTAAAATATATTTTTTTGCTAAAACAAGTTCAGATAAAGTAATTACAGCTGTAATTAATCATTTCGGAAAAAAAACCAGGGACCTCGCCTAGTCATCGCGTCTACATTTGATACAGCTTAGAAATAACGACTTGCAATATAGTTGGTTATATTTTTTTTAGGGATAAAACATCTCTCATGTGAGAGTAAGAAGAGGAAGCCTAGTGTCGAAAAATTCCATTTCCCACTTCCCGTCCAAAATCAAAACATTACGTGTTGAGTGTTGAAACTCAACACTACGTTTTGACTTCGAAAATTAGGTAGAATTTGGAGACCGGAGTGTCTCAATGCGATATATAATAATTCAAAAAAATATATTCCGCAATTAGCACTTTCATTTCCTACTTTTCGCCTAATTCTTCAGACATTGGCATGTTGAGTCGCAGAACTCAACGCCTCGCTTTACCTAGTTACCTACGTACATATTTATCTTAACTAAGAATAACACTTTAAAAATATAAAAAAATATATATAAATTATTAGACAATTCCATTTGCATTACTAATCTCAACTTAAACTGGAAATATTTTTCCATTTACTTCCCTCATATTTCACAATTTGAACCCCAAAGATGGGTTTAACTACAAAATATTATTCGATGTATATATAGTATAAATGTAAATCACGTATAAACAACAATACCTCCGGAACGAGGAGGACATTCGTGTTAATCTGCATAATCCTACGTGCTCAGCCTTGCTATATTTCAGCTAGTTGGTACTGTATACATAAGCCATATTTACAATACGATTTTAAGATAACCGAACCGTATACATCTTGGACTTATAATTTTAATTAAAAATATGCCTAATATTTAGGCAGACGAGATTCAATTTTAAGACATTTCGTTTCTTACTTTTCGCTCAATTTTTGAGACATTGGCTATTGACTGGTGGAAGCCATTTTATATTACAAGAGTTTGAAAATTTAGTTTATTTATGGTACACTAGCGATCTAAACATGGCTTCGTCCGCTTAAGCTTGTTATCATTTTAAAGACAAAATATAAAGAGCATATAATTTTTTATATTGAATTTTATTTTATACTAGAGGGCGCGCGCGGCTTCGCCCGCTTATTAGGAGTGAATTCTAAAAAAAACCACGAAACATGTGTTCAATAAAATATTTTTAACAGTCTGAATTAATTTTTTTATAAAAATCGGTGGCGATTTAAAGATTTTACCATATAAACTTTCAACCCTTTATTTGAACCCTTAGGGGGTGAATTCTTAAAAACCATGAAACACGTATTCAATGAAATATTTTTAAGAATCTGAATTTCAAATTTTATAAAAATCGGTGCAGATTATTTTTTTTTTCCATACAAACTTTTAACCCCTATTTCATCCCTTTAGGGTTAAAATTTTTCAAATTCCCTTCTTAGTGGATGTCCAGAATATGACAATAAACATCTGCCCAAATTTCACGTTTCTACCATCAGCGGTTACGGCTCTGCGTGCGTCTTACCTCAGTCAGTCAGCACAAGTCCTTTTATATATATAGATGAGTCACTACGTTCCCATTTATATAAATTCTTAATAAAAAAAATTCACGCTGTATCCCGCACACAGCAGGGTAGGCAGAGGGAACCTAGTGTTAAGACACTCCGTTCCCCACTTTCTGCCGAATCTGGAGACATTGCGTGTTTAGTGGCAGAACTCAAACAAAGCCGCGCTTAACCTCGACACCAGAGCGAAGAAATGGAAATATAAATTTAAGTAAATATTTCATCTCCTCGAGTGAGGATCGAACCCACAACTAGTCGGTTTTACAGTCACACCTCGTGCCGCTGCGCCACGACTGACCTCAAATTCTTAATAATACTTCAAAATTTAATAAATTAATGACAGAACATGTCAAAAATAAGTCCAGATAACAATCTGTAATAGGAATACGTCGGGACGCGACTACTCTTAACTAGTTTGGTGTTTGACAGGATATTGTAAAACTTGAATTTGAGCTTAGCTGAGCGTGACTTACTATACATTAAATACAAATTTGAAGCCCACAAAAACGGATTCTGATTATAAACATGATGGTTGTGGGTTCGATTTCTATTCGTGGGATTGTATTAGTTTTAGTTCCTCGCTCTGGTAACGGAACAAAACTTTCAAAATACACAATCGCTTCGAATGGGATTTAGTAAGCAATTATTGAGATGTAGTACATTTTTAAAAACTGCAAATATTATCTTCTCTTTAATAAAAAAACAATATACCTAAATGTTTATTTCTTGTTATCGAAAATTGCTCGAGATTCGACGGACAGTGAGAAACGAAAATCTATTAATGGAAACGGAATCAGAGTCGCTGTCGCTAGGTTCTAAGGTTCCCTCTTCGTACCCTGCTACATCCTTAACATACAGCGTGAACCTTAAAAAATATAATAAATATAATACACTCACAGCTTAAAAGGGAAGTAACTTAACCTCATTTCAGTTAAAGTTAAATTGTAGCATAAATACCCTTACAATTGTAGTGTTGGCGTAATGCAGAGGTAGGTAGTGCCGATGTGACCGGCCGGTATTTGTGTTACGGGTAAGGTATGCAGCGCTAAGTGTTACTATGGAATATGGCTTCCGGCAATACCCGTTCAAAATTCGGTTTAATATAACCTGAATACTACTAGTTAATGTTGTTGTTTCCTTTCTCTTTTTGGTTTTTTTTTGTTTTTTATATATTTTTTATTATTATTTGGATAATAATGTAGGGAATGTTTTTTTAATAGGAATACTCGACTCGAGTGAGGATCGAACCCAAAACCAGTCGATTTGATAGTCATACTTTGTGCGCCTGCGCCACGACTTGCCTCTTAATAACTATTAAACTTAACATTTTTGTTGGCATAGCGGGGGGAGAACAGAGGAAGTTCCCTACCTAAATATG
Organism: Heliconius himera; assembly: GCA_021202915.1. NCBI lineage: Eukaryota > Metazoa > Arthropoda > Insecta > Lepidoptera > Nymphalidae > Heliconius > Heliconius himera. Next base: position 249,827 of record JAJHJA010000688.1, on the reverse strand, counting down.
AGCGGGATACATATATATACGTGAACCTAAAAAATATTATACAACCCTGATACTAACCAACCAAAAAACAATAAAACAAAATGGAAAACAACTATTTAAATAATAAAATTGATATAAATCTAACAATCAAACAGAACTAATCTACATAGGGCTGGATGGCGCAGATCCGGACATGACGCTCGGGTAGGCCGAGAGATTACTGACAGTAGGCTTTGATTAAATATAGTTAAACAAATAAATCAAATAAATTAGCTTCACGCTGTATCCCGTACACAGCAGGGTAAGAAGAGGGAACGTAGTGGTAAGACACTCCGTTCCCCACTTTCTGCCGAATTCTGGTGGCATTGCGTGTTGAGTGGCAAAGTTTTGCCTCGACACCAGAGCGAAGAAATGGAAATATGAATGTTTCTTAACACTGGGTTCCCAAGTTCCTCCTGTCTACTCTTCTATGTGCTGGATATATGGCGAAGCTGCAATTGATAAGATTAAAAATAAAGATTTATATTGCTAAAATTCATAATCAACACTAATATTTCGATGTCGTGGCGCAGGGGCACAAAGTGTGACTGCAAAACCGACTGGTTGTGGGTTCGATCCCCACTCGATCAGATGAAATATTTACTTAAAATTATATTTCCATTTCTTTGCTCTAGTGTCGAGGTTAAGCGCGGCGTTAAGTTCGGCCAATCAACACGCAATGCCTCCAACGAAAGGAGCGTATTAACACTAGGTTCCCTCTGCCTACCCTGCAGTGTGCGGGATACAGCGTGAAGCGTATAAAAAAACACTAATATTCAACAAATACACCCAAATATAGCTGTATTCAAGTTAAATTTTTAACAAACAATACCAAAGCGTCCCCACAAAGCGCTAACCGAAAACGGCGTGGAGTCCATGTAATTTCAGATCGACCAGAACATAATGACCTCTAATTTTATGCAACTCAGCTGACAATCGGTGCCAAGTTAATACTGGTGATGGCTGACTGGAAATGGCGTGTGCTCACAATGATATGGGATTTCAAATTCAATTATCGACTGGCGACAGCTTTTTGTCTATAGTAATAGGTTTTAATAAACTAATAATAATTTAGAATTGTCTGTTTGTATTTCTTATTATTTATATGCGGTTTTGCTTGTATGGTCAAATGGAAATGGCTATGTTACATCGAAATGATTCACCTAATGTATTATAGGGTATACCTTCCCCGATAAATGGACTGTCTAATACAAAAAATTAATAAAAAAAAATCAGCTTCACGCTGTATACCGCACACAGCAGGGTAGGTATTGGAAATCTAGTGTTAAGACACTGTTTTCCCCACTTTCCGCCAAGTTCTGGAGGCACAGCGTGCTGAGTGGCAGAACTCAACGCCGCGCTTTGCCTCGACACTATAACGACGAAATGAAAATATAATACATTTATATTAAATATTTCATCTCACTACTACCAGTTGATTTTGCAGTCAAACTTTGTGCCCCTGCGCCACGACTGGCCTCAAAAAACGAATAGTGGATACAATTTATGGTTCGATGGTAAGGAGGCAAAGCGTGGTGTTCCACCACTGGACATGCAATGGTTAGAGTGGTAACGGAACGGCAGAACGGAAGTGGCTTAACACTTGGTGCTAAGTGACGGTAAAATAGTACCTATTTAGTATAATATTTGTTCCAGTAGTGGTTTGAATATGGGAATAATAAAACGAGCAGCGTCACATTCTGTTTAGTTTATTCGACTGATCATGGCTAACGAAACTGTCTATTTATATATATTTGGACATACTGTCAAATGAGCAACTTTTATATGATAAATTTATACAATCATTAAAGTATTCAAATTCAAAATATTACTTATTCAAATAAACTCTTATAAGCACTTTTGAATCGTCGAATTAACATGGAAACAAAAAAGAAGCTACCACCGGTTCGGAAGGCAGTTCTGCTGAGAAGAACCGGCAAGAAACTCAACAGTGGCTCTTTTACATAATGTATTTATCCATATACTATATAATTCAATGTGTAATTAATTATTAACTATAATTGAATTGAGAATAACATTGTTTATAGGTCTTAAAATAAAAGTTACGCAAAAGGAAATTGAATATTTCTATACAGTGTTGCTAGTGATTTTTAACAGTACTTCTTATATGTTAAACTTATAAAATATATAGTATTAAATATATAGTAGTTAATGAATCTACTCAACTTGCCAATTACTGCCAATACTATTATGTATAATTAAATTGATAACAACATACTCTTTTAATGTACTAAAATAAGTATATGATAATAGATAGAAATATTCCATATGGTCTTGGTCGTGCTGTTTAACACTCGGCCATCCTGCAAAGCCGTGTCCCACGGCTGGTCTGGCACTCGCTGCTATCATCACCACCAATACGCCTTTTCTTCGTTAATCAAACTGTAACATAAAATTTTAAAGCAGTAATATTGTATTGGACAAATTATACTCGATACAACTTTCTTGTTAATTTCTGAATTACTACGAGACTTTCTTTTGTTTTTGGCATCATTTATTGTTATCATAAATTGAAAAGTAAAAGAATTGATACGCACATAGATTTTTTTTTTAGCGTTACGCTATATCCCGGACATACCAGGGTAGGCAGAGAGCACATAGAACATAAAATCCTATAATAAATAAGTACGATCAACATTAAAGTTAGCATAAGCATTATTTAGGTAATATTTTTTGGATATTTATGTTTAAATAGAGACAAAATTCAATTTATAACAGTTTTCTTTAACACATTAATCTTTAACCACATTATCTTTTTCCACTCAGTATTATCTATAATCACACAGATTAATATTTTACCACACAGGATTATCTACAATCACACAGATAAATGTTTAACCACACAGAACCTATATCTTTTTCCACACAGGATTATCTATGATCACACAGATCTTTTTCCACACAGGATTATTTATTATCACACAGATTTTTTTCCACACAGGATTATTTATTATCACACAGATTTTTTTCCACACAGGATTATTTATTATCACACAGATTTTTTTTATATATTATATATATAAATGTCTTTAGCCACAGAGAGCTGTGTCACACAAAGTTGTGTCAAATATGTTTTATAAGAAACTTAAATAATCTCCACAACTACTAAGCTCAGTGCACTCAACTCATATACATATTTTATATTCTTTCGGATTGCTCATAATATACTAGCTTAGTAAATACGAAAGCGTTTTACTTCCTAAGACTATTCAGAAGAACAATATAAAGCAATGATTTGTTATCCACCATTCGCCAGCCGCAGCAGACAAAATAGTAGTAGGTGCAGTGAGTGAAAAGAGCAGTAGTGGAGCCCCTGGCTCGGTGAAGCCCAATACAACGTTTGCGTAGTAGAATTATTGCCTCAACAAAAAATGTTTTGACGTTTTAATTTATTAAAATACGTTCATTTATTTATTTATTAATATTTATTGAGAAATTCTATTAATACAAAATTACAGAAAATTTTTGCTAAAACATTATTATGTCTTTCTCTCTCTATGCTCTATTTAAGCTAAGCTCCTATTGAGTTGGTTATTAAAGTTTGTTCATTTTTATTATACCTGCATAGTGGTTTCTGTTAACAAGAATGATATAAAAGTGGTCCTTGGTCAAGAAAAGATTTGTAACAACTGATATAGAGTTTAATAATGTGTTTATTTACAACATCATTAACCTCTTGCGTATTTGAGTAAGTGATTCCCACTGTTTTCAAATTACAATACCGTTTCGTTTCTATTAATTTTTCATTATTATAATATAATCATTAAATAAACTTAACCACTCTATTGTAAAAGTATCTATGTCTATTCAAAATTAAGTGCACACTAAAGTTGTACAATTAAACTATATCTAGTACTCATTCATGTTAATTCTGAAGAAATTTGTCGCAAAATATAAAATAATATTAATTTTGACTCATAACCAGTAACTTAACCTCAAACTTAAAGATAACATATTTAACTTGAATAACTCCAATCACCTGTCCGCAATTATAATAGAATTCTTTTGGCGAACTTAAAATTATTACTAACTCAAACGGTCTTATTTTATGGACCTCTTAAATTTACTTCGATATTCTGTGTATTTAAATATTTTTATATTACAACAATTCACACAGCACGTTTCGTATTCTAGCTTTCATAGAATTGTAGAACACTAGCTGATAGCTCACACAGTATTATATATCTTAGCTTTCATAGAATAATATAGAATAATACATAATAATAATATTAATAATGAATAGGGAACAAAAATAAGCTATACGAAACAAATCATGACTATATAAAATAAGATATACTAATATGTATTAATTTTTCCAATTAATATTTATTCTTCCTTTTTTAACAACTACTAAACTCATACGGAAGTGTCACGTCGTGTTATTGGTATTTAGTATATTTTCCAATCTGTAATCTTCATGTTTATGAAGCACTGAAGAATTTAACTTATAGCACTTTCTGTACGAAATTATAAAAATATCCGTAATTAACAATGCATCTTAATTACAAAATTTTGTATATATATTTATTTGTGATTTGTTATAATTGTATATTTTCATTAACAAACACACTCAAACTTATATATTATAATTTTTATTTACTCATCTGATATGCAACAGCCACCCCCGTACGTATTTATTGAATTCAGACATGAAATCTACATTGTGACGTAAACCTTTTTTTTTTGACACTACTACCTATCTACGATTTCACACAAGCGACACAGCAGTTTATCAATTACATAACCTACACAAGACATTACAAGATATGTTGTTACTAATTTACTTTCAACAATAGGTTCCTATAACTATATATACATACATAATACATATTAATATATATTTCTTAATGTATTCTATTTATGTTGCAGTCTTATTGAAATCTTTAAGCGTGCTGATTTGCTTTATGAATAAATTTTAAAAGTTACATAATTATTAATTATAATAAATGACGATTCGATGTTGTTCAATTTGCGGATTATTTGTTCTAGTCTTTGTAAGCTATACGCTGCTACTATATATGACCAATCGTTTACTAGATGAACTGATCGATAGCATAAACCGTTGATAGGCAAACCCACGTTCAGTTCATATTCGTTATTTCTCTTCCTTATTAGAGAAAGTCTTTACTGCAGACATTGTATAGCTAGACATGTATTCTTTTGAAGTTCTAGATTCTCATTAAACATGAAAGTATACTGTAATAAAATGTACTATACGGTAATAAACAAAATACGTTCGTATATATTTTTTGAGATTTAAAAGTTTCCTCTTTATAACTGATAATAAACTAACTAATACTAAATAATCTTTAAGAATATTAAGTAACCTTTGAGAATATTAAATATTTATTTCTTTTTATTTGCTTGCCCGATAGACTAAATGTACTTACAACAACAGTCCGCTACAGTTTTCTCTAGTCAACAACAATATGTTGGCTATTTATTAGATTATTTTCCGTTTTGGCGGTTACTGGTTAAATAAACTAGGATTTTATGATATCACATTACGAATATTTGTTGCCCATGATTTGAACTTAACTTAGATATATAGTCGTGTTACACAAGACGTGTTACAATAGATTTATATTGTACTAATTAATAACTTAAGACTGTTAGTGGAAATAACTATTTAATAAAACTTACATATTAATATATATATATACTTAAAATTAGAACTAAAATTAAATTAAAATAAAATATTTTATAACTATATTTCCATTTTTGTATGTTGATCTCTAAATTAATGGCAATAACAATTTATTTAACACTAGTATTTTATTGTAAAATTGCATAATGTGTAATAGTATTTGTCTATATCGAGGAAGCTCAAAGCTAGCCTATAACTAAACGCTTCACTAAGATCAACCTTTTCGACATTCCATAAAAAAATGAGCTTTAATAATAGTACCGGTTCATATCGGTGCGGTGACGCCACTTGACAAACGAATATTACTCTTAATGTAGGTAATTGACAAAAGAAAATACGTATAAAATAAATTACGCATGAACTGCAAGTCTGTAATGTATTAATCTTTACTTATAATAAAGTAAATTAGTAGCTGATCGCCGTCTGTACACGAATGATTTATGAAATCATCTATTATTGGAGGTTCATCTATGTAACAGCACTCAAAACAATAATTTTGAAAATTTTTGTCCGTTTAACTGTAAGTCGGTATGTTTCAGTGCAATTTTCAATAACGTATTTACGCGAACTTCCTTCAATATTCCAAACAAAACCATTGTAGAATAAATTTTATCCTATAATTGCATAGCTTATTTAGAAATACCCACAAATAAGATAACAAATATTAATTAGTAATGTCTCGGATATACAATTGTTATCACTAAAAAGAAAAACGCTGTGTACTACTCTTCAGTATAGTATCTACAGTATTAACATAGTCTACTATTATATTAATGTCTTTACTTCTTGGATTTCAACCTAGCTCGGAAACCGCTATAATTTAATGCGCTACCCTCGCGTACAAATAATATTCTTAATAAAAACGGCCAGAATTGATATACCTATTTCTTTTGCAAATATACTTCTTTGCTATCATAATTACAATATATACTTAATACAAGACAATCATAATATCATAATTTATCATTACTCTATACTCCTCTTCGCGTCTTTGTTAAAAACGTGCGATTATTTGTAATATCTTTTGTATACTAAGTATTCTTCAACGGTTATTACTTAAACGTATTGAAATGTGTAGAAAGACCAGAAATTGAAGATTATACATAAATTATATATTAATGCATATATTATATCTATAATTGTGATAAAATTTTCTGTAAACGTCAACTCGAAACAACACTATAAGCATTCACACCACTCTTGTGTACATCACCTTACGCACAATGGTTTTATATGAAAATTTTACTAACCTTTCATAGTTTTGATCGCGTTGAACCTGCAACCAGCGTTGTAGATATGCGTAGTCGTCCCATCGTCATGGCTCAATCTTCTGTTGTTGGGTGGAGTTTTTCGTTTCGAGATTGGTTTGATCAGAAAGATTCGTCTTCCAAAGTATACGTGGATACGCATCAGCAATGATATTGTAGGTAGACAAGAAAAAAAAATGACTTCAAAATTTGTGGGCCGTGGTTATTATATATTTCCATATCATCCCACTTCTGAAGTGTTCCAGTAGTGGTTTGAATATGGGAATAATAAAACGAGCAGCGTCACATTCTGTTTAGTTTATTCGACTGATCATGGCTAACGAAACTGTCTATTTATATATATTTGGACATACTGTCAAATGAGCAACTTTTATATGATAAATTTATACAATCATTAAAGTATTCAAATTCAAAATATTACTTATTCAAATAAACTCTTATAAGCACTTTTGAATCGTCGAATTAACATGGAAACAAAAAAGAAGCTACCACCGGTTCGGAAGGCAGTTCTGCTGAGAAGAACCGGCAAGAAACTCAACAGTGGCTCTTTTACATAATGTATTTATCCATATACTATATAATTCAATGTGTAATTAATTATTAACTATAATTGAATTGAGAATAACATTGTTTATAGGTCTTAAAATAAAAGTTACGCAAAAGGAAATTGAATATTTCTATACAGTGTTGCTAGTGATTTTTAACAGTACTTCTTATATGTTAAACTTATAAAATATATAGTATTAAATATATAGTAGTTAATGAATCTACTCAACTTGCCAATTACTGCCAATACTATTATGTATAATTAAATTGATAACAACATACTCTTTTAATGTACTAAAATAAGTATATGATAATAGATAGAAATATTCCATATGGTCTTGGTCGTGCTGTTTAACATATTAGTATAGATATAGCAAAGAATGATCGGGACATAGTGGTGCAGTGAGATAGCGACTAACTGTACGACTAGCGACTATCTGGTTCGTAGGTTCGATCCCCAGTTAAATGAATGAATTATCGTCACTTGCTTGCTCTGGCAATACATTGCACGTCGTTTGACTCTTTAACTCAACATTTAATGTATTGTCTTAGTTTCTTGCAGTCTTATTTTTAGTATCACGCATATAACACAATAAGCAGAGGGAACCTGGTGTTCAGATACTTCCACTCCTCACTTTTCACCTAATTCACAAAGCGTTGCATGTTGGCTGTATTGCACGCTTGTGTCCTTGCAATGTGACTAGCCTCAATTTACAGAAATAAAGCCTTTTCAAATCCACAATATAAAAAAAATAAATCAGCTTCACGATGTATCCCATACATAGCAGGGTAGGCAGAGGGAACGTAGTGTTAAGACACTCCATTCCCCACTTTCTTTAATCCTGGAGGCATTGCGTGTTGAGTGGCAGAACTCAACGCCGCGCTTTGCCTCGACACAAGAGCGAATGAATGGAAATATAAATAACGCGAGTGGTGATCAAACCCACAACCAGTCAGGTTTTACACTCCCACTTTGTGCCGCTGCGCCACGACTGGCCTCCATAATATATTAGGAATATTTTATAAAAATGTCATAACACTTCCCACAATCAATCTAAGTACGTATTTTTTAATTAAAAAGCTTCAAATAAACTAGAATGGGAGTATGAAATAAGAAAATTATATGGAAACAAAACACAACTAATTAATAGGCACCATTGAGAGTGTAGTCGGTCGTTACTTGTCGCTTACAGCGTGATTTAAATGAAAATGAGAAAAAAAAAAAAACGTATTCAGAAAAAAACTTTTGTTATAGTGTCGAGCTTGTTGTGTAGAAAGATGTGTTATTAAAAATGTGGAGTGAACTGTCACTATGTAGGTTATTTTAATGAATTGCTTTCCAGTAGTTGTTTGTATATGGGTAGAATAGAACAAGAGGTGTTACGTTACAATAATAGTTTTGAAATTATTTATATAAGTATTTAACGTTTTTAAAGTGGTATTTCACACTTAGGAAATAAAGCTTTATAGCCAGTCGTGGCGTAGAGGCACAAAGTGTGACTATAAAACCCACTGGTTGTGAGTTCAATCGCCACTCGATGAGATGAAATATTTATTTAAATTTATATTTCGATTTCTTCGCTCTTGTGTCGAGGCAAAGCGGGGCGTCGATTTCTGCTACTCCACACGCAATGCCTCCAGAATTCGGCAGAAAGTGGGGAACGGAGTGTGTTAACACTAGATTCCCTCTGCCTACCCTGTTATGTGCGGGATACAGCGTGAACCTGATTTAATTTAATATTTTTTTAGAACTTAAAATATTTAAACGTTCTACGTCCATATTTTACACATTATCTGAAGGAGTTTATTATTTTTTCACAAGATACATATCAAACAGTTTATTACATATAAGTTACAATCAAATGAACTTGTAGTGAATATTATCTTTTATAAAATTAAATAAATAATAATAATAATAACACATGTAAATTCCTATTTCATTCGATATTAATATTATATTCTTGCACTACATTCTATTTTCAAATTTACTTAAAACTAAATTGTTAATATTTATATTTATTATAATTCATCCGCACGCAGCGCATTCGCATGACAAACTTGTTTCGAGTTTTTTTGCTGTGCGTGACGTAGCCTGCTTGCTAGCTACGAGTAAAGAGTCGGCTACTATCGCTTGCGACGTTCACTTGTTTAAATATTGTACTCATTGCTTGTATTCAATTTTAAGCCTTATCTTCTTGCTAATACGTATCTGTTTCGCTTATCTATTTCTTTTAGTATTTCTTTAAAATTCTTTCTTTCCTTCTGTGAGTGTGTAAAATTATTCTCTTTGTATATCTTATTAAGTGTTAATAAATTTGGACAATTATTCCACAAAATTTTGGAAATTTAATTTCACTCCATAATTTAAAATATAAATTATTATTAAATAGCGTATTTCACAAAAGCCGCTATATTGGTGACCCCGAAATTAGTGAACACTACATTAAATATCTACGTTTTCTGCTGGCGAGAAGATTAAAAACGGCAAGAGGCCATATTGACGACCTTTGCAAGGTGACCTCTAGTACACGATGGAGGACGCGACTACATCCAACATTTGTAGGATTGGCGTGCGTATTCCACCATTCTGGCCGGAAGAACCAGCCCTTTGGTTTTCACAAATTGAAGGTCAGTTTGCTTTATCTAATATAACAAGTGATGCTACAAAATTTTATTACGTTGCCGCTCAGTTGGACAACCAATTTGCTGTCGAGGTGAAGGATATAATAATTTCTCCTCCCGAGACGGATAAATACGTCACTCTTAAAACGCAGCTAATTAAAAGATTATCTGCGTCTCAAGAAAAGAAAGTGATGCAGTTGCTGAGGCATGAGCAACTAGGTGATCGCAAGCCATCGCAGTTTCTGCGATACATACAAGATCTTGCGGGTTTGTCTGTCCCCAAAGATTTTTTAAAAACATTATGGTCTAGTAGATTACCACAAAACATTCAAACTGTTATAGCTTCGCAGCCTGATCTACCTATTGAAAAATTAGCTGACCTGGCAGACAAGGTGCACGAAATAGCACCCTCATCACCACAAGTCGCAAGCACGTCTGCGATGGCCACACCCCCTGCACCCTCCATGTTGGAAGAAATGGCCAAGCAGATCCAACTCCTGACCAAGCAGGTATCAGAACTCTCGACCCAGGTACGTCATAATTCGGTACCATTCAAGTTCAGAGAGCGTTCCCGGAGCCATTCCAGGCATCGTCGGAAGTTAACTTCCCACCAAAAATGTTGGTACCATTTTAAATTTGGTTCCAACGCAAAAAAAATGTGTACAGCCATGTACTTACGGAGAGTCAGAAAACTCTCTGGGCAGCCGGAAGTAGCGGCCAACGTCTGCCCTTTACCTACAGGCCGTCTTTTTATTACCGACCGTATTTCAAAAATGCTTTTCCTCATAGATACTGGTTCTGATCTCTGCGTTTTTCCACGGTTGGCTACCAAGGCGCCCTGTACCAAGACGAAGTATGAACTTATGGCAGCCAACGGTACAGTCATTCATACATATGGTCCTACGTTATTGCACTTGGACCTAGGACTGCGACGTACTTTCACCTGGAAATTTACCATCGCTGATGTTTCAAAGCCGATTATCGGCGTAGATTTTCTGATATTTTACAATCTTCTTGTAGATTGCAGATATCAGCGCCTCGTCGACGGAACTACTACTCTATCAGTGCAAGCACTAAAAGAAAATATCTCCGATGACCTTGCGTCAGTCAAAGCCATCTCGGGAGAATCAAAATACCATCAGCTGCTTCATGAGTTTCCAGAGGTAACGAGACCATCAGGTACGTCTTCCCTTCCTAAGCATAATACTGTACATTACATCAAAACCATACCCGGACCACCAGTTACCAGTAGACCTCGTCGTTTAGACCCAGTTAGACTGAAAGCGGCCAAAAAAGAATTTGATGATATGCTCTCACAGGGAACTGCCCACTCGTCTAACAGTTCGTGGTCTTCCGCTCTGCACTTAGTTAAGAAGAAGGACGACGGATGGAGACCATGTGGTGATTATAGAGCACTCAATGCTCGCACAGTTCCTGACAGGTATCCTATACGCCACATCCAAGATTTTTCCTACCAACTCTCTGGTTGTTCAGTATTTTCAACTATCGACTTGGTTAAGGCGTACAATCAGATACCGGTACACGTCGATGATATCCACAAAACAGCCATTACAACTCCTTTTGGACTTTTTGAGTTTCCGTACATGACCTTCGGACTGCGCAATGCAGCACAAACCTTTCAAAGGTTCATGGACGAAGTACTACGTGACTTTGATGAGTTTTGTTTTGGTTACTTAGACGACATTTTGGTATTTTCCAGTTCTGAAGAGCAACATCAGCGCCATATCAGACTACTCTTCACCAGGCTCAAGGAGTATGGTGTTTTGATAAACACATCCAAATGTGTCTTCGGGCAGCGGCAGGTAAAATTTCTTGGTTACCTAGTGTCAGGTTCTGGGACTCAACCTTTAGAAACGAACGTAAAGAGCATACAGGAGTGCAGCGTGCCTAAAACTGCTAAGGAATTAAGACGTTTCCTTGGTATGTTTAATTTTTATCGTCGTTTTATTCCCGGCGCCGCAAACATTCAAGCACCATTAGACTCTGCGCTTTTAGGACCCAAGATGAAAGGAGCTAGGCCGATCACAATGACACCTGAGATGATGGAAGCTTTTGATAAATGTAAGACTTGTTTATCTCAAGCCACGTTATTAGCTCATCCGGATCCATCTGCAGAGCTAGCTATTGCCACTGATGCATCTGATGTCGGTATTGGAGCAGTACTTCAGCAACGTGTCAACAACGTATGGCAACCTCTTGGTTTCTTTTCTAAAAAACTAACATCTGCGCAAAAGAAGTATAGTCCTTACGACCGAGAGCTATTAGCTATTTATGAAGCCATTAAATATTTTCGACACATGGTTGAGGCTAGAAACTTTGTGATTCACACTGATCATAAACCTCTCACCTATGCATTCAACATTAATAGGGAGAAATGCTCACCGCGCCAATATCGATACTTTGATTATATTTCACAATTCACAACCAGCATTCAATACTTACCAGGACGTTTGAACGTAGTGGCTGATACACTGTCACGACTGGAAGAGGTGAGTCGTTCTATTGATTACCAGGCTCTGGCATTTGCTCAAGATACTTATCCTGAACTGCTAGGTCTGCTTCAAAAAGGCTCATCGTTAAAACTGGTTAAGGTAGATTTGCCAGACTCTAACCAGAAGATCTACTGTGACGTATCAATGTCTTCTCCACGCCCGTTCATTACTGATAAATTTCGTCGACAAGTTTTTGAAGCGTTACACAGCTTGAGCCATCCTGGTAGGACAGCTACAGTGCGGCTGGTAACACAAAGATTTGTATGGCCAGGGATTCGCAAGGACTGTAGAGAGTGGACACGAGAGTGTATACTTTGTCAAAAGAGCAAAGTTCACCGTCATACCCTTGCTCCCTTATCCTCAATCCCAACTCCTACGTCGAGGTTTGCACACATCCACCTCGACATCGTCGGACCTTTAACAATTTCGTCTGATTTCAGGTATTGCCTTACAGTCATCGATCGTTTCACACGATGGCCTGAGGCATACCCACTCAAAGACATCACAGCTGATTCCTGTGCTGCCGCCCTTCTCTCTGGTTGGATAGCAAGATTTGGTTGCCCTCTTCGAATTACAACCGATAGGGGACGTCAATTCGAGTCGCATCTCTTCAAGGCACTCTCAGCCATGATTGGTGCACATCATTTTAGAACCACTTCATATCACCCAGCTTCCAACGGCTTGATCGAGAGACTCCATCGGCAGCTAAAAGCAGCTATCATGTGCCATCCCTCTTCAACCTGGACGGAAGCACTTCCGTTAGTGCTGCTGGGCATCCGTAGCGCCTGGAAGGACGACATTCAGGCTTCAGCAGCTGAGCTGGTCTACGGGGAGCCCCTTCGTCTTCCAGGACAATTTCTCGCACCTTCTGAAGATTACAAGACAGGTGATATCACAAATCTGGTTACTCGTCTTCGTGCTAGTATGGCACGACTCTCGCCAAAGCCCACGTCATGGCATAGGACAGGTCCTTTTCATATGCCGGCCGACCTTGCAGACTCGACACATGTTTTTTTACGGCAGGACCACGTCCGCAAACCACTGGAACCACCATATGCAGGCCCGTACAAGGTTCTTAAAAGGACGCCTAAATATTTTCAGATAGACATATCTGGTAAGCCTAACAACGTGAGTGTGGACAGGCTCAAGCCCGCATATGTTACGCGAGAGGCCGTTCCTGTATTAAACCGACCAGTTACTGCACCAAAGGCAATCTCTCAGTCTGATGTGGAGCAGAAACCTGAAAAGCGGACACGAAGCGGCAGAACAGTTAGATTTCCAGACTACTATCGCCCTTAACCAGGTCTCTGGGGGGGAGTACTGTAGTGAATATTATCTTTTATAAAATTAAATAAATAATAATAATAATAACACATGTAAATTCCTATTTCATTCGATATTAATATTATATTCTTGCACTACATTCTATTTTCAAATTTACTTAAAACTAAATTGTTAATATTTATATTTATTATAATTCATCCGCACGCAGCGCATTCGCATGACAAACTTGTTTCGAGTTTTTTTGCTGTGCGTGACGTAGCCTGCTTGCTAGCTACGAGTAAAGAGTCGGCTACTATCGCTTGCGACGTTCACTTGTTTAAATATTGTACTCATTGCTTGTATTCAATTTTAAGCCTTATCTTCTTGCTAATACGTATCTGTTTCGCTTATCTATTTCTTTTAGTATTTCTTTAAAATTCTTTCTTTCCTTCTGTGAGTGTGTAAAATTATTCTCTTTGTATATCTTATTAAGTGTTAATAAATTTGGACAATTATTCCACAAAATTTTGGAAATTTAATTTCACTCCATAATTTAAAATATAAATTATTATTAAATAGCGTATTTCACAAAAGCCGCTATAAACTACATTTTATATGTTACGTTTATACCATAAAAAGAATAATTCTAGAGTTGAAATCGAACCCACAATCGCCGCGCTTATTCAGTAACTTGCTAAACTGTTGCCTACAACGGCCTCTAAAACAGTTTGTTATTGCTTGAACAAGTTAAGTTAATGATATTACTAGTTGACTTCTGCTATAGAATACTATTATATAGAATTCGATCTCCACTCGCAAAAATGGATTATTTTTTATAACAAGATATAACGCAGCGTTGAGTTACGTCAACAAACACGAAATATCTTGAAAGTTGTAGTGATATATGGAAAAAGAGAAAGTTATATACATTTCTATAATAATTATATAGGCAAAAACATTTTATATAATTATGATGTTTAAAACTAAAATAAACGCGAAATCAGTGCAGTATTTTCAGTATAATCCTAGATTAGCGGTACAGCAAAGGATTTTAATATAACAAACTTAATATCGTGTTGAGTTGTGGCAACTGAATTACATTTTCATTTTAATTAATATGAAATATAACAATGTTTTCTTTTGTTAAAACGCGGCGTTAAGTTCCGCGATTTAAGATACAGTGTTTCGAAAAACACACTAAATTTCTCTGCCTCTCTCCTATATGGGAAAATAACGAGGATATGCTATTAAAATATCGTTTACTTTCATGATTATATAAATCATATTATTAAGTTAAGCTGTTAATGCATCTATCTATATAATTATAAAGGGACATGTACCTACCTGACTGACTGAGGTAAGACGCACGCACAGCCGTAACCGCTGTGCGTAGAAACGTGGAATTTGGACAAGTGTTTATTTTCGTAATCTGGACATCCACTAAGAAGGGATTTTGAAAAATTTTAACCCTAAAGGGATGAAATAGGGATTGTAAATTTGTATGGACTTTTTTTAAATCGGCACCGAATTTTATAAAATTTGAAATTCAGGCTCTTAAAAATATTTCATTGAACACGTATTTCATAGTTTTTTTAAAATTCACCCCTTAAGGGTTCAAATAAGGGGTTGAAAGTTTATATGGAAAAGTCTTTCCACGTCGCCTTACAAGTCGCCACCGATTTTTATAAAAAAATAAATTGAAATTGTTAAAAAATATTTTATTGAACACGTGTTTCGTGGGTTTTTTTTTTAATTCACCCCTAAGAGTACAAATAAGCGGGCGAAGCTGCGCGTGCCCACTAGTTCCTATATAACTTATAGCCAATCGCCTCGTCCACTGTCATCAACTTTTAACTCTAACTAACCTAGAGGTGTCTCTATGCCTTTAACATTGACACTATGATTTTAATGCTCTTCAAAATACTTTTGGAATCCATAATCATGGCAATGTTTGACTATAAACGCGACGGTTGTACGTTCAATTGTCACTAGGAGAAACCATTTTTTTTATGTCCCAGTTCTGGTAAAACACGACACGGCGTTGAGTTTCGCAGTTGATTGAACACGCAATGTTTCAGGCGGAAAGTAGATAATGGATGATGTTACCTATAATGTGAAAAATTCAGACGTTTATTAATCAATACTTCTACATTTTTACTATTAATGAACGCGGTAATCTCAGAAATTGCTGATCCAAATAGAAACAGAAAAAAAAGAGACCAGTCGTTGCGCAGAGGCACAAGCGTGTGAGTATAAACGCGACAGGTGTTGAGTTTGATTCCCATTCGACGGAATGAAATATTTAATATTCTTATTTCCTCGATCTGAGAATGTGGCAAAACGCGGCGTTGAGTTCCGCCGCGATACTCATGCTTTCAAAATTCGGTGGGAAGTGGGGAACGCAAGTGTCTTAACACTACTTTCCCCTCTGCTCTTCATGCTATGTGCGGGATACAGCGTGACGCTCCAATATAATACACAACTTTCAAATTTTTATTGTGTCGAAGTTGCCGTATAAACTAGTATTGCAATAAAAAGATTACACAATTTACATTCATACATTTTATAATTCCATTTAATTTACATAAAAACCAAATAAATTTTAATTATCTCAATAGTATTTAATTTTAATCACCCAGTAAATTAATATTTTAGGTAAATATGATAAACCTTTATTACTAAATTATGCTCAATTGTGACTTTGTTGCTACATACTGCTCAATAGCAACCAATAGTCTTGGGTTCAAGACAAAAATGGAAGAAAATGTTTATGTTATTCCTGATTATAATTAAATTACTTTAAAATCTGGCGTTAATAGAAGCGCGGCGTTGAGTTCCGACAATGACTCAATTGTAGTCTATAAAATTAGGCCGAAATTAGATACGGAGTTGGTTTCCTCTGCCTATTCTAAAAAAGTGTTAAGATAAAAAATATTTCTTTCTATTTTTGTGTTGAACGCTGCTCTTTGTTTTGTTAGCAGTGTTTCTACGAAATGAAAATTGAAATCACAATCATCGCGTTTATAATCAGAGGAAGCTTTTTATTAGCACGGGATCGGTGTGTCTTAAAATAAGGTTGCTAGGTTCTCTATTGGTACACAGCGTGCAATTATGTAGCAGAGTAGACAGAGGGAACCTGGTGTAAAGCTACTTCCCCATTTTCCCCTAAGTTTCGAGATATTGGGAGTTAAATTCACTGCGGCATTCACACTTTGTCTTGTTATCAATGCGAGGAAATGAAAATTAAATAAATAATTTCCCCGAATGGAAATTGAACCCACAACTGGCAAGCTAATCATCTCATGCTGTCCATGCTGTACCACGGCAATATAACAGCCATATATCGTAAAATTTTAATTTAAGCGTTCATCTTCTCCTGAAACATTACATTAAGTATTACAGACCACAAATCAGCCTAAATCGCTCCCTCTACACCACTTGTGACATCAAACGATATATTAGAAAGCGAGGAGTGCCTACATGTTGTTTAAGTAAGTTATATGAATTTACTTTTTAACCGACTTCAAAAAATGTTAACAGATTTGTATGTATGTATATAGTTCAGTATGATGAACTATTTACGAGTAAAAGCATTTGTGCTAAAATATATTTTAAGGTATACTATCTGTTGACTCACAATCCTAAAAGTGGTGCGCAATCCTAAATGTGCTAGTACGATTCGCACTTGACCGGTTTCCTTAATTATATATAAAAATTAAAATAAATCAGCTTCACGCTGTATCCCACACACAGCAGGGTAGGCAGAGGGAACCTAGTGTTAAGACACTCCGTTCCCCACTTTCTGCCGATTTCTGGAGGCATTGCGTGTTGAGTGGCAGAACTCAACGCCGCGTTCAACCTCGACACCAGAGCAAAGAAATGGAAATATAAATTTAAGTAAATATTTCATCTTCTCGAGTGGGAATCGAACCCACAACCAGTCGGTTTTACAGTCACACCTCGTGCCACTGCGCTACCACTGGCCTCAAATTATAAATAGGCCTTAATTATATATTTTGTAAGCATTTCATCCTTAAGGGAACCACTGCATAAATTCACTGTTAACAATTAAAAAAAATAAAACCCGCTACGTTCTAATTTATACCTTATCAAAAAAAAAATCTTTTCTGCATGTGCATTTACTGTAAAAAAATATAAATAGAAAATTCAATATTTTTATAAAAAAAAAACATGTTAAAAATTAAAATGTTACCGTAATTTAAATTTTACAACCCTCGCGTTATAATAACTTTGGAATAGGTGTTATGTTTCTGACAGTCCATCGCGTGAACCAACGCTCTAAAAATACTATAAAATCCAAAATTGCTCATAAAGTTAGAGGGCAACACTAGGAATTGCTTTTAACACGTACAATATCTAAACAAGTTGTTCGTTACTGTAACACTGTTTATTTTTAGTATTTTTTTAATAATATGCATGCATGGCGGTTGTATGGGAAAATGGTATAACTTATCTTTTGTGTATTTTGTTAAAATTATATATTATTATATTATATATATATATTATAGTGTCAAAAATGATGTAAAATCCAAGATAAATTATTTTATTTAAAATAAGTGGTTACATGCTTCATTTATTGAATGTCAAATAGTTTACTTACTAAAGTTAATGGCTCAGACCTGAGAAGAACCGTTGCAAAAAACGAGGCGGGACTTTTATTAAATCAATTATACAAAAATATATTTTAACATTCCTGATAATGATACTTTGTAATAGACTGGAGCGAGCATTTCATTCCCAAGGCGTGTTATCATTTATATAATCATTAATTTGGTAATAACTTTTAACAAACAATAAAAGAATTCCCAAAAAAATAACGGACTCGAAGTAATCGTGTTACAGGTGCGATAAGTTTAATCCTATTTCTTGTATTGATATTATGTACAAATTCAAAATTGGTAAAATCGTTATTATTTTTCTTAACATACATAAAATTTTCAAAAATGTATTGAGATAGAACTATCAATATATCAATTTCTTTAAATTTTGCCTTATCCAATTCACTCTGAACTCTGTCAGCTAAATAGAGAAGATTGAGTGCAGTCCTCTTATGCCGTAATAGTGTAGCTTCGTGACCAATGTTGAGTGTTGAATGCAATCAAATGCCTTGGACAGGTCTCAGAACATTCTAAGAGCATTTCCCTCTCATATACACTTTGTAAGTCCCTTTGGTCCAACCACAAATATTTTTAATTTATGATAAATTTTGATGAACTGAGTGAGTTAAGTGAGGTTTCACTCTGTTCTCAATTATCTTATGTTCGCCATATAGAAATTGAACTTTAAAATGAATGCATTATTAACACAAAATATGATGCAATTTTTTAGGACAGTGGGGAATGGATGATTTTAACAATATATATATTTCTACATACATATTTCCTCTACCTAGCCTGCTATATGTGGAGCAAAACGCCAGTACGCAATCTGTGTGCTGTCACACGGTAACGAAGGAAAGTAAAAAACTTAGGTTATAGGAAAAAAAATATTTTAGTTAGCCCTCTTCTCTTAAAGCTCATTGATATATAACCCTTTGAAAAAGTTATAAAATTTAAAATATCAGATAACAATATTACTTTAGAGGTATAGTCACGATATGTTTAATTTTGTTTTTATTTATAGCTCTATTGATACTATCGTGGCATTGTTTTAGTGTGATCGTACACGATGGTTGTAAATTTGGTTTTTATGTAGACATTTTTTTTTGGTTTCACGCTCTATCCCGCACATAGCAGGGTAACTTAGTATTAAGACACTCTGTTCCTCATTAAGACACTTCCATTTCCTTCTTTCCGCCAGGTTCTGGAGGTACTGTGTTTTGAGTGGCGGAACTCAACGCTGCGCTATACCTCTTTACCGCAGCTAGGAAATGAAAACCCACAACGAATCCACAACCGTCGCGTTTACTTTCGCACGCTTGTAAAGCTTCGCCCCGAGGGCCATTATTTCTATATTTTATGCCTACTGTGAATGACAAAAAGTAAAAAAAGGCAGCTCTTTCACTTTAGATGGAATGTAAATAACGATTTATCTTGATACTATATTTTCTTAGTCTTTTTTGATAACGTTAAAAAAATAATTTGGAGGGTTCCAAGAGGCTGGCAGGTTCTGAAGTTCAGATCCTTTTTTCATAAGTGTGGAATACTAAGATATTTTAAAATGGTAAAAATATTTCTTAGCTATTGGGTTTGCCTACTCAGTTATCAGATAACCCAACGTGTTGTCAGATAAAAAATATAACAATGATTTGTAATATGATCAAGGTGAATATTTCATCGTAGTACCATCTGAAAGCAGAACTAACTAGCCAATAGCTGGAGAATTTGGATATTTATAGTTATATAGTGACCCCACTATGGCTTATTATTATATTATATTAGTCATTATTATATTAAAGCCAAATTATACAAAAAAAAAACATAAATTGTAGCCTTTGTATTATTCTAGTGTATAAGTTATATTAGTGGAAAGTTTCATCTAAATCCAGCTTCACGCTTTACGCTTTATATTTTATACGGGAACCTAGTGTTAAGACACTCCGTTTCTCACTTTCTGCCGAGTTCGCAGCATTGCGTGTTGAGTGGCGGAACTCAAGGCCGCGCAGAGCGAAGAAATGAAAATATAAATAAATATTTCATTTCCTCAAAATATAAATAAATATTTCATTTCCTCAAAATATAAATAAATATTTCATTTCCTCGAGTGGAGATCGAACCCATAACCAGTCGATTTTACAGTCACACTTTATGCCCCTGCGCCACGACTGGCCTCTAAATCTTTCATCTAAACCGTTCAGTAAATTTTGCGTATAAATGAGACAAAAGTCTATCTTCACAAACTTTCGTAAAATATTAGTAGTATAAGACCCTCCTTACGTCATTTAACTATAAATAATTTAAAAAAAAAAAACATTTTTTTAAATACATGCTTACCTAATTTTATCTCAAACCTAAATCAAACCCGTGACCTCTACAAAATCAACCAGCTCATAATTTATCAACCTAATCAAGAATAATTGTACTAAGAATTGTTAACAACTAACAGTTATTATTTTAATAAAAGGGGTAATTTATTATTATTAGTATACTGTGTTATTATGAATTACTAAATTTAAATATAATTTGGAAGCTATTGTGGCGCAGTAGCGATAGTTGTGGGTTCTTTTTCCACATAACATTTTAAAGAAATAGAGTGAAAGGAACGGAGTGTTTTAGGTTCAGATTTTCTTTGTTTCTTTTTAAATATAGAATAAGAGAATCGCCTTTACTATTGGCTTCCTTCCTCGTGATCAAATGCAAATAACTGAGATTTATGTATGACATATGACATATCTTAATATGATGTGATATAGCCTATAGACCTCCTCGATAAATAGACTATGGAAAAAACATTATTTTTCTAGATTTTTTTATAGTTTCTGAGATTAATGCGTTCAACTTACCAAACTATTTAACTTTATAACATTAGGTATAGACATATGATAAGATATCGAATATACTCTTACATATGTCAGCTTCACGCTGTATCCCGCACACAGCAGGGTAGGCAGAGGGAACCTAGTGTTAAGACACTCCGTTCCCCACTTTATGCCGTATTCTGGAGGCATTGCGTATTCAGTGGCAGAACTCAACGCCGCGCTTAACCTCGACACCAGAGCGAAGAAATGGAAATATAAATTAAAGTAAATATTTCATCTCCTCGAGTGGGGATCGAACCCACAACCAGTCGGTTTTACAGTCACACTTCGTGCCGCTGCGCCATGACTGGCCTCATATGTATTAACAAAAAAAGAATTTTCTCATTCCCATATCGTGTTTTTCACGAATTATAACGTTTAAAAATAATCTCGGTCAATTTGCTTTTATGCCATTATTTCTTAACGAATCGGGTTTTATTTATTCAGAACACGCAATTAGAGGAAAATTCATAGCATTTTCGTTGTAATAATAATTTTTGAAGGCAAAAATATTGTTTTAACTCTAAATTATTAGCGTACACATCGAATAAATTAAGAAAAATCTAAAGGTTTTCTTGGATTTCTTTTTTAAAAGATTTTTTGTTATTTTTTTTATTTATGTTTTTTAAGAGCGAAGGAAAAAAATAAGGTATCATTTTTTTTCATAGTTTTTTTTTTGTATATAATAAACAACTACTGTTTTGTTTACTGATAATAATAATTATGTCTTCTGTAAATTTGACAAACTTAAGTAACTAAATTGTATAAAATTTGGTATTTGATAAGATTAAATTGAATGAACTTATAGCCTTCGAGCAGTAAAGGCGAGTGTTAATGCGTTGGTAAAGAGTTGGTTGTGTCCTAACGGCAGTAGAGAGTCAGGCAGAGAGAGAGGGACCTCTGGCGTGTGATGGGGACCATACTCAACATTGAGAGGAACTGATCTGCGATGGTCTCTTTTTATGAATCAGTCATCAAACTGAAGAAGAGCGAAACTGATGCGGCGAGTCTATCATCGAAGCGTCATAGTAGTATGAGCAATCCGACATCTCATTTAGAGGGAGAGGGATTCCGCTGGAGTTTAGTGGATATAATCCGATTTACCTGTAAGTACCACCTACATCACCACCCGTCCATAAGGAACTTATCTGCGTACATATATTTCTCACTTGAGAATACAAGTATTTAGATTCGATGTAACTTGACGAATTGACATTAATAAAAGTTAAAGTTATACTTATATCAAAATAAATAAATCAGCTTCACGCTGTATCCTGCAAACAGCAGGGTAGGCAGAGAGAACCTAGTGTTAAGACACTTCGTTTCCCAGTTTCCGCCGGGTTCTGGAGGCATTGCGTGTTGAGTGGCGGAACTCAACTCAACGCCGCGCGTTTGCCTCGACACCAGAGCGAAGAAATGAAAATATACTTATAATTAAATATATAATTACATGAAAGTAAATATTTTATCTCCTCAAGTGGGAATCGACCCTACAACCAGACGATTTTAACAGTCACACTGTACCCCTGCGCCAATACTGGCCTATATATATACTACTAGTAATAACCACTAGTAATATAATAGTGTTTCTTTTCATATCAATGGTAAAAAATGATAAAAGAGCATTGACGCTTTGTTCTGGAATATTTTTCAACATATTTTCAATAATAGATGCTAACACAAAGTGTACAAATAGGATCCGGTGATACATTACAGAAAATTTATTTTAAAAACAGAATATTAAAATTAATTTTTGAATAGTTTATGTCTAACAAAATTAGAGAACAAAAAATATTTATTCATATTTAAATAATAATTTGCCTAAACCGGACTCGAATCTACAACCATCGATCTATCAAATACTTATTTAATATTTACCTGGAATTGGAAGTCACGACCACCGCCATATTGCACAATACCCTACTAAAATCACATATAATTTAACACAAAAACCTTTTAACTCTAAATACATTTTATTGGCACAATGAGAATATTGTTTGAGCATTTTCTACAAAATGTATGTAATAAAAGAGAAAAATATAAGAATGTCGATAAAATCGCCAATGAACGGTAAGTGAGAGCGCGACGCCGAACAAATAAGGGTTTAGTTACGCTTGGTTTGACATTAGATTGTATTGTTACGGTAACACCATGTATAACAAATGTATCCTGTATACATTTGTTATACATGGTGTTACCGTTTGTAGACAAATATTGATAAATGGAAATTGAATTTTAAGATTGAGGGTTCCGTAGAGAATATTGATGTATACTCAGTTGTGATTAAATCATATTACGTTTCACGTTGTAGCTTAGGGGTGCGGTTGTGGGTGGTTCGATTCCCACTCAGGGGAATAAAATATTTAATATTATAATTATAATTTCCATTTCCTCGATCTGCGAACGAGGCTAAGTGCGGCGTTGAGTTCCACCATTCAACACTCAATGCCTCGAGAGGTCGGCGGAAAGTGGGAAACGAAATGTCTTAAATGGTAACAGTTTGTCGTAACTGTAGGTTCCCAGAAAAATGTTTCTCCATAGGCTTTCGACCTCCGTTCGCTTCGAACCCACAAGCATCGCGCTTAGAAGTCAGCAAAGAAAGGCAGACAAAATCTATAACAGCTTTTATATTATTTATATACCTAAAGTTAAATAAGCAAGATTTGCAATAAGACATTACCTCAGCTTTATAGACTCGTTCTAATGATAATTATGTAATTTTATGTGTTAGCATTTACTATAGTGCTTCCTAGTTTATAATCCTAAATTATATTATTTTATACTGCTATTTAAAACTCCCTCCCAAAGCACTCCTTTCGTTTAAATAAACATAGAAACAGGATCTGAACCCGCTACATTCAATTTTTTTTTCAGCTTTACACTACATGTATGAAGCAGGATAGGCAAAGATAGCGTAAAATTAAGACACTCTGCTTTTTACTGAATTCTGAAAGCAATGCGTGTTGAGTGGCGAAACGTCGTATTTGCTTCGACACCAGAGCCTAGAAATAAAAATATAATAAATATTTTATTAACTCGAGTGGAAATCGAATCCATAATCTGTCGCCTTTATAGTTGGCTTGTGTCAGAATTCAAATTTTATACAAAATTTAAATAATTATTATAACATTTTTTTGAGGCCGGTCGTGGCGCAGCGGCACGAGGTGTGACTGCAAAACCGACCGGTTGTGGGTTCGATCCCCACTCGAGGAGATGAAATATTTTCTTAAATTTATATTTCCATTTCTTCGCTCTGGTGTAGAGGCTAGGCGCGGCGTTGAGTTCTGCCACTCAACATGCAAGGCCTCCAGAATTCGGCAGAAAGTGGGGAACGGATCGTCTTAACACTAGGTTCCCTCTGCTTACCCTGCTGTGTGCGGGACACAGCGTGAAGCTGATTTAATTTGATTTATTTTATTTTAATAAAACCTCGTGCAAAAAAAAGAAAACTCAAAATTCACAACTCTCATACTGTTTCCGCAATTTCAGCTTTTCATAAAGCTCACTTTCAATTTGTCACGTCCTTTTGAATCTTACGTGAGTAAATGAATGAGCTTCGCCCGTAAATTGTGTCAACATTTACAACTCCGACAACATACTATAGTACCGTTTAATTTTACGTCAATAGCGAAACTTTGAAGTGCACTCTCTAATGGTTGCGTTTCTATGAATGTCAATATTTAAATATATCTTGTTATATTTGTGTAAAGAAGTTGTTATATTTAATTTTTGTTACTTCACCTGTATATGCGAAATAATTAGTGAAGCTGAAAAACGCGACTCTAATAGAAATTGTATTTTTTTATTAATTTTACTAACACATTACTAGTTCTTAACAGCGGCCTTGTCCCCGTGGTCAAATGAAATAAACATAAAGTTAAAAGTTAGAGCACATAGCAGGGTAGGCAGAGGGAACCTGGGAACCTATTGTTAAGACACTTCGTTTCCCACTTTGTACCGAATTCCGGTAGCATTTCGTATTGAGTGGCGGAATTCAACGTCGCGCTTTCCCTCGTTACCAGGGCGAGGAAATAAAAATATTCAATATTTCAGTACCTCGAGTTGAAATCGAACCTACAACCCCTTCTACAGTAACACGCTTATGCCTTTACTCTACGACTGGCTTCAAAAGAGCTTTTATAAAGTTATAAGTACCTGAAGTAACTCTGGTCACAACTACAATGGGTCAGATCGTTGTTGGCATCGCTTGGGTATTACCCACTATCCACTTAGATACATTACAGCTTTTAAGCCTTTTTTACATTTTTTAAAGTGTTATTCCACACTTCGAAAAGATTCTTAATAAGTAACTTTCAACCTTCTTCGATAAACTGTCTGCATAATAATAAAATATTTGTTTCTATTCAAATCGGTATTTCCTAAGAATAACGCATTCAATCAAACGAACAGTGTATCGGTGAAGAAGTGTAGATATGACGTTTGTTTTGGTTAACACACGTGTTAGTGAGGGATTCTTGTTTTTGTGTTATTTTTCACAAATTTTTAGTGCAAATTGCGGTTTTTAAATAAAAGATCTGTATTTCTTAGTTATTAGGTTGTTGTGAGTGTTTGTGGTGTTTTTGTCAGTAGATTAGTTATATTATAAGGTAAGGTTAAAGGTTAAGTTTTAAAATGGATGCTGAGCATCCGCCCGATCCCCCGGACCCTGGAGGTGGCATAGGCGATTTAAACTCGACATCGCGTAAAAGACAAGGTGGTGACCCACCTTCTAATAATAATGAAACCATAAAAAAAACCATTATAAATCCTGCTACCGCGACTCCGTCTATTCAGAATTTATATGTACATCCTTCCTTTTCTGAAAGTCCTAAGTCCTATCTTGATACGGACAAAGGCCCTTTCTTAGTGTACGTGTCGAGGAAAACTCCAGATCCTGCAGCTGGAACATCTATTAAAGCCATTAAATTTGGCCAATTTTTACATATAAATAAAATTTCAAATATCACCAGTGATGGTGTGAAAAACATTGGTCGCAACAAAATTAGCGTCGAATTCTCAACAGCTACTGCAGCGAATTTATTTTTATCCAATCCCATTCTTAGTCTATGTAAATATGTTGCTGTTATCCCAACTTTCAATATTACTAGAATGGGTATTGTAAGAGATGTTCCAGTAGATTTTTCTTTGGATGAATTTGTGAGTTCATTAGAATTTCCTTCAGGTGGTGTGCAGGTAATGAAAGTGAGACGTTTAAATAGAAAGTGTGTCAGTGAGGGTGTGACTACATGGGTCCCGACTCAGTCGGTTGTAGTTACATTCCGTGGTCAAATGTTGCCTGAAAGGGTCTTTTCGTACCATTCCTCCCTTCCAGTCGAACCCTACAAATATCCCACCATCCAATGCCTTAATTGCTGTCGCTTTGGTCATGTAAAATCACAGTGCAGATCGAAGCCAAGGTGTTATAAGTGTTCTGAGTTCCATAATGGTGATGCATGTGACACTAGTAGGGAAAATTCTTTATGTTTATATTGTGAAAGTAAACATTTTGCAACAGACAAGGACTGTCCTGAGTTTGCAAGGCAACAGTCCATCAAAATTACAATGTCTCAGGAATGTATATCATATATAGAGGCTTCCGCTCGTTTCCCTCCTGTCCGCAGATCCTATGCTGACATGGCTAAGGAAATATCTGCTCCTCCCGCTCACTCAACCCCCTTATCACCAATACCATCTGCCCCTGTCACTCCGTATAAATCATACCGAAAGACAGTTTTCCAGTCTCCCCGTCCCCGCGCTCCTTTAGCAAAGGGATATAACAGACAAGCTCATCAAGCCATAACTGCCAATTGTCCCTCTTCCCTTCCTAATGGTTGCGCTCTAAATCAAGGTGTTGACAGTCCAATAGAGTCTAGAAAAGATCTATTGGTTGCACTAACTGAAACCCTTGTGAGCATCTTTCAAACCGCTGATGAACTCCCCATACCGTCCAACGTTGCCAAAAACTTACTAACAATCTTTAAAATATTAAACAATGGAGCCACTGAACTTCCTACAGTGGAATAGTCAAAGTATTCGTGCCAAAAAGCACGAATTACTTTATATTATTTCTCTGTATAATCCTGTCATTATTGCCCTCTCAGAAACATGGTTGTTGCCTGATTCCCGCTTTAGGGTACCAGGTTTCTCCTGTTTAAGGGAGGACAGAAATGACGGGTATGGAGGTTGTGCTATCCTTATCCAGCACTCCTCTCCTTATTCCCTTATTCCTATCCCTCCTCACAGTCAACAGATTAATGCTGTTGCTGTGAGGGCTTTCAATATCTCCTTCCTGTCCGTTTATATACCTCATCCCTCTTCCTCTCTTTTCCTTGAGCTTAAGTCTATTATCTCTTCACTTCCTAGTCCTGTGTTGGTCCTAGGGGATTTTAACACTCATCACTCTTTGTGGGGGTGTTATTACTGTGATGGATTTTCGCCTTCGTTGGTAGACATGATTGATGATGTATCTCTTTGCATTCTCAATGATGGCTCACCGACTCGTAGGGTTAATCCAAATCAGAATCCTAGGACTGCTGTTGACCTTTCCTTATCTTCTCCTTCTCTTGCTTCCCAGCTATCATGGTCTGTTCTTCCTTCTACCCATGGTAGTGACCATTTCCCTATTCTCCTTTCTATACATAATAGACATCCCCCTTCTCCCCCTCTTAACTCTGCCTCTAAATATAACTTGAAGCAAGCCAACTGGAATGAGTATGCCGACTCTGTGGATTGCATGTTGGGCAATCTTCCTGAGTTCGGTAATTTTGAGAATATCTTTCTTTGTTATGATCGTTTTGTCTCTGCCATTTTGTCTGCAGCTGACTTGCACATCCCTAAAAAACACTCCATTCAGAATTGGATGCATTTCAATCCCTGGTGGGATCAGGAATGCTCTGATTCTGTCGATCGGCGAACATCTGCCGAGGAGTCATATGCTGCCTGTATGATTATGGAGAATTACATTGAGTACAAGCGCAGAGATGCGAAGTTTAGAAACTTGACTGGGAAAAAGAAAAAACTTGGATGGACTAATTTTTGTGAATCCCTTAGTCCTTGCTCTCCTTCCTCCCTTGTGTGGACAAATGTTAAGAGATTTCGCCGTTCTCTTAACAGCAGCCCCAGTCCTAGTTCCAATAATCCCTCTTTGTGGCTTAATGATTTTGCTAACAAACTGGCTCCTCCCTCTGTACCATCTTGTGATTTATTTGTATCCCCTCTGATTGAATCTTTGGATGAAATGGATGCTAGTTTTTCGTTCGAAGAACTCAAAAATGTCTTAACGGATTTAAGAGATACTAGCCCAGGTGAGGATTGTATCTCTTACTCTTTTATTGCTAGACTAAATGAGAAGTCTAAGCTTCACTTTTTAAATTTGATCAATAACATATTTCAATCAGGTAACATTCCCGAGTCCTGGAAGTCCCAAAATGTTATTCCCATCCTTAAACCTGGAAAATGTCCTTCTGATCCTAACTCATACAGACCCATTGCTCTAGCTTCTGCTTTATCAAAAATTATGGAACGGCTTTTAAAAAATCGTCTGGAGTGGATAGTGGAAAGTAGAAACATCTTAGCTCCCTCTCAATTTGGCTTCAGAAAGGGGTTGAGTACCACAGATAGTCTCAGTGTTTTTACTACAGACATTCGACGAGCATATGCCAAAGGAGAGTATTTGGTTGGTGTTTTTCTAGATGTTGCATCTGCATATGATAATGTTCTTCTTCCGGTACTCAGGCAGAAGTTGCACCAGCTGAGTATTCCGCCGAGGATGGCTCATTTCATATGTAATCTGCTGACCGGTAGATCGATATCTGTAAAACATCCGCTGCTTACTATACCTCCCAGACTTGTCTGGAAAGGTTTGCCTCAAGGTTCCGCTCTCAGTCCTATGTTATATAACTTATATACTCATGACCTCGAATTGTCTGTCAATAGTTTTTGTAATATCCTTCAGTATGCTGACGACATCGTCCTTTACTACAGCTCAAAATCTGTGGAGGACATCACTTACCGCTTAAATACTGCTTTACGCTATCTAGACCAGTGGCTCTCTAACCATGGCTTGGCACTATCAGTAGCAAAGTGCCGGGCAGTAGTTTTTTCCAAAAAGAGAGTAACTCCTGATTTTGAAATTATTTTAGGTAATGATACTCTTCAATTAGCAGAGAACGTTAAATTCTTAGGCATGATTCTTGATAAAAGACTGAACGGAATTGCACATGCTGAACATATCAGTAAAAAATGTGAAAAGGGCATTAACGCTTTAAGAGCTGTGTCTGGTGTGTGGTGGGGCGCACACCCTTATACTCTAAAACTACTGTACAATGCCATAATTCGTAGTCACATTGACTATGGATTATTTGTTTTAGACCCTTTTAATAAAGTTGCTACTGAAAAACTCAATAGAATACAATACAAATGCCTACGAATTATTATAGGTGCAATGAAGTCTTCCCCCACCAACGCACTGCAGGTGGAGTGTGTAGATCCACCTTTTCCTATCCGTCGCCAATTCCTATCTGATCGGTTTGTTGGTAAAATGTTACAGCTGTCTTCCCACCCCCTATGGTCTAAGCTATCTGATTTAGCGGACCTCATCCCTCGGAGCGGTCCCCTACCCTACTTGCTCAATAGTTTCTTGAGATTTACCTCCCTTCCTCATCCCTTGTCCTCTTATCCAACTAATCCCTTATTCTGTACGCCTTATAAGGCACTAGTGCACCATCCTTCTGTTATCACTAATCTTGGTCTAACCAAGGGAGCTGCTGACACCAACACAAAATTTCAATCCATAGTAAATGAAAATTTTTCAAATCACATCCTCATCTTTACAGATGCATCAAAGCTTTCAAAGGAGAGCTGTGTTGGTGCAGCTTGCTGGATACCAAAATTCAAAATTATATTACAATATAAATGTCCTCCCGAATCATCTGTGTTTACTGGAGAGGCTGTTGCTTTGTTAGAAGCAATCCGGTTCACAGATTCCCACGACTTTAAACAGACTGTCATTTGTACTGACTCTTTAAGCTGCATACTGGCTATAAAGGGAAATCCATTTCATAGTAGATTAAGGTCTTCAATTATTTTAAGGATTCGTGAAGAACTGTACTCATGCTATTTAAAGGGTTTGGATGTTACTTTGGCATGGATTCCAGGGCATTCTGGAATAAGTGGGAATGAATCTGCAGACTCGTGTGCAAAATTAGCCATACAGTGTGGTAATTTAGATCATTTTTCTATTTCGGCCCAGGATATGTTGTCTCTTGCAGCAACTCATTTGGATGTGTCATGGTCTGAATTCTGGGAATTGTCAAAATCTCAGAAAGGTAAGTTTTATGCTGCCATTCAACCTAACATTCCCAGGCGACCTTGGTTTTTTTCTCAAAGATTTACTGAACGGTGGATTATATCAACTATTTGTCGCTTGCGCCTTGGACATGCATGTACACCTGTGCACCTAGCTAAGATCAGGGTCAGGGACCACTCACTGTGTGAATGTGGCCTAGACGACGGTTCCCCTCCTCATATACTTTTCACTTGCCCTAAGTTGATCCATCCCTTATATGATGTCCTTCCTCATAAAGTTCCCCGCCCCCTTAATGTTCAATGTTTGTTAATGTTTGTGTTTAGTCCTCTATGTAAATTTTTATGTAAATATATTAGATATAACAAAATTAAATTGTAAGCTAACACCTTTGTATTATATTTATTATTACTAACCATCTATGTTAGGTATATAATGTATATATTAATTTTACTTATTTTTTATAGGTGAAGGCAATTTTTAACTGGATCTTTTTTTTTTTAACATGCATTCTCCTATTGTGTAACATTATCTCTTTTACCGTACAACCTCCTTCGTGTTTTCTCCATACAACGTGACATTGGCGAAGTGATATGTGCTCTACTGGCACGCTCGGAACGCCATAATTGAAGAACCAAACCAAGTGTAGATATTACATTTAAGCCTTTTATTTAATTCCATTCGTAATTGAGGCCAGTCGTGGCGCAACGGCACGAGGTGTGACTGTAAAACCGACTGGTTGTGGGTTCGATCCTCACTCGAGGAGATGAAATATTTACTTAAATTTAAACTTCTATTTCTTCGCTCTGGTGTCGAGGTTGAGCGCGGCGTTGAGTTCTGCCATTCAACACGCAATATATCCAAAATTCGGCAGAAAGTAGGGAATGGAGTGTCTTAACACTAGGTTCCCTCTGCCTACTCTGCTGTGTGCGGGATACAGCGTGATTTAATTTGATTTAAATTTAATTTAATTCCATTCTGTCCAATACGTTTTGTGATCGTAATCAATATCCACAATTTGACACGTTTCAACAATAGTTTGACAAAGGTAACACTATATAATTCCTTTAATGTTCGTGCTAGAAATCGAATTCATATATTTATAACTAAATTGGGATGAGACAGTCGTGGCGCAGTGCAACAAGCGTGTTATTGTAAACGCGACAGGTTGTGGGTTCGATTTTCAGTAGAGAAAATTAAATATTTAATATTTTATTTTTTTCGCTCTCGTGTCGAAATAAAGAGCGACGTTCAGTTCCGCCACGTAACACGGAATGCCTCTAAAATTCGGGGCAAAATGAGAATGGAGTGTCTTAACACTAAGTTCGCAGGTTCTCTCTGCCTACTCCGCTATGTGCTGGTGTAACAGAACTAATTTTTAGAAACGTTTTTATTGTAGCTGTGTTGTTGATCACAATTGATTTTAAAAGACTACCATACCTACCTGCCTACCTCCTGCAGGCAGCAACTAATATAACATAAATTACGTTTTTTTTTTTAATTAATTTATGTAGATTTTTATTATTTTAAAAAAAATTACAACTTCTTTACATAAATATAACAAGATATATTTAAATATTGATTCATAGAAACGCAACCATTAGTGAGTGCACTTCAAAGTTTCTCTATTGACGTAAAATTAAACGGTACTATAGTATGTTGTCGGAGTTGTAAATGTTGACACAATTTACGTAAGATTCAAAAGGACGTGACAAATTGAAAGTGAGCTTTATGAAAAGCTGGAATGGCGGAAACAGTATGAGAGTTGTGTTTATTTAAATGCATAATTATTTAAATGTTATATAACATTTTGAGGCCAGTCGTGGCGCAGCGGCACGAGGTGTGACTGTAAAACAGACTGGTTGTGGGTTCGATTACCATTCGAGGAGATGAAATATTTACTTAAATTTATATTTCCATTTCTTCGCTCTGGTGTCGAGGTTAAGCGCGGCGTTGAGTTCTGCCACTCAACACAATGCCTTCAGAATTAGGCAGAAGGTGGGGAACGGAGTGTCTTAACACTAGGTTCCCTCTGCCTACCCTGCTGTGTGCGGGATACAGCGTGAAGCTGATTTATTTTATTTTTTTTATATAACATTTTAAACTACCGGGCCGTGGCGCCGTACAAGAGTACTAGAGTACGACATTCAACGCGACATATTGTGGTTTCGATACCCACATGAGAAAATGAAAATATGAAATGTTTCACCTCTAACGAGTCCAACGAGGTCACTAAACATGCAATGCCTCCAGGATACAGCAAAAAGCAAGAAACGGAGTGTCTAAACAATAGGTTCCCAGGTTCACTAATTATTTTGCATAGGGGAGAGGTGGCATAAAAGAGCCAGTTTATTAAACGAAGCAAAAAAATATACTTTTAATTAAAGAAATTAAGTTTTTTTTCTCTCAAATTATTATTCATTTATTAAACTAGATAATTTCATACAAAATAAGCTTTAAATACAATAAAAAAGCAATTAAATATTCATTTTAAAAAAATGTGTCATTTGGCTCTTTCATAACATTTCGGTATTGAAAGAGCCACTAAAAGTTATGAAAGAGACAGTCTTATATTATGAGATGTAATGGTGAAAATTATGCTAAATAATAACAATGCACTATTAAATAAAAACAATTTATTAATCCTTTATTAATAAGTTTTTTTTTTTATTATATTAGTCATTTTAAGTAAATAATTCTAATAATCTCATATTATTTAGACCAATTATGTTATATTATTTTATTAATATTCTATTATATTAATATATATAATATATATTCTATTATATTATATCATTTTATTTATATTTTAGAGCGGATAGTTCTTTTATTAATAAAATCATCACGAAAATTAAACTAAATAATAAATTAATAATATCTTCTCAAAAACAACATACTTAAATTATGAGATCTTTTTTTTTAAATATTGCAATCATCACTATTTTTATTTGTATTGGATTTTGTTTTACTTCAATCTACCTTTTTTTTTTACTTCAGCCAATATGATAGAATCAATCATCTCTTTCAAGGCCCATCCACCCGGCTCTTTCATAACTTATACTTTAAAAAAATATAACCTTCAAAATCACAACGATATCAAAACTTTTGATATTCAGTTTTAATCCAGTTACAAGGCCAAATATATACATAAACTCGATCCACAATCCAAGTACCTATATTTGTTTACAATGAAATACTAAAAAACAACTCAAATGAGGTAAAGATGTTACTTTTGAGAGCCAAAAACTTCAACTCGACATATCGGCGTCCGTTGGTCGCGAAGATGTGTAAAATTTTTGTGAGTGATAGGAAATCAGTGTTGCCGTTTAAAAATAAAATATTCTGTCGAGCCCGTTCCTAAACTACTATAATATTGCAGGTGGCTCTTTCAAAACCTGGCTCTTCCATGCCACTTCTCCCATATACAATATGCATTGAGTTTAATGTTCACACAGCGTTCATCTCTTATCACTCAAATGTGAGGTTTGATGTGGCTGGTGGAACTCAACGCTGTGCTCTGTTTTGACAGATCGGAAAAATAAAAAAATATTCACCCGAGAGGGAACCCATCCCAAAGGGGAATTAGATGGATTAAAATAAAAAATAAATTAAATATATATATTTCTTCCATTAAGCGAAGTTATATGTAAATCGTTATTGTAATAACGCAAAAATGTAATCCATTCAAAACGGAAAATTAAAAGAAAATACAAAAAGACCCTAAAACCTC
Source organism: Heliconius himera (assembly GCA_021202915.1). Lineage (NCBI taxonomy): Eukaryota > Metazoa > Arthropoda > Insecta > Lepidoptera > Nymphalidae > Heliconius > Heliconius himera. The sequence goes on along the minus strand of JAJHJA010000688.1, from coordinate 215,418 downwards.
AACGTCCCTTTGACAACGTTTGTTGATTTTTAATTTTTATTTTGACAATATGGCGAGTCTCCTCGCCGCTGACGTAGATTTCAATTATTATTATATCTTTAGTGGCACTGGCAAGTTTAAGAAAATTAATGAGGACCTCAAAAAAGTTTATTATTAAGAATATTATAATAATATATTAATAAGAATATAATATTAATGAAGACCTTAAAAAAGTTTAATAGTTCAACCCGGTTGATATTTATAAGAACAAACATACATACATAGAATGATAAGCGTATTATTATCCTAAACTCATGTATAGCCTGAAAAGAATTGGTAAGAGCCTTCTACCACGCTTGAACCTACCTAGCTACTAAGCAATTAACGACATAGTCGTAGTAGAAAAAAATGTACTACAATTTTTTTTATTTTTTTAACTTACTGTATAGCGAAACGCAAAATAATTCATCCCCTCGAGCGAGAATCGAACCAACAACCGTCGCTTACAATGAGACGCTATGCCAAAAATACATACACGTATAAAACATATTTAGGCCTAAAAAAAAATCGTGTGGGCGTACACCCACAGGCACTCGTGACCCGTCCACATATATCACAAATAATGTAAACAGTTCTAACGTGCTTGTGACACGCTATATATTATGTAGAAGATATATCTATCTTTAGTTACAATGTGTTTAAATGATTTTAAGGTCATCGTGGCACTGTGGCACTAGGGTGTGGTTAAACGCGGTTGTGAGTTTGATTTCCACTCGGAGGAGGTGAAATATTTAATATTTGGGCAAAGGAGTGTCTTTGCTCCAAATAGATAGATAAACGTGATGGTTGTGGACCCACTAATCTCAAAACATTGAGTGCTTTTTTTGTTGCTTTTTTTGTTGTTTAAATATATATTTTTAGTTACACGCTATATACGAGCGTTAAGACACTCCATCCTGACAAATTATGAAACATTTCGTGTCTTAGTGCCGGAACTCAACGCCGCGCTTCTGTCTTGTTCCCAGAGAATACAACGTCTACGAAAACCACAAACGCCGCATTTGTAATCAGTTGTACGACGAAAAACTGAACTAAATGCATATTCAAATGAAATTAAAATAAACATATAAAACTATAAATAATACGTACTTTAGAACTCAACAAGCTTATTTAAAGCCTCCTCTATAACATATTATTTACGATAATTGCTTGCTAACAAGAAACTGTCGGGGCCAGTCGTGGCGCAGCGGCACGAAGTGTGACTGTAAAACCGACTGGTTGTGGGTTCCATCCCCACTCGAGGAGATGAAATATTTACTTAAATTTATATTTCCATTTATTCGCTCTGGTGTCGAGGCTAAGCGCGGCGTTGATTTCTGCCACTCAGCACGTAATGCCTCCAGAATTCGGCAGAAAGTGGGGAACGGAGTGTCTTAACACTAGGTTCTCTCTGCTTACCCTGCAGTGTGCGGGATATAACGTGAAGCTGATTTATTTTTTTTTTTATTTAACAAGAAAGTGAACTAAAAAAACATCATTTAAAACTCTTAATATGTATTGCTTCCTCGTGAGGTCTATTCATAAAATAGAACATTAAAATAAAATATAGCAGTAAATCAAAATTCTTTTTGTTTCGTGATTGTGAGGCATTTCGTTAAGTCTGTATGTATCGTCACTAGTAAGTTTGTTCGTGTGGACTTTAAACGTTTTTTTAGCTTCAAGCTGTATTCTGAATATAGCATTGTATGTACAGGGAACCTAGTGTTAAGTAAGACGAGATGGTTACCAATGCTCATTTTCCTCCGTTTTTAAGTTAGGGGAACAAGGGCAAGAAGGTGCTAAAACAACATTGTAGTCTAAAAAAAACTATTAAAAATCAATTTTTCTAAAAAGCGATTTCTACGCATAGCAGGGTAAACAGTGTTGTGGGCTCGATTCTCACTTTAGGGAATGAAATATTTAATATTTTTATTTCCTTGCTGTAGTAACGAGCCACTCAATAAGCAGCGCCTCTTTTCGACTTAAAGTGGAAAACGGAAGTGTCTTAATGGGAACGAAATGTCTTAACTAGGTCTCAGGTTTCCTCTGCAATACACAATATTATCATTATCTCCTTCTAGTAGAATTAATCTTCCCTTATTGAACGTTCGAACGCGTTTGAACCCACAACCACCGCTTGTACAGACATACCCAAAACTATGCATATAGATGTAAATTCTTTCCTTAAATCTTAACTCAATGGTGGTTGAACCTCTAGTGGTCTATGGTACTAATCGCGTTCGCACTTCAAGGCCATTGGAGAGCTCTTACACCGTACACTGTTCAAAACTGTATCTTTCAAGCTAGCTACGTATATATAAAGACATTGTTAATGTGAAAAGAAAAAAAATGTGGATATTTTCATTTTTATTAACAATCTTCACTCAATAAAAGACAAAATATGAGATAAGAGCTTGGTCGTCGTGACACAGTGGTAAAAGCTAGCACCTGTAAACGCGACGGTTGTGAGTTTGATTTTTGCTCGGGGGAATGAGATATTTAATATTTTCATTTTTTCGCTCTAGTAACGAGACATATCGCAGCTGAATTTAGCTACGCAATACGCAATGCCTCTAGAATTGGGTCGAAAGTGGGGAACGGAATATATTTCTGCTGTGTTCTGGATACAATATGAAACTATAAAAACGAAGAAGAACGAGACAGCATCTGAGGGTCAACGTGATGGCTGTGGGTTCGATGCCATTTCGGGAAAATTATTATTTTTGAAATATTTTTACTTTCTCTAATAGTAAAGGCTCTGCTTTAAGTTTCACCATACAACGCACTATGTCTCGAAAACTAGGCAGAGAATGAGGAAGGTAGTGTCTTTACACTATGTTCACTCAATTACATGCGGGAATACAGCGGGAATATCTTTATTTTCAGTATTGAATTTTTTCACACTAAATCGATCTTCATTCCAGAACGCGTCCGTATTTCAAAATCTGGTGAGTTCAACTATAAATCACGTTGATATGACGTCCAATAGCGATTATAAAGAAGCATTTCTGTTAGGACCTCAAAAATGAATATATTTAGATTTTTAAACAAATTTAAATTTTTAACGTGGTTTCATAAGAGTTTTAAATTGTTAGGGAAATTTTATATTGTGTTCAGATTTGGTATTTTATTAAAAAAAATCTTAGTAAAATCATTCAAATTAAAACAAAGTGAGGACATTGTAGCGCAGGGGCACGAGCGGGCACGTACTTTGTGGGTTTAATATCCACTTGAGGGAATGAAAAAAATAGTATTTTCTTTTTCTTGTCCTAATAGCAAAGCGCGGCGTCGAGTTCCGCTACTCAACACGCAATGCCTCCAGAATTCGGCGGAAAGTGGGGAACGGAGTGTCTTAGCACTAGGTTCGTTCTTCCTAGGGTAGGAAATGTGCGAAAGGCTGTGTGCGAAATACAGCGTGAAGCAATTTTTTTTTTCACTAGAATACAATGAAATCTGTAGATCGTATTGAGTCAGTGTCTGGAAGTAAACGCAACCGTTGTGACTTTGATTTCCAATTATCAGTGTGGGTATAGGGAACATGGGAACCTAATCTTGAGAAATTCCGTTCTGATAAAAACAAATTTCATTCATCACTTTTCGCCAAATACTTGAAACATTGCATGTTGAGTGGCAGAATTCAACACTGCGTTTTGTCTTGTTACCAAAGCGAGTATATCGAACGATTGTTTATTTACTTGGCATTTCCCCGCGCTGATAGACAAAGCACGGCGTTAAATTTCACCGCTTAACACGCAATGTCTCAAAAACTAGGGCTGTAAATGGGTAACGGAGTGTCTTAACATTATGTTCCCTCTGCCTAAGCTGATATTCAGGGAAAATAATGTAGCTGAAACAAAACAGAACAAAAAAAAATACAAAATCCAATTTTAATTGGAAAACGTGATTTAATATTTTAATGGCATACTTATAATATTGAGAACAATAGTACAAAAAGCTGGATTATTTGAACAGTTTACTTCACTGTGAATTTATGTTGAATACAATGTTTAATACAATATGAGAATAAAATTTTATTTTCAATACAAAATATAGCGAAATTATTGAAATTTTTAATATTATTATAGCTGTGTACGTACATATTTATGTAGAACGAAAAACACTTTGTGCTAAATCAATAATTCATACGTAACATTAATTTATAAATATTTTATTATCAGTTTTGCTCAATATGCGTGATATATTAACTAATTAAGACATTTTTAAGCTTTAAGTTGTACCCCTCACACAGCAGAGTAGGCAGAGGAAACGTAGTGCTAAGATACTCAGTTATCCATTTTCCACCGAAATCAGGAGGAATTGCATCTTGAGTGGCGGAACCCAACACCGCGCTTTGCCTCGTCACCAGAGCGAAGAAATGTAAATATTAAATATTTATTTTTTTCGAGCGGGAGGTTCACAACCTGTCACGGTCACACACTTGTGCCCCTGCGTCGCGAATGAATTGAAATTAAGATTAAAGGATTGCCTAAATCTCTTTAGAAGTGAGATAAAAAGGATGAGGCGGCTGGAGGTCGTCGTGGTTCAGCGGCAGTGTCTATTAATCACGAGCGTTGTGGTCGATTCCCGATCGGGAAATGAATTTGTTACATTTCCTCTCTGTAGTAGACAAACCTCGGATCTTACTCTCCACCACTCAACACATAAGTTTTAAAAATTGTTTTAACAATAGGTTCCCTCTGCCTCCCCTAATAATTGCGGTGTATCCCGAAGTGTGCGGTGTAGCGTAAAGTTTAAAAAAAGTTGAAATGAGCAAAGCAGAAATCGTGGTGACCATTGGATATCCAAGCCTCAAATATCCTCCAACCTCAAGCAATTAATTTTGACAGCTATCCTATAAAAAGTACAGTATTATATAGTAATCTATATAAATTTAAAAATAAAATTACTACACCTTTCTGATACATTTTAATAAAAATTCTATACACAAGTTACTAATTAAACTTTACTTTACGCGATTCAATTTTAAAGTTTGTAAACCATGAAACGGCGTTGTTTGAGGACCTCGAGGTTCTTACAAAACTCACAGCAACAAGTTCTGCTGAGGGAAAGTTCGGCACTTTGATTATGGTACAAATTTAAATTGCTTTATTTCATGAGAAATTAGTTTCGAACGCGAGTCTTAATTTTTATGGAAAATACGTATTGAAGGATATATTTTTAAATCTCCCTAATCAGCTTCACGCTGTATCCCCCACACAGCAGGGTAGGCAGAGGGAACCTAGTGTTAAGACACTCTGTTCCCCACTTTCTGCCGCATTCTGGAGGCATTGCGTGTTGAGTGGCAGAACTCAACGCCGCGCTTAGCCTCGAAATCTAAACTAAGAAATGGAAATATAAATTTAAGTAAATATTTCATCTCCTCGAGTGGGGATCGAACCCACAACCAGTCGATTTTACAGTCACACTTCGTGCTACTGCGCCACGACTGGCTTCATTCAAATCTCCCTAATTTCTTTAAAATTCACGCTGTATCCCGCACACAACAGGGTAAGCAGAGGGAATCACACATAGGTTACGGAGCTTCGTTCCCCACTTTCTACAGAATTTTTTAAGGCATTGCGTGTTGAGTGGTGGAACTCAACGCCGGGCTTTTGCCATAGTATTAAAACAAAGAAATGAAAATATTCACAAATAATAATTCATTCCTTTGAGTAGGGGTCGAACCCACAACCGTCGCATTACACTACCTACTTGTGTGCCTGGGCCGAGTCCTCCTGGACTGGCGGACCATTTTTTATATATCTATAAAAATATAATATTATTCAGTTAAATGTTCTGACGAAAATATAACGAACCCAAATAATATTTTTGATGTTTACATAAAAACATAAAATTAAATAATTATCTATTGTAGATAACAAACACACATCCTGATCTTCTGTTTTTCCGCTTGTTGGTAGTCTTTTGCGTTCCTTTCACTTCTTTCTAAATTATTCTTCATTTTTCATATCGTATATTTTCTGACATCTTGTCGATAAACTTGAAGTTATAAATTATTTGAGCGTAAACTAGAATGGCTTACTAGTATTTTCTGAAGAAATTTACGATTGAGATCCTTACTCATACCATTTCTATAAAATACCTATTTTATATATAACTGCCAAGTTTCTTTACTTTCATGGTGATATGAAGGATAAACATCGTTAGAAATGGGTCAAACTCAGTTTCTTAGATTTTATCACATTGTTACAAGTCGACATAATAAAAACGTGTTGAAAAATACTAAGAACTACATACTGTAAACGTGACAGGTTACGTTTTCGATTTCCACTCAGAAAATTATATATTTAATATTTACATTTTCTCGCTCTGGTAACGAGGCAAATCACGGCGTTGTGTTCCGCCACTCAATACGCAATTCCTCCAGAATTTATCAGAAAGTAAGGAAAGGAAGAATCTTAATACGAACATATGCGTGTCCCTCTGCCTATCCTGTTACGTGCGGGAAACAAGTAACAGGTTAGGCAGAGGGATACATGTATGTTCCCATTAAGATTCTTTCATGTGAATCTAAAAAAAAGGAAAAGAATTTATATAAAACTAATCTGCTATATGCGGGACACAGTGTGAAGCTAAAGGCTAAATATTTATTTCAAATAATAATAAACAGGTTCATCCTTTTTACCGCATAGTCGTAATAGTAATAGAAATAGTAGTATTGCTAAGAAAATCCAGTTTTAAGGCTTTCCGACCAATTTCGGAGACATGTTAAGGTTGTTGATCTCAGTAACGAGCATAGTCTTCTTACCAAAGCGGGCACAGTCACCATGAATCACTTTAAAATTTTCTTTTCTTTTTCAAAGAAAATATTTTAAAATTAGTAATATAATAAAAACACGTAATAAAAACTCCTTCAAACTAAAAACAAAATTATTTTTCATATAATCTCTTATTACTTGTACCATACACCGTCTCGCAGTCTTACGCCACCGCACAAACTTAACGCCTGCATAGACTCAGGGTGAAATTTTCTGAACTAAGCGTACTTAAATGGCATCTTTGCTTAAAAAACTTTTCAAATTTCAAAGAATTTATGTATCACCAGCTGTGACACACGTCAGTAGAAAGTATGAGATTTTCACTTAGAGTGCTTAAAGTTACAGGTCCAGACTTTTCTCACTATTGGAAATATATATTTTTTAACATATTTAACCTGGAACCGCAGTATCTAACTGTAAAGGACATGATTGTGAGTTCAATTCCTACTTGAAGTTATAAATTATTCTAGTTTTCTTGGTAAAATAGAAAACATAAACCGTGACGTTAAGTGCCGCCTACGTTATCACCTAGAAGTACTGCAATATCTCGAAAATTTGATGAAACGTGGAGAACAAAGTGCTTTAAAACTAGGTGCCCTCTGTCCACTCTTCTATATGGATAATAAAGAGAAGCAGCTTTTTCAAGTCTACACTTGCTAGATCAAAAATAAAACGCTTTCCTTGTATAACTTACACCACACTATTTAACCGCACATGGCGACCATCGAGCCAGCCCGCACCAGTATGACGTTACATACGGCGTCACATAAAATATGTTCTCTAAAATACTCGAGTATAAATTCAAAGGAAATACAAACATATATTTCAAAATACTAAAATTTTCCGCCAACAAATATTGTAGGAATATATATTTTTTACATTTTTTGTAATTGAATATTCAAGTGATATGAGTATGTTTTTAAATAAACAGAGAATCTATAGTGATTCTACACTCCAAATTCACTATTGGAGTAAACTTAGACGTTATGATGTTGAGTCTGCCGTGGTGCACGGGCAAAAACTTGCGACTACGAGTATAAACGCTACGGTTGTTGGTTCGATTCCCACCCGGAAAATTAAATATTATCTCAGGAATTCGGTAGAAAGTGGGGAACGGAAGTGTCATAATGGGAACGGATTGTCATTGACTTCTTACTTACCCCATGTTTTTCCTGATATGTTTGAGATGCAAAGTGAACCTGAAAATATATGACTTTTATATTTTATATGAAAAGTGTTTTTTTTTTATTATCAACTTCATACTGTAACTTGCATATAGCACGGTAGACAGAGGGAATCTTGTGTTGAGTTTCGACATTCTAACCCATTTTTGAGACATTGCGTGTTGTGTGGCGGAAGTCAACGCTGTGCTTTTTATTATTTTCAGAGCGAGAAAATGAAAATAATTATGTTTAAACATTTTTAAAGTGTTATTCCACACTTAGGAAAGAAAAATACTTATTTAGGAAACGTATAAAAATTTGAACCTGCGCCTCCTGGAAACCGACCAGGCGCTCCTAAGTGTGGAATAACACATTAAAAATGTTTAAAAATATTTACAAAAATAGTATTCTTTCTTGCCAAACGATAATTCTTAGTAATTATCTTTGGGTAGCGGAAATTTGTAAAAAACTCCCTACAGAGATGCTAACAACATAAATAAGATGTAACAAGCGTATAAAAATTTCGACGTAGCTTGATGAGAACGTATGGCTTAGTGGTCAGAGCGCCTGGTCGGTTTCCAGGAGGCGCGGGTTCGAGTCCCGCTACGTTCAAATTTTTATACGTTTTCTAAATAAGTATGAAAATAATTAATTCCCCTGAGTGAATCTACAACCGCCGCGCTTACAGGCAGACGCCGTAACATTGCAAGACGCCTGATTAAAAAAAAAACTAATATGGGATTTGAAAAAAAACACATTTAATATATGACAGTTTTTATAGAACAGTCTTTTTACTTGTTACTTTGAAAAAATATTAAAATAGAATAAAAAAGTAAAAACTTTTAACAAAAGACAGTGAAAAATGAATGAATATTTAAAACATAGGAGTGTCGACGATACAAGTGCTGTAGAAAGTTTACTTAAGTTCTTCTATGGACTTTTAGCGCTAGAATTTATATAAAAAACAACTTCAGGCTTTTTCTCGTATTTCAGGCAGAAGAAAGACATTACGTTCTTCACTACCCACCCAATTTTCGAGACATTGTGTGTTGTGCGTAATTCAACTCTGCAATTTGACTACGACAGCGAAGAAATTAAAACTAGTTCTTTCACCCAAGTCAGGATTGAACCTTCAACAACCATGCAACACACGCAACATTCTATGTCTCGAAAAATTGGCAGAAAGTTGGACGGAGTGTTTTGACACTAGGTTTCTCTGATTAGCCTGCTATAAATCTGTGCCTGCTGCGGTTAACGTAAAGTTAAAATATTACAAATTATATCGAATCGTCGTCAATCTACAAAAAAACCAAAAAAGTTTCAGTGTTGTATGATATGTAAAATAACACCTAAAACAATGGTTGCTCTCAAACCGACTATAGATTGTTGTTATTATAGAGTAACTTTCTCTTTAATTAACATTTTTGTTTTTAATTAAAAAATGAATAAAAGGCATGAATTTGTGCAATAAATTCAAATTTTCAGGGTACAGTGTACATGTCAATGAAACCATATAAGCTGTTTTTTTTTTAAATGACAGAAAATAAAACAAAATTTAATAATTATATCTACTGTCTTGGAGCAGTGGTCTTGAAATAGGGGCAAAAGTGTGTGACTGTGAACATGGCAGGCTGTGGGTTCGGTTCCCACTTGAAGGAAATATTTAATATTTTCATTTCCTTGCTCTGGTAACGAGAAAAAATGCTTAATTCCTGCAGAATTGGGCGGAAAGTGGGGTAAAGTGGCTTAACACTGGGTTCCCAGGTGCCCTCTGCATATCCCACGAGTGCGGGATACAGCGTAATACTAAAAATGTGTACTGTAGTAGGTATTAAATCGTTTCTTCTAAGCCTGCTATAAGATACCAATCTGAGAGCCATTTAGGCGTACTCTTGTAAATTTTTCGACTTAGTTCACAAATTACTCAAAATATTTATAATTTATAGCCATTCTTGCTATTCTTTTTTATAAATTAAATTAATGTTAAGTATCATCTACATTTATTTAGTAGTTTTTGCGTAGAAAAATAATAAACATTCATTCATTCTCACGACTTCTCACATCTGTTTATATAAGTTTCATTCCTCATTGTGTATCGTGGCACTGATTTTGGCCATAGTGTGTCAAATGGCGGAACTAAGCGCTGCACTTTTTCATATTACCTTTTTCATTGAACCCCAATACTTATTGTATATTAGCTAATTTTTTTATTTTATTTCTATTATACGGAATATTCAGTGACTGAGTTCAACGCACGTTTGACTGTTATTTCACAAGCTCTTGAAACGACACGCACGCCCCATAAAAAACTTTGTTAAAATATTTTAAATGTCTACATTATTTCATATGAAAAATTGAGAAGCACTTCGAATGTAAAATTAATTGTATTGCTTTAATTTTTATATTGTTTGGTTTTTTTTTATTTTTTATAATATTATTTTTTTATTGATATAAATAAAATGAGTATTTTTAAATACAATATTACAAATATATAAAAATATCCGGAATCCAACCAAAGCAAAGCGTTCAGTAAGCACGACGGTTGCAGGTTGAAATCTCAATTGGGGAATGAATTTTTATTTCCTCGCTCTACCAGAGAGTGGAAAAACAAAGCGAGGCGTTGGTTGAGTTACCCGACACGCAACCCAATTCAACATTCAATTTCTCGAAGGTTTCACATATTTGCTCTTAACTGTATGTTCAGCGTGCGAAGCAATAACATGAAACTAAAAGAAAAATCGGCCACCGATTTTAAAAAATAACAAAATTAAAAATAAAAATTGTTTTCATATTTAAAGCCACAAACATTGGAGAAATCAAATTTCCAAAAATGTTTCTATTCACCCCATTAAATGGTATCATAAATACGATAAATTATTTTCTTAATTGTTAATAATAATGTTTAAACACTTGACATGTAAAACTTAAAGAGCACTGGTAATATGGAAATAAAAAAAATCAGCTTCACGCTGTATCCCGCACACAGCAGGGTAGGCAGAGGGACCTAGTGTTAAGACACTCCACTCCCCCTTTCCACTCCACTTTCTGCCGAATTCTGGAGGCGCGACAACGCCGCACTTAACCTCGACACCAGAGCGAAGAAATGCAAATATAAATTTAAGTACATATTTCATCTCCTCGAGTGGGGATCAAACCCACAACCAGTCGGTTTTACAGTCACATTTTGTGCCGCTGCGCCACGACTGGCCTACGGACATTTTACATTAAAATGTGATGTTTTGTCATCGGTCAACCTGTTTATAAGACAGTACTGTCTTGATTATTATTGTTACTTTCGTTGTTTGGTTAAGTGTAAAGTTGTTCTCTTATTATTTTGTTTTTGTTATATTGACTTCTTTATAGTTTAAAACATCAGTCAACCTGAATCAAATTAAATAGAAATTATGAAATTACGTAAAAGTTTTAGAAACAGTATTTATTTGTTCACATTTTGTCTCAGACTAAAATTAATAGGTTAGCTGTCACTTTTCTTAAATACCAATAAATTACCAAAAAAAAATTAAGATTTAATTACGGCCGGTACTAATAACTTATCTATCTTTAACAATCTGTTAAACCTACATACAATATATTTATACGTGTTACACGATTATACATCTTATGTTGAACATAACATTAGGTATATAAATCGTATTGTATGTTTGTATATGTATCATTTAAAATAAAAGCTAGAGGTATTTTGACCTGAGTTATTGAGATCATACTAAAATAATTAATATTTTTTTCTTAAATACACTTAAATAAAATATTCGTATAGTTCAAATGAGCGCGGGGGCCGCTAGTCTACAATAATCTCGTATAATCCTGCAGTTTATATTCATATTTTCATTAAAGTTCGTACACTACTTCCCCAGTACAAACCATCGGTACTAGAAAATGTATGCATGCGGGTCATCCAGTACTCGCTCAATTACCGCTAACGCAAATATTTTGGGTATGGCCTTAATTGGGTACTTAATTGGGTACATCGCTGACAGGGTTAGGATGTATCTAGATTGATTGATATTTGGTTGCAAATGCACTATACCTGATATTGGGTATTTACGTCTTTTATTGTAACTTTTAAGTATTTATTTGAGGTCACGCGTGTGGGTTTAATTCCCACTCGAGAAAATGAAATAATAACATTTTGATTTATTCGCTCTGATGTTGAGACAAAGCGTGGCGTTGAGTTCCGCCACTCAAAACACAAAAACATAGAATACCACGTGAAGCTAAAAACTATATATAAAACAACTTTTACACTATCATCGCTTAAAGCAAGAACTATAACAAACTTGGTATCCTCAGCTCGTATTTTTAGTACCTACCCTGCAAATTCGTCCGAACATCTGCCGGTGCTGGGGGAATTTCCCAACCGTATCGCCTTGAGTTTCAGCAATCGCTACTCCGTATATTCCAACGACTGGAGAAAAATGGCGCGTTACTATCTTAGTTGTGATAGTAATGTTTAAAATGTTGAAATTCGGAGCGTTTTATAAAATTTCCTGGTGGAAATTTTGGATTTTTGCGCTGTGGATGTTTTATTAGGAGAATGGTACTGGTTAATGTTTGTATTAAAATAAAAATATCATATATCTATAATAAACATATAGATTTACGCTTTATAACTCGCATAGCAGGGTAGGCCTGGGATTTTAGTATTAAGACTCCGGGGAGTCCATTTTTCCCATTAACCACTTCCATTCCTCACTTTTCACCAAATTCTGGAGGCATCCCAGTGTTGGATGAGAGAACCCAACGACGCGCTTGGTTTTGTTACTAAAGCGACGAAATGAAAATATAAATATCAATTTTTCCTTAACTGGAAATCGAACTTGCGTGCTCCTGCGCCAGCACTGGTTTCTAAGTTTTCTGGCTTCAAGTTATGTGCTTTTTTTATTTCAATACATATTTAGTTTTCATTTTTTATACTTTTATTTATATTTTTATTTTTAGAGGTCGGTACCTCAAAGGTAAAAAAAAATAATAAGGTAATAAAATAATCCTATAAGAGTTCCGTTTTTATAGTATCATTTTATTGTCCGCCTGTCCGTGAAGGCATTTATCAGATCACGTGGAGGCAGGAGGCCAGTTATAAAATTTAGCACGACGTGAAAACTTACAATACAAATAAAGAACATAATAACAAACAAATAAAATTCATAAAAAAACTTATTTTTAACATTTTTATTCTGCACTTAGGAAAGAAAAATACTTATTTAGAAAACGTATTAAAATTTGAACGTAGCGGGACTCGAACCCGCGCCTCTTGGAAAGAGCGCCTGGTCTGTTTGCACCTACGTTAAGCTTTAAAATATATATCAAATAACGCTATAAGTTATATTGAAACAAGTCAATCAAATGTTTTACAATTAAAAAACCTAAAAGTACGTGTCTTCTTTATTATTATTTTCTTATTTGTTTTTTCTATGTTATAAAACTGCACTGTAATCTTCTCCCGCTATTGAATAGTCATATCCACTTCCACTGGTTGGCTAGAAGAGATTTTTTTTAGAAATAAGCCTACTATTGTTAACTAATATTTTATTAACTATATGCTTTTTAAAGTGCATTAAAGAATACATAAAGTACTTAATTTTACTTACATTTTTTATGTTTCTAAAAATAACTTGAAGTGATAAAAAATCTTACACAATTTTGTCTTTCAAACTTAAACATGGACACCCTTTTAGTGCTGGCCTCCGGCAAGGACAGGCGAGGCAAGGATGGCTAAATGTTTAAAAAAGTTAAATATAAATTCTTTCCATGTAGGTACTAGCGATGGGTTTTAGTTTTTATTAATACTTTTTACTTTTTTTACTTCACTGCCGTGGAAGCCGTCGTGGCGCATGGGCACAAGGGTGTGACTGTAATGTTGTGGGTTCGACTCCTTTCGAGGGAATAAAATATTTTTTATTAATATTTTCATTTCTACGCTCTGGCACCAAGGCAAAAAGCCCGGCGGTGAACTTCGCCACTCAACAAGCTATAAAGAACCAAATGTTTTAACATTAGGTTCCCTCTGCCTACCTTGTTTTGTGCAGGATACAACGTTAAGACGATTTATTTTTATATTTATATACTTCAAACCCTATCCCGCAAATAGTAGGAGAACCTAGTGTTATGACACTTCGTTTCCCACTTTTAATTTCCGCGACATAGCGTGTGGAAAATTCAGTACTCTACTTTTCATTTTGATAAATTTATCTCATTCCTCCTAGCTTAAATCGAACCCGCAACCGTCGTGCTTACAATCAGACGCTTATTACAGTTAAAATGAATGTGATTATATCAAACAAACAAGCGTCATATATAAATGCATACACACGCCACGACGGCCCCAAAATATTCTTCCACCAAAATATTAACCAAATATCACCACGTGGTGATTGTGGTATGTGGTGAATGTTATGAATTGTAATGTGGGATGTCCCACATTACAATCCCCACAATACAGTGTAAACCAACAAACACCCTATATAATATATGACTCGACCAGAGCATTACTTAGTGTGAGCTCCGACCGAGTTAGATAACCTAATTACAGGTAATAACCCGCAACGTATCTGATCATTATTAATGTTGTTCTGTGTTCAGGATGTTTTGGTTATGGTATCGGGATTTATGGTGTAAATTATATGGATTGAAGGTTGCAGCTTCAATTTTTTTATATAAAATTCTTATTATTTAAATTAATACAGCTTCACGCTGTATCCTGCACACAGTAGGATAGGCATAGTTAATTTAGTGTTAAGACACTCCGTTACCCATTTTCTGCCAAATTTTGGAGGCATTGCACGTTGAGTAAATGCCGCGCTTCGCCTCTGTAGCAGAGCGAAGAATTGGAAATATTAAATACTAGCGACCCGCTCGCGGCTTCGCCCGCTTAAACCACAAAATTATTTAATTAACACACTGAATTATGTTCGTGTTTTGATATACCTATAATGTATGTTTGCAGCGCAATGAAGATTTTTAATGACAAATTTATTAAAACTTTAGGTCGCATTTTCGTACCTCCCATGAGAATCTTCACTTGAATTTTTGAAATAAAAACACAACTTATCGATACTTACAATAAAATCCTAACTCATCGGTGGCTGTACATGGAAGATATTACAATTAACATTGTAATAGAACTTGGTCAGTTTGTCTGTTTGTCTGTGAATTTGTTCACGATAATCTCAGAAACGGCTTAACCGATTTAAATCCTTTTTTGTTTGCATTTTGGCAATTTAATATTAGTTTTATTTTAATCAGCTTCACGCTGTATCCCTCACACAGCAGGTTAGGCAGAGGAACCCTAGTATTAAGACACTCCGTTCCCCACTTTCTGCCGAATTCTGGAGGCATTGCGTGTTCGCGTTCTTTCGTGTTCTCGTTCGCTCGACACCAGAGCGAAGAAATGGAAATATAAATTTAAGTAAATATTTCATCTCCTCGAGTGCTTGCACTTCGTGCCGCTGCGCCACGACTGGCCTCAACTGGACTGGACTTTATTTTAATCGGTTCACACAAAGTCAAAACCAGATCCACGCTTTATCCCGCCTTTAGCAGGGTAAAGATTATGCGTAAGATTATGAGATTATGTTGTAATGTAAGGATTAAGATATTGCGTATAATGTGTGACTGATGTGCGAAATTAAAATATTATTAAACGGAATGAAAATATTATTAAATTATAATTCAATCCTCCAAGTGGGGATCGGACCCACACCAGTCGCGTTGCAGCCACAACTTTGGCCTTTAACAAAGAACAGAAGAGAAGCGCGTCAGCGCTCCTTTTACGAAAATAGCATATAGGTAAAATATTTTAATTCCATACCTAAAGAATTTAAGCAACAGTGTAGACGTAAGTTTTTTTTTTTCATTTCACGATGTTTAATCATATCTATATTTCGTGTGAGGCAGTTACGCTTTGATACCAATAACGTAAACACATACTACTACAAAAATACTACTAAAACCTTTAGATTTTAGAACTTTGCCGCCAAAACCTACAGCTCGATTTCGGAATGAGGCGTATGCGGCGGTCTCCCTTTGATAAAAAAAAAAATATGTGCGTGCGTCGTTCTTGACAAATTGTATTTTATTTTACAACGATAATTTTATTATTTATTCGCGGCTTTGTCCGCTTGAATTACATGATTACTCTTTTAAGAAATATAGATATTACAAACAGCCTTAACTAATAATTAATTGATTTGGATTAGTACTCACGATATTATTTGCAAAATAACTTATCTAGCTCCTGTACAGTTTTTAAATTAGTAACATATATTATTAGTTAAATATATAATTGATATACAGAATATACGTAGAAAGCACGTTTTTGCTCCCAAAAGTTATTTTTTTATACGTTTCTTAAAAAAATATTAATAACATAAACGAACGAACGGACTGAAGAACCTATTCAAAATATTTCTTTGAATATTAAGTCATTCTTTATCACTGTGTTAAATAATTACGAATTAAGCTAGACTGTTACGAAGGTAATCTTCACCAACAATTCAATGTAGTTTACTTTGTAGTTAGTACTATGAACAATTGTACTTTAAGAATACGTAAATTTATCAACAGTCAAATAAATAAGACGTTTCTAAAGTCACTCTTTTGGACTTACAATTGAACTGTAACCATTCGAGCATTGTTAGAAAAATATTACAATGTTATGTTAAATTTATTATAAGTATAGATTACACTTACATGACGTAATTAACGTTAAGCAGATAATAACTCAACAATATAATAATTTATTTCTTAATAATTTCTTTTTTTTTTCAAATATAAATATCTTTAAAACTTTAAGTACATTATTTTTTGATAAAGTGTAGCGGTAACCTTTCCAAACTATATTTTCTTTTATGCACAGCGCCATCTATTAAGATCCCATCACAATTAGTGATAGCGTTACGCGTATGGAAGAGAGTATCAAGATTCGTTAGTACCTACTATTGGTCAATAGATAGCGTTCTTGTATCGATTATTTATTATGTCAAATATAAACTTCTTGAAAATTTAAATACTTATATCTTTAGTATTAAAATGATTAATATTTTTTAGTATTAAAATGATTAATATTCCTTCCGTCGTAATTAGTGTTTAACTCCACAGAACGTTTTTTGCGTTATCAAGATTCGTTAGTACCTACTATTGGTCAATAGATAGCGTTCTTGTATCGATTTTTTAATATCTCAAATATAAACTTCTTGAAAACTTAAATACTTATATCTTTAGTATTTAAAATGATTAATATTCTTTAGTATTATAATGATTAATATTCCTCCCGTCGTAATTAGTGTTTAACTCCACAGAACGTTTTTTGCGTTATCAAGATTCGTTAGTACCTACTATTGGTCAATAGATAGCGTTCTTGTATCGATTTTTTAATATGTCAAATATAAACTTCTTGAAAACTTAAATACTTATATCTTTAGTATTAAAATGATTAATATTCTTTAGTATTAAAATGATTAATATTCCTCCCGTCGTAATTAGTGTTTAACTCCACAGAACGTTTTTTGCGTTATCAAGATTCGTTAGTACCTACTATTAGTCAATAGATAGCGTTACTTGTGTCGTTTTTTACTAACTCAAATATTAACGTCTTGAAAACTTAAATACTTATATCTTTTGATAGAGTGTAGCGATTACAATGAAATAAAGACTAAAACCTACCTTGTTTTATTTGTAATTTTTATGTATAAAAGTTGCTTAAATTTATTGTGTACTTTTTACGTGATACGTGTTCACATAAACAGACAAACAGACAAACAGACAAACAGACAAACAGACAAACAGACAAACAGACAAACAGACAAAAATTCCAAAAAAGTTGGAAATGGATTCTGTTAGTTATCCTTTAACACCCTGGCTAATTTTTTCTTAAATATTTTCAATGTACAGAAACGACTTTTCTACAGATTTATTATAATATTAAATATTTCATTTTCTCGAATGTGGATCAAACTCATAAACAGTCACACACTTGCGCCCCTGCGCCACTACTGGCTTCATGGATTATCTAAATATAGATAGTAAATCTTTATACATAAAACTCTTTTTTTACTAAGTTGATTAAAAAGCAACTTACAGCCAGATTAAGAGTGAAGACCAGTTTCATATAAAATAATATATTTAATACAAACACGCTGTATAACGACATAACATATTTTAAATATATAAGCCAATAATTCCTGACGTTACTACAATAAATACTGACTCTATATTAACAATTAAATTAACTAAATTCACAACATACTATGTTCAAATACGAAATAGTTGTGTAATTACTTATATACGTATACATAAATATATTTTACTATTGAGGCCAGTTGTGGCGCAGAGGCATAAATGTGGCACAGGTTGTGGGTTCGATTGACACTTAAGGATATGTAATATGTAGAGTTCAGCGGAAAATAGGGAATGGAAGTGTCTAAGGTAAGGGTTGTCCTAACACTAGGTTCCCTTTACCTAACCTGCTATGTACTAAAACTCGTTTAATCTTAATAAGCATATATGCTTATATAAGCATATGCTTATTCTGTGATCTAAAACGAGAAACTCAAAAGAAGATTTTCTTTCCTTTTCATTGGGTGACAACTACATCACTACATATACATGTAGTGATGTAGTTGTCACCCGAGATATAAAGGTTCCTAAATCGCATTCGTTTAATTAAAATTATTTAATAAACCCAAAAATACATACATACATATATTGCATAGACATTTTACAATTGTGCCATGATCGCCTCCATCCCTCTAACAAAAGAGTGATCCCATCTCGGATATCACCCATGTGATGCGACAATGAATTAACCGGACAAGCGCGAGTCGGGTTCGCCTACAGAGGGTTCCGTACAAAAATTGGAAGTCTCGAGTTTTTTTCTGAAATTCAAGCTTAACTTTCATCTGATACCCCACTTGGACTAGTAGGCTTTAAAAACAAATTTTGCCCCCTTTTTAAGGCAATTATTTTATAGCATTTAACCACAAATGTATACTTTTCATTTCATAATAATTGGGTACTTCCGGTCAACCGGATAATGATCTTGTAAGAGTTCCTAAATTAAAAAAAATTAAATTAGCTTCACGCTGTATCCCGCACACAGCAGGGTAGGCAGAGGGAACTTAGTGTTAAGACACTCCGTTCCACAGTTTCTGCCGAATTCTGGAGGCATTGCGTGTTGAGTGGCAGAACTCAACGCCGTAAGAGTTCCTGTTTTAATTAAAGTCTACATTACAATAAAATAGAATCTACAACCTTCCCAAACATTGCCACTGTGTCGACATTGAGATCACCAAAAATATAACTTAATAATATTTTATACCAAATGAAATAAAAATAAATCTTATATATTTTACAATAAATGAAATAAAATAAATAATTTATGAATGTATAAAAAATATTTTTTCTTCGCCCACAACAAAATTTTACCTCGCCTCAGGGTAAGAAGCTAAAAGGGTCAACAAGACGTTCGGTCGTGTTTTTCTAAAATATTATAATAAAATATATTTATTTTCAGTTTATGAAAGTATTTTTTTTCTTCAATTAAAAAAAAGCAATTTCACGCTTTTTTACGCCTAGCAGGCTAAACAAATGGAACCTAATATTGATTTAAAACGCGATTCTCGAGAGACGGTACTCAACGCCGTGCCTCGCCATCTTGTTATCAGAGTAAGAAAATGAAAATATTTATTCCTCGACTAGGAATCGAACCAAGAATCGTTGGGTTTACAGTCATTTGCTTCAGGTAGACGCAAAGGGAACCTAAGAACTTAATGTTAAAATACTCTGTTCCTATTAAGGCACTACCATTCCCTATTTTTCATTAGATTCTGGAGGCGTTACATTTTGAGAGGTAGAAATCAACGCCGCGCTTTGCCTCGTTACCAGAGCGGAGAAATGAAAATGGGAATCGAACCCACAACCTGCTGCGCATGCCTCTACGCCACGACCACTACTGGTCTATAACGGACAACGCTTTAAAATAAACTGTTCTATTATTTCACCAATAGCCAAGAAGAGAATCTTGCTTTTTTTTACATTTACCAAGAAAATCCATACATTTCTAGATATATAGATAACTAACGTTGACTTCCCAGTTTGCGGCACTCAGTCCGACATGCATATAATCGCATTACCAAGTACTCAAACACTAGTACTTCTTGTAGCTCTCTTAGTACAGTTGTCTTGGTCTTAACAGAAGCTTAAAACCTAAATATACAAGACAATTTTTTTTTTATTTTCTTGTTCGAGATATGCAAAGAGATGGTGAATTAGAGATACTCTCGTTTCCGTTTTTTTTATATTTTAGAGAAATGTCTCTAAATATCATATACAATAACATATATATTTATTAAGGCCAGTCGTGGCGCAGGGGCACAAAGTGTGCCTGTAAATCGACTGGTTGTGGGTTCGATCCCCACTCGAGGAGATGAAATGTTTATTTACATTTATATTTTTATTTCTTCGCTCTGGTGTCGAGACGAAAGCGCGGCGTTGAGTTCCGCCACTCACCACGCAATGCTTCCAGAAATTGGCGGAAAGTGGGGAACGGAGTGTCTTAACACTAGGTTCCCTCTGCCTACCCTGCTGTTTGCGGGATACATCCTGAAGCTGAACAAAAATAAATAATAAAATATATTTATTGAGTAAAGACGACGGTTTTGTGGGTTGTGTGTTAATCAAATAACTGGTCTGGTAACAAGGCAAAGCGCGGTGTTTAGTTTTGCCCCTCAACAAGCAATTTTCATTTTTTTTTCAACACATATGAGGATAGGTAAAGAGAATTTGTACCAAAACACTCCGTTCTCCCACTTACACCACAATTTAAGACATTGTGTATTGAGTGACGGAAGTTAACTCAGCGCTAATAAAGTTAACATATTAAAAAAGACACATCGCAGAGCATTCAGGTCTAGACTAGATATATTTAGAATGACATTTCAAGTACTTCGACCAACTAAACTATTCACTTAAGATGTCTTCTTTCATTAAATAATTTCAATCGCTTTATAATTTAATAAATAACTAGTCGTCGCCCGCAACTTTATTTATGTAGACTTCGTAAGAATTTCGAAAAATCCTCCCTCCTTAGTGCTCTCCAACACTCCCTAACCTCCACGCCAAATCAAGTTTCCGAGTCAATTAGCTTCTTCTGTGCGTTCTATGACAGTCACTCAGTTACAAAAGAGTTTTACAAGCGACCCGCACGCGGCTTCGCCCGCTTCAACTAAATAACTTTTCATTTATTAAACTGGCTTACTTTCATGTTCTAATAGCATAATCATTTTAAAGGTAATATTCATACATTTGAAACGTAAAATTTCAGCCAATTCAATAAACAATTATTTTTAGCAATTTTGTCGAATAAAGTAATTTATATAACTTTTTTTATTTATAAATTGATTTAAATGAAACAAACAAACACTAAATATTAAAGGAAATTTAACAAACGTTGCTTCTTACTATACACACATGTATATATATATATATATATATATATATATATATATATATATGTGTGTGTGTGTGTGTGTATAAATAAGAAGCAACGTCATAAAATCTTCCGTAAAAACTGCGATTAAATATTAAACATAAAAAAAGAATTTGAACATATTAAAAATAAATAGAGTTTGAATCCTATGTTTAAAATCTCTACGTTTTTGCGACTCGACGCCCAACTGAAAGTGAAAATATAAAATATTCAAATGACAAAAAAACGCTAGTTTACGCTAGTGAAACTAGAAATATAAAAGTGTTCAGAAATATACATTTTCAATTTTTAATATGAAAAATTTGTTTGGTTAAATGCATATAATATGTACTGTACTGTAACTTTTATATCAACTTATAAAAAAAAAGCTATGTAATTGTAAAAAGCTACTTATGTTGTGTTTACAAACATATTAAATAATATAAAGACTAAATTTGAACCCGTTTCTCTGCCGTTTTTATAGAAGTACAGGCAGTCAGAACCTGGGAATCTAGTGTTAAAACATTCACTTCCCATTAGGACACTTCCGTTCCCCACTTTCTGCCGGATTGTCGAGGCATTACGTGTATAGTGATGGGACTTAACGCCGCGCTTTGCCTCACCATCAGAACGTGGTAAAAAGAAAATGTTTAATATTTCACTATTCTACCAAGTGAGGATCGAACCCACAACCGTTGCGTTAAGAGTCGCACGCTTGTACCCCGCCAGGCAGCCTCATAAATAGTTTTACCTTCAACTTCACGCGGTGTCCTAAATAAGCAGATTTCTAAAGGCATTGCGTGTTGAATGGTAATCGAACCCACAACCGCTTACAGCCACATGACTGCGCCTCTACACTACTCCACCTTTTTCTCTATCTTAAATAAATTCTTTAGAATATTATTTTAAAATAATATCTTTAACGTCAGGCACCATTTAGCTACATCAGTATACAGGCAGACATTTTATAATTATATTTTGCGCTCCTTAAGTGCAGTGCAGTCTCGTTAGTATTCAAAGTACATTTTAACACTTGCTCCTAGACTATAAATGTATAACTTTTTTTTCCTGCTATAATTTCATTTTTCCTACATTAATTGTATGGAGTCGTCGTGGCGCAGTGGGAAAAGTATGATTGTGGGTTCGATTTACTTTCCGGGAAACAATTATATTTTAAGTTCAAATTCAAAATTCAAATTTAAAATATTCTTTATTGAACTGAACTCTTATAAGCACTTTTGAATAGTCGATTGAACATATAACAAAAAAAAAGCTACCACCGGTTCGGAAGGCAGTTCTGCTGAGAAGAGCCGGCAAGAGACACAACAGTTGCTCTTTTCAAAGTCAATGGTATAATTCTATTATTACATTATCTGGCAGCTATCCTTTATCACATTCAATAGACATTAATTCCATACATGTTTATCCTGTAAATATTCTTGAACAGTGTAATAAGCTTTACTTGTTAGAATTTTTTTTTATAAACAAAAAAAAATGATACCACCGGTTCGGAAGGCAGTTCTGCTGTTCTCTTGTTGCTCAGTTGCTCTTTTCAAACTATTTTCAGATTGGCTATGTACAAATAAAAAAATAAATAAGCTTCACGCTTACAGCAGGGTAGGCTCAGAGAACCTAGTGTTAAGACGCTCCGTTGCTCATTTTCCGCAAATTTTTCAAGGCATTGCGTGTGAAGCGGCGGTTTCCTTGATGATAAGAAATGATAATATTAAGAAACAATAAGAAGATTGAATCCGCAACCGTCGCGTTACTGTCACACCCTTGTGCCTTTGCGCTACGGCGGCCTATGTACACGTAATATCCGCATATCTTTATACATACATTGCATATCAGGGCAGGCAGGGAAGATCTAGTGGTGGCATTCCATTTCCCTGAATTTCAAAATATTCTTAACGTGTAGCAGAACTTAACGCCGTATTTATACCTTACCAGAGCCGGAAAACGAACAATTTAAATATAATCACTTTAATAATCACAAACACGCGATTCATTCAACCCTAATTTTACATTTTCGAGAGAACAGCGTCCCAATTCACTTCATAAACTGCTAAATACGAATATAAAATAGATAAATATTATTATAATAACCAATACACATTAAATAAAAGAAAATAAAGACTACAATACATAAACAAAAATTAAATAAAGTCAACGACTCTATCGAAACTCACCAGCCACTTAACGATTCCCAATTAACCCGCGCACAGCCTCTCATCTGCACGCCATTATAGCTGAAAAATATGAAACGAAAGATGGTATATGAGGAAGAGTGATATTTTTTTAATTGTTACACTTATTTTCTTTGTACAGATTCAATATATAGTTTTTAGGGTTCCGTACTCAAAGAGTGAAATGGAACCTTATCACTAGGACTCTGTCGGTCACTCTGTGTGTCACTACTATGTCTAATAAACCGTGACGGTCAGTTTAAATTTTCATAGACGATGCATTTATATAAAAGCTATTATAAAAAATAGAATAAAATAGATATTTAAGAGGGCTACCATACCAAATGACATGGTTTTTGCCATTTTCTTAGGTGGTACGGAAACCTTTGTGCGTGAGTCCGAGTCAAATTGGCTGATTTTCATTTTAATTTTCTTTATGTATTCACACTTTCTCTCTTCTACATAAGTAGATAGAGGGTTTCTTTATATGAAGACTCTCCATTTCTCACGCACCGCGAAATTTTGAGACATCGTGGGTTGAGTGGCGGAATTCAACGCACTATATACTGTAACTAGAGCTAAAGAGAGAACTAATTCCTAGGAATCTTCACAGGAATAATTCATTGATCGACGACCCTCACGTTTACACAGCACCGCTGCTGTGCCGCTGCGCTACGACGTCCTCAATGATGATACGCAACACAATCACTTTATAAAGTAGTTTATTTGAAATTACATACATATTATATTAACAAATATACTGCATTTTTACAAATAAATCCTACTTTTAAGAGGCTTCCGCTGGCAAAAAACAGTCAACAGAGTGTAAGCCAAAAATCTGATATAAAAAACATTATTAAGCAAGGAATCTGAAATGATCATTATTTATCGTTACCGCACTGCGTTGTTTTCATATATAAAATATGATTGTGAATTGCAATGCTTTTCTCTTGCATATGCTGGGTAAGCAGAAAAAAATAGTGTTTAATTATTCCGTTTTCCACATTAAGGAGATTACGTGTTGGGTAGCGCAATTAAAATCATAATTTTATTTGAAAATTACAACAGCAACAATCAGAAGCGTAAATATTAATGAACTACCTTCATATTATATTTATACAAATGGAATGTACGAATTCAAATTTGATTTTGACCTTTTATGATTTTTAGGATATATAACGATTTAAATTATTATAATAAATAAAGGAAAGTCGTGGTCAAGGTGTATAAGCGTGTGAGTGTAAAGGTGACTTGTTCTAGGTTCGATTTCCACTCGAGGAAATTGAATATTTTCATTTTCCCGCTCGATGAAATCGTTCGTCCTCGATGTCGAGGTTAGGCGTGGTCAGTTCTGTCACTCAACGCGCAATGTCTCCAGAATAAGGTGGTAAATGGGAAACGGTTCCTATCACTAGGAACCTTTGTACCTTCCCTCCCGAGTGCAGGACTAAGGAATAACGTGAAGCTAAAAAAATAATAAATTATCAATATTTCTCATATATTGTTGCATTTAAAATATTCATAATAGTGAACTAATATCACCACGTATAAACGATGAAAACCACTTTGCAAGTCACAACCAGCGACTAGCGTGCTTGCACACAATAACCAACTCTTATCAGAACTGCCCCTTGTCATGAACTGTAAGAGCCCTTTAAATATCCATTATGGACTGTATGACGGTGCTACAAGGTTCAATTTAGGATAGGACAAAAGAACATTTCAGTGTCAGTTTAGTAGTCAAGTATAGATTTAAGCTAACAAGTCAGTACTTTACTGTTATCTGGTTTTAGTGGATTTTATTAGTGCAATAGTTTTATTGGACAAGATTAAGAATAGCTGAAAGTGATATAAATGTACTAGAATACTGGAGTTTGTGAGACGCCATGATCATGGTGGCACAGTTGCGGAATAAACTTCTGTAGTATGTTTGGTTGAACACGCTAATCTCAGGAACTATTGCTTCGAGTTGAAAGATTATTTTTATGTTCGATAATCTATTTATGTTGTAAGGTTAGGTTTTGACATAATTCATTATACATCTTGCTCTCTTGCTCCTAGTTATTTCCATTTGACCATGCAGATAGAATGGCAGATAAGTGGTACTTCGCTTCGCTCTGGTGTCGAGGCAAAGCGGAGCGTTGAGTTCCGCCACTGAACACGCGATGCCTCCGGAATTGGACGGAACGTGGGAAGCGGAGTGTCTTAACACTAAGCTTCATCCTCTACCTGCATGCGACTAACAGCGTCAAGCTAAAAAAACTACAGTAATCACTACAACCACCAACTCTGCTTTAATACAAACCTTAATATTGGTGATAATAAAAAGGAAATTGAAGCTTTTTTTGCATAGCAGAGTAGGCACAGAGAACTTAGTGTTAAGATTCTCCGTTCCTCACTTTTTACTCGATAATGAGACATTTTGTGTTGATTGACATGCAACTCCGTCCTTTGTCTCGTTACTAGAGAGAAAAAAAATAATAAATCCTCCTAGTGGGAATCGAACCCATAGCCATCACGTTTACATCCCGAACGAAAAATTATATACATATATATATAATAATAATATACATACTAAATGAATCCGGTTTTGATTTCCTCGCGTAATTTAAAAATAACACGATGTCGTCGTAATGCATTTGTCACACGCGATGGTTGTAAGTTCAATTCCTTACTTCGGAATGTTTATATTTAAAATATAGGCCATTTCCTGCGAGTACCTGATAAGGAAATGCACGCGATACTTAAAAGATTAAATTACTAGAACTAAATTGTTAAAATATTGTTTACATTATAAAAGGTTAGCCGGTTTAGATGCAAAGTGGAGCAGTGTCGGACTGTTTATAATACGTGACGGTTGCGAGTTTGATTCCCATTTGCAAGGAATGGGAAGGTATTAAATATTAAAAATTTTCATTCCTCGCACTGTCCCGCAAGGCAAGGCGGGGCGTTGAGTTACGCCAATCAATATGCATCAATATGCAGTATTTCAAAAGCGAAAAATGGAGTATGGAAACACCTGATTATATCAACCTAATATACTATATGATGAGATACCTGAAGTTACAGAAAGATATTTTTTTATGACTGTGACTGTGCGCCTGCGTTTTCACCTGTTCTGACACGCCTGTTTCGACTCACACTAAAGATTGGAGTTGTACCTAAATCGTGTAATCTGTGCCCAAAAAGGACAGTCGGGCAAACCCTGCCAACTACAGGCCCATATTAGTCACCTCTATACTCTGCAAGACTATAGAGCGTGTACTGAATAACATACTTGTGGCACATCTGGAGGATAATGATTTTCTAAGTGATAGCCAGCACGGATTCCGTCAAGGGCGTTCGACAGGAGATCTCCTTGTGTATGCCACTCACATATGGAGCGAGGCTATCGAGAGATATGGCGAGGCCAAAACTTTTGACAGGGTCTGGCATGCAAGCCTTTTAAGTAAGCTTCACGCATACGGACTACCGGCTGACCTTTGCAAATGGATATCAAACTTCTTGAGTGAGCGATCGATACAAGAGCCCTATCGGTCTTGCTCCGACTTTCCAAGATGTACCTGTGCCGATAGCTGAATATCTTGAGCTGCTTGGCGTGAAACTTACGTCAGATTTGAACTTTGGACATAATATCTAAATCGAGTCTTTGGCTACAACTGTAGCTAAAAAACTAGGTATCCTCTTAAAAGTTAGGCAGTATTTCACTCCGGTACAGGTTCTTCAACTTTATCAAGCTCAAGTCCGATCGTGTATTTGGAATGACAGCAATTGTCACCTTTGAAACGGATTTGCTAAATATCAGCTAGTGACCTTAGACTCGATTGAAAATCGCGCCAAAAAGCTCATTGGCGACATAGCGATTGTTTAACACCGACGAAAAGCAGTGTACAGCAGCGCTGCATGACCTAGAGGGTACCTCTTTTCCTTTCTACCTGCAGGAAGCTAGACGTAGGTTGAGATTTCACCCATATCTCGTCGATATACCTCCTTTCGTACACAGCGCTTCGCCTCCACTTTCTTAATACGAACAGCTAACAAGAGGAACTCCCTGCCTGCCGAAATGTTCCCCGCTAAGTATACCTTGGATCTTTTCAAGACAAGAGTGAATAAACACTATATAGGTAAGCAGGCTCCACCATCGCTCACATCGTCACTTACCACCAGGTGAGATAGCGGACAAATGTTTGCCTATCTACAATAAATCAAATAAAAAAATCTTCATACTCCCAAAAAATGTGAAAGATATAACTTTTTCTATTTTTATCTCTCATTTCAATAAAAGCAACCGAAACAATAAATACGTAAAAACTGCCATTTTTCAATATATAAAAGTATAGCGACATAAATCGTGCTCGAAGCGTATTCGTCACACGAATGGGTAGATTCATCATTTAATGATAAAGTATTGATGAAAAATTATTTTTTAAGAAAGTTATATGGAGAAATATATTCAAATTATCTTTTTCTCTAGATAATACATTTTTAGGCCAGTCTTGGCACAGGGGCAAAAGAGTGTGATTGTAAACGCGACTGGTTGGGGGTTCGATCTCTACTCGAGGCAATTAAAGAAATATTTAAATTTATATTTTCATTTTTTCACTCTGGTACCGAGGCAAAGCGCGGCTTTGAGTTCAGCTATTTAAGACGCAATATCTCCAGAATTAATCGGAAAATTGGAAACGAAATGTCTCAATACAGTCCCTCTAACCATTCTGATGAAGACAGGATACAGCGTGAAGCTGATTTTAATATATTATTTTTGTCTAATGGACTTCACTAACCAATAATATATACATCTGTAAATACATAACCAGAAAATCCAGAGCACAATAAAATTTTTGTCCCAAGTTTTCTACACCTAGTCTTTTAACGAAAATATATTTTATTTTAGTTTCAACTTGTATAGCAGGGTAGGTAGTGCTAAAACCCAATTTTCGAGACATTACGTGTTGAGTGGTGGAAAAATTATTAATTTCCCCGAATTGGAATCGAACATATAACCATTGTGATTGCAGACACGCGCTGTGCCGCTACGCTGACGACCTCAATAATAATATTTGCAAACAAAAATATTTTAACAATACATTCCAATACTACACAAATGACTTAAACAATGACAGTCCTTTGAGTAACCAATACGCTTGTGAGCTTAATACAATTTAGTTCTGGTCAACTCAAAGCGTAGGGCTTTATTATTACAATAGCAGTTACTACTTAGGTAAATAGATTTAATAGAATATTCAATGTTCTGGCAAAAATTTAATGATTTATTATATTTAAAAGAGCCTATATTTGCTTAAAAAGGTTTTTCACTTGAAATTCATAATTTTACGCACCAAATTCTCAGGAACTTAAAATCTAGTGTTAAGCCACTCCGTTCCCGAATTCTCACCAAATTCTAGAAGCATTGCGTGTTGTCTGGCAGAACTCAACGCCGCGCTTTTCTTCAACAATGGAGCGAAGAAAATGGAAATATTAAATATTTCATTTTCTCGAATGGGGTTTCGAACCTAATTGTTTGCCGCGTTTAGAATCACACTTTGTGCTCCTGCGCAAGCAGATGGACAATTAAATGGCCCAACGTTAAAAGGATTACTTAATATTGAAATAATGGAAATGTGAAATATCCTTAATTATGTAAAATACAATGCAAACAATTTTTTTAATTCGAATCAATTAATTATTATATTAGCGCATTAAACCAAATAAACTGTTCAGTATTTTTTTAAATGTTGTTCCATATATGCTTGTTACTTAGATAGTCCTCAATGAGAACATATAGCTCAATGGTCAGAGCGCTTGGACCGTTACTTATAGGCGCGAGTTCAAATCTCGCTACTTTCAAATATGTATATGGTTTCTAAAAAGTATTAAACTGTTCAATTTTATAATATTAATACAGATTCATTAACCAAATTACCCAAACCCATATAAATTACAGTACAACAAATCAGATATGGCAATCGTAAACAGTTACTAACTTGTTAGAACGCTTAGCTCAGTTGGCCATGTTCAAAGGATCCTAGCTGAGTGTTTACAGCAAATATTACTTTAGACCGATTGTGGGACAAACAGACAAAGCATACCTGGCTTATTGCCTGGATCTAGACCGAATTGCGTCTGGAAATGACTGAGTAAGTGCCTGTCTAGAGGTATTAAGGGTAAGATGTTATATTGAATACTATTGGGAATATCTTGTATATCTACTATACACATATAGCTTACCTTATTTTTCTCGTGTTGCAAAGTAGACAATTATAAAACCTTATAGAAAGTACGATAATGTATTATAGTAAAAAAAACATTAAAAGATTACAGATTAAAGTAATAAAAAATCATATTAGAAGTCATTATAGTTGTCAGTCAATTCTGTTTATTAAATGAATAATCATGTAGTTCAAGCGGGCGAAGCCGCGGGCCGACAGCTAGTATAGAATATAATAACAGAAAGTATTCTTTGTTTAAGAAAAAATATATATTGTAATTATAATTTATTATAAAAGAATAATATACGTATGTAAAATATTTACTCGACAAAGCAATTATAGGATTTAAAGAATTAGAGGCTCAGTTTTTAACCGCACTGTGAGGAGGGTTAAACCTAAATGAATAAAAGTATTTAGGTTTTAAGTTATATATATATATATCATTATTATTTAAGCTGCAGATGGTTTTTTTTTGTTATTGAGGCCAGTTGCGATCCAAGGGCACAAGCGTGCAAAAATATATAGATTGTGGGTTCAATTCCCGCTCTGGCGAATAAAATATTTAATATTTATATTTCCTCGCTCAGGTAACGAGGCAAAGCGATGTTAAATTCCGCCACACATTACAATGCGTTAAGAATTTGGTGGAAAGTCGGGAACGGATGTGTTTTAACGGGAAATGGAGTGTCTTAATACTAGATTTAAAAGGCATCAATCTGGTATTAAGACACTCTATTTCGCTCTCTGCCTACACACACGACAGGAAGACAATAACGACGTTACAAATTTCCACTACTCTTTTTTAGAAAACTTATACTATATGATTCAGAGGGAACCTAAGAAATTAGTTAAGTTGAGACACTCCGTTCCAATTAAGACACTTCCATTTCCCACTTTCCTCCTCTTTCGAATTCTAGAAGTGAAGAGTTACCAGAACAAAAAATTGAAAATATTACTTAAATATTTCATTTCCTCGAATGGGAATCGAATCCACAGCCTCTCGCTCTTACAGTCGTACGCTTATGCCTATGCGTCACAACTGGCCACTGGACTATATTTAACAATACTAATTTATTATTATTAGTAATTCTAATTATGTTAAGTAAGCTAACACGAATTAGTTAGTTAAATTGAAATTGTAAATGGTAAATTTATTTGTCTTATATATGTACATACATTTATGTTAATGATATATAGATCATTGTGGTTAAATATTAACTTTTTCAGCTTCACGGTGTATCCCGCACACAGCAGGTTAGGCAGAAGGAACCTAGTGTTAAGACACTCCGTTCCCCACTTTCTGCCGAATTCTGGAGGCATTGCGTGTTGTGTGGAGGAACTCAACGCCGCGTTTTGCCTCGACACCAGAGCGAAGAAATGAAAATATGAATGTAAACAAATATTAATTATACTTAAATTTATATTTCCATTTTCTTCGCTTGTGTGTCGAGGTTAAGCGCGGCGTTGAGTTCTGCCACTCAACACGCAATGCCTCCAGAAATTGGCAGAAGGTGGGGAACGGAGTGTCTTGTGTTTTTTTTTAATATTCTTATATTGTTAACAAAAGGCAGATTTAAACGTTATAGCACCTCTATACTCTTTTACTTTTAGTTCAAAGGTGTTTAAATACACGGTGAAACAATATATTCTCAACAAGTAACTTTTTAAGAACAATGAAAAAAATATAAAAAAGGCAACACTTTTGCAAGGAAAAGTTATCCCGGAATTTTTTTTCCTCGTTTTAGAGTAGCTAGACAGAGAAAAACCTAATGTTGAGAACTTTCTGATAAATACTTATTTAGAAAACGTATAAAAATTTTAACGTAGCGGAACTCGAACCAGCGCCTCACCTCAAACTGGCCTGGTCGATTTCCAGGAGGCGCGGGTTCGAGTCCCGGTACGTTCAAATTTTTATACGTTTTCTAAATAAGTATTTTTATTTCCTAAGTGTAGAATAACACTTAAAAAATGTTCAAAAACTTTGTAACAATTTTTTCAGTCGAAAAATTAAAATTATGTTCAATTTGAATATAATTGTTCAGTGTGGGAATCGAACCCACAGCCATCGCATTTTCAGTCAGTTGAGCAATTGAACAAGAATCATTAGCGTGCGAATATAAACTGGTTGTGCATTCGATTCCCACTCGAGGACATAAAATACTTAATATTTTCATTTTGCCCTGGTAACGAGATAAAGCGCGGCCTTAAGTTCTACCACTTAACAAGCAATGCCTTCATAATTCGGCAGAAAGTGGAGAACGGAAGTATCTTAATGGAAACGGAGTGTCTCAACACTAGCTATCCAGTTCTGCTTACCCTTCTACGTGTAGGATACAGAGTGAAATTATAAAATAAACTTAACTTAAATATAATTTATAATATAAGAATCCATCTTACTTAGTTACTAAAAATATATTTAAAACTTCACAACCATCTGGTAGGAAAAGATAAACGTTTTAAAATAAACCCGAGAGACGGTCGCTCGAGGAACTTTGTGATTTTCATAAAAATACAATGGACGTGCTGTCTCCAAGTAGGTTCTACGAGTGCCGTGGACTTGAGAAAACATTATACTTTTATGTCCAATCTTTGATTGTTAATGCGATGGTCGTGGGTTCGATTTCCACTGGCAACCAAGATAAAGCGCTATAAAAACTTCCGCCACTTACGCAAATTCCCGAAAATTTTTAGATGCATAGGAAATAGTGTCTTAACATTAGGTTCCCTCTGCCTATCTTGCTATATGTGGTAAATAAGTTTGAAGTTATATTCCAACTTTGCATATATTGATGGGAAGTACTTAATTAATTTAAGCCTGAAGATGTTTCTTACAGGGTACAAAGAAACTACTGTTGAAACAATTCTTTCTCTGCTCAGTTCGAGATACAATGTGGTGAGTGGCGAAGCTCTACGCCGCGCTCTGTCTTCACCAGAGCGGGAGAATGAAAATGATAAGAATATAATCAGTCTTTTCGAAAATATTATTCGAAAAAAGAGGGGAACAGAAATGTCTTAATGGAGAACGAAGTATCTTAACACTAGGTTCTCAGGTTCCCTCTGCCTACCCTTCTATCTAGAGGATACATATGCTGTATCCTGTAGATAGAAAGGTAGGCAAACTAAAAATATTAAAAACAGTCCCCAAATGAGAATCAAACCCGCAATCATCGCGTTTCAAAAGAGACGCTGTCCCACTTCACCACAATGGCTTCAAACAGTATCTTTCATACAAAATGGAACTTTTCCTTGGAAATATGTGAGAGCTTAAATAAAATATACGAGAACAATGCTAAGCTCCGTTTTATTGCAATCGAAATGCTATATACTAAAGACTTCGTATACTCTTAAGAGATATCACTTTGGATGAAATTTATTGAGGTTGTCGTGGCACAACGACGTAGTGTTTGAGTGTAAAAAGCGACGGTTGTGGGTTCGATTCTTATAAGGTAGAATGAAGTTTTTTTGTTTAACGTTCTGGTAACAAAACAAAGCGTGGCGTTGAGTTCCGTTGAACTAGTTATGTCTCGAAAATTGAGAGGAAAAGTATGCAATAGAGTGTCTTAATCTTAAATTTGTCATATTTGTTCACGAGTCCTTAAATTATTATTGGCTGAGCTGCATCTCGCTTATAACAGTGTATGCAAAGAGAGAATGGCGTATTCCACGCACGAGAATAGAGGAGCTCAACGCCGCCTTTTATCTTAATATGAAAAAAGAAAACCTAGAACAAATAAAATGAATATTAATTATTAATATATAATAATAATAATTAGATCATTATTCCAACCCCCTGAGTGGATTTGAATTTAATATTGTCAGTCAATCAGTTATCTCACTGCGCCACAATGGCTTTAATCATTTTAGTTCATAAATTCTTAATAAATAAAGAAATAAATCAGCTTCACGCTATATCCCGCACATAGCAGGGTAAGCAGAAGGAACCTAGTGTTAAGACACTCCGTTCCCCACTTTCTGCTGAATTCTGGAGGCATTGCGTGATGAGTGGCAGAACTCAACGCCGCGCTTAATTAACCTCGACACCAGAGCGAAGAAATGGAAATATAAATTTAAGTAAATATGTCATCTCCTCGAATGGGAATCGAACTCACAACCAGTCGGTTTTGCAGTCACACTTCGTGCCGCTGCGCCACGACTGGCCTCTTCTTAATAAAACCTATATAATTTGCTATTATCGAATAAAAAAATACGACGATTAACAAGGACTTTTATTCACGCTAACGGACGTAAGCTCTTTCTATAATGAAAGATTTCTCCTTACATTAATAAAGTCCGTACAATCTTTTTAATGGGATCCAGAGAAAAGATCTAATTCTGTTGTTATAATTTTAGGGTTCCGTTGTTGTTTCCTTTTGTTGGGAAAAAGCCGGAACTGTTGTAAAAACACTTTACTGGCCGTTTGTAGATATATACAGAAAGACGTCTGTCTGTCTTAATTTAAAATTAAATTCAAATTGAAAAATTTGAATTCTAAAATAACGTTTTTTTAAAGTGCAAATACTTATTTATACGTAAAACTTCCAAATTGTCCTGTTTTCCACCTGTCTCTTTCTGTAAGGGACTAACACTGAACGATGAAGGATGTTGAGGAGCCACTTATAGGCTACATTTTATCCCGGGATTCCTTCGGGATTGTGATTTATGCAGGAAGAACCGCGATTATATAAATAAATATTAAAATTAAATATATATTACATGTAATAACTGAGGATTTTTCTATTACTTCACTTAACGAGCAAAGTCAAATAAGTCCCCAAAAAAAATACGATTTATTAATTGCCTAACAGTATAGACAAGATGATATTAAATAAATATTAGGTTAGTTCAAGCGGGCGAAGCCGCGCGGCGCCACTAGTTTCATATAAAACGAATATGTACTTCTGCATACTTAAAATTATCAAGTTCCATAGCTAAGCTTCTCGTTGACCTACCATTATGAAATTGGTACGGAACCCTCTGTGGGTAAGTCCGATTCGCAGTTGCCTGCCTTTTTATATTTTTTATTAAGCTTAAAAGCTTTAATATATATGCATGTTGAATGTAAATGTTTATTTACATAAATTACTTCATTCTTGCTTAGTGAAAAGGAGTCTACTGTGCGGGGTGTAAGCTCGATTCTAAATCATTTTTTTTTTTTTATAATTTGACAGCGGAGTGTCTTAACACTAGGTTCCCTCTAACTACCCTGATGTATGGGAAACAACTTTAATCTGCATTCTTCTATTCTCGACGGAATGAAATATTTTATATTTTCATTTCCCCGCTCTGGTAGTTCAACTCAACACGCAATGCCTCCATAATTGTAAACATCGCATGAGAATTTGACGTAGCTCGATAAGAGTTTAAGTAGAGTTTAACTAACTACAGCGGTTTCCAAAAGACACAGGCTCAAGTCTGTATGTCTCTAAAAATGAAAGCTGGGAATTGAGTGTTAAGACACTCTGTTCTCCATCTAGACACTACGATTTCCTACTTTCTGCCGAAATCTCGAGGCCTTGCGTGTTGAGTTGAAGACCTACCAGAGATTATTAAATATTTCATTCAGTCGAGTGGGAATCGAACCCACAACCGTGGTGTTTGCAGTCACAGACTTTTCCAGCTGCTCTCGGGCGATGTTTGGTAAACTAAGGAGTATATTTGTAGAAATAATATAGATTTTCTAATATAGATTTCGGTGATATTGCCATGCGGGATAAAGCGTGAAATTGAATCAAAAATCTACAATTTGTTATATATCAGTAATTTTTTAAAGTTATAAGACAGTATTATTTTAACTTCTCCTTGTATCCTGCACATAGCGGGGTTCCCCCAGGTTCCTTCTGCTTACCCTGCTACAAAATAATAAAACGTTCAATATCTATTTAAAGACCACATATCAAAAAGAATCCTTTAATAGTATTAGGTATACTTGCGGTATTGTGACTTGAACGAATGCAATGGCGCAATAAATATATAGGTTTCGATTTAACACGATTGTTGTATTAGGGACCCTTTATATTATAATATAATTTTTTTTATTGTGGGTTCGATTCTTATTCGAAGTAATGTTTAATTATTTAAAATATTTAAATATATTCTTTTTCTCCACTCTGCTATGGTAAAGTGGTAAGTTTTGAATAAGTAGTTTTGTTTTAAATTTAATTTAATTTTAAATAGTCTATACTTCTGTATACAAACTATTATATATGAGGCATGTCGTGGCGCAGGGGCAGAAGGTGTGACTGTAAAATCGGATCCCCACTCGAGGACATGAAATATTAATTTAAATTTATATTTCCATTTCTTCGCTCTGGTGTCGAGGCAAAAGTGCGGCGTTGAGTTCCGGCACTCAACACGCAATGCCTCCAGAAAATGGCGGGAAGTGGGGAACGGAGTGTCCTAGCTGATTTATTTTCAATTACTTTATTTATTATGAGGCCGTCGTGGTGCTGGGGTCATTTCTTCGTTCTTGTAATAAGGCAAAGCCCGGCCCGCGCTGAGTTCCGCCTCTTAACACGCAATGCCATTGAAATTCGGCGGAAAGTAAGGCACAGAGTGTCTTAACTCTCATAAATTTGCGAATGTAAACGAGACAGTTGTGGGCTTAATTCCTATTCATAAGATTGAAATGATTAATATTTTTATTACCTCGCAATGCCTCGAAAATTCAGTAGATGATGTCATAACACTAGGTTCCCAGGTTACCCTTACCCACGAACGTACCGTAAATCTAATAATATATAATAAACAACCCTAAAAAAAATATATATGCAGTCTCCTTTACATTTCACGGTAAAACAGCGGTCGAGGCTTAGATAGTTTTACGAAGCTAATATGCTTGTGCAGCGAAGCAACTTAGTATCATATACGGTGTACTCGTATTTTTAGTATAATTTTTATACAATATCAATTTCTTTCAAGAAATTTCATACTAAAATATTGTATTAGATTCTTATTCTGGCATAGAAACTGTTTAATATTTTCCTTTTTTGATGATAATTTAATTTCTTTATAAAGTCTTTCTCATGGAAACCGAGATGTTTATAAAATATACGTACTTATTGTTTTTTTGTAAAACTTCTTCTTGGAATCGTTGTGGCTTAAGGTGCTACTGTTGTGGATTCGATTCCCACTCTGGGCAATTAATTATTTTCATTTCTTCGTTCTCTTAAGACGCGGCATTCAGTTTTGCTATGTAACACTTAATATCTAGATAATCGAGCAAAAACTTGGAGACAACGTATTTACACAATAGGTTCCTTCAGCCTACCCCGCCGTATGCGGGTTACAGCGTGATTCGAATTTGTCTTATAAAACAATTTAACTATTTGTACATGAATACAAATTTCTAACACATTCTGTCTGCGAGAATAAGCGTGTAACAGTTATTTTTATTAAAGACGTTTATACAATAATGTAGAGGCTAGTCGTGGCGCAGCGGCATGAGGTGTGACTGTAAAACCGATTGATTGTAGGTTAGATCCCCACTCGAGGAGATGAAATATTTACTTAAATTTATATTTCTATTGCTTCGCTCTGGTGTGGAGGTTAAACGCGGCGTTGAGTTCTGCCACTCAACATGCAATGCCTCCAGAATTTGGCAGAAGGGAATGGGGTGTCTTAACACTAGGTTCCCTCTGCCTACTCCGCTGTGTGCGGGATACAGCGTAAAGCTGATTTATTTATTTTTACGTTTATACAAAAATTTCTTTTTTTCCTATAAATACCATACATTTTTATACTTGTCGCTATTCGCGGTCACGAACGAACATAAAAATTGTATAGATATCCAGCCGACGGGGGATATGGGAACAAACGAGTGTTTAATTCTCAACGGGTTCTGTTAGCGTTGAACAAATACACGCGAACTGGTCTTGTACAAACGATGGAAAAAATTATAAAAAATATAATAAAATAAGATTGAGGCCAGTCGTGGTGAGGGGCATAAGTGTAAACGCGGCAGGTTGTGGGTTCGATTCCCACTCAACACGCAATGTTTCTAATATTCGGCGGAAAGTGGGGATTGTTTCTTCGGAAGTCGGTAGGGAGCCCGTTCCCTCTATCGGCCCCATTATTTGCGGGTTAACGCAGGAGCGAAAAAAATATGATAATGACCGTAGTGGCTCAGCGGAACATCGTCTATAAACGCGATAATTATGGGTTCGATCTTCACCGTGGAAGGAATATATTTATTTTCACGTTCTTGCTTTACTAGACATAATAACGTGGTATTAAGTTCCGATACTCAACATAAACTTGGACAGCTTGTTCTAATTTTAAGGATCTACTGACGGACTGACACGCAGACTAACAAACGCACAAAATGTTTAAGATTTAGATCTTATGTATTATTTCTTATACCACAATTAAAGTAAAAGCAAACAAAACAAGTCACTTTTTCAATATTTACACTTCAGTATGTAATAAATAGACTAGTGTGGAGCTCGTCACGTCGTCACGTTTGCTACAGATTGCTTCACGCTGCACGTGTTTAATATATTTATGTATGACACGGCTATCGATTCTGATCGTAAGGATTGTTGTAATAGATAAATTATTTTTAAATATTTTAAGACTTTTATTTCACGTCACTTAAGAAAGGAAAATACTTATTTAAAAAACATATAGAACTTTGAACGTAGCGGGGATTTAAACCCACTCCACTTCTTGGAATCCATTCAAGCACTCTGACCACTAAGTCACACGTTCTCGTCAAGTTACGTTGAAATTCTTATATGCTTGTTACAATTTATTTATGTTGTTAGCATCTCTGTAGGGAAATTTTTACAAATTTTTAGTACCCAAAAATTAAGGTTACGATAATTTTAAGCAATTATTTTTGGGTAGCGAAAGCTCATATTTATGCAAATGTCAAAGTTCGATTGATTTAATCTTGCCATCACGTTTTATGATAAAAGTGTATAATTAGTTAAAGAACGCCGCGTAGCACAGCAGAGCACAGCGTTAGCCTGTAAACACGACGGTTGTGGGTTCGATTCCCATTCGTGTGAATCAAACTCTCATTTTCCCGCTCTAGCAACAATAATTGGGCAGAAAGTGGGGAACTGAGTGTCTTGACACTAGGTTCCATTTGCCGAACCGCTATGCGAGCTACAGGTATAAAGCGTGAAGATGTAAAAATCAAATCAGCTTCACGCTGTATCCCGCACACAGCACGGTAGGCAGAGGGAGCCTAGTGTTAAGACACTCCGTTCCCCACTTTCTGCCAAATTTTGGAGGCATTGCGTGTTGAGTGGCAGAACTCAACGCCGCGCTTAACCTCGACACCAGAGCGAAGAAATGGAAATATACATTTAAGTAAATATTTCATCATTTAAGTAAATATTTTTTCAGTGAAGATGTAAATGGCAAATAATATTCTATTTCAAAATACACAACGCTTAGTACGCAAAAGACAAAAGAAACACATGGTAATACAAGGTAGCACACTGTAGCACTACCTGACACTACTAGCGTGACACAAAAACAAGATTAAATCAATTAAACTTAGATATAAAACCATCTAAACCAATAGTAACAACAGTTATCTATTAAAACTAAGTTTACGATCAGTACCGAGGCTGTGTCATACATAAATACATAAATATATTAATCACGTGCAGCGTGAAGCAATCTGTAGCGGACGTGACGACGTGACGAGCTCCACACTTGTCTACTTGTTGTATACTGAAGTGTAAATATTGATAGAAATAAGTTTCACTTACATTTATATTTGCTGTATTTTTATTGGAAGTGTCTTATTGGGAACGGATTGTCTTGGCCTTTTGTTCCCAATATCTCCTAATTGACAGGAAGCAGGGAAAGCAATGATTAAGCATTAGGGTTCCTATATCTCCCCTGCTAATTAACGCAGGAATAAACGCTGAAGCTACTTTTTTTATCCAGCACATTATAGGCTGTTATAACATGCGATAAAATATTTTTTGTAATTTAAACTTTATGCCTCATATAGCAAACAGAGTTCTCCATTTCCTATTTAAGTTTAAATACATGTTAACAGGCGAAACTCAACGCCGCGCTTTGTCTTTTTACCAGAGACAAGACACGAAAATCATTGATTTTCCTTCTTTCATGATTATATTTAGACATCAAATTCATATATTTGTTACTTTCTTTTAACAACAGTTCGCCATAATATTATTTTTGTTAAAAATAACTGAAAATATCCAACTATAGGACTACTTAAACTAAAAGTTGCGATGCTATCTCTGAAACGACCTAATAGCGATATACATAGTTAAGTTAAGCTATATTGTTATTTTTATTTAAAATTCCGTACATTTCCCATTTTAAAGTTTTTTGGCACAGCTTATTTTGTTAACCGACTCCAAAAATGAGGGTCCATTCGAATACATTTGGTTTCAGCTATTGAGTTTTCAATTAATACTTTTTTTACTTTAACTGGTGAAGCAATAAAAATAGCGAATTTTAAATAGTAGATACTAAATGGATATATATATAAGTTACCAATGCCTGTGACCAGTTTTGTCGCAGGGGCCCAAGCGTATGATTGTAGTCGCAACAGGTTGTGGATTCAATTCCCAGTCGATTAAATTAAATGTTTGGTATTTGATTTTTTTTTCATTATTTGAAAAAAATAGAAATGGGAAATGCACTCTGTTGCCCACTTTCCGTCGAATTTTGGAGGCATTGCGTGTTGAGTGACAGAACTCAACGCCGCGCTTTGCCTGGACACCAGAGCGAGGAAATGGAAATATAAATTTAAATAAATATTTCATTTCCTCGAGTGAGGATCGAACCCACAACCAGTCGCTTTTACAGTCACACTGTACCCCTGCATCACGACAGTGCTCTTTATTTTTCAAAGTCAAATTTAATTAAATTACCGCTCCTTATAAGTGCTCAGAAATTTCGAATTATGTTCTTTAGTTTTTCGCTGCTCAACTCTAAATTTATCTAAATTCGGACGATGAGTGAAGAACGCAGTGTTTTAACACTACGCTCAATCTGCCATCATTGCTATATACGAATATGAAGCTATAAAGAATATTTATATACGTTTTAATTTCATTAAATACTGTGCTCTGGTAGGCGAAGCGCGGCGTTCAGTTGCGCCACTCAATATGCAATGTCTCGAAAATTAACCAGAAAGTATGGAAAAGATTGTCTTAACACTAGGTTCCCTTTCTTATTATATATATTTTCACAGGGAACCCTAACATGCAACGATAATACTCAATAGGTGGCTGTTAAAATAATGAGAAGTAATTTGCTCGCTAATGAAGACAATGACTATTAAGATTACGCTGTATTGTGTTTTTCAGTGCGTTTTTTTTTTCAGGTAATATTAACTTTTTTTTTGTATGAATAAGTTTTGTTTGGGAATGCTGGAGGACGTGATTTTTTTAGTTTCACTAAAGGTAGGTTAGCGTATTAGTGTAGGTTTTATTTTACATATTATTTGAGGCTAGTCGTGGCGCAACGGCACGAAGTGTGACTGTAAAACCGACTGGTTGTGGGTCCGATCCCCACTCAAGGAGATGAAATATTTACTTAAATTTATATTTCTATTTCTTCGTTCTGGTGTCGAGGCAAAGCGCGGTGTTGAGTTCTGCCACTCAACGCGCAATCCTTCGAGATTTCTGCAGAAAGTGGGGAAAAGAGTGTCTTAATATTAGGTTCCCTCTGCCTACTGCTTATATAACCCCTCATAGTCTGTCTGTGTGTCTGAGCCATTCATTTGCGCAGTGGCCCTGTGAGAAATAAAGTAACTCCCAAAATATACTGCTATATAACTAACAATATGCGGAATACAGCGTGGAGCTAATAGAAACTATTAGTTCCCCGAGTATGAATCGAACCCATAACCATCGCGTTAAAAATCCAATGCGTTCCCACTGCACCACGATAGCCTCTCTATGTTGTTTGAGCCTAGTTGTGGGTTCAATCCTATTTATATTTCCTCGTTTTGGTCACGAGACAAAAGCCCACGCTTTTGTTCTGCCACTTAACTCGTAACGCCTCCAGATTTGATCGGAAAGTGGGAAACGGAGCGTTTTAACACTAGGTTCCCGGGTTCCCTCTGCCCACCTTGCTAAGAGCGTAAAGCTAGATATTTCATTTACTGTATATATAAAATAAAAGTTTAAAATACCCAATGCTCGTATTACTTAGTTAAGGCCAGATCTAAGTTTTAATGACCCGACAACAACTTTAACGATACTTTTAATGTGCAATTTTATTATAAGTTCACGTTATAGGTGAACGCTGTAGTAGTGCAGTTTTAGAGTCTGACTGTACACGCGATGGTTGTGGGTTCGATTAGGACTGTAAGACTGACATTACTGACATTTTTAGGGTTCCTCATACGGTAAAATATAACCATGTAACAATCTAAAAAGCTGTTTAAGTCTATGGTCCCTTGAAGCACAGAATAAAATAAAAAGTTTCTAAATCAACGCAATCACAAAATACTAGCATTTATACATCGACTTTGCTCCATTTCGTATGAAATTCGCCGCTTAATCAAAACCTATGAGGTACTTTCCGTGGACCACAGTACCGTTATGAAAAATGGACAAGAGATGAAAACTTACAGTACAAATAAGGAAAAAATAAATATAAATAAGGAAAAAATCCAAAAAGTAAAGTAAATTTTCAATTTATAGATATTTATTTTTTATTATAGTTTATTTCACACAAACTGAGTGTATGCACATACCGTTAATCTACAATCTTGAAATTGGTACGGGACCCTCGGTAGGCGAGACAGAGGGACGGACGGACAGAGAAATCTAAATAATAGAATCTCATTTTACCCTTTGAGTACGGAACCCTAAATACCGTTGTATCAGTACATACTCTTATAAATTATATCATTGATGTGCATTATATCGTTAAATTTCTTTGAAAGACTTACAGCAGTAGTTCCCCCAATAGTAAGTTCAAAGGGGACGAAATAACTTACATTATACTTTTAACAACAATACTACAAAGGTTCAACATTAGTAACATGGTAGAATATTTTTTTAGTTTGTTTCATATACCATAAAAGAAATGTTAAGTGGATTTATCTAATTTATATAGGCCGTCGTGGCACAGTAGGCCAGCAATTGACTTTAAACGCGACGGTTGCGGATTCGATTCCCACTCGTGGGAATTATCATTTTCATTTCCTCGCTCTGGAACAATAACAGTTAGGGAAAAATAATTTATTTTAGGAGTTATCTATTCCATATTTTAAAGTTTAGGCTAGTACAATATGAAGTAAGCTCGGTGTCAATTTGTCGTATAATTACTTTGTGAAGTTGGCTCTCACAAATTGAATTGAATACAATCTTCAGACGTTTCAACTGATTTCAGATAATTTCTTCCTGATGAGTGACGATAAATTGAGGCCAGTCGTGGCGCAGGGGCACAAGGGTTTGCCTGTAAACGCGACTGGTTATGAGTTCGATTCCCACTCGGGGAAAATGAAATATTTAATATTTTCGTTTTTATGCTCGCGTGTCAGAGCAAAGTGCGGCGTTGAATTTAGCCGCTCTACATGCAATGCCTCCAGAATACGGCTGGAGGTGCGGCGGAGTGTCTTGACACTAGATTCTCCATCACGTGTCAGATACAGCGTGAAACAGAAAAAAAACACATAGGCTACAATTTATGTATAGATTTTCTATAATTTTGTTATAAAACTACAACAACTTTAAATGGGCGAAGCCGTGTTTGTATAGCTTGTTTTACATAATTTTAATTCCTCAGATTTTGTTAGACCAAATATGATATCTGCTGTTTATCATTTAGATGTCTATAAGAGGGTCGATAAATGGAGAGAATGGAGGTATATTAACACCGGATTCACTGATTTTTACACTAGAAATTCTCTCTGCTCTCCCTATTATAATAATTGTATGAAACATAAAAATATCTTACATGTGCAATAAAATATTTTTTTGATAAAAAAACAATATTAAACACATAATTGACGTCCAACTTCGAATCAATTGAGCAACTTTTAATAAACCCTTAACGCTAACAATCGATGTTCTGAATACGTTAGCTTATAAGTTTTAGTTAAGTTGAAACTTTTTTCCTTATATCTTTGTTAAGGAATTATCAAGGATGAAGGAAGTGTAAAAAAAACTATTAAATTAATTAAAACTATAAAGTCGACTGGTTGTGGGTTCGATCCCCACTCGAGGTAATGAAATATTTATTTACATTTATATTTTCATTTATTCGCTCTGGTGTCGAGGCAAAGAGCGGCATTGAGTTCCGCCACTCAATACGCAATGCCTCCAGAACTCGGCGGAAAGTGAGGAACGGAGTGTTTTAATACTAGGTTCCCTCTGCCTA
Organism: Heliconius himera; assembly: GCA_021202915.1. Classification (NCBI taxonomy): domain Eukaryota; kingdom Metazoa; phylum Arthropoda; class Insecta; order Lepidoptera; family Nymphalidae; genus Heliconius; species Heliconius himera. Next base: position 171,249 of record JAJHJA010000688.1, on the reverse strand, counting down.
CCCTGCTGTGTGCGGGATACAGCGTGAAGCTGATTTAATTTAATTTGATTTTAATTATTATTTTGTATTACTGAATCCAGGTACAGAATAGTAGTAAAGCTATAAACATTAAATGGAATATTAAGCTTAGAGAGTGGAGCTGTTCACTCATTTAAAAACTGTTAATCGCGTGAACAATTTTGTTCAAAGGGAACTTAAATAGATACATTTATGTTATGATAATAATTTAATATAAACTTTCTGTATGTTCGAGGCCAGTAAACGTGACAGGCTCTAGGTTCGACTCCGACTCGAGGAAATTAAATATTTAATATGTTCATTTCTTCGCTATGGTGTCGAGGCAAAGCGCGACGTTGAGTTCCGCCACTCAAGACGCAACGTCTCCAGGATTCCACGGATAGTGCGGAGCGTAAGTATCTTAATGGGAACGGAGTGCCCTAATATTAGGTTCCCAGGTCACTTCTATCAACTTTGCTATGTGCGGGATACAGCGTGGGGCTTCAAAAAAAAATCATCAAGCAGACATCGAATTCACTATAAAAAAATCTGTACAATGAGGCGGTCTTAGCACGGTAGAACAGCGTCCGACTGTAAACGTGAAGGTTGCGAGTTCGATCTCCATTCAGGAAAATGATTTTCTGTAATTATTTTTATTTACGAACTGTATTAGAAAAAACGGGTTTCCCCACGTAACATAATCAATCTGGAAATTTAAAGGGAAACTGAGGAGCGGCAGGTCACAACAACGATACTTAGTTTTCCTATGCTAATCTATTATGGGAAAAACGTAATATAACTTAAAAATATATACTTCTTGTTATACCATAGCCAAATATTTTTCCATAAATTCTTATGAATAAATTATATAACTGTAAGAGGCCAGTCGTGACGCATAGGCACAAAGTGTGACTGTAAAACCGACTGGTTGTTGGTTCGATCCCCACTCGAGGAGATGAAATATTTACTTAAATATATATTTCCATTTCCTCGCTCTGGTGTCGAGGCCTCGCAATGCCTCTAGAATTCGGCTGAAAGTGGGGAACGGAGTGTCTTTACTCTAGGTTCCCTCTGCCTATCCTGCAGTACGCGGGATACAGCGTGAAGTTGATTTATTTTATTTATTTTACTGTAAAGTTTCACCTGAATTCGCTCAGTAGTTTTTACGACAACTTGGAACAGATATCCATACTCACATACTTTCACATTCATAATATTAGTGAAATAATAATATTATTACTATAGAAAAGTAAATATATAATAAAAGAATTTCAATACACCAGAGGCACAGAATAAAAATGGAAACATTGTATGTAACATCGAGCTCTAATATTCACCTAAGAAAGGAAATTTCAAAGGAAGATAATCTTCTCTATACAATAATAATATTAAATTTTCAACGTGCCAGCGTATTTACTGTTCGCGTAATAGAATTTTACATTTCAATGTGAATATGGTACAAGGGTGCGACTGTAAACGTGACAGGATGTGGATTCGATTCTCACTCGAGGTAATTAAATATTGATATATAGAAATACAATTATAACTGATGGTTATCTGCACTTGGAAGATAAATGAGGAAACCTATTGCTAGGGGACATTTGTTGATGTAATATAACTCATGATTTTTTTAATATTTTGTCTGTTTGTCAGTTTGTCCGTGCGTGTATTTTTTTTTTAGAAAACTTATATTTAGTAACTAACATTTAGTATTTGTTTTATTCAAATCAATTTATATGTAAAAAAAAGTTTCAATATATTTTGCCAAAATTGTTACAAAGTATTTCTTTAATGAATTGGATGAAACTTGAATTTTCTATGTATGGATATAATCTTTAAAATTATAATATTATTAGAACGTTGTCATTTTAAAGAGACATCACATTTTGTAGCTCTAGCAGGCAAAGCCGCGAAAGCCGCGAAAAAAAAGCGCGGGTCGTTACTATTTAATATTTAATTTCTTTGCTCTGGTTAGAAAGCAGAGCGTGGCGTTGAGTTCCGCCACTCCAAAATGCCTCCAAAATTCAATGAAAAGTGGGGAAGGAAAGTGCCCTAACGAGAAAGGAGTATCTTATCACTAGGTTCCCACCCAGTTACAAAAAAATATTTTTTCTAGTTTCACATGAGACTTTTGTCTTGTTCAAAAAGACCGTGGGTTTGAAGCTGGGTAAAGGTTTTTAATACAAAGTTAGAAAAATATTACATTGTGGACACAAAAATACCAGACTTTTATATAAAAAAATCGACGTAGAAGGAATGGAAGCCGCAATCCTTCCATACTGTCCCAGTGGTGTTTCAATAAGCTCTCTATATATATCGTTTCAAATTCGATGAAACGAAATTGAATATTTTCATCAAAACTATTCAAATTAATTATATTAACAGCAATCATTGTTCATGAACGAAATTCCAATCGATAAATATTTTGCTATTTCTAGTGCAGCGAATGCAATAAAAACAATAAAATAGCGAAAATATTTATATTTTTTTTTATTTAAAAACTTTTACCTGCGGCTTCGCCTGCATGGTCTACGTTTATAACTTAGTAGTATGTCACATATGACACATTCTAAATGCTGCGAGGTAACTTGGACGCCACTTTACACCGAAACAATTATAGTGATGACAAAAAGCGGTTAACTCCGCCACTTAACCCACAATACCTGTATAATGCGGCGGAAAGTATGAAACACAAGTGTCTTAATGAGAACGGAGTGTATTAACTCTTCAGTTCTCAGGTTCCCTATATTTATATTCTGCTGTGGGCGAGATACAGCGTGATACTAAAAAAATATTATTATTTAAAAAAAAAATCGCGGCTTCACGCTGTATCCCGCACAGAACAGGGTAGGCAGAGGGAATTTTGTGCTAATTATTATTATCGTGATCTAATATATTATTCCTCAGTAAATGGCATCCAATACAAAAATAACATTTCAATTCAAACTAGTAGTTTCTAAGATAAACACATTCAACCATACAAACGTTTCAGTTTTATAATATTAGCAGGTATAGAATATAGATAGCTTTTTCTTAGCTTCATGTGTTAAGAACTCTTCATGTGAAAAGACTTAACTCAAAGCGGCGATTCGACTTTAAATTTAATAAAAACACCGGAGAAGCGCTATCCGGACTCGCCTACCGAGGGTTCCATACAAAAATTGGAGGTCTCGAGCTTTTTCTGAAATTGCAGCTTAGCTTACCCAGAGCGATTTCAACTGATACCTTATTTTCAACAAGTGGCTTTGATACCAAATTTTGCCCCCCTTTTGACTATATTTTTTTAGAATTTAACCACAAATGTATAGTTTTCAGATTTTCTCCTATACTAGTAGTACCTGTAGATGTTAGCTGCCAAATTTTATAATTTTAGGTCAACTGGAAGTACCCTATTTATTTTGATTCTCTTAATAGTGTAAAATATGCGTTTTCAGCGATATAAGCAGCCCTAACTTTTTTTTAGTCGTACAACAAAGTGATCTTATCAGTCAGTATCGAACGAAGCTTGGATGGCTTCCCATTAAAGAACGTCGGAATGTCCACACCTTGACTCTTCTCTACTCTATTCTCTTCCATCCTGATACTCCCACTTACCTTAAAGAACGCTTTACCTTTCTCGGCTCCAACTCCCGTCTTCCCCTAAGTCTCCGCTCCCAAAGTGATAATGTCCTGGAAATACCTTTGTGTCGTACCCGTTGCTACAGTGAATCATTCACTGTCCAAGCTGCGAAGCTATGGAATAGCTTACCACGAGCTATAAGGCAGTCTAAATCCATAAATATATTTAAATATAAAGTTCAAAATTACTATCTTAGTATGTAGTCTATTTTATATGTTTTTATGTATTTATCATGTATTTTCTGTTTATATTTTTCTATTATGTATGTGTATTCTATGTAGTTTATGAGATAGTATTTGTGTAGGTTTATAAATAAATATTATTATCTATATTAATAATATCTGTATATGTAATAATATCTGTATATGTAATTTTCTTGTATCTTTGCACCGCGCCATGCCCGTTCTTTTAAATTGATTCTTTGGATTAGGTTGCCTGGAAGAGATCACTCTTAGTGATAAGGCCGCCTTTTCACATTTTTTTTTTATTATATGAATTTATTTGTTAATTTTGTAATTTTCTGGTGTGAAATAAAGAGTTTTTATGTTATGTTATGTTATGTGATCTTATTAGGGTTCCGTGTTTCCTTAAAAGGTATAAATGCCTAAAAATCGACGAACGGAGTGCCTGAACACTAAATAAATATCTTAATAAAATGAAAAAGGGTTACAGATTCCTTATATCGATATCCCATTAGACCTCCTTCAGATAATTCCGCCTTAATTACAAATGTAATCCGTCACGAAGTTCGCTATTCGCCATCGTATCAGGTAACTTTGATGATTTGATCAGAGATAAGGGCGTCTTCATATTGTATATTATAAGAAAAATATATATTTTTCTATAAATAAGAAAAAATAATAAAGCTATTGAAGTACAGATCTGTATGTTAATGGTTGTGGGGTACTATAATGGAATAAGTGAAATAATTATAATTAAATTATTTTTATTTCTCCGCCATAGTAGACAAATCGTGGCGTTGAGTCCCACCACTCATGAATCATTCATTTGACGATAAGTGGAACGGAGTACCTTGGCATCAGGTTTTATTTGTCTTCCCTTCTAAATACGGGATTCAGCGTGAAGCTATTAATTATAGACATTGTAAAAAATCTGATGACTATAAATGCGAAGGTTGTGGGTTCGATTCTCATCCACTAGAATAAATTAATTTCCATCATCACGTAGTACCGCCTTGTATTAGGCGGTACTACATGTATCAACACTCTCTTTCTCTTCTCTTATATACCCAGAAACAACAAATTATAAAGAAAAATAATCAATTCCAATGTGACCAAGCCCCAGCATATTTACCTCGACTTCCATCAATTTGTCCGCCAAAGTTTTAATGAGGCTACACTCCACTCCGCTGTTTGCGCGTTTGGCCTCCTGTCCTGTCTGATAAAACACACGTTCTTATTTGTTACTCCAACTTCACTGTAGACTTCATTTGAAGTTGGCGACTTCATTATGGAATGTTAGTGGAATGTTGACTTCATTATTTTAATATAGAACTGACAGAAGTTTAATATATGGGCATAGTTAGTAAGTAATAGGGAAAAAAATATTACATTCTATTTCAGATTTTGTATTTTTTTAGCTTTTCGCTTATCCCCCTTATATCAGGGTTGGCAGAGAGAACCTAGTATTAAGACACTCCGTCTTCTATATTTCTAGACATTACATGGTGAGGGGCGGAACTCAGTGATGCTATTTTTTTAGTTGTCAGATCGAGCATATGAAAAAAAATCCACTCCCAGTTGAGGAATCAAACACACAACCGTCGTGTTTTATATGTATTTATATCACACTAGAGGGCGCCCGCGGCTTCGCCCGCTTATTAGGAGTGAATTCTAAAAAAACCACGAAACACGTGTTCAATAAAATATTTTTAACAGTATGAATTTAAATTTTCATAAAAATCGGTGGCGATTTAAAGATTTTTCCGTATAAACTTTTAACCCCTTATTTGAACCCTTAGGGGAAGAATTCTAAAAAACCATGAAACACGTATTCAATGAAATGTTTTTAAGAGTCTGAATTTCAAATTTTATAAAAATCGGTGCCGATTTAATTTTTTTTCCATACAAACTTTCAACCGCAATTTCATCCCTTTAGGATTCAAATTTTTCAAATTCCCTTCTTAGTGGATGTCCAGAATATGAAAATAAATATCTGCCCAAATTTCACGTTTTTACCATCATCGGTTACGGCTCTGCGTGCGTCTTACCTCAGTCAGTCAGCACAAGTCCTTTTATATATATAGACTAGAGGGCGCGCGCGGCTTCGCCCGCTTATTAGGAGTGAATTCTAAAAAAACCACGAAACACGTGTTCAGTAAAATATTTTTAACAGTCTGAATTTAAATTTTTATAAAAATCGGTGGCAATTTAAAGATTTTTCCATATAAACTTTCAACTCCTTATTTGAACCCTTAGGGGGTGAATTCTTAAAATCCATGAAACACGTGTTCAATTAAATATTTTTAAGAGTCTGAATTTCAAATTTTATAAAAATCGGTACAGATTAAAAAATTTTTCCATACAAACTTTCAACCCCTATTTCATCCCTTTAGAGTTAAAATTTTTCAAATTCCCTTCTTAGTGGATGTCCAGAATATGAAAATAAATATCTGCCCAAATTTCACGTTTCTACCATCAGCGGTTACGGCTCTGCGTGCGTCTTACCTCAGTCAGTCAGCACAAGTCCTTTTATATATATAGACTAGAGGGCGCGCGCGGCTTCGCCCGCTGATTAGGAGTGAATTCTAAAAAAACCACGAGACACGTGTTTAATAAAATATTTTTAACAGTATGAATTTAAATTTTCATAAAAATCGGTGGCAATTTAAAGATTTTTCCGTATAAACTTTTAACCCCTTATTTGAACCCTTAGGGGAAGAATTCTAAAAAACCATGAAACACGTATTCAATGAAATGTTTTTAAGAGTCTGAATTTCAAATTTTATAAAAATCGGTGCCGATTTAATTTTTTTTCCATACAAACTTTCAACCGCAATTTCATCCCTTTAGGATTCAAATTTTTCAAATTCCCTTCTTAGTGGATGTCCAGAATATGAGAACAACAAACCGGACAGCTGATTTATTTATACCATCTCAATTTAGACGGGTTACATGTGATAGTTTACTTACCAATTTCTTTTTTTTTTCTTTTTTCATGTTTATCCGACTATAATATATATAAGGTACACTCACTTACTTTCTTTTTTATTTTTTTTGTTTTGTTGTTTTGTCAAATCTTTAAAATTTTAAACTTATTTTATTAAAAATGTGATAGGCATTTTTTTTTCTTTTTTCATGTTTATCCGACTATAATATATATAAGGTACACTCACTTACTTTCTTTTTTATTTTTTTTGTTTTGTTGTTTTGTCAAATCTTTAAAATTTTAAACTTATTTTATTAAAAATGTGATAGGCATTTGTTTGATAATATTTCTATACTATACATTTGATTTGTGTCAACTATGTATGTCATAGAATGTAAATTATACAGATAATAGTTTGAAAGTGATTGCTCGTTGTATTACTATAATTGTCTTTGTTCAAATAACTTTTAAATTATTTATTTTTAGCACACATATATATATATACTACTCATACGCATGGATATATGTAGATATTGTTTTTTTCGTATTGTTGTTGTTTATAAATTTCAAACTTTTTTTTTTGTAATGATAATCATTACAGTAACTCTTTAAACGTGTAAATTAATCTGAGTCAACTTGTGCACGTGGATTTGAAATTATTAGTTTTTATAGTTTTATATTATTTGATATTATATTATAATTTATTTATTTTTTATATTTATAAAAGTATATCTTTATATTTTTTTATTATATAATATATATATTTTTAAAATATTATTATATATACGCATACACGTTTATATACGTTAAAAAAATATGAATATTGATGATGAGTTCTTTTCCTGTTCATCTAGCAGCTGTGACAGTATTGATAGCAAAAACACATCTTTTTCAGATACTGAAACCCTTGTAGATAAGCTGTCATCTATTTTTAATATTCCATCAATTTCTTTTTCCTTGGTGCATATCAACGCGCAGAGTATACCTGCTCACTACAATGATCTTCTCACATCCTTTGGCTCTGGCATAGTCGATTGTATTCTTGTCTCTGAGACCTGGTTAAAGCCATCCCTTTCCTCTGCTTGCTTTTCCCTTCCAGGTTATCAACTATTCCGCAATGACCGCACTGAGCGGGCTGGTGGTGGCATTGGTATTTACCTTCGCAACAACATTCCTGCCAGTGTCGTCTCCTGCTCTCTTAATCAACCTATAGGGTGTCTTGAATATCTTTTCGTAGAAATACAACTACGTCATAAAAAAATTCTCGTGGGAGTTTTATATTCCCCAAATGACAAAGTTAATTATTTTGGAGATTTGGAAGATGTGCTTGAGAATCTTACACCTCAGTATGAGCATATAATTTGTATGGGTGACTTAAATACGTGCCTTTTAAAAAATGATTCTCGAACTAACCTGTTTAAAGCTATTAATGAATCATACAATTTACATATTTTACCTATGTCGTCCCCCACTCATTTCTTTCCTAATTGTAGGCCTTCTCAGATTGATATTATTTCTGTCTCTAACCCAAACCTTGTTATTTCTCACGGTCAAATGTCTGCTCCTTTCTCCTTCCACGATTTAATATTTCTCTCATATAAATTACGCCCTCCCAGGGTTAGAGGCAAAATTTTTCTTCAGCGCAATTTTAAGCATATGGACATGGCACGCCTTAGAGAAGATATGGGAAACATCGACTGGTCACCCATAATGTCATTAACCAACATCGATGACATGGTGGAATATCTAACTACGGAACTGATTAATATTTACAATATTCATGCCCCAGTAAGACCAGTTCGAATGAAACATGCACCTGCCCCATGGTTAACGTCTATTATTAGAAGAAGCATGTCTAAACGTGACAAAGCGAAGGCTAAAAATAGAAAATATCCCAGTGAGGCAAATCTCGCAACATATAAAAAACTACGCAACATTTGCAACAGAATGTGCAGGGATTCCAAACGTCGCTATATTCACAAAACTATTCAGAATCTCTGTCAAGCTAAAGTTTGGAGGTTCTTAGAGTCGCTGGGTGTAGGTAAAACCACTGAACGTCATCAAACTTCAGTGGATCTTAATATCTTAAACTCCAATTTCACTTCACCTATTTTAAATATACATTCTGAAATAAAATCACAGACACTTGCTTTTTTATCTCGTATTAACCTCCCAGGCTCGACTCCGTTTTCTTTTAGAACTGTATCCGAGGAGGAAATCAAGAAGTATATCCATTCCATCTCCACTAAAGCCGTCGGAAGTGACAATCTCAGCCTTGAGATGATTCTTCCTGTGTTGGAGATCATTGCACCAGTGGTTACACACGTTATAAATTTTTCACTGTCATGTAATGTCTTTCCTTCACAGTGGAAGAATGCTTACGTTGTTCCATTGCCTAAAACCTTGAATCCCACCTATGCCACTGATTATCGTCCTATATCCATCCTGCCTATCTTCTCCAAAGTCCTTGAAACCATCGTTTACAATCAACTCCATTCCTATCTTTCCTCTAATAATTTACTTTGTCCATACCAATCTGGTTTCCGCCCCTTCCACAGCACAGTTAGTGCGCTGCTGAATATTACGGAGGACATTCGGGGTGCCATGGATAACACCAAGCTCACTGTAATGGTACTACTGGATTTCAGCAGCGCTTTTAACTCTGTTAATTTTGATATACTTCTTGCTACGCTCCGTGCAGTTAACATACCATCCTCCGTTATCTCTTGGTTTCACTCATATCTTACTGGTCGCCGGCAATGTGTGATAGCCAATGATACCACTTCAACTTGGCTAGATCTCAATGCTGGTGTTCCTCAAGGCGGCGTTCTTTCTCCACTTCTCTTTTCTGTGTTTATTAATAATATCTCACAAGTTATTTCTTCTCCCTACCATCTGTATGCAGATGATTTGCAGTTATATCAACATGGCTATTTAAACGAACTGCCCGAGATAATTCGTTTTTTGAACGACAACCTAACTGCCATCCAAAGATGGAGTGATTCTTTCGGTCTCGCGGTAAATCCAAAAAAATCACAAGCAATTATAATCAGCAGTAGCCGACTTAAAAGCAGAATCAATTGGGATTTGTTGCCTAATATTATGTACTCTGGAGTTACAATTCCATATTACGATAAAGTGAAGAATTTGGGCTTAACTATCGACAGCAACATGACTTGGACATCTCATATTAATGAAATAAGTAAACGCATGCATTTCTCTTATCATTCTCTTAAGCGTCTCCAATACTTCCTTCCTCATAAGACCAAAATTGTGCTAGCGCAATGTCTTCTCCTGCCAATTCTTGACTATGCCGACGTCTGCTATTTGGATGTGACTGAGGAGCTACTTATCAAATTAGAGCGTCTTCAAAATCTTGCAATTCGTTTTATTTACGGTTTACGTAAGTATGCTCATGTCTCTCTGTTTCGTGCTCAGCTTAAGTGGCTCCCTATCCGACTTCGCCGTGATATGCATATCCTATCTTTCCTGTTTAAGATACTCAACTACCAAAATTTTCCTTCCTATCTGCGTTCCCGATTTAAAATCCTTCCTAGTCCCACTCGCTCAAGGAGATCATGTGTCATTCCGACGCTTGAAATTCCCAAGACTAACACAAAATTTATGCAAAAGTCTTTCTCCGTACAGGCTGCATTACTTTGGAACAAGCTTCCTAAGTCTATCCAACAAAGCTCATCTATAGTGTCCTTTAAAGCATCATTAAAAAAGCATTTTATCAAAGAATTAGACAGTACTTATCATTGAAGATTGAAGACAAAAAAGAACTTCATAATTATATTAGTATTAATGTATTGTATGTATAATATGTATGTATTCATGTATGTATGTATGTATGTGTATGTAGGTATATTTTTTTTATTTTTTTAATATATCATATTTATGTTAAAAAATCTTTTCGAAAATTGCACAATTTTGTCATCCCGCTATTTGTTTATTTCACCCACTTCCACAGGTTGACTGGAAGAAATCTCTTTTAGAGATAAGTCCACCTTTGTTAACTTCATTTCTGTAACTTTATTTTGTTTATTTTTTTATAGTGCAATAAAGAATATATATATAAATATCTGCCCAAATTTCACGTTTTTACCATTAGCGGTTACGGCTCTGCGTGCGTCTTACCTCAGTCAGTCAGCACAAGTCCTTTTATATATATAGACTAGAGGGCGCGCGCAGCTTCGCCCGCTGATTAGTAGTGAATTCTAATAAAACCACGAAACACGTGTTTTATAAAATATTTTTAACAGTATGAATTTAAATTTTTATAAAAATCGGTGGCAATTTAAAGATTTTTCCATATAAACTTTCAACCCCTTATTTGAACCCTTAGGGGGTGCATTCTTAAAAACCATGAAACACGTGTTCAATGAAATATTTTTAAGAGTCTGAATTTCAAATTTTATAAAAATCGGTGCAGATTAAAACTTTTTTCCATACAAACTTTCAACCCTTATTTCATCCCTTTAGGATTAAAATTTTTCAAATTCCCTTCTTAGTGGATGTCCAGAATATGAAAATAAACATCTGCCCAAGTTTCACGTTTCTACCATCAGCGGTTACGGCTCTGCGTGCGTCTTACCTCAGTCAGTCAGCACAAGTCTTTTTATATATATAGATATTGTATAGTTATAGAGATAATACACGAAATGGCCCTAGGTTTATTTCCCTAATTAAGTTAAATAACATGATGTCTAACATGTCGGTTAAAATGGCCAAAATATGAAAACCGGTTGTTCCAACGTAATATTTTTCATCATAACAGAGATTTATAGCGATTTAGAACGCTAAAATTTATCAAGTGGGTTCCTTAGGGAGTATAAACTCCTTAGGGAGTACAGAATAAAATAGGAGATTTAAATTTTTTAGTTCACACAAGGGTCCCGACTAATCATTATTAAAAAAACATCGTAAGAATAGTTGGGTCCTTTTTTTAAAATTTTACACTGTATCCCGCACATAGCAGGATAGGCAGAGGGAACATGGGAACCTAGTGTTAAAAAAGTAGTGTTAGAACCTAGTTTACTCCGTTCCCATTAAACACTTGCGTCCTCAACTTTCCACCGAATTTTGAAGGCATTGCGTGTTGAGTGGCGGAACTCAAAGTCACGCTTTGCGTCGTTACCAGACCCAGGAAATGAAAAAAAAAAAATTTTTTTAATTTGCAATTAGTGGGAAACCAAACCAAATATCAAATCTACAACCTGTAGTGCTTATAGTCTTACGCTTGTACCCCTGCGCCACGACTGGGTTAGTTTTCTCTCTCTCTCTCTCTCTCTCTCTCTTTTAGTTGTTTACTTATTTATCATCCTTTTAGCCACGAAAACGAAGCCACAGGTGAAATCTAAATTTAAATAAACAAACTAAACATTCAACAAACTTAAAAATAAAAACAATATGCATAAGAAAGTGTTAACTCCAATCAATTACTCTTGCGAAGCTGAGAGCCGACAAATGAAGATAAATCGTTACAGGTTCTATTCCCGACGGTGCATTACAAATGGTTTTCACTTCAAATACGCTTGATTTCTTGAATTTTGCAGCGGAAAGAACAAATTTATGGATTAGTTGGTACAGTTTATATGATAGTTTTATATGTATGTAACGTGGCATTGGATACTGCCACTCTATTCACAATGCCTCGAAATTGAGAGAAAGTAGGGAAAAGGAGTGTCTTAACACTAAGTTCACTCTAACTGCACTGCTATATGCGGGATATAACGTAAAGACTAAATCATAGTAATATTATTCTTCTAATCAATGTTAATAACGTTGTTCTTCAATACTTCAATTTAGTACCGACTAAAACAAGAAAAATGAATCATAGAAGCGGAGAATGACAAACTGAATGACTTCTTAGTGCTTTTCACTATAAAAAGGTATGAGTAAAAAAAGAATAACTCCTTTTTACTTTAAAATAATAGAAAAAACTTTAAAAAACGTCGTCGTGCACGAGATTGTTGTTAATTTGTATTGTGTCAATTCTCAACGAGAGGAATGAAATATTTAAACATTTCATATCCTCGCTCTGGTAATAAGGCAAAGTGCGGAGTTAAGTTCCGCTATTCCACCCGCAATGCTTTGAAAATTTGGCGAAAAGTAGTGAACGGAAGTGTTTTAATGGAAACGAAATCCTGGGAACCTAGCGCACAACCATCGTATTAACAGTCAGACTCTACCACTGCGCCACGATAGCCTCAAATAAAATATAAAAGATGATAAGTAAAGACAAAGCTACATAATTGCTAAGCGCTATTAGCCTAATTGCTCTAGTATGACAAGTTTGTATAGAGTTCACGAAGCGTCATATGAAACACTTAAGAGATTCAACAGTTCAAAATATCTTAATATTTGATTATTATAATGTATATTACGTGTTTAAGTGTGTTGGCGTGTGAGGCCGTGGTGATGCGGTTGAGGGTTCGATTACCATTCGGGGGAATGAAATATTTAATTGTATTTTTTTTTATGGAAAAGACAAGGCAAACGAGCGTTCGGGTCACCTGATGGTAAGTGATCACCGCTGCCCACGACCGCGTGCAACACCAGAGAAGCTACAGGTACGTTGCCTGCCTGTAAGGTGGGTTGGGCGCCGGAGCCCGGTATTACCTGATGCGAAACGCAGTGGCATAAAGCCACTACTTAACACCGGTTTTAAATGCCGGGGGTGATAATGATCCGGTCGAGTCTGCCCATGCATGTTGCCATTGCTGGCGACGTGACTCTACCACACGTACAGAATGTATATTTGAATTGTAAATGAAGAATTTATTTAAATGTATATTTTCAAAGTTTGTCTTTGAGTTCCGCCAACCAACACGCATTGCCTGCAGAATTCGGCGGAAAGTGGGAAAGGGAGTGTCTTAACACTAGGTTCTCTCTGCCTAACCCGATGTGTGCGGGATACACCGTGAAGCTGTTTTTTTTTCAATTATATAATCGCTAAATGTGCCAGAAAGGCTTTAATATTAAATATTTTTTAACTTTACGCTGTCATGCATATACCTAACAGAGTAGGAGGAGGGAATAAAATGTTAATACACTGTGTTCCCATTAAGGCACTTCAGTTCAACACTTTCAAAAAATCTTCGAGGCATTTCGTGTTGAGTGACAGAACTCAACACCACGTCAACTCAGTTCAACTTTGCGTCGTTACCAGAGCAATTAAATTCAAATATTAAATATATATAACCACGAATGGGAATAGAACCCATAGCCTATCGTATTTACAGTCGCACCCTTTGCACTGCGCCACGATCAACCTCAAAACTGATAAATAAATATTACAAATAATTCAATAATAAACTTATGTCTAGCACATTTTCCTAAAACTAAACAAGATTTTAATTTACAAAAATGGGTCATGCTCAAGAAATACTTCATTTGGACATAGAAAATGCTTTTTTTTTTGTGTTTCCACCCACTTGGGCACGCGTGCTTATGAAAATGGTAGCAGGTCGTCTTAGGTCACACTGGGTACACTACGCTAGGTAGCTAAGACTGCGAAGTGTTATGTTAACCGACTTTGAAATTGTAATAATTTTCAGAAAAAAATGCGCTTAACACATTATTCTATAACATATAACTGGGTAGGAAAAGGAAACCTAGTGTTCAGACTCTCCATACCCAACGGACTTTCATATAGTCCATAAAAAAATCTAAATTTTTAAAGTGTTACACTTAGGAAAGAAAAATACTTATTTAGAAAACCTATAAAAATTTGAACGTAGCGGGACTCTAACCCACGCCTCCTGGTAACCGACTAACTTGCCAGACGATAATACTTAGTAATTATCTTTGGGTAACGGAAATTTGTAAAAAAAACTCCCTATAGAGATGTTAAGAACATAAATAAGTTGTAACAAGCGTATAAAAATTGCGACGTAGCTTGATGAGAACGTATGGCTTAGTAGTCACAGCCGCTGGTCGGTATCCAGGAGGCGAGGGTTCGAATCCCGCTACGTTCAAATTTTTATACATTTTCTAAATAACTAATTTAAATATTAATTGAGAAATACAGTTCAGTGAAAATTTTGTAAAATAGCCTTTTTTTATAAAAAATACACATGTATTCTTAGGCAATATTTATAATTTAAATTATCTACAAAATTGGCAGGAACTGGAGAACGTAGCTATAATCCAAATTTTAGGTCAATGAATCATCTGTTCTTATTAATATAATATAACTGAAGAATGTGGTTGGTTGAACACGCTAATCTCAGGAACTATACTGGCTTGAATGCAAAAAGATGTTTTATCTTTTTGCATTGGACAGTCCATTTATCGAAGAAGGCTATATTAAATAACATTACTCATTTCGCTGTACAGTCACAGGTCACAGAGAAATCTACAAATTAAATCTATAAATAGAAATCTAATATATAATTCAAAATTCGAACCCGCACTTCCGTCTCGTATCACCTTTCTCGCCTTCTTATACTCATAATTATGAACAATACTATTGCACTAAGAAAAGAGTCTTAACCTAAAAACGCATCTTACTTCACAAAGCTAAGGATTTCTTTTGAAAATTATAGCGTACCACAACAATTCTCATTATAACTTACGTGTGGGAAAAAATATATTTTTTGTTTGTTTTTTCAGTTTCACGTTATATTCTGCATATAGATAAGAAAGTTTAGTGTTAAGACTCTCTGCCCAATTTAGAAACATTTAGTGTTGAATGGCGCAACTTTACGAAAGAGAATCACCATAGTGTCAATCTCACTCGACGGATATGTATAAAATGAACTATTTTATTTAGATCTAAATTTATGTGAGGCCAGTCGTGGCGCAGCGGCACGAAGTGTGACTGTAAAAACGACTGGCTGTGGGTTCGATCCCCACTCAAGGAGATGAAATATTTACTTAAATTTATATTTCCATTTCTTCGCTCTGGTGTCGAGGCTAAGCGCGGCGTTGAATTCTGCCAATCAACACGCAATGCCTCCAGAATTCAGAAATTAGGTTCCCTTTGCCTACCCTGCTGTGTGCAAGATACAGCGTGAAGCTGATTTATTTATTTATTTTAAATTTATATGTCTATATCTCTACGTCATCTTTGCCTACACCACTTAATAATGAAAAAAATGATGACGTAAAACATACATTCTTAATAACTATAAACAAGTTCGATTTTTACTCGCAGGAATACATTATTTTCATTTTCCTGAAACCAAAACAGAGCGCGGCGTAGAGTTCCGCCAATCATTACGCAATGTCTGAAAAATTAGGTATATATATAAGCAGAATGTATTTACTATGTTCCATATGCCTATCCTAGTATGCGGGATACAACGTTAAACTCTCCGTAACGTAAGTACAAGAAACCTCGTAAATTCAATTTTAATTTAAAATTAAAAAAGTTATAGATAATTTGTATGGATTTAGTTTTTAAAATTTTTGAACTGAAACTAAGAAGCCAGTCCAATGCAAAAGGTGCTTTTCGTTTAAGCTTAAAATATACATATAAAATGATGTATGTGGAAATACAGGAGTCTACTATATATATTTATGTATCATGCGTCTATAAAACGTAACTGCTATGGGTTCGACTCCTGTCTCGTACAGTTTTCTATAATGGGTAATGTGATGAACACAGTGTTGAGTTCTGCCATCCAACACATAGTGTTTAAAAAATTGAACGTCATTTTATGCCAATCTTTTGGCAAGGAGTGCCCTATCATCAAGTTCTCTGTCTACCCTGTTATAATAGTAAGAAATCAAAATAAATCAGCTTCACGCTGTATCCCGCACACAGCAGGGTAGGCAGAGGTCACCTAGTGTTAAGACACTCCATTCCCCACTTTCTGCTAAATTCCGCCGCGCTCTGCCTCGCACCAGAGCGAAGAAATGAAAATATAAATTTAAGTTAATATTTAATCTCCTCGAGTGGGGATCGAAACCCACAACCAGTAGATTTACAGTCACACTTTGTGCCGCAGATATAGTAACTTAAATATATTATAATCTTCGAGTGGAGAAAAAAAGTATAGTGTTCAAACTCTAGGTTCTCTTTCCCTATGCTACTCTATACGGGATACAACGTGAATCTATAATAAAATTCAAGTCTACAGCCAATTACATCGCGATGACGTCAACTCAATGATTATTACAGTACTTACCTGCTTTTGATTTATCCAATTTATGATTTTCATATTTTTCTTCTTTAAAACAGAATTTTAATGATATTTTCGCGAATATTTCGTCAAAGAGTTTGCCTGTAGAGTAGTAAAAATGTTATGTAAATATAAAAAAATAATCCACGAATCCACTTTGTAGATACTAATTTCGTTTTCTATAAATTTCAAGTCACTTCTCGAATTTGCTGGGTAGTGTAAGAGCACTTCTGCTTCTGTAAGTATAATTAAAGCTTTGTATTATGTTTATGTGTTTTTGTTGTAGTAGTTACCTTATAATGAGGAAGTTACCTTGTCCCGAGGCGGAGTAGCGCGAGGACTGTAAACATGATAGTTGTGGGTTCGATTCCCATTCGGAGGATTGAATTATAATATTTTTACTTCTTAGCCCTGGTGACGAGGCTAAGCGAGGCGTTGATTTCTACCACTTAACACGCAATGCCTCGAGAATTCGGCGGAAAGAGGAGAATGGAATTGTCTAAGCACTAGGTTTCCAGGTTCCCTCTACCTACCCTGCAATGTGTGGGATACAGTGTGTAACTAAAAAATAAAGAGTTGTTGTGGTACAGGGCACGTAGTATGACAGTAGTCATTTTGACGATAGTCGTTTCGTTTTCTACTCTGAGGAATGAATTATTTTCTCTTTAATTGTCCTGGACACCACTCTTCAACACAAAATGTTTCGAAAATTGAGCTAAAAGTTGGGATTGGAGTGTCTTGAACACTCCAATCCAAACTTTTAGCTACCAGGTTCCCTTTGAGTTCCTTACCGTAAACGAGATACAGCGTAAAGTTAATGTCTTATCCATAATCATTTTCAAACTTCATAGTGTTAATTGAAAACAACAATACTTTTTTGCCCTTAAATTACATAACTATAACATATCACAGATAATCTACACACGACCGCCATTTTGACGGACGCCATCTTGCCTTCCCGCCATCACACAGATCGACACAGATTATTATTATTTACTACTCGTGCTCCCAGCATTTTTCAATGCTAAATCATATGACGCTAATTAAAAAAAAACAATAATATTATATAACCATATCGATATTTTAGCCGCCATTTTGACAGATGCCATCTTGCCTTCCCCCCATCACTCAGATCGGCACAGGCTATTACTCATAGTGCCACAACGAAACGAAACGTCGAAATGCATACTTTTTGGTTCTCTTTTTAGGAACATTGCCAAGTATTTTTATGCTCTGTATGGTCAAGGTTGCAGTTGTCTTTATTAAAAAATCTTCTACCGCATCGGGACAACGTCTGATTGTAAACGTAATGGCTGTATATTCGATTCCCAGTCCGAGATCCATTTAATGATTTTCATTTCGTCACTCTGGTAACAAGACAAGGCACGCCTCCAACGTTGGACTACGTATGGTCATTGTAGGTTCCTTCTGCATACATTGATTTATCTCTGGAAAAAAAATATAGAAAATTAAAATAATTAAATCTATTTCTGTTACTAGTCATACGTTAAAAAAAAACATAGAAAATATAATGATTAATTGTTTAACTTGATGTACAATCAATTTTTATTTTTCTTCATATTTAAGGAGTTTTGTCTGTTATTCTTCTTACCGGATTGTACCGGCTGTGTTGATTTTTAAACTCATTCATTCTTAGTGTTCCATACTCAAAAGGTGAATCGGGGCCCTATTATTAATAATCCGCTGTCTATTAGTCACTAGGATGTATCTCACAAGCCGTGATAGTTTGAGAGTTGAAATTTTCACAGTTTATGTATTTTTATTGCCTATATAATATCAAATACGAAAAACCTGAATAAAATAAATATTTTTACTTCTATACAAGTAATGAAACGTGATTTTTTAAATGTGGTACGTAACTAGTCGTATCCAAGTCCGACTTTCAAAAAAACCTACTGCTAAAACACACACCGCAATCAAGCTTGTTTAAATTTAGCTAAACCACACTATTCATGGCAGAAGAATAAAAAGATTCCATACTCACATATTTGTGCACAGTAAATATAATTTTGATCCTATACAAATACCATTCCTTTTTTGTATAATATTCTATTTTCTTGTTTTCCATCCTAGTGCATCCCGTGCGGTGCGGTGCGGTGTTTATAGGTTCAATTCTTTTTTTTTTAGCTTTACGTTTTATCTGTTGCCAAACGATAAGATCTATCTCTGCAGACCTCTTTCGCTTCGTCGACTCTGTCATCAACCTCCTCATAAATTACTTTTGGGGAGAAAACTATAGTTTCAATGAATAGTTCTAAGTAATTTTATATCATTCTTTATTACGAGAAACCCAACTAAGCGTATAGAATAATTAAATCCCCCGACAAAGGTCAGAGAATTACAAAATCCCTGGTCACGCCAGAGAAGAATGAAATATATGGAATCATTATAAATAATAGCAAGCGTGAGTCGGGCTCGATACCGAGGGTTCCATACAAAAATTAAAGGTTTTGAGCTTTTTATGAAATTCAAGCTTAGCTGAGCCAGAGCTCTTTCATCTGCTACCTCACTAAACTGCTTTACCACCTATAAGTACCCCATAGGTTTTGATTATACGGCGAATTTCATACAAAATGCAGCAAAATCGATGCATAAATGCTTATATCTTTTGATTGCGTTGATTTCTAAAGTAGATTTTTTGTCAGCAGCAAGGATTCTCTGTGCTTTAAGGAATCATAGACCTGAATATTTGATATTAATTCAAAGCACAAAGGTATCAAACCTCCATGCAATCTCGAGATAAATGGTCTTGACAGACGGACAAACGGACAACAAAGTGATCCTATAAGGGTTCCGTTTGTATCTTTTGAGATACGGAAAAAGACCTTCAGAGGGCTATAATGGTTCTTACGTCACGCATCATCATATTAGTAGCTTCTTCTTCCACTTCTCTACATCGTAGTTTTAAGTTATTATTAGAAGAAATGCTTTTATTCAAAACTAGTGGCCGCCCGAAAGTTCGTTTGTGTGGACTTTATAACTCTCTGAGTCCCCGCTAGGGATAAAATGTGAAGCGTGAAACTAATGACCATTTTAATACTGCTTCCATTTATTTTAATGAAATTTAAAGTCAAAATGTCGAGATAATGCTTGTGAATCGCAAAACTCAAAGCCGTGCTTTGTTATATCATGTTACTTATGTGGGTTTGATTCCCACTCGATGAACCCGAGCATTTCCTCGTTCAGGTAACGAGGCAAAGCGCGGCGTTGAGCTCCGCTACAAAACACGCAATGCCTTATTAATTAAGAGAAAAGTGAAGATTGGAAGTGCTTTATTGGGGAACAGAGTATCTAGGTTCTCAGGTTAACTCTGCCTACCTTTTTATATACTTACATGAAGTAAAAATAAAAAAGAGAACACAAAGGTGAATATTTTGATAATAATCATTACCCCGAGTGAAAATCGAACTTACCCCTTCTTGGAAGTCACAGGCTTCTACTTTAAATAGTTTTTATTAGTCAACGAACATGCTATTTCTTTATTTCTTAAATTTTAGTCAATAATGGATCTTCATCAGATTATCCAGGCGTTTAATTTTTATATGTCAATGAGAAATGGCTATCATGCTGAACAACAACTTTCGTTAAGGCATTTCTTATAATTTAGCTGAATTATTTTCGTTATTCTTTAGATTTTTCAGATTTTTAATTTTCATATGGTTTTAAGTCCTAAAAAGCTTGATTTAATTGTTTATACGTTATAAAATATTTTTAAGATGTTAGTGTCCATGCAAAAATAACTATTGAAAATATTAAAAATATAAAGCTTTGTGAGGCCGGTCGTGGCGCGGCGGCACGAGGTGTGACTGCAAAACCGACTGGTTGTGGGTTCGATCCCCACTCGAGGAGATGAAATATTTACTTAAATTTATATTTCCATTTCTTCGCTCTGGTGTCGAGGTTAAGCGCGGCGTTGAGTTCTGCCACTCAACACGCAATGCGGCAGAATCCAGAATTCGGCAGAAAGTGGGGAACGGAGTGTCTTAACACTAGGTTCCCTTTGCCTACCCTGCTGTGTGCGGGATACTGCGTGAAGCTAATTAATTTTTTAATTTTTTTAAAGCTTTGTTTTTTCAACTCTCGCATTTTGCCGCATATATCAGAGTAGCTAGAGAGAACCACTACTTTCAACTCAATTTCCAAGACTTTGTGTTCTAAATGGCGAAACTCAACACCGTGCCATGTCTTGTTATTAGAGATAGGCAATGAAACTGATTCATATCCTGGAATTGAACTCAAAAACTATCACGTTTTCTGTTGTACCACGACAGTCTTAAAATATTTTCAAATGAATACTATCCATATATTTTTAGATTACATTTTTATCTCCAATACCACGTATCACGGCTTAAAACGGTGCACCTTATCGTTGACCACAAATACATGATGCATCCTCTTAATGACGCTCTCAAAGTAATGAGAAAACCTAGATTTTAAAAAAATATGCTATTAAATACTGTTTTTACTTTAAAAAGCAGCTTTACGCTTTAGGAGGTAGGAGTAGGTTACTAAAAATGCAATGTCTTGATAATTAGGTTTTTGAACAGCGGAACTCAACACCGCGTTCAGTCTACAAGACTAAAATAAATCAAATAAAGTATTAAAAAATTTATATCAATCAAAAACAACAAACATCCTACTAATATTATAAATGTGAAAGTGTGTGAGGATCGATGTTTGTTTCAGTTTCACGTAAAAACTACTGAACAGATTTAGATAAAACTTTACAAAAATATAAACTATACATAAGAATAACACATGGGCTATACTTTATATAAATATTATGTATAATTTGGCGACAATGTAAAATATAAATTTAAGCGGGCGAAGCAGCGTGTGAGTCGCTAGCATTGTAATAAACCAAATCAAGCATATTTCCATTTCATATAACAAACTAGCCAATAAAATTTAAGGCTTAGTGACTTAGTGGATACGAATTTATTCTTATTACAGCGTTCGGTTTCCTCTAACAGTAAATCAATGTTAAATGTAGGAGAAAATATCGATGAGGATACGCACGAGTGGGTACAGGGTGAACGTGCTTGTACTTACAGAATTATAGATAAAAACCTCAATTTCTATGTTATTTTTGTATGTTTATAATATATTTTGGTTTTCTACCCCCTAGATGTTAGTGGGTGAAGTCATCGTGGCACAGGGGCTTAATAAATTATGGTTGTGGGTCCGATTTCTACTCGGGGGAATGAAATGTTTAATATTTTCATCTTTCTCTTTCAGGTAACGAGGCAAAGCGGGGAGTCGAGTTCCACCACTCAACAAGAATTGCTTCGAGAATTTGGCAGAAAATAGAGTTTTCATGGTATTGGAGACACTAGGTTCTCAGGGTCTCCTCTGCCTGCCCTGATATGTGTGCGGGGTACAGCGTGAAGCAGCGTGTTTTGACGTAAACAAAGTCGCGAATGATGGATAATATTCTGTATAGGGTAAAAGAGGGTAATGCGAGTCACTTAAGCGAGAAATCAAATATTTTTTTATTTTTAAACAAAATATTTATTGCAACCGCCTTTAAACATAATTAACTTAATAAACTATCAATTGAGATCAGTTTCAATGACTTTGGCAATCAACTTTGAAAATTATAAACGTTTAAAAAAAAAACGGATTTGACTCCCATTACACCGATATGAGGGTAATGGTGGTCACTCTGTGGGCAATCAGAATCAAAAACGTAGACATATATCGCAAACGTAACCTTCAGCTGAGTCCCACCCAGTGCACTCAGAGTGAGCCCATAACCCACATGTGGTACATCTGAACCACATCTCGTTGTTTCTTCCGAAATCGTTGCATATAAGGCACCTCTGTCCCGCATCTTCTGCGTCATCATACTGGCACAAATCGCTAGTCTCAACATCAGATACAGAGGTTTCATTCGATTCTTGTAGCACTTGACGCTTCACCTTTTCAGGCCCTGTCTTCTGTACTTTTGTTTTCTTTCCCTGACCTTTACCTTTCCATTTCTTATTTCCTTTTTGTGTTTCTTTAACTTCTTTTTTCTTTGTTTTCTTATTTTCTTTTTCTATTAGATTTTCTTTCACTGGTGTTGAAGTTAAGATTGTTGCATGTTGCTTCCTTCGGCCCTGTCTTGTATTAATAATATGTGTCTTCTCTGGTAACTTGATTAAATTAGGCAATGTAATTTGAGTTGAAATGCTAGGACCTGGTGAGTTCATCTGTTTTAGTGTGTCCGGTACTGCGGGATGAACTTCTTTTGATGTGCACGGATCTGGTGATTGAACTTCTTTTGACTTGCTCGGGTCTGGTGAGGAAACTTTTTTAGATGCACTGGGAGTGGTACTAGTAGTGGAAAGAGATTCATTGCAATCATGGATTGTAATAGTTTCAGATTGAAGAATTTCTGCTGCTAGAAAATCTTCTTCTGTGAATACTTCTGGATTGAGTGGAAATATTCCAGTTGATCTAAATCCTGATTCTCCTTTGCTGATAGACGCAACATTATTAAAGGCTTTCTTCACCAAGGATGCCACGTCATAAGGGGTTATTTTTTCTGCAAGATGGCTTTTCAAAAATGAATCACATTCATTTTTGTAGGCTGTTTTGAGCGGCCCAAAAAATGATACATCCAAAGGCTGCATTCTATGAGATGTATGTGGCGGAAAAGACAACATATGAATGTGATTGGACTTGCAATATTCGAAAATTGCGAGAGAAATATGGCTAGCGTGGTTGTCAAGTATTAAAAGAATGGGTTCATCAGCAGACGGCTTAGTGTGCTGTTTAAAATGTGCCAACCAATCACGAAACAAAGCTTCATTGATCCAACCGTTCTCTGAGCATTTGTAAATCGCCCCTGCTGGACCATCCTTCTCGAGCAGAGGAGTCAACCTTTTTCGAGGAAAAATAAACATCGGTGGGATGTATCCGCCTGCAGCACTCATAGCACACAACAAAGTTATATTCTTTCCTCTCTCCCAGCTGGTTATGGATCCCACTCGCTTCTGTCCTTTGGTGGCCAGAATTTTCCCTGGAGTCTGTACGGTTGAAATGCCTGTTTCGTCGCAATTATAAATGTTTTTTTGTATAAATCTATGCTTTTCCATCAGTTGGCCCAGTAGCTCATAAAACAGACGTACTTCTGTTTTATTAAAGGCTGTGATCCTATTAATGCTGGTCGCCTCCGGTTTCCTGACAGAAATGTTATTTCTAGCCATAAAAGCATGCAACCAATCACGTCCAGCCATTTTTGAAGCTTTGTTAAAATTATGCTTTAGGTTACAATTTTCAGCATATTCGAAAGCCACTCTTCTTATTTGGTTAGCAGTGCAACCATAGAAAATATTTGCCATTTTCTTCACCAAGTCTGCTAGCTCGGCTTCTGCATCAGGACTGAACACAGTGTATCGTCCTAGATGTGGTCCTAAAATTGAACCTTTTTTTACTCTCTTCTGAAGACTTGAAAATGGAATTCCTATTGTTTTAGCAGCATTTCTTATAGAAGAACCACTATTAATAAGCTGTAAAGCATTTTCAAGGTTATTAGAAGACCAGGAAGCCTTCTCAGTTGTCCTGACTCGTACTTTTGGCATCTAAAATGAAATAAGAAAAAATGTAGACGATTATTATTACATTAAAATCACTTGCGGCTAATAGTGATCATTTGAAGGAAATGGGAGTCACTCGACTCTCATTATCCACTTCTACACTGACGAGAAAAACAATTAATAAATAACAAACTGTAATATACTAAGACAATATGGATTGCAAATCACAACTTGAACATCTGACTAAGTACGTGTAAATGTCTTCTGTCGTATACTGCAAAATATTCGAAACTTACCTTCAACTTTACATTGACGAAAAATTATATCAGCGGAGCGAAAAAACTAAACACGGCCGTATCTCAGAAGCGCAGGCGCTGACTGGTGCGAGCCGTTCGAGGCAACGCCGGGGGCCCAGAGGGGAGAAGAAGACATCGTTTACGCGTCGCTCGCGTGTACTGTTTAGTAGATATGTGGGTGATTCCTATTACCCTCTGACTCCCATTACTCTACTCTCCCCTAATATGTATGAACATATATTGCCACGACTGGCCTCAATTGTCATTATTAGACATTTTAAGTTAAATTCAGAACGGCAGGTACTAGCGAGGATGTCACGGTGATAATGAAGAAGAACGTGCTCAGCTGGATTGGGCACGTCGACTGAATGAGTGGTGAAAGAATGGCAAAAAAGATTTATGATGGAAAAGTGAGTGGTAAGAGAGGTAGGGTGAGACCTCGGGACCTTAGAAAACATAGTATCAAAGATACTGGAGGGAGGTCATGTAAAAAGCATGAGGATCCCCCGGAGGGCATGTATGAAGGTTCATGACAGTGGGCGAGGCGAAAGAAGTATGTAGTGACCGTAGCGTTTGGCGCTCCGTTCTCTCTGACTACCCCGCTAGGGATAAAGCGTGAAGCTAAGTTAAGTTAAGTTAAGTTAAATTCAAAAAAATCAGCCACACGCCTGTAACTGACATCCCACCCTACACTCAATAAAATATTTAAATAATAATTTGAATATTTTAGTATGGCTCGTGATACGTCTAATATAGTTAGAACTCTTTCGTAGTGATCGTAAGTAATCCGAGATCTTTTAGAGATTCAGAGGTAATAATATAAATATTAAATGTACAATAATTTTAATATAAATACAAATAAAAGATATTATGATAAATAAAATGTCATTGTCTGTCCGTTTCATTCTCTCGTGATATTTCTAAAGAATATCGTAGACGTCCTATCCTCCTCTCTGTTATACCCAGTCATTACTGATAGTTATAACTAAGGGGGATAGTGAGTGGCCCCGCACCCGCCACTTACCGTGGATTCCGGCCGTTCGGCTCTGAACCCTCCGGGACGGATCGGAATAGTTAATATTTGTGATTCTTATAATGGAAAACCATAATCGCAAAAGCGAAAGGTCAATTATTCTGATGCAAAGACCGAAGTCTAATATACATACTTGCAATGGAATTGAGATTATTATATGTAGGCCGTAGCCATAATTATATAACATATAACTCTCTGCTTCACATATCAGATCGAACTCCCTACCGCTAGGCGGCCGATTATGTGAATCCACTTCAGTTTGTTTCTTTAGAGGGCATTACATTAATACACCCATTTATATATTTCATATTATAATTATTCTGATGCAAAGACCGAAGTCTAATATACATACTTGCAATGGAGTTGAGATTATTATATGTAGGCCGTAGCCATAATTATATAACATATAACTCTCTGCTTCACATATCAGATCGAACTCACTACCGCTAGGCGGCCGATCATGTGAATCCACTTCAAGTAGAAAGTAACTAGAGGGCATTACATTAATATACCCATTTAACTTTCGTGTATATTTCTTATAACTATATATTTACTAATCGTATCTTAATAATATTCAATTCTGTACGTATAATGTGACGTGTTTAATGTTTCTTATTTCCGTATGAATTCGTTAATATAGTATAATTCGTATTATAATTATTACCTTCGTGCTCTTATTATATTCGTGCCCTAGTTTCAATATTAATATAATTTATATTCACTGTTATTGTAACGCCTCTTTTAAACAGAACCGTCGTAGAATAACACGCACAGCACACACCCTGCAGCTGTTTGTCTGAACTGACACTAGACTCAGAGTTGTGGGAATGTAATATAGAAATCATTAATTGAAAATACTCAGTTATCGCTAGGACAGCCAGCGACTCCAAGTAGACATGATTCTACTACCAGTTCAGTAAAGAACCTCAGTGCTGAGAAGAACTGGCGGAAGAAACTCAGCAGCAGAATCCAACACTACTAAAGCAATACGCTTATACCAAATATGCCAGCACCAGTGACGCCCGGCTATATATTATAAGTATGTCGTCGACATCAGTCGATTGACGCATTATATTATCTACGATAAAACCAAGTGTTAGACAAACAAGCGGACACTACTACATACCCCAGAGTTCCAGGACATAAAATAGCATCGCGCACCCGTATGCGACGGGCGGACACTACTACATACACCAGAGTTCCAGGACATAAAATAGCATCGCGCACCCGTATGCGACGGGCGGACACTACTACATACACCAGAGTTCCAGGACATAAAATAGCATCGCGCACCCGTATGCGACGGGCGGACACTACTACATACACCAGAGTTCCAGGACATAAAATAGCATCGCGCACCCGTATGCGACGGGCGGACACTACTACATACACCAGAGCTCCAGGACATAAAATAGCATCGCACACCTATCCATCATACACCAAGTGTTAACGTTGACGCACCACAAGGCACCACGAAACTATCTAAATATAATATATATAAAATTAAATGCCACGGCAATTCACTTAGCCAACCACATTAGTACCAACGAAGCCAAGCAGCAGTCGGTTCTGACTATAATATTAGTTAATACTAAAACAAGGGTCAGTGAACTCTAACAGTCGTATAAATCGTAAATAATTAATATTTGGTTAATGTCTAATGTCTAGTATATTTAATTAAATTAAAGTAATATATAAAAAATATTGAAAGATTACTTTTATTGTAGGACATTAAACAGACTCATATTTATATGATATTTATATAATATATACTAAAACAAGGGTCAATGAACTCTAACAGTCGTATAAATCGTAAATAATTAATATTTGGTTAATGTCTAATGTCTAGTATTTTTAATTAAATTAAAGTAATATATAAAAAATATTGAAAGATTACTTTTATTGTAGGACATTAAACAGACTCATATTTATATGATATTTATATAATATATACTAAAACAAGGGTCAATGAACTCTAACAGTCGTATAAATCGTAAATAATTAATATTTGGTTAATGTCTAATGTCTAGTATATTTAATTAAAGTAATATATAAAACATATTGAAAGATTACTTTTATTGTAGGACATTAAACAGACTCATATTTATATGATATTTATATAATATATACTAAAACAAGGGTCAATGAACTCTAACAGTCGTATAAATCGTAAATAATTAATATTTGGTTAATGTCTAATGTCTAGTATATTTAATTAAAGTAATATATAAAACATATTGAAAGATTACTTTTATTGTAGGACATTAAACAGACTGATATTTATATAATATTTATAAATTGTAAATATATATTTTGATATAATAGTTTTATATCATATTATAAATTATACTATTATATGTATATTTCCTTTTATAGTAACATGTTAAATATTTATTAATATATATAGAAATTACATTTATAAGCTAGTATAATTCACCAAACCTATTTAACTTTCCTTTCACAATTCCCATACACGCGTCTAACGAAGATGGCGGCAGGCATTCTGCGTACATTAATATAATTGTAATTTCAACCTCATAAAAACATCTTCATGTATTTATTTCCATTTACTATATAGATAATATTTATCTCTGGATTTTGACGGCATTAATATCACTCTTCTTTATTTTAATAATAATCTATTAAAAACTTACCGACGAAGTATTTCAATACAAACAATCGTAAATAATGAAAGCACTTATAA
Organism: Heliconius himera; assembly: GCA_021202915.1. NCBI lineage: Eukaryota > Metazoa > Arthropoda > Insecta > Lepidoptera > Nymphalidae > Heliconius > Heliconius himera. Next base: position 142,815 of record JAJHJA010000688.1, on the reverse strand, counting down.
CTTATCTTAGCAACCTCAAATACTTATATCACAATTGAAAACACAATCTCACATGCTTTTTATTTACATTAAATATAACTAGATATATGTTAATTATAAATTAAAACTTCTCGTAAACATTTAAAACATGCATCCTTCCTCAGACGCGTCCGCCATCCCTCTTCTCTTTCTTTTTACCTTCTTTTCTCTTTCCTTGACTTTGACGTGGACAGTAGCTTATTCAGCCAACATGATATTTTACAATAATTAAAATATTAATTATGTTATTATTTATTTTAAATTATAATACATAGCGTTTCATTATAATTATTAAATTATTTTTAATAAATATATTTCATATCTGAGTATTTTACCTACGGTATATTACGTCACTTCAATATTACTTGTGAACGGAACGCGTAATTAAATAACTGAACTAAACTATTATTTATAAGATTGTATTTATCTTAAGCTATAATTAAATAATATTATAAATTATATTTATAATATTTTTTTATAAATGTTTTTTTTTAAACTAATTATATTATTTACCAACATAATTTAGTTCTGGTATGGAACGTTACAATCAACCCCCTAAATTCTATGAAGTTTATCGGAATAGAATTTACACTTATACTTACATTTATTATCAACCCCCAGATTTAATATATCAGTAACATAATAACCCCCAGATTCAACAATTCTCTAACCAACCCCCCGACTATACAACCCCCTAACTTTTCAACCCGCCGACCTGAAAATTCCTAACACCATATTACCTCCTCTGTCTCTCGCCATTTCACGGACAACAAATTGTAGGCGTATGCCTATTTGTATATATATGTATTTTATTACAAAGCCGTTTGACCATCCTGGTCACGGCACCAAATTGTAACTGACATCCCACCCTACACTCAATAAAATATTTAAATAATAATTTGAATATTTTAGTATGGCTCGTGATACGTCTAATATAGTTAGAACTCTTTCGTAGTGATCGTAAGTAATCCGAGATCTTTTAGAGATTCAGAGGTAATAATATAAATATTAAATGTACAATAATTTTAATATAAATACAAATAAAAGATATTATGATAAATAAAATGTCATTGTCTGTCCGTTTCATTCTCTCGTGATATTTCTAAAGAATATCGTAGACGTCCTATCCTCCTCTCTGTTATACCCAGTCATTACTGATAGTTATAACTAAGGGGGATAGTGAGTGGCCCCGCACCCGCCACTTACCGTGGATTCCGGCCGTTCGGCTCTGAACCCTCCGGGACGGATCGGAATAGTTAATATTTGTGATTCTTATAATGGAAAACCATAATCGCAAAAGCGAAAGGTCAATTATTCTGATGCAAAGACCGAAGTCTAATATACATACTTGCAATGGAATTGAGATTATTATATGTAGGCCGTAGCCATAATTATATAACATATAACTCTCTGCTTCACATATCAGATCGAACTCCCTACCGCTAGGCGGCCGATTATGTGAATCCACTTCAGTTTGTTTCTTTAGAGGGCATTACATTAATACACCCATTTATATATTTCATATTATAATTATTCTGATGCAAAGACCGAAGTCTAATATACATACTTGCAATGGAGTTGAGATTATTATATGTAGGCCGTAGCCATAATTATATAACATATAACTCTCTGCTTCACATATCAGATCGAACTCACTACCGCTAGGCGGCCGATCATGTGAATCCACTTCAAGTAGAAAGTAACTAGAGGGCATTACATTAATATACCCATTTAACTTTCGTGTATATTTCTTATAACTATATATTTACTAATCGTATCTTAATAATATTCAATTCTGTACGTATAATGTGACGTGTTTAATGTTTCTTATTTCCGTATGAATTCGTTAATATAGTATAATTCGTATTATAATTATTACCTTCGTGCTCTTATTATATTCGTGCCCTAGTTTCAATATTAATATAATTTATATTCACTGTTATTGTAACGCCTCTTTTAAACAGAACCGTCGTAGAATAACACGCACAGCACACACCCTGCAGCTGTTTGTCTGAACTGACACTAGACTCAGAGTTGTGGGAATGTAATATAGAAATCATTAATTGAAAATACTCAGTTATCGCTAGGACAGCCAGCGACTCCAAGTAGACATGATTCTACTACCAGTTCAGTAAAGAACCTCAGTGCTGAGAAGAACTGGCGGAAGAAACTCAGCAGCAGAATCCAACACTACTAAAGCAATACGCTTATACCAAATATGCCAGCACCAGTGACGCCCGGCTATATATTATAAGTATGTCGTCGACATCAGTCGATTGACGCATTATATTATCTACGATAAAACCAAGTGTTAGACAAACAAGCGGACACTACTACATACCCCAGAGTTCCAGGACATAAAATAGCATCGCGCACCCGTATGCGACGGGCGGACACTACTACATACACCAGAGTTCCAGGACATAAAATAGCATCGCGCACCCGTATGCGACGGGCGGACACTACTACATACACCAGAGTTCCAGGACATAAAATAGCATCGCGCACCCGTATGCGACGGGCGGACACTACTACATACACCAGAGTTCCAGGACATAAAATAGCATCGCGCACCCGTATGCGACGGGCGGACACTACTACATACACCAGAGCTCCAGGACATAAAATAGCATCGCACACCTATCCATCATACACCAAGTGTTAACGTTGACGCACCACAAGGCACCACGAAACTATCTAAATATAATATATATAAAATTAAATGCCACGGCAATTCACTTAGCCAACCACATTAGTACCAACGAAGCCAAGCAGCAGTCGGTTCTGACTATAATATTAGTTAATACTAAAACAAGGGTCAGTGAACTCTAACAGTCGTATAAATCGTAAATAATTAATATTTGGTTAATGTCTAATGTCTAGTATATTTAATTAAATTAAAGTAATATATAAAAAATATTGAAAGATTACTTTTATTGTAGGACATTAAACAGACTCATATTTATATGATATTTATATAATATATACTAAAACAAGGGTCAATGAACTCTAACAGTCGTATAAATCGTAAATAATTAATATTTGGTTAATGTCTAATGTCTAGTATTTTTAATTAAATTAAAGTAATATATAAAAAATATTGAAAGATTACTTTTATTGTAGGACATTAAACAGACTCATATTTATATGATATTTATATAATATATACTAAAACAAGGGTCAATGAACTCTAACAGTCGTATAAATCGTAAATAATTAATATTTGGTTAATGTCTAATGTCTAGTATATTTAATTAAAGTAATATATAAAACATATTGAAAGATTACTTTTATTGTAGGACATTAAACAGACTCATATTTATATGATATTTATATAATATATACTAAAACAAGGGTCAATGAACTCTAACAGTCGTATAAATCGTAAATAATTAATATTTGGTTAATGTCTAATGTCTAGTATATTTAATTAAAGTAATATATAAAACATATTGAAAGATTACTTTTATTGTAGGACATTAAACAGACTGATATTTATATAATATTTATAAATTGTAAATATATATTTTGATATAATAGTTTTATATCATATTATAAATTATACTATTATATGTATATTTCCTTTTATAGTAACATGTTAAATATTTATTAATATATATAGAAATTACATTTATAAGCTAGTATAATTCACCAAACCTATTTAACTTTCCTTTCACAATTCCCATACACGCGTCTAACGAAGATGGCGGCAGGCATTCTGCGTACATTAATATAATTGTAATTTCAACCTCATAAAAACATCTTCATGTATTTATTTCCATTTACTATATAGATAATATTTATCTCTGGATTTTGACGGCATTAATATCACTCTTCTTTATTTTAATAATAATCTATTAAAAACTTACCGACGAAGTATTTCAATACAAACAATCGTAAATAATGAAAGCACTTATAACTTATCTTAGCAACCTCAAATACTTATATCACAATTGAAAACACAATCTCACATGCTTTTTATTTACATTAAATATAACTAGATATATGTTAATTATAAATTAAAACTTCTCGTAAACATTTAAAACATGCATCCTTCCTCAGACGCGTCCGCCATCCCTCTTCTCTTTCTTTTTACCTTCTTTTCTCTTTCCTTGACTTTGACGTGGACAGTAGCTTATTCAGCCAACATGATATTTTACAATAATTAAAATATTAATTATGTTATTATTTATTTTAAATTATAATACATAGCGTTTCATTATAATTATTAAATTATTTTTAATAAATATATTTCATATCTGAGTATTTTACCTACGGTATATTACGTCACTTCAATATTACTTGTGAACGGAACGCGTAATTAAATAACTGAACTAAACTATTATTTATAAGATTGTATTTATCTTAAGCTATAATTAAATAATATTATAAATTATATTTATAATATTTTTTTATAAATGTTTTTTTTTAAACTAATTATATTATTTACCAACATAATTTAGTTCTGGTATGGATCGTTACACGCCGAAACCCGCACGTAGTAAGGTAGACAGAGAAATTCGTAACCCATTTTCTGCCGAATTCTAGAGGCATTGTGTGTTGAGTGGCGGAACTGAACGCCGCGCTTTGCCTCGACACCAGAGCAAACAAATGGCAATATACATTTAAATAAATATTCCATTTCCTCGAGTGGGGATCGAATCTACAACCAGTAGCGTTTACAGTCACACTTTGTGCCCATACGCCACGACGGACCCCAATTAGACATTTTAGATTATAGATTGAGGCCAGTCGTGTGACTGTAAAACCGACTGGTTGTAGGTTCGATCCCCACTCGAGGAGATGAAATATTTACTTACATTTATATTTCCATTTCTTCGGTCTGGTGTCGAGGACAAGCGCGGCGTTGAATTCTGCCACTCAACACGCAATGCCTTCAGAATTCAGCAGAAAGTGGGGAACGGAGTGTCTTAACATTAGGTTCCCTCTGCCTACCCTGCTTTGTGCGGGATACAGCGTGAAGCTAATTTATTTTTAATTTTATTTAGATTATAGTTTATAATTCATACATACATATCATAAAAAATAGAAATAAAATAATCACTCCGTATAACTGTGTGACAAAACTACACATTTCACAATGATACAGTTAAAATTCCGCGTCTGTATGGCCGTATAGGACTCGTTAAAACTTTAAACAACTATATGCATAGGCGTTAGTTAGTAGTTGGGAAAAGTTAAATAAAATCCAATGGAGTTGCTTGAATTGGTTATTTTTAGCGTTGTTAAGTTACGTGTTTGTTGCCATAAACTCTTTATTGTTGTGAGTGGCAATATTTTTTTGTTTTTTTTTCTTTTAGCCTCAAGGCCAGTTGTTGCGCAGGGGCACAAAGAGTGCTTGTAAACGCGACTGGTTGTGGATCACCACTCCAGGAATTAAAAAACATAAACATAAAAAATATTTATTTATGTTTATATTTTCATTTCTTTGCTTTAGTGTAGAGGCAAAGCGCGGCGTTGGGTTCCGCCACTCAACACGCAAGGCTTCCAGAATTCGGTGGAAAGTGGGGAACGGAGTGCTTTAACACTAGGCTCCATCTACCTACCCAGCTGTGTGCAGGATACAACGTGAAGCTGATTCAGTTTTTTATTTAATTTTAATGCTGTATCGCGTAGCTGTAGAGGTCATCGTGGCGCAGCGGCACGAAGTGTGACTGTAAAACCGACCGGTTGTGGGCTCGATCCTCACTCGAGGAGATGAAATATTTACTTAAATTTATATTTTCATTTCTTCGCTCTAGTTAGTGTCGGTAAAGGGCGGCGTTGAGTTGCGCCACTCAACACGCCTCCAGGATTCGGTTGAAAGTGGGGAACAGATTGTCTTAACAATAGGTTCCCTCTACCTACCCAGCTGTGTGCGGGATACAACGTGAAGCTGATTCAGTTTTAACGCTGTATCCCGCCTCCATGACTGCCAAGTACTATAGCTATTATACTTAAAAAAAAACCACGACTCATATTTTGTATATTAATCAATATACAACGTATGCAACCCTCCATAACAACTTAACGCTACATTAATACCATGACGAAGCGAAAAATAAATATAACACCATAGATTTTTTTTTTTTTCATCAAACAAGAGACTGTTGTACGTCGAGTGCTAATGTCTATGTAAAACTAAATTTTGAATAAAATTACTATTGGGGATTTATTATGTTTTTTCTTTTGAAGCAGAGTTGGGAACTTTCTTCCCCTAAAACTCCAGTTTGGCCCAATTATGGAGTCATTGTGAGTTAAGTAGCAGAACTCAACATCGAACGGACTTATTAACAGAGCAAGAAAATGTTTTTTTTTTTTCCCTCGAATAAAAATCAGTTCCATAAACCTCAGGCTTACAGTCATAAGCTTTGCTGCTGCTTTGTCACTACGGCCTTAACGAACTTAATGTTTTATAAATATCTGCAACTAATATTTCTAGTTGTGGCCGTTTGCAACTTTATTATTATGAAACGTAAAAAGATCGTCTTTAAAAAAAAGGGTGTGATAATGAAGTGGACGGAGGAAAGAGTATCTCAGTTATGTTCTTTAAAATATAAAAAATAGACATTCCGTGTTGACTGAGGAAACGCTGTGCTTTGTATTGGTATCAAAACGAAGAAAGTTAAATAATGCAATTCCCCTGATTGAGAATCGAACCCGCAACCGTCACGTTTACAGTTATATGCTGTGCCGTTAGGTCTCTATATATAATAAACAATGCCCGTAATATATACTACAAATACGTTGAAGAATCCTTTCAAGGCATTTCCCGTTGCATCAGAATTGCAAATGATAATACTCTTACAGGCTTACTTAAATAATACATTATGAGGGTAGTTTGAACTCTTCCAAATTTACATGAATATAATTAATGATGTAAATGTATGGAAAACATGGTGGAATGGCGCATAGGAACTGGGTCAATAGGGTGGGTGGTTGCATCTTTATGTGTTTTTTTCTTAATTTCAGGATAGGCAGAGATAACTTAGTGTCGAGACACTCCGTTGTACGCTTATTCCCCGATCATTGTGTTTAGCTGGGAAATAAGGAAAGGAAAATATAATTAATTTTAGAAGTAATCAAAGCCCCAATCATATCAACTATACACATACCATATAAGCAACTTTTCCCCAAAAAAAAAATCCAACGACCTTCACATACATTAAGGTTTTCAAGACTCTATGAGCAGCTTCACGCTTTTTTAATGCAGTAGGGGAGACAGAGAGAATCTAGTGTTAAGACACTTCGTTAACACTTTCCCCCAAATATTAATGACATTGCGTGTTACGTGGCGGACTCTAGCTCCAACTTGTTGTTTTCCTACCGTGTTTTGTCTAGACAGAAAGAACTAATTAAGTTATTGCCCTTTTTCAACCTAATATCCGAAAAATTGCATGTTAAGCAGCGGAACTCAACGCCGCGCTTTATCCACTCCACAATAGTTTTACACTAACCACAATAATTATCAAGTTAGAACAGCTCGTTTATATTTAACCAGCCAGCTTTCCATTTAATTTCCACTGCCGCCTAGAATTTACTGAAACCGATGGAGTTCCGCTGTTTGAACTGTGTTAACGTTCCGAGACCGAGTTTGAAATGAACAGGTTTTTTTTTTACTTTTGTTACAGTGTTACTGTTTTAAACCTAATGGTAATTTTCAAGTACTTTTAATTTATCTCTCATTTTTTTTCTTTTCTAGTAAGAGAGGGGTGTTATGTACAAAAAAGGAAATGGATTCAAGCTTCAGTATGTTTAAATTTTATATTAAAGATTATTTTTGGAAAATACATTTTTTAAATCAGACGTCTCGTGGTGTAGCGATAAAATGTATGACCGTAAACGCAACGGTTGTGAGTTTATTTTCCACACTGGAAGATGAATTAATACTTATTAAGAAAACGTATAAAAATTTCAACGATTTGAACCCGCGCCTCTTTGGAAACCGTCCAAGCGCTCTGACCAACTAAGGCATACGTTCTCATCGGTAACGAGACAAAGCTATAAACATGATAGAGCGTGAAATAAAAAAAAAATCAATCATCCCTTTTTAAGCATTTTTTAAAGTGTTATTCCACACTTAGGAAAAAAAATACTAATTTTAACGCAGCGGGACTCGAACCCGCGCCTCCTGGAAACCGACCAGGGTTCGAGTCCCGCTACGTTCAAATTTTTATACGTTTTCTAAACAAGTAATCATCCATTGATCTCTCCACATATCTAACAAATATAACCTAATTCAAACAACCAAACTTCCTGACGTTAAACGCTAACCATAGATAAGAATAAACCCACTTTGTCAAGACTTACTCTACATTCAAATTGATAAAACATCTAACGCAGTACAACTTCTAGAAGATTAAAGAACTTCAAATCCAATTTACTTGTTCACCTACCTGGATGGAATAAGCGAGCTCGTTACGTTAGATGTACACTGGGATTTATTTAACTACTTAGTTGTATAGATGAATGTAGCCATACTTCGCTCTAGTGTAAAGATAAAGCGCGGCGTTGAGTTCCGCCACTCCACTTGCAGTGCCTTAAGAATTTTGTGGAAAATGGGGAACGAACTGTCTTAACACTAGGTTTCCTCTGCCTACCCTGCTGCCCAGCGTTAAGCTTCACGCTGTATCCCGCACACACACAAATTTACATACATATATTTTATATGTCGGAGAAGACGCGTGGTGGTTAAAAATAAACGAGTAAAACCTCCGACCATGTCCTGGCCTGGTAATGTAATTTTAACATAAATACTTTTAGCAAGATACTTTCAAATAATAACTGAAATCATAATTAACTGAACAATTTCAAACGAAAACTGATTCTGGAGGGTTATAATTGCAATCATAATAAATAATGAGATTAGTCAGTGACAGATAATTGTAACGGAAAAATATCAGTTGTGGATAAATGGTAGGAATAAGTAATGTTATTTTACTTGTTAAATGATGTGAAGTTCGGAGCCGTGCTCGGGACTTGCGACCACAGGTGTAGGCTTCAGGGTACCCTTTCCGATATATCAACACTCGCCTTCACTGCTCCAGCTTAGTGCAATTACAAATAGATGTTAACCACATTCATAATTACAATAATATTTTTTTTTTTCAGCTTCACGCTGTATCCCGCAAACTGCAGGGTAGGCAGAGGGAACCTAGTGTGTTAAGACACTCCGTTTCCCACTTTCTGCCGAATTCTGGAGGCATTGCGTGTTGAGTGGCAGAACTAAACGCCGCGCTTGTCCTCGACACCAAAGCGAAGAAATGGAAATATAAATTTTAAGTAAATATTTCATCTCCTCGAGTGGGGATCGAACCCACAACCAGTCGGTTTTACAGTCACACCTTGTGCCCCTGCGTCACGACTGGCCTCAACAATCAATCAATAATAATTGATTAGTTATATAATCAATTATCCGAATAGTCGAGGTTATGTGGCAGATTACGAGTAGTGCTCCGACCCACACCAGAGCCAAGACTTCACGTATTTATAATTAAAATAATAAATAATAATTTTATTAAACTAAATAATTAATCATCCAAATAGTTGAGGTTAGCTAGTGGCAGAGCAAGAGTAGTGCTCCAGACCACGCCAGAGCCAAGACTGCGTACGATGCCCGTGCCGTCTTTTAAAGGACCGTTTAAAAATAAGTTGTAGGATAGAATGGATGAGAATTGATGACGCTATCGCGTCATACAGTGTCGTGATGTCGTATAAAGATGTATATCCAATTTCCACTTATATCGACACAAACAACTATTCATTTAATATTCACAGTATTTTATTTACTCTTATTATGTTTATAAATTCGGAGTAATATTTAAAAAGATCATATAAAACTTAGAAATCGAGGCGCTCTGGCTGCACGCTCGTAATAGGATGACTCATTGTCACGTTCCTGCCTGAGTCGAGTGTGCAAGCGAGAGCGAGGAACAAACGAGGTACAATTGGGCCAGCTTGTGACGTATCTATCCATTCATTATAGTTATTTTGTATAATTTAAGTTAAAAAAAACAATTTGGACGAGTGCAAATAAATGTTAATTTAGTAAAAAAGAAATATATGTTATACAAAATTATAATAATTCTGTGATAATAATTCTTTTGTACCTACGGTCAGAGTTATATCGGGCACTTACAATAAGTCATACATCTCGAGGAAAATGTGGACCTAAAAAAATGCTATTAGAATTTTTAACATTTTTTTAAATGCAATTCTACAATAAGAACAGAAGAAATATATTAAAAAAAATTCTAATGCAAATTTCCAATTTGACTGTTGCCAATTTTCGAAGGTTCGGGTCTAAATCTTATATATTTTTTTTTAAAAAATTAAATTAGGTATTGTTTTCTATTTTTATCTAATTAGATATGTTCTCTCAGTGTACCCCATATAAAGAACACAAGTCACCGATTACGTCTCACAGACGCCAAGTTGTTCGTAATGAAATACCAGATTACTCGAAACTCGTATTGCCTTTGATAGAGTGGGTGCAAAAGTTAGAAGACAATGGAAAGGAAAATATTTTCATTAATAATAAAAATAAAAATTTAGAATTATTTAACGTAAATTTATTAACGGTAAGAGAGGTAGGGGTAGACCTCAGTTGATTTTCTTAAAAAAGGCGATAAGGCATCTATGGTTAATAAAGCCAACACACTGGTTCATTCAATTTTTTTTAGCTTCAAGCTATTAGAGCAAGTAGCGGGCAGGCAGAGGGAACCTGAAACCTGGTGCTAAGATACTTCATTCCCATTAAAACACTCACGTTCCCCAGTTTAATCCAAATTCATGTTGGCAAGGCATAGAATGTTGAATGGCGGAACTCGTTACTAGAGTTCATTTCCCCTAGTGAGAATCGAACTTATAGCTGTCGCGTTTACAGTCGCACGCTTGTGCTCCTGCGCCACGACTGCCTCAATACCAAATAATCTTAAATATAATATATTTATATACTATTTCTCTTAAACTAAGTTCGACCCACGATAATAACAGAATACCGTAAAGCTTTAAGTTAAACCTCAGTTAACACTATTCACTCTTATCACATACTGAAGAGTTCAAAACTAATCTACTTCATTAACCAAATAGTACAATTTTGTGTTAAATCTACGTTTAATTAGTGGAGCAATGGAAACTTGGTGAAATAATCAAGAGGATATATGGAGGAAGTTCGTATGAAGGAGTTCGTGGGAATAACTGTTAAGTTTTATTGCGACGTCTTGTTTCATTATGATAGTTAGTGAATTTTCGAAACCGTCGTAGTGCAGTGGGATAGCGTTTGATAGTGTGGGTTCTATCACTACTCGGGGGATACATTTGTTTTTATTTTCTTGCTTTGGGAGACGAGGTAAAGCGTAGAGGCACGTAAATCACCACGAAATGAAAATATGTGCGTGATGGGTCGTCTTAGTACTGGTTTTTTTCTTTCCGTTCCGTAAAGGGAAAAAACATCCGACTGTCTAGACCATTTACGATATCTCAAGATCGTGTGGAGGTATTAAGATGAAATTGTTATCAAAGGTTAAATCTGGGGTCATTTCCAAAAAAAAATCAAGGTTCTAAGTCAACACAATCGCAATATACTAAGCTCTCAATCAAAACCTCTAAATAACTTTCCTTGAACAAACAGTTATGAAAAGTAATTAATAACTTACAATATGAACATAGTAAAAAATCAGAAAAGTGAAAATTTAAAAATATTTCAACAAATAATTTCCATAAATATAATTTCAAATAAATATATATAAAATTTAATTCTTTTACTGAGTGATTGACAAAAGTAAATTAAAATTTAATATATTGGTAGTATAGGAAGTGTAGACAAGCACTAAGAAAAGATTTCTCGTAGTTACTACGAAATCAGGAAAAGAACTGATTTTTCATTTAACATCATCAAGAAGTCCACTCAAACAAAATTTAGGTTGACATCGAGGTTAATGCAAAAATATAAAAAAAATAACTTTTCTAATATAAAGCGGTAAATAACAATTTCTGTCAAAGTCCAAACCCACGACCGTATGTCATCCAAAAGCACAAGTCGACAAATGTCTATAAAATCGGGTCACCTCGCCGTCTCCGCAGCGAATTCATCTCGGAAAGCGAGAGCTCATTTCCTACGAACTTTGATGCCAAAATTTGAAGTTTTTTCTTGTTGTTTTTGTTACATTCAAATTTGTTGGTAAGTTATACATATATAGGTACATTCCCTTTTTTTGTTTATCCTGCAGATAGCAGAGGGAACTGGGAACCTAGTGTTAAGATACACTGTTCCCATTAAGACATTACCGTTCTCTACTTTCCACTAAATTCTGGGAGCATTGCGTGTTGAGTAGCAAAATTCAACCCTTTTCCTCGTTGCCAGAGCAAAAGAATAAAAATATTAAAAATCTCATTTTCTTAGATGGGAATTGAACCCACGACGTATCACGTTTACTGTTGCACCTGCACCACAACTTTTCTTTTTTCAACTTTTCTTTCTTTCTTAAAAGTTACACAAGCAACTACAAACGTTACAGATTGTGGATTCGGCTCCTCCTCGATTCAATAAAATATTTGATATTTTCATTTCTCAACTCTGGTAACAAGGCAGGACGCGGCGTTCAGTTCCGCCACTCAACACACAATGCCTCCGGAGTTTAATGGAAAGTGGGAAACATAAGTGTCTTAATGGGAACGGAATGTCTTAACACTCGATCCACAGGTTCCCTCTGTTTATCTGGCTGTGGGTGGGTGTATCCCAAAAGTTAAGTAAAAATATTGTATAAATACTATTTTTTATAATTATGTTTTATTTTAATTTATAATTATGTTACGAATTTTAGCAATTTCCATTACATTTTCTGTATGAAAAGCACACAGCACAAGAGCAAGGGTGTGAAGCAAACCATATATATAGATGCCTACAATAATTTAAAAGTTATTTTTAACCGCAAGTCATGTTATATTTTAACCCACATTTGCTCCCTCGACAACTGTCCTCTCGCCTGGAACAGGGTCACCTCTCGTACTACAGTGTATGTATGTAATATGTGCCTTATAAAATGTTTCTTTTTGAATTTTCTATGTGATGAGTATGACATAAATTTTTGTTTAGCTTTATGTTGTGTTACGTATGTATAGCAGGGAAGGTAGAAGGAACCTGGGAACCTAGTGTTCAGACCTCACGAACCCATTACGTCACCGTTTTGCAGTGGCGGGAGTAAACGCCGAGCTTTGTCTATAAGAGCAGTGAAATTAATGTAATTTAAACTTCCCTAAATGAAAACTAAACTCACCATCATTAAATTAACAACTAGACGTTGTACCACTGCCTTAAAGGTATTTTTTTTATTTAGAAACTTGATGAGTATGACATAAGTTTAAAATCCACTGTAGCATGACGCTGTATCCCGCACATAGCAGGGTAGGCAGGGGGAACCTGGGAACATAGTATTAACCCACTTCGTTCTCATTAAGACACTTTCGTTCCCCACTAGGCTTCCTCTACTACGCCTACTTGTGGGTTACATCGTGAACCTGAATGAATATTACAATCTTTTATTTCACTTACCATGTTTGTATGTGTGATAGTACATACTAAAATAAATATAATAATAAACTTGCAATCTCTATTAGACCCACTTTTCAGTATCCGGTTAAGATAAAAATTTGGATCACGATTTTAGTTCTGATGATAATGACATATAAGAAAAAAAATTATTTTTAATACAAAATGGCCGTCCTAACAAAATGGCAGATTACATTTTCTTTAATAACCCACTTGATATATGAGTATCAAAAGAAAGGGTTTGATTTGTAAAGTGCAATGCATTTTAAAATGAATCTAAAAAAATCTTAGAATATTTTTTTTAATAATATTTATTATTTATAATTAAATTAATGATAACACACTCTTTCAATATCTTGTGTTCTTTTTTTATTTTTAAGCTTTTCTGGCTTTTAGCAAGTAAGATTTACGGAGAGAAAATATAGTGAAAACTCCATTTTCCGTTATTTATAATTTTTTGAAGATGTTGCGCATTATATCTAATTAAACTGGAGGAATTAAAAATATTCGAATATAAAAAAAATATCTAAGTAGAAATTGAACCCATAACCATTACGCACACATTTCACAAGCAATATGACTGTGGTTTTAGTGATTATCACTTCTGTCGAAAAACTCATAGATCGTCTTTTAACTGACGTCTATTACTTTTATGATTTATTTACTCACCATGTCCATTTTAAGTTTGTTCAACATTAGTTTTGACCAAATAACTTATAAATTCTACTTATTGAGACCAGTCGTGGCGCAGGGGCACAAAGTGTGACTGTAAAACTGTCTGGTTGTGGGTTGTATCCTCAGTCGAGGAGATGAAATATTTACTTAAATTTATATTTCCATTTCTTCACTCTGGTCTCGAAACAAAGCCTGGCGTTGGGTTCTGCCATTCAACACGCAATGCTTCCTAAATTCAGCAGAAAGTGGGGAACGGCGTGTCTCAACACTAGGTTCCCTCTGCCTACCCTGCTGTTTGCGGAATACAACATGAAGCTGCTTTATTTATTTTTAACTAACTAACTTAAAAATTAAAAAGGAAACCATGAACAAATTTGCAGTTTAATCGTATTTCTGAAACACAATTTACTGTGAAACCGATGCCAATTTAGGTTAGCACAGTTAAATAATTGAACTATGTTTTTTTTTTCTGTTGCCCTAGCTTAAGGTCCAATATGATCTATTTCAAAATAGTTATATAGCTTAATCCGTTCCTGCATGGTGGCACAGTATCTGACTGTAAACACGACGGATATGGTTTCGTTTCCCATTCGGGATAATAAATTATTTCGATTTTCTCACTCTAGTATCAAGACAAAGCGCAGCGATGTTCGTTACTCAACACGTAATAATGTCTCAATTCATAATGTCGCCAAAATTATGCAATAAATGAATACTAGGTTCCCTCTGCCTACCTGGATATAGTGAAAAACTAAAATATTAATAATTAAATTATATTTTTATCATTTACGCATCTCTCTCACATTGTAGGGCAGACTCTCTGTCTGTCTCGACTTATTGTCAATTCACTCTGCTCTCCACTTTTCACCCAATTTCAAGACATTTTAAATCAGATAATGTCTAATACAATAATGATCAAAATAATTTTGAATATAATCATTCCCTCGAATGAGAATCTAACCTACAACTATCAACAAACGCATTTTATTATGATATTTTATGTAAGTAAGGTAATAACACTGATCCACTGAACGATCAAAGGAAGCGATAGCTGGATGTCGATGAAGACAATGGACTTATCACTTAGGATGTTGAAGGCCGTACAAAGTTGTAAAATTGCAATGCAGATCCTAGCAAAAATTGCCAAATTGATACAGAATGAACATATTTTTTTTTATGTTCACCCTGTATCTGCACTTAGCGGGATAGAAAGAAGGAACCTAGTATAAAAACCCTATTTTCCGAATTTTCAAGACATTGCATGGTGAACGGCGGAGCTCAACGTCGCGTTTTGTCTCGTAATCAGATCAATATTAAACATTTAATTTCCCAAATAGAATCGATTTCACAACCATCACCTTTACAGTCATACGCTTTATCCTCGCTCCGCCACGGCGACCTCAAGAAAAAGACAGGAAGTAACTACAAAAGTCAATACATACAAACAAAAATGGGTACAAACATTTCATTAAAGTGCCTTTTGGTTCCAAAAACTAATAGTTTTTTTTTTTTTTTTTTGCCATTTCGAAAGCTAGTTAGTAGTTCCGTATCGCAGTTCACTTTGAAGTTTTAACGAGTGTCTTCTGAATACGGCCAAATTGGTTTCGAACACGCATGGAATTTTTACATGAGGTTGAATTTTAATTTTTTTTTGTACTTAAATTTAAATATTTATGTATGTTAAACTGTAGTATTATATTTTGACGTATTTGTCAATGTCATTTGTGTATTTAGTTTTTGTAGGTTCACGCTGTAGGGTAGGCAGTGGGAACCTAGTGTTCCCCAAATACTGCCTAACAGATTCATTCAATTAATTATATACAATACTAATATATTATTATATGTATGTATATGTATATGTATATGTTGTGCTCTATTTCCATGTTTTTTTTTAATTCATGGTGATTTTTTTATTGGTTCTATACAGGATCAAGTATATATAAAACAGGGAAGTCAATAGTTCCCTAAAACAGAATATACTAGTATGAACCTAAAAAAAATACCACATCCGTTCCCCTAAGTCCCTGACAGTAACTTAATCTTATTTGGTTATCCATCCAGTAACGGTACTAACAACAGATTGTGCCCTAAATATAGGACTTTCCTAGAATTTAGAAATTGAGTTCCGCCACTCAACATTAAAATTGGGCGGCAAGTGAGGTATAACAGTGTCTTAATGGAAACGGTGTGTCATCGTAACACTAGGTTCCCAGATTCCCTTTCTCTACCCTGCCATCTACAGGACACGGAGAGAAGTTAAAAAATGTAAGTAAATGTAATTAATTAAAGGTAATTTATGAGTATTATCAAGTTGGCGAAGTTTTACAAAGTGAACTTGGTGAGAACTCGTCGGGAGCGTTCCGAGTCCTTATCTGGAAACGTTTGTATCAAGCGGTGATTTAAGAGGCAAGTAACTTTGGCCCGCGGTTCCTTTACTTTGGAAACGTGGTGAAATTTTACATTTCTTCAGCTTCACACTGTATGTCGTATTTAGGTAGGAAGAGGGAACCTTGTGTTAAGACACTCCGCTCCCCACTTGCCGCCTAATTTTCTAAGCATTGCGTGTTGCCGCGCTTTTCTTTGTTACCAAAACGAAGAAATGAAAATATTAATAAATAATAATTCATTCCCACGAGTGAGCATCGAACCCAGAAACGTCGCGTTTACGATCACGCTACACACGTACAAGCTTGAGCTACTACGTCAAAATTTTGATAGCCAAGCACAATTGTTAAGAATTATTATTTGGCAAGATATAATGCTTTTTTACTTTCCAATAAAATATATCGAAGTTCGATTCCGGTAAGTTTTAACTTTTATTACTATGGAATATTATTTAAAATTGAATATAAAATATAAACATAAACGTATACCCAAATTTACTGAATTGTTTTGACCCACGCCTAACCCTAAATGACTTAGTCCATTATTACCCTTACGAGGATTGAACTCACGACCGTCGCAGGTCTACGACACCCCTCGAGTGTAATATAAGTTTTCAACTTTATATAATTCAAGACAAACACTTAGGTAAATTGCTCTATTAGAGTTTACGACGACACTTTCATTATGTTACAAGATGTTCCATTCGTGTGTTTAAAATTTCTACGTACAAAGGACAAAATATAAAGTGATTAAGTAAAGAAAAAATAAAGATAAATAGGAAAAAATATAGAAAATTAAATCGATTTGAACCTGCACCCGTTTGTCGTGCAATACATTTTGTAACTTCACGCTGTATCCCGCATATGGCAGTGTAGGCAGGCAGAAGGAATCTTGTGTTAAGACGTCTCAAAATACCTGCCAATTTTTGAAATATTACGTCTTACAGTAACGGAACTCAACGCCGCGCTGCATCTTATAATCAGAGCGAGGAAACGAAAATATTCCATGCCAAAAAAGTGAAAATCGAACCCACAAACATCACCGTACACACAAAAACTCTCACAGTTCCACTACACCTATAACAAAAGCTGTTCTAAGCTTATAATTCGTATAAAGTCCATTTCGTTTAATCAAGAGGTACTCCAGCTCTTAATATTTGCTCCGCGCTAGAAATTTATCGGTTTGCGGTCCACACCGGCGACCGGTGGGACGGTGTTCCTATGTAATACTGGTGGAGTTACCTGTCTTTTAATGTTGTAAATTTATATATTCTTTTTTTTTATCAGCTTCACGCTGTATCCCGCACACTGCAGGGTAGGCAGAGGAAACCTAGTGTTAAGACACTCCGTTCCCCATTTTCTGCTGAATTCTGGAGGCATTGCGTGTTGAGTGGCAGAACTCAACGCCGCGGTTGTATTCGACACCAGAGCGAAGAAATGGAAATATAAATTATATATATTTATGTATATATATTATATGCTTTATAGCTTCACATTGTATCCCATATAGCAGGGTAAGCAAAGGGAACGTGGGTACCTAATAGCATATTCTGTTTCTAATATTATACTTTCGTTCATCATTTTTCGCCGCGCTTAGCCTCAACAGCAGAGTAAAGAAATTTAAAAAAAAAAAGAGGATATGAAATATTTACTTAAATCTATATTTCTATTTCTTCGCTCTGGTGTCGAGGCTAAGCGCGGCGTTGAATTCTGCCACTCAACACGCAATGCCTCCAGAATTCGGCAGAAAGTGTCTTAACACTAGGTCCCCTCTGCCTACCCTGCTGTGTGCGGGATACAGCGTGAAGCTGAAAGAAATTAAATATCAAATATTTCGTTTTCTCGAGTAGGAATCGAACCCACAACATGTGGCGCTTACATGAGCACGATTATGGGGCATGTGTAACGACTAGCCTCATTAAGGTGAATATATATATTCTGTTTGTAAAATGTGCATACTAAAATTATTTTTTCATTCCAGCTAATTGTTTTATTAAAAAACATGGTGTGCGCAGAGTATCTAAATGTCACGACACTACTTTATCCACTTTCCTTCAAAATTTGAGATTGGGTGTGGAGTGGTGAAACTTAACACTGCGTTTTGTCGTTTCCAAAAAGAAGAAATGAAAATAATTTGTTTTCTCTAGTGAGAATCGAACCCACAATCATCGCATTCACAGTCACGCTATCCTTGGCGTCTAAGTTTTTCAATATACATATAATATTGTTAGTCTTCACAGTTAGCTTGGCCTACTTTGCCAAACGAAAGTACCTAAGAGTACTCGTGGTACCTTTGGCCCGATATATTATATATACTATCATTCGTTAAATGGAGAATAAACTAACACAAAAATATTTTTTAAACTCAAATGTGTAGTTCCTGAGATCTGTGCCCTCAGCCAAACAAACCCATTTAAATATCTACATACAACTACTTCAAACATTAGTTACCAGGTTCCAGTACTAAGGAACTAAAGTAACTAAATTCCCCACATTTAATACAAGCCGTGGAATGCAATCTTGTTGTCTTACAATTTGTTAGGTTCATAATAAAGACCTGGTGAAAAATTAAAACTTCTAATGTAAATTAAACCTTAAGTTTTAGATCATAAAGCACATTTTTCAATATTTGAAAGTAAAGTTAACTAAGATAAGTTAGGGTAAAGCGTGGTGGTAAATGAGCATACGAGGATTTCTTACGAGGAGCTTCAGTTTCTCATACACGATTGCTGATCTCTTTATGTCTAGCTAAATGCTACTCAGAGTTATCTATATCTATATATATATAAAAGGACTTGTGCTGACTGACTGAGGTGACGCACGCAGAGCCGTAACCGCTGTGCGTAGAAACGTGAAATTTGGGCAGATATTTATTTTCATATTCTGGACATCCACTAAGAAGGGAATTTGAAAAATTTTAACCCTAAAGGGATGAAATAGAGGTTGAAAGTTTGTATGGAATTTTTTTTTAATCTGTACCGATTTTTATAAAAATTTAAATTCAGACTGTTAAAAATATTTTATTGAACACGTGTTTCATGGTTTTTTTAGAATTCACTCCTAATAAGCGGGCGAAGCCGCGCGCGCCCTCTAGTCTATTTATATTTAAATACAATTAAATCGATATAAATGTACGTAGGCACCTTATGTGTCATGACAATGGCTCCAGATTCGGAAGAAGGTGTGAAATGGAAGTGTCTTAATGGAACTGGAGTGCCTTAATTTAACACTAGGTTCCCAGGTTTCTTCTGCCTACTCTGCTATGTGAAATAAATACACGCGAATTATCAGGACTTTACGCTTCAAAAATTTTACAATTTTTTCCGCATATGCACGGTATATAAAGAGACCCAGTGCTAAGACACTCCGGTTCTCCGCTCCCCTCAATTTTCTGGACATGGCTTGCTTGTATAACGGAACTCTTAGTGAAATGAAAACTCTATAAATAAAAATAACTTTTTCTCCCGATTAGAAATCGAACTCACATTCGTCACATTTCCAGTCAGTCGCTGTGTGTCTACACCACGACGGTCTACGACTACCAAAACTTTTTTTGTTTAGCTTAGCACGCTGTAGCAGTCAGTATAAACAGAGAAAACTTGGGAACCCAGACAATATCCGATCACATTAAGACACTTCCGTTCCCGACTTTCCACCGAATTTAGTAGCGGAAGTCAAAGTACGCTTTATTCCGTTACCAGATCGAAAAAATAAAAATATTAAATATTTAACTTCCTCGAGTGAGAATCGAACCCAAAACCTGTCACGATCAGTCACACGCTCATGCTCCTGCGCCACATGTCCTTACAAATATTTCTAAGGTTTATAACAGTAATAACGGCATCATTACCTCGCTCACATAAAAATAAATATAAAAACATATAAAACTTTTAACTCTCAATATCTATAAATAAATATTTTCAACTGTATTTATCTCTAAACGATTAGATTACATCGACCACGCCGTATATATAATAGTAGAGCGAATTAAAATATATTTGCACTTAATTAAAAATGAATATTTACCTTTATTAATTGGTTGTAGATGAGTTTGTTTGGTTGAATGCACTGACCTCGGGAAGTATTGGTTCGAATTGATTTATATATATTTTTTGTGTTTTTATAGTCTATTTATTGACAAAGGCTATATATAAACCACATTAAGTAACGTTATACGTTGCTTCACGCTGTATCCCGCACACAGCAGGGTAGGCAGAGGGAACCTAATGTAAAGACACTCCGTTCCCCACTTTCTGCCGAATTCTGGAGGCATTGCGTGTTGAGTGGCAGAACTCAACGCCGCGCTTAACCTCGACACCAGAGCGAAGAAATGGAAATATAAATTTAAGTAAATATTTCATCTCCTCGAGTGGGGATCGAACCCACAACCAGTCGGTTTTGCAGTCACACCTCGTGCCGCTGCGCCACGACCGGCCTCTGTTATACGTTGCGTTGTTATTATTATAATCAAAATAAATAAAATTAATCAGTTTCACGCTGTATCCCGCACATAGTAGAGTGAGCAGCCCTCTGCTTACCCTGCTGTGTTAGGACACTGTTTCCCACCTTCAGCCGAATTCCGGAGATATTGTTGAATGACGGAACTCAGCGCCGCGCTTTGCCTCGACACTAGAGAGAAGAAATTGAAATCTAAACTTAAACAAATATTTTATTTCCTCGAGTGTGAATCGAACCTACTAGTCGCGTTTACAGTCGCACTTTGTGCCCCTGCACGATGACTGGCCTATTGTTGTAAAGATTGCATTCAAATATTATTTATTATTTTTTTAGCTTCACGCTGTTTCCCTCATTTAGCACGGTATCTAATTTTAAGACACTCCGTTACCCACGCACCGCACAATTTTCAAGGCATTACGTGTGGATAACGCGAGGCGTTGAGTTCCGTCACGGAACTCAACGCCTCGCGTTAATATCTTATCAGCGCAATAAAATAAAATAAATAATTTCCCCCAGTGTGAATCAAATCCACAACCGTCGCGTTTACGTTTTAGTCCCACGCTGCGCCACAATGGCCAAAATTACGAAACCTATTATATAATATTCAACTATAAGCTTATTAGGAAAAAGTTTTCTTGATGCTCACAAACTGTTGGAAGTTAAGTTGCAGCTGGAGCTTACTGACTTTACTGACAATCACAACATTTGGCAGCTAGTATTTGATAGTTTTATTAGATGCTTAGGTTTATTGGTCCTGGATTCATATCCAATTTTTCCTGTAAGGTTGACTCTATTGATATTTTAATGTAACTTGACGATTCAAAAGTCAGTTAGAAGAAGCCAGTCCTGGCGCAGGATCACAAGAGTTTGACTGTAAGCGCAAGAGGTTATGGGTTCGATTGCCGCCCGAGGAAAATTAATATTGGAGGCCAGTCGTGGCGCAGCGGCACGAAGTGTGGCTGTAAAGCAGACTGGTTGTGGGTTCGATCCCCACTCGAGGAGATGAAATATTTACTTAAATTTATATTTGTATTTCTTCGCTCTGGTGTCGAGGTTAAGCGCGGCGTTGAGTTCTGCCACTCAACACGCAATGACTCCAGAACTCGGCGGAAAGTGGGGAACGCAGTGTCTTAACACTAGGTTCCCTCTGCCTACCCTGCTGTGTGCGGGATACAGCATGAAGCTGATTTAATTTATTTTTTGATTTTATTTTATACAAACCACTACCATACGTACTACATATCCCGCACGCAGCAGGGTAGGCAGAGGGAACCTAGTGTTAAGACACGCCGTTTCCAACTTTCTGCCGAATTCTGGAAGCATTGCGTGTTGAATGGCAGAACTCAATGCCGTGCTTAACCTCGACACCAGAGCGAAGAAATGGAAATATAAATTTAAGTAAATATTTCATCTCACGTAGTTAGCAATTTCCTTATTTACATATAGTTATTCAAGCGGATTCTAAACCAGTGACCATATTATTTGTTACGTAAGTACTCGATAAATTTTCCGGAGGGTTTTCATAAAGCGACATACGGGCGCTTAATATATTCTAAGCTGAAATTTCATAAGCGATATTATAGTTCAAGTTCCGCTTGTATACTAATATTATTAAGCGGAGGCCGCCGTGGCGCAGGGGCACAAGAGTGTGACTGTAAGGCGACAGTTATGGGTTCGATTCTCACTCGGAGGAATTTATTATATTTTTTTTCATTTTTATTTCTTTGCTCTGATATCAAGGCAAAAGCGAGATGTTGAGTTCCGCCACTCAAAACGATGGCAAAAAGGGGATCGAAATCTTGCTATAATGCTACAAAATGTAAACAAAATTAAAAGTCATAAGTGAAATAGCAAATACGATATCAATCTCAGGTACACCCCGTATAAAACCAATTTCTAATATATTGAAGAAAAATAAGTTAATTAAATCACATTTTTCAATCAATTTAATCACGCTTTATAAAGAATGCTCCATTATATTTTTTTTCTATTTTATTTTCATATCCTTTGACGGTTGAAAATCGATGCTTCGGTTATTAGTGTCGTTGTTTAGTAAGACCGCTGTTCATTTTTATAAGAATTTTTCATAGAAATTTTAATGGTCTTATGTTTAAGGAGCTAAGATTGCCTGAAAATAATATAACATATTTTATTTTTATTGTATTAAGCTTTTATATAGTAGTTAAAACTGTGGTTTCATTTAAAGTGGCGGTGACAAAAACACTCTGTATAACTATAAAATGAAAGTGTAAAGCGTGAAAGCTCAAATTAATTCTTTTTTTATTTTTATTTTTTACTTTAATGCTATATTTCGCAAAAAGCAGGGTAAGCAGAGGGAACCTGAAAACCTAGTGTTGAGACACTCAGTTACCATAAAAACACTCCCGTTCCCTACTTTTCACCAAAGTCTAGAGGCATTGCGTGTTGAGTGGCGGAAGTCAACGCCGCGCTCGTTACCACAGCGAGGAAAAGAAAATATTTCTATTCCTCGACTGGCTTCAAAGAATTTTTTAAATAATAACAAAGTTCAACTTAGAACTACTAACAAGATTATTTCTATTTGTTGAAAGCTTACAAGTTAAGATCTTGAAAAATGTTCGTGCGAACTTTTAAAACCATAAAACTGGATACAAAGTGCATTTGAGTTAGTCTGTTTAGTTGCAAGAATGATTTATTATGTGATAATGTTTTTGACGTGTTTGTAGGACATTTAACATAGATTTTTAGGGTTCCGTACTTCAAAAAGCAAAAAAACCCTTATAGAATCATCTTTTTGTTCTTCCGTCCGTACGTCTGTACGCGTGAGTTTATCGATTTAAAAAGAAATGTCTAGTATTCTGTCTTTGAGAGAACAAAAAAATCAAGCAGTCTCAATCAACACAATCAAAGATACGAGCATTTATGCATCGTTTTTGCAAATAAATCGATGCAATCTGTATGAAACTAGCTACGTAATCAAAATCTATGAGGCCTGCCTAAATACTTTCCGTGGAACTAGAGTTGTAAAAAAAATCTGTAATGTGAATATTTATACAAAGAACAAAATTCATTACGAATTTGTATTTATATCATAAAAAATAAATGAATATACATAAGTTTGTCTACTTTTGTAGGTTGTACCTTCCTTGGACCTACAATCCTGAAATGGTACAAAACCCCCGGTAAGCGATTTCTCTATATCCTACTGATATTTTAAATGTGAAAGCTTGTAAGGGAGGATGACGGAGACTTGCTCCACTTTCAGGCAAAAACTACTGGACTGATTTAGATGAAACGCTAACTGGGGCTCTACCACTATTAACGCTGGAGATCATCATTATTAAGACACTCCATTCCTCTCTTTCAACCCATTCTCCAAAAAATTTCGCGTCGAGTGGCATTACCCAGCATCGCGCTTTTCTATCAGAGCCACAGAGCTACCAGAACGCAAAAATGAAAACAACTCATCATTCAAGGTGGAATCGAACCCACACCCATCCTGTGGACAGTCAAACTCTGTGCCGATGTTCCACCACAACACCAACCAAAATTTAAAAGTAATCTTTGGTTTGAATTTGATACCTCCTGATAGAAAATCATTTTATTATTCACCAAACCTTCCAGAAATCACTATTAAGATGTAAATTTAAAGAGACGTCAAACTTCACTGCCCTTTATCTCCGAGTAAAGGATCAAGGTGCTAACCACTGGGCCTTTGAATAAGCCTGATTTATCACTCCCATAGAACAAGTTTCAGTTTAATTAAGGTTTTAGACGGTCGCTTTATGACCTGCCTTCAGAAACACTTAGATTTATATGTATATTATTATGTAGGGATATTTGGGACCTCTCTGATAAAATCTGAATCGTCGTGGCGTGGTGCAGAAGGAACTGCTTTCAAACGGGATTGGTGTAGGTTCGATTCCCGTACTGGGGATTGATCTAGTTCCAGCTTTTCACTGTATCCCGCAAAAACTAGGTTTAAGCCTAGTTTTAAGACACACTGCTCCCCACTTCCCACTGAATTCTGAAGGTATTGCGTATGTGGCGGAACTCAACACCGCGCTTTGTCTCAATTCCAGAGCGAAAATATGAAAATATTAAAAAAAATTCTCGAGGGGTAATCGAACTCATAACGCGTCGTGTGACAGTCACACACTTGTGCCTCTGCGCCAGGACTGGCCATTCGGGAGAATGGTTATTTTTAAATAATTTTCGTATTTCAGCTATGATAAACAATTCTCAAAGTTCACTTTCATAAAAATTTATTTATTTGAAAATGGATAACGAAATATATTAAAACTAAGCCCTTTCTCTCCTACTAAAATTGCTTTATTTACCTACTATTTCATATATATGTAAATTAATACAAATTCCAAAACATATAACACAATAAGAATTTATAATTTGCTAAACAAGAAATTTTGTTGGTTTTTTTTTTGCGCCTTATGCCCGGGAGCAATTTAACTTTCATCATTAAAGTTTTATTCCAGCGGAATTACTTCTTTCCGGCATTAATGGTATAAAGCTTGTGCACTCAAGGATATTATTCTTTTTAATTCTTCTAGAGCTAACTAGTTCGAGGTGGAATGAAATTAGTTTCTATTAAAGTTTTTTTTTTCTTTGGAGAAAACTTGGTGATGTATCACTTGGTTCTTTACATTCTGGCTATTTTAAGGAACGTCGGTGGTGTAGCTTAAGTGTAGTATGGCTGGTCAAGCAAGGGCAACGATTTCTAGGATTTAAGCCGCTGTAAAAATCTCCCTACAGAGATGCAAACAACATAAATAAGTTGTAACAAGCGTATAAAAATTTCAACGTAGCTGAGAACGTGTAGTGGTCAGAGTGCCTGGTCTGTTTCCAGGAGGCGCGGGTTCAAGTCCCGCTATGTTAAAATTTTTATACGTTTTCTAAATAAGTATTATACTGCATACATTTTTTTTCTGGGAACCTGAGAACGTAGTGCCTGCATACGTTTGCAATACTATAATAACTGCGTGCATTTTAGAATGTATTTCCAAAATACAATACAGCTGTCCCCATAATGAGCACACGGTTGATATTTGGTATAGATGAAATTATCTGGTAAAATATAAACCTATGCACCCGGAAAAATTATTACCCGGAAAAATATTTGTTTCTAATTGTTCAAGAAAATTTGCTGATTGCTGAAATTATATTAATTACTATTTAACTTCTTTTATACTTATTTTACTCATCTCGGTCATCATGTGGAGTTGGAGTACATTAAACTCACTTCTCCAAGAATAATGGAAACAAATTTAAAAACGTTGCGTGAAAGCAAAATTAGATGCTATAATTTGTTTAGTCCGGTGGTTAAAATCAAAATTTAAAAAATAAGGAAATACAATAAACAATTTGAACCAACAACCACCGATACTTGCGCCAAGAGAAAAAACTTTTTAACATATCATGGATTCATTGCGTTGTCATGGGACATAGCAGTTGCGTTGACATAGCAGTAATTGGGACTTGTGACCCAAATTTAGGCATAAGCAGGACCTTAACATCGACCAAATTCAGAATGGCTACTAAAGTCGTTCAGAAATAAACTGATAAGTTATTGATAGGTTGAAATCTTTTAATAGATTATATGGAGATTTCGATGTTATACTCCACCTCTCATGTCTATACTTTTTCTGCGTACAAATCACACATTTTACTATGTACAAATTAACTCCAAGCCTATTCCTGATAAATTATATTATCAGAAGTTATATAACTTAAGAATTATTTAGATTGAGGCCGGTCGTGGCGCAGCGGCACGAGGTGTGACTGCAAAACCGACTGGTTGTGGGTTCAATCCCCACTCGAGGAGATGAAATATTTATTTAAATTTATATTTCCATTTCTTCGCTCTGGTGTCGAGGTTAAGCGCGGCGTTGAGTGCTGCCACTCAACACGCAATGCCTCCAGAATTCGGTAGAAAGTGGGGAACGGAATGTCTTAACGTTAGGTTCCCTCTGCCTACCCTGCTGTGTGCGGGATACAGCGTGAAGCTAATTTATTATTTTTTTTTAATTATTTAGCTTGACGCTGTATCCCGCATATAGTCGCAGAACTCAACGCTGCGCTTAGTCTTATTACCAAAACGAGGAGACCAAAATAATCAATTATTCCTAATGGGAACCTAACAACACAGCGTGTTTACAATTAGAATCTAAAACGCATTTTGAAATATAATTTCAATAATGATGTTTATAATTGATATTATTCATACAGTATGCTAATAGCAGTGATCGCTGGTAACCACTGGATATAAGCCACGTCATAGATATATTATGTGAAACGTTGTATAAATGCTGCATCATTTTATGCTGGTGTTAAATTAGGTTAATAATTAAGGCCGTGGTGGTGCAGGGACGCAGGCGTGCGACTGTAAATGCGACGGTTGTGGGTTGTATTCCCACTCGGAGGAATGAAATATTTAATATTTTCATTTTCTAAATAATTTTGCTCAGTTAATCGAGGCCAATAATAGAGGCCAGTAGTGGCGCAGGGGCACAAAGTGTGACTTTACAGTCAATCGACTGGTTGTGGGTTCGATCTCCACTCGAGGAGATGAAATATTTATTTACATTTATATTTTTATTTCTTCGCTCTGGTGACGAGGCAAAGCGCGGCGTTGAGTTCCGCCAATCAATCCGCAATGCCTCCAGAACTTGGCGGAAAGTGGGGATAGGAGTGTCCTAACACTAGGTTCCCTTTGCTTACCCTGCTGTGTGCGGGATACTGTGTATTTTCTCGCTGTGATAATGAGGCAAAGTTGAGTTCTGCCGCCGTTCGTCGTACTGAAAAGAATCCGTGGCGTGGCAGAATAGTCTTTCTATATACGTGACATTTGTGGTTTCGATTCATAGTCCGGGAAACTCTACTCTACAAATTCTACTTTACTCTTGCAAATTTAACCCACCCAGTGTTCGATTGAGCTGTAATTTGGATTACGAATTCAATTCTGGTGACAATGAAATTAAATATAGTCAATATTGTTGTTGTGGCCAGTTGTAGCGTAGGGGAACAAGTGTGTGACTGTAAACGCTAATGCTAGTGGATTCGATCCCCACTCGAGGAAATGAAATATTTATAAAAAAATATATTGCTATTTCTCACTCTGGTGAGGAGGCAAAGCGCGGCGTTGAGTTCCGTCACTTAAAACGCATTGTCTTCAAAATTCGGAGGAAAATGGCAAACTAAGTGTCTTACACTATGTTTCTTTTGCCTACCCTGCAGTGTGTGGAATACAATGTGATGGTGATTTAATATTACTGTTAATCCAAAATGGCCGCAACAATAAAATGGCGGATTATAATTTTTTGCACAACCCACCCAATATGGGTATCAAATTAAAGGGACTGATTTGTAAAATATAATACATTATGAAAAAAAAACATCTAGAATAAATATTTAAAAATAAAAGAATATTTTATTAAATACATTTATTTTTACCGACCTTAATTGACGTGGACAGATCGACGATAAATATTCATAAAACCAACAACCGGCGATAACTCACTGCTATTTAAACTTGATGACAACATGTAACACGATTAACTGAGCAAAATTATTTTAGTTTCAATATTTATATAGAATATTAATAATTTTTCAATTAATTCATGATATATTGTACATGGATATAATGAATGAAAAATACATACCGTAGTATGTAAATATTAGTTTTCAGCTTCGCTTTTTATTTTTTGACGGTTTTTTTTATTTTAGTTTTTTTTTTAATATGGAAACACTGTGGTTTGTATAAATATTATAAACAATAAATTTTATTATTGAGGCCAACAAGGCGCGACTGTAATCGCAACAATTATGAGTTCGACTCACACTCGGAGAATGAAATAATTCTGGTAACGGCGCAACGCGGCGTTGAGTTCTGCCACTCAGTTTGGAATACCTCAATAATTAGACGGAAAGTGAGTAACGGGGTATTTCTACACAAGATTCCCAGTTTAGCAGGGTAGGGGCCCTACGTGCAAAAAAAATAAACAGATACAATTATTATATAAAGTAGAATTATAAAAAAAAATAAAAGTACGTCAGAACTTAATTTTTAACATAATAAAACCGACTTTTTCAATTTTAACCGGATCCCGTATTCAGAACCTAACCAATTCCAATAAAAAAATAATCATTGGAATCGATTGGCGGCCTCCTATTCTTACAGAAGTCGGGAAAAAAACACTTAAGCCAAAGAAAATAAATTAAATCAGCTTCACGCTGTATCCCGCACACAGCAGGGTAGGCAGAGGGAACCTAGTGTAAAGACACTCCGTTCCCCACTTTCTGCCGAATTCTGGAGGCATTGCGTGTTGAGTGGCAGAATTCAACGCCGCGCTTAGTCTCGACACCAGAGCGAAGAAATGGAAATATAAATTTAAGTAAATATTTCATCTCCTCGAGTGGGGATCGAACTCACAACCAGTAGGTTTTACAGTCACATTTCGTGCCGCTGCGCCACGACTGGCCACTCAACACTTAAATGCTCACATATATTTTTAAAACATACGCTACTCTTGTGCCCCTGTTTGACGACGATCTCTATAATTATATTTTAGTGCCCATAACATTTATACAATCCATAGTGTCTCCATATAAGCTAGAAGTACAGTGACTAATTATTTTTATTTACGCTTAATATATATAAATGAAAAGAAATAGCTAAGAAAATTGCGCGGAGAGTGAGGAACAGAGTGTCTTAACACTAGATTCCTACTGCTTACCTTGCTGTATAAGGGATACACCGTCGAGCTGAAAAACTAAATCACAAAGTTACAACATACAAACAAATGAACCAAAAAAAAACTTTTAACATTAATCCAAAATTTTTTTTTTAAATTTGGTAAGCAGTTAATTCTACACGGATGAGTGGAGCTCACAGTTTCGTGAACTTGGTGAGACGTACTCGCCTCTTGACAGGAACAAACGATGGCTGAAATTACAGGAGCTATCGTTAGAATACGAATATCTACTAAGGACTTGAATGGGCGCATCCTTTGGTTTTCGAGTTTTTGGTTAAGTTTATTTAGAAAATTAGTTTTAGGGATTTATGTCACGAACCATTATTTATTTTTATTATATATGTTATATATTATCAGCTTCACGCTGTATCCCGCACACAGCAGGGTAGGCAGAGGGAACCTAGTGTTAAGATACTCCGTTCCCCACTTTCTGCCGAGTTCTGGAGGCATTGCGTGTTGAGTGGCAGAACTCAACGCCGCGCTTAACCTCGACACCAGAGCGAAGAAATGGAAATATAAATTTAAGTAGATATTTCATCTCCTTGAGTGGGGATCAAACCCACAGCCAGTCGATTTTACAGTCACACCTCGTGCCACTGCGCCACGTCTGACCTCTCTATATATTATTATTATATAAAAAAACATTGCTAATATAATTTATGTATGTAGGTATATATATATGTATAGGTATGCTAGTGATGACACGAACAAACTTCGCCGAGGGATACTACGTTTTGTTGGAACCTCATTATTTTGTCATTTCCGCTATATTGAGTAGCCATTGTGATAATTTAAATTTAAATTTATAATATTATTTCTTTGTATTTATAAATTTAATATCTAATTAATGTGCTATAATCTTGTATTTATTTACTAGATTCTTCTTTGCTTAAGGCTTGCAAAGAATAAACTTATTTTTATTTAGGTTATTTAGAAGAATAATAAAACATTATGTATAACCCACTCCAATTGCGCTTCGAGTTACCGTGGACATTTTATAGATACACACGGTATCTCGTCCACTTTGCTTGGTAGGCAGAGGGAACCTAGGCAGCTAGTATTAAGACACAACCCACTCGAGGTAATGAAATATTTAATTATTTCATTTATTCGCTCTGGTATCGAGGCAAAGCGAGGCGTTGAGTTCCGCCATTCAATACGCAACATCTCCAGAATTCTGCGGAAAATGGGGAATGATCGATGCGAAATGTCTTAAGACAAGGTTCCTGTGTCGGTGGTGCCTATCTGTACTGTGTGCGGGATACAGATTAAAGCCAAAAAATAATAAGAGACCTGTCAAAATCAACTTAAAAAGCTAGAAACGTAACAAATAAATAACAGAAAATATCTTAACTGAAGGTAGATTTAATTACATAAGAACTTGGCAACTACCATACTTAGTTCATCTCCGCTTTCGACGCACGGGTACAAAGTTATTCGTTTAACAGATGGTTGTGGGTTCTTAACTTGTTGTTGTCAACTTAAAGAGAACCTGGCGTCAGACACTGTTCTGATATTCAGTTACGCTACGTGACTTGTCTCCAAATGGACGAAGATATATAGAATATTTCTTTCTTGTTACCTTTAGAGACCTAAATGCGGGGTTTGTTTCCGCTTTGTGCCATATCTTGAAATTAGACACAAAAATATGGAACAAAGTGTCCTTACACTAGGTTACTCGGCTAAATGCAAAGAATGAAGAATTAAATATTTTTATAAAAGAAAAAGCGCGGCGTTGTGTTCCGTTATTCAACACGCAATGCCTCCAGATTTCGGCGAAAATGGGAGAACGAGAGTGTCTTAATGAGAACGAAATGTCTTAAAACTCGGTTCCCAGATTTCCTCTGCCTACACTGCTATGTGCAGGATACAGCGTGAAACTAAAAAAAATATACTTTTTAATGCAATTACAAAGCTTCTTACTTGAAAATAGAATTAATTATTAAACAAAGAACTTGGTAAGCTCCCTATTTACCGCAACCAGCTGTCGACGTACGAATACGAACTGATTCATTACAGAGTTTATAATTATGTATGTAATATGTATGTAAGATAAACAGAATACTTGTTTTAGATAGTGGAAAGTTCATCTATTCTAACAATAAATAGCGAGTTGCCCTCAACATGTCTCGAAAACTATATCTTAACAGTAGATAGATTCCTTTTCCTTACCCTGCTATGACAAACTAAGCCATATAATATAAACAAACATTTGATAATATTTTTTTTTCAATGTTCCAGTAGGAAATTTCAGTGAGATTTACATTTAAATGAGCGTTCCAATGAAAATGTAACCAAAAGTAATGAAATTCCAGAAATGGTGGGGACTTTTTCCCTTAAATCCTTTAAGCCAAAGGCGAAACGTTGAGAAAAATTGTACAGTTCAAGAGAAAGATGTATCTTATAAAGATGACCTGACTACTACTTATTTGAGAATCTCTTGTATTATATGCAGTTAAAATAAAATAACCTTAGTTGATAACTACCGAATAAATGCAAAGGATCAAAACTAATAATTCCTTATAAAGGACTCATAACACATACACATCATAAAAAAAATTACATCCTGTTCAATTTTTTTTATATATGGCTACGGAACCCTAAAAAGAGTGATCTTATTCTCTCATATAAATATTTTTTATTTCATCTCCGTCGACTCGTAATCTGGCACAAATATTAAGTGAGTCAACGGAAAAAACAACGAAATAGGAAGAGTCCAAAATGAGTTATGAACAATCTAATTTAGGGGAAGTAAGTTAGGCAGCCTTTCGGCAGAAGTGAATGTTACCATCGTTTATAGTTAAATATAGTATTATCCTTCTATATTTGTATGATCTGTGAGAAACTGCAGATTTAGTTTGTACACTTTTATTATAAATTCAAATATAAATATTGAGGTAGTCCTGGCGCAAGAGCGTATGTGACTGTAACACGACGGTTTTGGGTTCGATTCTCATACGAGAGAATGAATTATTACTTATTAATATTTTCTATTCTTTGTAGTATCAAAGTAAAAGCAGAGCGTTAATTCCCGCCACTCAACACGGAATGCCTCGAGAATTTGGCAGGCAGTGGAGAAAGGAGTATCTTAACACTAGGGTCCGTCTGCCTTCCCTGCTATATGAGAAATACAGCGGAAAGCTGAAAAAAATAATGAATATTAATACTGTTGAGCTCGGTGCAATGCCTGGAATTTGAGGCCACCAGTATAGGCCCTATAAAAGGAGCCCCTGAAGGGCTCCTTTTCATTAAACTGCATCAGCTCAGTATAGCAAATTATCTCAAAGGAAATAAATACAGGCGGCGGCAATTGGCGGAACTTAACGCCACGCTTTATCATGCCAGTGTTTTCTCTGGAGAGGATTGAATTCACAGCCATCCTGTACAAAACTTATTGTTATTTAACAGCGTCCAATCTTAGCATCTCCTCGCTCTGATTCAGAACAAGAAAAACACTGTGTTGAGTTTCGCTACTCGACAGGCAACATCTCAAAAAGTTGGGCTAACAAAATGTCCACTTTCCGCCGCAAATCTGGAGGCATTGCGTGTTAAGTAACGAAACTCAACGCCGCGCTTTGCCTCAACACCAGAGCGAAGAAATGAAAATATAAATTTAAATAAATATTTAATCGAGTGAGGATCGAACCCACAACCAGTAGGTTTTGAAATCACACTGTCTGCCTCTGCGCCACGCCTGGCCTCTTTAGATACATGAACATAATAATCTCTTAATGGCAGCGTGATGTTACATTACCATACGTTGCGAGCGATCGCGCTATATATACCTACTACACATTCCATCTGAATACCGTAGTTCAATAATATTACATTACAGGCTCAGTTGCATGTAGCTGGATTGTTCTAGTTGTGGAATAGTGTAAACGTGGCGGTTACGGGTTAGATTCCCGGTTTGATCCGGTGACAGAGAGAGGTTTTATGTTCCGCCATTAACACTCAATATCTCAAAACTTGGGCAGAAAATGGAATATGGATTGCCCTGATCGGATGTCGCACGCGTAAATGCGGAGTCCAGTGTAATGCTAAAACAAACTTTAGGTGATGGTGGTGGGTTCCACCTTCACTCAGGGGAGTGGTTATCATAACATCAGACTTTTGACGTCCATTGTTAAACACTACGCTTCCTGCACCTAACGACATTCTAATACAATTTTTTTTACCTTTTTTTTTTAAATGTTATTCCACACTTAGGAAAGAAAAATACTTATTAAGAATACTTATAAAAATTTTAACGTAGGGAGATTTAAATCCGCGCCTCTTTAAAAAACCGACAAGAACGTATGGCTTAGTTGGCCAAGGCGCTTGGACGGTTTCCAAAGAGGCGCGGTTTCAAATCTCGCTACGTTCAAATTTTTATACGTTTTATTAATAAGTATTCTACTACTACATTGTCAAGATCGTCAGTTCTCCTGATGGAGGGCTTCCCTACTAAGCGCTCTGCGGATAATAGCCTTCACTCGGGAACCTAATGTGGTGCCTGGCTCTGGTGTCGAGGCAAAGCGCGGCGTTGAGTTCCATCACTCAACACGCCTCCAGAACTTGGCGGAAAGTGGGGAACGGAGTGTTAAGCACTAGGTTCCCTCTGCCTACCCTGCTGTGTGCGAGATACAGCGTGAAGCTGAAAAAAAAATCACAATTAAAGAGAACTAAAGCGCATCAATACAGTAAAAATAAGGTTAAAAAAGCGTACCTAGTATAATGGTACCTAGTATTGTTAAATTTACAAAGTTTACCGCCGCGCGGTGTTCCAACGGAGCGCAAAGTTCGAGCAGATCTTACAACTGAGCTCTCAACTATAACGGGCGCTAGTATTTAATTAAACGCGTTACACGGCGTCAATGATCGACTGGATGATCTAGTTTTGATTATGTGTTTTAGTGTTGGTTTTGTTTCACAATTTTTAACCCCAGCGATTCTCACTCACTTGAGGCCAGTCGTAACGCAGGGGCACAAAGTGTGACTGTAAAACTGACCGGTTGTGGGTTCGATCCCCACTCGAGAAGATGAAATATTTACTTAAATTTATATTTCCATTTCTTCGCTCTGGTGTCGAGGCAAAGCGCGGCGTTGAGTTCTGCCACTCAACACCCAATGCCTCCACAATCCGGCAGAAACTGTCCCTCTGCCTACCCTGCTGTGTGCGGGATACAGCATGAAGCTGACTCACTTGAGAGAACGAAATATTTTGTTTTCATTTTTTCTTTGAAAATTGAGAAAATTTGAAGAAGGAGGCTATTATGACGTTGCAGAGTAGTCTTTCTATATACTTGACATTTGTGGGTTTGTTTCATATTCGGGGATACTATTATAATGAAATTATTCTCATTTGCCCGATCTGAGTTCCAGAGTTCTATATGTGAGTATAAGTTATTGGGTGATAGGACAATGTGTATTTTATTACATTACGCTATAGAAAGATAAAGAATATTCAAAAATATATCAAATTTTTGTAAAAATTCTAACAAAACCAGTAGTAGTAGTAGTGACCAGTAACCTTGTACTTGTTTTGGATTAAATAATAATTTGGATTAAACTTTTATTTCACTTACTGTGTTGTTGTGTTAGTGTATGTAAAGTATTCAGAGGTCAATTTGATCCACTTCCCAGTGCCCAATTAAGCTGAAATTTGGATTACTGCTTCAGTTCTAGTGACAAATGAAATTACAAATAAAAATAAATAAATAAATCAGCTTTACTGTAACTGTAACTGTGCTGCTGTTTCCCAGGTGGTCTGCAATATCTCTGCAGGCCTTTCACTGAGACATATTATTGATAGACATGCACGAGTGATCTTGCTGCTTCCGCTGGGTCTTAGTGGGTTTGGTCTGGTTTACCGGAGAGTACCATAGTACCATTCGACCATAAGGTATTTATTTATCTGTCAAATAAGTGGGTATCTGAAAAATAGGTGGGTTCTGTATAAATGACAAGCGCGGCGTTGAGTTCTGCCACGCAATGCCTCCAGAATTCGAAAGTGGGGAACGGAGTGTCTTAACACTAGGTTCACTCTGCCTACCCTGCTATGTGCGGGATACAGCGTGAAGGTGATTTAATTTTTTAATTTGAATAATAAACAGAAACAGCTATATATTATTTTATAAATATTGAAATAAAATAATTTAAAAATATTGAGGCTAGTAGCGCAGGGGCACAAAGTGTGACTGTAAAATCAACTGGTTGTGGGTTCGATCCCCACTTGAGGAAATGAAATATTTATATTATATAATATTCGCTCTGGTGTCGAGGTAAAGAACGGCGTAGAGTTCCACCACTCAACACGCAATGCGGTATGCGGTACAAAACATAAAGCTGTTTTTTTTAAAGTTCCTTTTTTTTACCATCTGAACCAAAGAAGGATTTCAGAAGAATTTATTGTTTAAGAGATATACGTTATTTGAAAATAAAATTTATTGATACAAGGTAATGATATCATAAATTTAAATATTAATTATCACAATGGCTGCTCAATATAGCGGAAATGACAAAATAATGAGTTTCCAACAAAACGTAGTATCCCTCGGCGAAGTTTGTTCGTGTCACCACTGGCATAACTATACATACATACATCATATAAGGTTGTGGCAAAAGTATTTTCGTATCGTTCATACAAAGGAAAATATTTTTAAGGTATAATTTTTTATTTATTTATAATATGTATGTGCGGTTTAAATCGATGACTTGTTGAGGCCGGTCGTGGCGCTGTGGCACAAAGTGTGACTGTAAAATCGACTGGTTGTGGGTTCGATCCCCACTCGAGGAAATGAAATATTTATTTACATTTATATTTTCATTTTTTTGCTCTGGTGTAGAGGCAAAGCGCGGCGTTAAGTTCCGCCACTCAGCACGCAATGTCTCCAGAATTCGGCGGAAAGTGGGGAACGGTTGGTCTTAGCACTAGGTTCCCTCGAAGCTGATTGATTGATTGATTGACAGGTATTGTTCACAGTGTTTTTTGAGGTTAGCTTTATGCTTCCTAAAGAGCTGTCCAATGACCGAAACATGTGGAAGTCTGATGGAGCAAGGTCAGGGCTATACGGAAGATGCATCAACACATTCCAGCCAAGCTCTCTCTACTTTTGCTGCGTGGATAAAGATGAGTTCTTTCTGGCGTTGTCATGGTACAAGACCACGCTTTTCCTATTCACCAGCTCCGGCTGGTCAGTAGATGTCAGAATCGATAGTTTTATCCGGTGGCAAAAACTCATAATGGACGATTCCTTTCCAATCCCACTATACACATAGCATCACTTTGTTCCGAGTCAGGCCGGGCTTTGCCACGATCTGTGGGGCTTGTCCATGCTTCGACCATGATCTTTTTCGCACATTCTTATCGTAAGTCACCCATTTTTCATCATCCGTAATCAACTGTTTAAGAAATGGTTCGGAATTGTTACGTTTCAACAAAGAATCGCGAATGGAAACACGTTGCATTAGGTATCTCTCAGTGAGATCATGTGGTACCCAAATGTCAAGTTTTTTTCTTGTACCCAGACTTTCATAAATGACGTAAAACTGTTTTATAATCAACATCCAGTTCTTCAGCAATGTTGTAGATACTAATATGTCGATCTTGCTCCGCTTTCTCAAAGATAGCACTGATTTTATCTGTCACAGATATATAATTTATAACCATTTATATATAAGGATGTAAAATTAATTATCTTGTTTAATAAAAAGTATATACAGAAAATATTCTTTAAATATAACAAAACCACAGCAGCATTACACAACAGCCATAGTAATGAGAATGCAACAAACATAAAACACATGTTAAAACCAACTAAGCGAGCGGGAAACGTAACAACTAAGTAAGAGAAAAGATCTTAAATGAAAATAGATTTAATTACATAAGAACTTGGCAACTACACTACTTACTTCACCTCCGCTTTCGACACATGAGTACAAAGTGATTCGTTTTACAGATGGTTGCGGGTTCTTAACTTGTTGTTGTTAACTTAGGGGGAACCTGGCGTCAGACACACCGTTCGTTCCATTCTTCACAATATACAAGAGAATTTCTCCGCTCTTTTCAAATAAAATGCAACGTTTAGTTACGCCATGTGACTTGTCTTTAAATAGGAAAAGCCATGTATAGAAGATTATTTTCTTGTTTCCTTTAAAGACCAAAATGCAGAGTTATTTTCCGGTATGTGACATCCAATACCTTGAAATTTAAATGTACAACGTGTGAAGTGTTTTAACACTAGGTTATCTTTATGTACGTTATATACAAAGAACCTTGCTATATTCGAGGCCAGTTGTGGCGCAGGAGCGTCTGCAGTCAGAAAACACGACTGCAAAGGTTATGGGTACAATTCCCACTCAAGGAAGTAAAATATTTAATATTTTCATAAAAAGAAGCACACAGCGCACAGCTGCGCAAAGCGCAGTGTTTAGTTCTGCAACTCCACACAACCACTTTCCGAATTCGTCGAAAAATGGGGAATAGTCTTAACACTAGGTTCCCAAGTTCCCTCTGCCTACTTTGCTATGTGTGAAACATACGTATACAGTGTGAAACGAAAAAAATATTTACTTTCTTATGCATTACAAAGCCTCGTAGTTGAAAATAGATTTAAATATTACACAAGAACTTGGTAAGCTCCCTATTTACCGCAACCAGCTGTCGACGTACGAACACGAACTGATTCATTAAAGAGTTTATAATTATGTATGTATGTAAGATAAACAGAACACTTGCTTTAGATAGTGTTGGAAAGTTGATCTCTTGTAACAACAGGCAGCGAGGTCGATGCTGGGAAATGGAAATTCTGCTGAAAGAATTCAGCGGGAAGTGGGAAACGGAAGTGTCTTAATGGGAACGGAGTGTCTTTATACTATCCACTCCTGCTGTGTGCGGGATAATGCGTGAAACTTAAAATCAACATAAATGCTATGTACATAAACTGTTATTTAGCTGCATCGTATCTCATCGTGTCATGTCAAACTGACACACAATGTCCTTGTTTGTATTGGTGGTTCAATATATGAACACCTTTTTTTTGTAGCTCGATTACAAAATGTGGCACAATGACTGGCTGTACGCGCGACGGTAGAGGGTTCGATTCCCACTTGGAAAC
This sequence comes from Heliconius himera, assembly GCA_021202915.1. Classification (NCBI taxonomy): domain Eukaryota; kingdom Metazoa; phylum Arthropoda; class Insecta; order Lepidoptera; family Nymphalidae; genus Heliconius; species Heliconius himera. The sequence goes on along the minus strand of JAJHJA010000688.1, from coordinate 103,886 downwards.
TACCTCGTTCAGGTAACTGGACAAAGCACATCGTTCAGCTTCTCTTGTTGTCTCGAAAATTATGTCTTAACATGAGATTCCCTTTGCCTACCCTGCTATAGGACTAACTCTGCTAATATCTACTAAGCCATACAATATAAACAAATATTTAATGAATATTTTTTTCAATGTTCCAGTAGGAAATTTCAGTGAGATTTACATTTAAATGAGCGTTCCAATAAAAATGTTACCAAAAGTAAAGAAATTCCAGAAACTCAGACTTTTTCCTAAAATCCTTTAAATAACAAAAAAAACTTAAAACAAAAAACTAGTCCTTATTCAAATCGCAGCGTTGACTTCCGTCACTCAACACGCAAAAAATGAAAATATAAAAAACATATAATATATACCCTCATTTGTCTAACAAATTATAAATATAGTGTCATACCCAACAACACTCCTTTCTCCGTTTTAAAGACTTATGTTATATCAATTAAACATTATATTCGAAATTTACTCACAAATTATTGTAATTTGAATATATGCATTTTCTTGAAAAAAGATTGAATATACAGCCATCTTGTAATAACTTATTGTTAATTTACAGCGCCCAATTTCAGCATCTTCACTACGAATTATTTTCATTTTCTCGCTCTGATTCAGAACAAGAAAAAAACTCCACGTTGAAATGATAATAATTACTAAATTAACATAAAGTAGTAAAAAATAGTGATATACCACTAAGTTTCCTCTTTGACGAATAAAATGCTTTAGATACATGAACATAATAATCTCTTAATGGCAGCGTGATGTTACATTACCATACGTTGCGAGCGATCGCGCTATATATACTACACATTCCATCTGAATACCGTCGTTCAATAATATTACATTACAGGCTCAGTTTCATGTAGCTGGATTGTTCTAGTTGTGGAATAGTGTAAACGTGGGGGTTATGGGTTAGGTTCCCAGTTGGATCCGGTGAAAGAGAAGTTTTATGTTCCCTTTAACTATTCTGCTATAACAAGGTATCCCGCACGCATCCACATATACAGCGCGAATCTAAAAATAAACTTTAGAGGCGATGGTCACGAGTTCCATACTGGCTCAGGGGTGTTTATCATTACATCAGCCTTTTGGCGCTCGCTGTTATACATATGCCTCCTTTAAAGTTAATTGAAATCGATTCACAAATAACCTGAAAATCAATAGACATATATACATATAAAAATAAATATATAAAAAAATAGGCGTCGAACATAGAACCTCCACGTTTATTAAAGTCGATTAAAAATTTATGCACTTTTATGAAAAACAATTGATAAAGAAAAAGAATGTCATCTTATGTTCAATCAAGAATTCTATTTACAAATAGATGGCATTGCTATGGGTTCGCCCGTGTCCCCGGTAATAGCAGATATATACATGGAGGACTTTGAGGAGATGGCTCTTAGCTCTGCACCCTGTCTACCTAGGATATATAAGCGGTACGTAGATGACACTTTTACCATTTTACCTACGGACAGTATTTATATATTCCTAAACCACCTCAATTCTATTAATGACAATATTAAATTTACAATAGAATTACAGGCAAATAATTCCCTAGCTTTTCTTGATGTTTTTTTAGTCATAAGAAATCCCAATGGCACAATAGGCCACACAGTATATAGGAAACCCACGCACACCAATAGATACCTCAATGGTGAATCTCACCATCACCCTACACAGTTATCTACCGTTGGCAAATCTTTATTTCAGAGAGCCCACCACCTCTGCGACGCTGAACACCTAGGGGACGAGCTTCGCCAGGTGAAGAATACCCTTCATCAGAACAAGCTGCCAGTTCCCCGCCAGCGTTATCAGAAGACCAACAAGCCACCCACAGTAGGGAGACAGCCGGCATTTCTACCATATGTGAAGGGGGTTACAGACAGGATTGGCAACATCTTAAGAAGAGCTTCCATAAAAACCATATTCAAGCCTAACAAGAAAGTGAGCCAATTCTTGAGACCAGTGAAAAGTAATAATCCTTTACAGAGTGCAGGTGTATACAAATTAGACTGTGACTGTGGCTTATCATACATAGGTCAAACAAAGAGAAGCATTGGTGTTAGGGTGAAGGAACACATCTCCGATATTAAGAATGGGCATGTATCGAAGTCAGCTGTGTGTGAGCATACTGTGGATAAACCCAGCCACTACATTAGGTTTGATAAACCCCAAATCCTCGCTAAGGAAAACAGATACATTCCTAGAATGATCCGCGAGGCTATTGAAATACAAAAACATCCTGATTTCAATAGAGCGGACGGCTGGAAGCTTTCTACCACCTGGGACCCACTCATAAAATCATTGAAGTCTCAAACCCACCATACCAGAGGGCAAGATACTATCAGCTCATTCTGCAGGAATCCAGGGCAGTACGCGAGGCAATTAAGAAATCGTTGGCGGTAGTTTGATATAATAATTATGTCAACTGACAGACGAATGCCACCTCAGTCTACCCGTGACCACGGACTACTGCAAAGTGTTCGAAACGTCGGGTTTCCAAAAATGTATAAAACTACAAAATATACGCGATTAATCCGGTTAAAATAGTTTCATTTAAAAGAATGTCATCATTTAAATTACATGATGGAATAAAAAATATCAATGAAAAGTCTCAAACTTAGAAATAGGCGTGTAGATTTCACCGTTTTGAAGTCCACAAGAAGTACAGACATCGACTAGTTAAAAGTAAAAAAGCAATAGGTATTACATACATATTTTACCTAAACTTATTTCCGTTTTAACTATGAACCTGCAACTACCTTCACAATACCCGCACCCACTCTACTATCCTCCTAGAGTGTACTAAAATTAACAAAAGTGAATTTCCGAACGAATTTCCGCTACAACGTATACATGGCTCGATGGAAGAGTCCTGTATGTAGTATGTAATCAAAATAGCAAAGGCTACTGATGAGCGACATCAAAGCACATTCGGAACTTTATTACCTCGCGTCCGCTTATAAAGGGGGCTTGGTAATGAATAGAGGTGGCTTGCAGTTCAATTTTATTGAAATAACGTTAAATTTCTAATATGTAGTGTAGTGTGTCTTTCACTTAGAATTGATAAATGTTTGGATATGGTTTCGTTTAGCTCATTTTTTTTATAATATCTTAAAACTAAAACATCCTGAATTACTCAGGAATTTTATGTTTATTTAAATTGATAATTCAGAGCAAAGAGGTTGAAGGCCTAGTCTAAACGATTATACATCGTATTATAAAAACAAAAAAGAATACTAATTATATAACAAGAAATTAAATTAAATGATAAGAGGCAGGTGTGGCACAGTATGTCAGCGTCTGACTATAAAGGCAACAGTTGTGGGTTCCATTCCCATTCGGGAAATGTTTTTTTTTCCTTTTACCGCTCCGTTTGCAAGACAAGTGAGGCGTTGAGTTCTGCCACTCAACACGCAATACCCGGAACATTGGTGTGTGCGTGTGGAAAATAGTGTCATATATACCTAGGTTCCCACTGCCTTCCCTATGCCTATACAGGTCTCAGAAAGATGACTTAAACTTAAACAACCTTTAGTCTAAACCAGTCCAAATACAGATAGGCAGATAAATAAAATTAGTGACAAATTGCAAAGTCGCCCAAAATCGTTAAACTCAACGCTCCCAACATAACTTTTTAGGCAAAATGTCCTTTCTTCGTGCCCATTCAGTTCACCCGATCCGGTGACCCGGAAAGGGGATATTTTAAACGGGACCCTTTGCCCGGATTTTTTTTAAATCGACACCTGGTAATCGGATAAGGCTTAACTCGCTTAAATGGTTTTTTTTTTATTTTAACTTATACCATGCGATTTTCAGATAGGCCCAGTGTACATATTTCACCACTCGCTGCCTTTTATGTTTTTTGTGATGGATAAAATTTAACGCTGCATTAAGAATGTGTATTTTAACAAATTAATTTTTAACAAAAAGAAAAACCGACTTCAAACAACGAACTAAAAAGTAAAAACAATTTTACATAATGTAAAACGTACTTTGATTTTGTTAAATAAAAATAATAAAAAAATATATAATTTTAAAGTCTGTGTCAAGTAAAACAAACAGGCTAAATCTCGAATTGATATTGTAGTAAGGTTATTGTAGCATTAGCTTGATAATAATTTACCCTAAACTAGTATGGATCCTATATATTCTTTTTTTTTTCAACCTCAAAAGGAATCTTATTTTAAGACACTCCTCCGACACGACGAAACTCAACACCACACTTTGCCTTATCACCAGGCGCCAGAACGAACAAATATAAAATTTTCAATTTCCCGAATGAGAATCAAACCCACAACCTCCTTCATCAATAGACTATTTTATGCAGGCAATGCAAATTCTTATCTTAATTGGCTCGACCATCGCGTTCTATTTGTATAAACTCAAGCGCTTCAGTCTTTTAAACTAACTAACCCGTATACACGCCGTGATTGAGTTGGTGTTTGAACCCAGAATAAACTGTACGTAGTTTGACCGTTTGCTTTGGATAATTAGAAAAAGGATGGCTGACGCTGTGTTTTCTACGTTTCTCTAATTTATAAATTGTAAAAAAATGTGTTTTATTTAATAATATTATATGTTTTTCTTTGTGTTTGTTAATATTAGATTTTGTAACAAGAAAAGAAATAGTCATTGTACTGTGATTCACTTGAATCAGTAGATTTGTGAACCAAATTTAGGTTTAAGAGGACTCTTTATATGGACATTAAAGCTCACTAATTGTACGAGCACTTCTCCGTCAAGACGGAGAGACGCCAAATTATGATTTTACTATCAGGCCATACGTCACAACAATGTTCCAGAAATGATTTAATGATCTTTTATATGATATATCATTAATTCATGTTTGATTTTTTTTATCAATTCCAAGATCCAGGACTTTTGATCTAACGCCTTATAAAAAAAATATGACCATTCCCTAAACAAATCGTGGAAACAGCATTTTCCAATATAATATTTTAACAATTATATTTCACAATGTGTACTCCTGTACCCCTAATAAAAGCGTCATAGTACCTTAGAAGTAGTTAAGAATCCAGGATTTTCAAGATATTGCATGTTAACAAAGCCGCGCTTTGACTTATCACCAGAGAAAGGAATTGAAATTAACACATTCTTTCGAGTGAGAATCGAACTCACAAACGTCGCGTCGTTTTGTGCCGCTGTGCCTCGATGGACACAAATCAAATAGTTAAAAAAAAAAAATCAAATACATCAGCTTCACGCTGTATCCCGCACGCAACAGGGTAGTCAGAGTGAACCTAGTATTAAGACACTCCGTTCCAAACTTTCTACCGAATTTTAGAGGCATTGCGTGTTGAGTGGCAGAACTTAACGACGCGCTTAGCCTCGACATCAGAGCGAAGAAATGGAAATATAAATTTAAGAAAATATTTCATCTCCTCGAGTGGAGATCAAACCCACAACCAGTCGATTTTACAGTCACACATGGTGCCGCTGCGCCACGACTGGCCTCAATCAAATAGTTATTAACTATTAATGCCTAATTCCTCTACTACCTATAGGTAGTAGGTAGATAATGTCACTATAGTTCCAAATTCAATTATCTCGCAAACATAAATCAAGAACTCTTGATAGCGCTCGCCTAATCTACCTGCTGTTACGGTTATGTCGGTGCATTCGGTATTCTGTTGTTCAGTTTTCAATGGTTTTCCTCAGTACTGTTCGTCTAAATGTGCCGTCTAACCGTTTTAAATGGATGGACCGTATTCCGAATATAAAATTTTAGATTAAATAAAATTCTTTGTTACTGATAAATAAACAGTGAAATACGGAGCGGCCGTAGGAAAAAAAGATTTTTTTTAATCAAACAAAAAAAATATTAATAGGAAATACACGTATGTGTGAATGTGTGATCACATATTATGTGAATGTGTAATCACTAGAGTGAAGCTATCTGTGGATGTAAAATCACGTCTGTGAATATATATCATACGTGTGAATGTGTGGATTTGTGATCACATGTGTAGATCCACATCATAGGTGATTTATTACCCATTATAGGTGTAGCTAATGATATCTCAAATACCGACGATTTTATGAAACTTGAACTTTTCCATAAATTGGTATGTAAAGCTTAAATGAACTGTGCGTAAAGAGAGTAACAGCTACAGGTCCTTGAGCACTGGCCAGTGGACGGGGGAAGTTTATACATGAAGGCGCAAATTACCTTCATTAATTCTAATTTTAGTTACAAACACCTTGTCTGCTTGGTGACTGCTATAACAACGGTGGTCGCGTATTCGAATCATTACAATCGGGTGAAAAGAGAGCTGTTAAATTAATTTTATAGCTGAATGATAAAATGAAATGTATTTTTATTCGATTTCAAAGAAGGCTATATAGTATGTAATTTTCTTAGCATCCCCCTGTAGGGAACCTAAGAACCTAGTGTTACGACATTCCGCTCCTCATTAAGATACTTCCATTCCCCAGTTTCCACCAATTATGTGTGATATTGTTGAAATTACATAATATTTAAGAATAAATACATTTCCTTAGTGTTTATATGATTGTCCATATTTTTTTCGGAAACTATTTTCTTCTCAACTTGTGCGGGAGCATAGCAGGATAGACCGAGGGGACCTAAGAAACTACTATTAAGCAATTAACAAAATATAGCAATAATTATATAATCCAAAAAAATATTTTACGAATTCGAACGGAAAGCAGGGAAAAGAGTGTCTTTATACTAGGTTCTCTCGGCCTATCCTGCTAAATGCGAGACAAAGCGAGAAACTCCACCTGAATAGCCACTTCAACCACGTGAAATTAGAAGAAAAGTGATAAAAATAAATCCTAACAGCAAGGTGAGTGTTATCTTCTTTAAATATCAAACGTTGCCGCTGCATCAACTATAGTACAAGATTTAACACTAGATTACTTACATTAGCTATTTATTACTATGCTTTGAATTGTAGTACCATGATGTTGGAAAACTGCTGAAAAGCTTTCAATTTTAAAACGAAAAGGGAACCTAGTGTTTCCTAAGAGCATAATAACAGGCTGTAAGTGCGACGATTGCGAGTTCGATTCCCTCTTATGGAACCTTCACTTAATATATGTTTTTTTTCAGCGTCACGCTGTAATCTTGAATGTAGCAGGACAGGCAAAGGGAGTTTAGTGTCAAGACACTCCGCTGCCCACTTTCCGCCTGAACTCAACGCCGCGCTTTGCCTCGACACAAGAGCGAAGAAATGAAAATATAAAACATTTCATTTCAATTAATTATTTATTGATTGTATAAATTTTTCCTTTTATAAATAAGATAACCATTTTTATTTCACAACAAATGATAGTCACCCTATTTATAAGTATCGCGTGTGCCCTCATTGCAGTAGCCCCCAGCCGTAGACTGAATAGATACAACCGCTGGGGCTGTAATTAATTCGTTCATTTTAAATTATTATGACCTATCAAGTGAGATACCTAAATAAATAAATATATCAGTTTCACGCTGTATCCCGCACACAGCAGGGTAGGCAGAGGGAACCTAGGTTAAAACAGTCTGTTATCCACTTTCTGCCGAATTCTGTAGGCATTACGTGTTGAGTAGCAGAACTCAACGCCGCATTTTGCCTCGAGAACAGAGCGAAGAAATAGAAATATGAACCCACAACAACCGCATCTATAATCAGATGCTATGCCACCGCACCACGAGGGGTTCCCTTTTTTAAGCGAACCTGGTATCTCAGTGTTTATTTATTTATTTATTTAGATTCACCAGTGGTAAATTACATTCATTTTACAAAAATATTAACATTTTAATTCTATATTACTACTAAATGCATTAACTTTTAAGGCGAATACCTCATGCAACGAGACTAGTGTATAAAAGTTAAAAATATATATATATATATATATATATATATATATATATATATTAATTATTGGTAAAGTCTAACTACATAAATTTAAAAAGGATAAGTTACTATAATTTGTTAAAAAAAATAAAAAAAAATAACGATAATGGTAAAAATTACATAAGTAATAAAAATAAATATCATAAAAGAGAAATAAGAAACAAGAAAATATCAGGGGCGTTTTGTTGCGTTTCTGCGAAATCTAAGCACAGAGTCTCTAAATGGATCTAAGGCGCAATCCACATTTAATATTTTACAAAAGCGAGACATAGGAGAGTTTTTACCTAAAATAGATCTCCGGAAAGGTACTTCGAGAAGGTTAGACGGCATGCGTGTACTTCTAGGCACTTTAAAGCAGAATGATTGTACTAAAGAGGTATTATCATATATATTATTAATGCTTTTGTATAAGAAAAGCGAATCTAATATTTCTCTTCTTTTTTCTAAGCTGTCTAACCTAAAATACACAAGTCTATCTGCGTAGCTTTTTAGTGTCCTCGATTTACCTAACGAAAAAGCAAGATGGTATAAGAAACGCTTTTGTAGTCTCTCGATTCTCAGACAGTGAGAAGCGTAATGAGGTCTCCATACAACACTTGCGTACTCTAATATACTCACTACTAAGCTCTTGTATAGTGATATTTTAGTACAAGCTTTTTTAAATATTTTAGAGTTTCTTATTACAAATCCAAGCATTTTACTGGCCTTACCAATAATGTTGTCTATATGAGGCACAAATGTGAGCTCCTTATCGAAGATAATACCCAAATCTCTAATTGTTTCTACTGTATTAACAGGAGAGCCCCCTATGTAATATTTAGTGGATGTTAGTCGTTTCTTCTTTGTAAAAGTTATATGAGAGCATTTATTGGTATTAAGTATCATGCCATTCAGCTTACACCAATTATATAGGCTTGTTAGATCCTTCTGTAGTAAGCGAATATCGTTTGGATTATAGATAATTTTGACAATTTTTAGATCATCAGCATACATAAATGGAGTAGAGAAAAGGAAAATATTAGGTAGATCGTTTATAAATATATTAAATAAAAGTGGGCTTAAATGTGAACCTTGGGGAACCCCAGATGTCATATTACATTTTATAGATTCATATCCATTAGCTACAACGTAGAACTGCCTTTCTGTGAGGTATGATTTTAGCCAGTTTAGTAAAGAATTAACGACTCCATATGAAGACAATTTTTGAAGTAGTACGGAACTAGGTACTAAATCAAATGCTTTACTAAAGTCAGTATAAATGACATCAACTCTATTTCTCTTGTCGACCGCATCTCAACAAACAACATTTCACAAAAATTTACTAAATTTGTACATGTAGACCTACCATTGATAAAACCATGCTGGTGAACATTGAACATTTGCTTAAAGTAATGAAAAAGATTCTGATATACTAAAGATTCAAGAATTTTGCCAAACACAGATAGTATTGAAATAGGTCTGTAGTTCTTGACATTTGTTTTGTCACCGCTTTTAAAAATTGGTACAATCTTTGCAATTTTCCATTTAATAGGAAAGATTCCAGTTTTAAGTGACTACTATATATTTTTTCTAAGGGTAAAGCAAGCAATTCAGCGCAATGTATCAAATAGGCTGGAGAGACATGGTCAGACCCAGAACTTTTGTTGTGATCTAGTTTTTTTATAGCACAAATTATTTCGCTATGGGTTAGATGTACGCAGGATAAGCTACGACTATCAAAATTCTGAATGCCTCAATTCTGTTCAATTTTTTTATAGTCGTATAGTGAATCGTAGTTTTGAGCATAGATGGATGAAAAATGTGATACAAATAGATTGCAGATATTTTGACCACCTGATTGACTTATATTATCACATTTCATTTCAGCTGGATATGAATTGGTGATATTTTGTTTTTTGCGTTTTAAAAAAGATCAGAAAAATTTACTATTAGAAGTGACTCTATCTTCAGTGAATTGAACATATGCATTATAGCACTGTATCGACAATTTTTCACATCTTTTCTCGAGTAATTTTAATATTATCTCGTCCATAGGGTTATTGTATTTTTTGTATCTCTGTCTTACAATTTCCTTCTCCTTAATTCGTTTAATCAGAGTATGACTGAACCAAGGTGGATGCTTTAAACCATGTACAATTTTTATTTTTGGTATGTAGAGATCCATTGACTTATATATAACGTCATACAAAATATCCACCATCTCGTTTACATTCGTACACAAGGAGAACCTGGTGTCCCAATTAACAGCAGAAAGGTATTTATTTATTGATTTATAATCAGCTTTAGCATAAGCATACTTCAGACTAGAACTATTCAAACTTAACGTGGGAGCTGTTTTGTTTATAGACGTGCTAACATTTATTAGTAAAGGTGGATGCAGCGGGTCAGTACGGATTAGTCTTCTAGAGGGGGATTCGACTGACACTTGAGGATAATCCAAGTTAAACAACACAAGATCTAAAAGCTTATTTTGGTAGTTTTTTATGTGATTTAATTGAGTGAGATTGTTAATAAGACAGAAATCTATAAATGTTTTTGCAGCACAGGACATACGGTAGTTATTATCAATCAAACTCCAATCAATATAACTCATATTAAAATCTCCGATAATAAGCACACCAAAATTAATTGTATCAACTATGTTATTGTAATTATTTATAAAATGATCCAGCACTACTTCATTGACTGGTGGCGGAATATAGGCTACACAAATAGCTAATTTTATATTTTTATTTAATTCTAAAGTAACCCATATGTCTTCACAAGCACTATCCCAATTTATGTTTCGTTTAGAATTAATATGGTTGGAAACTGCCACTAATACTCCCCCACCATTCAGTTTCTTGGAGTTAACCACGTTGCGATCTCTTCTATAGACATTGTAGTTTGCACTAAAAAGTTCTGAATCATAAATACCAGTACATAGCCAGTTTCAGTAAGTACTATGAGGTCGTAGTTATTACAGCATACATTATTTAAGAATTCGTGAGTTTTAGTACGTAAGCCTCTAACATTTTGATAATAAATATTTAGCGAATCGAATTTTAAAAAATTATAAGTGGAATAATTACATGCAGTAGAATAAAACAAATATGTACAATTAAGTAAGCTTATCTAAGTAGTCCATGTTAGAAATCACTTTATAGTCCGAAACGTCAGTTTTTCTCATAAAAATTCTTCCATTACGCACCCACACGTGTTTATAATTCAACTCCTTAGCTTTGTGCTGAGCAGCTGCGTGAAGTAATTTAGTTGCACTTGAAAGATGCTCGCATACATAAATAGGGGATTTGTTCCCTTTAATGCCAAGATGAGAAGAGTTTAATTTTTCATTTGGATTGTTTTTGTTAAATTTTATTACAGCAATAAGGTGGAAATCCAGTAATGTGTTAAGGTACTCTGTTACCGTTAAGACACTTCGCTGCCCCACTTGCAGCCAAATTTTGATCTAAATTAAGATAATTGTATTGAAAACCATTTAGAATGTTAATTTTCTTAGAACATTTAAACTTTAGGTGTTTTTCTTTCATTTCGTTAGTTGAATGTTAGCACTGATTAATTAGTAAGCTTTTAGGATTTGGTTAATCAGTTAACAGCTATGTTTGTAATTTGATAGGGCATGTTTGTTAATACAATTTAGATATATTTATTGCTTCACGCTGTATCCCGCATAGAGCAGGATAGACAGAGAGAACCTGGAAAGCTAGTGTGTGTTAAAAAAATCTGTACCCTTTAAAACATTACTGTTCCCCACTTTCCGCCGCATTTTTGAGGGATTGCGTGTTGAGTAACGGAACTCAACGCCACGCTTTGTTCAGTATTTTTTCCAGCTTCACGCTATATTCGACTTTTATCAGAGTAGGAGGCGAATTCTGCGTGTTGTGTTGCAAAATTCCACCAACATCGCATTTAGAATCAAACGCCGCTACACCACAGCCTCTATCTCTCAGCTGATGTATAATATTTATAAGTTTTTTCCCAGGTTCCCTCTGTCTATCAAGATGTCAGTGGGATACAGCGTGAAACTAAAAAAACTATGTACGATTAAGGCCATATTTTCATAATTCCACCCTTAAATAGTTAGTGTGTCAAATTTGAAATTGGCGACCGGAGTGTTTTAACACTACACAAAAGAGAAAAACCTTAAAAATCTTCAAATTATTAGAAAATCCAAAAATAATAATTACAAAACTACTAAAAACTATATACTCACATATTTTATAAACCCCAGTTTAAATTTCTGACCTCCGGCGTAAGTTACTTATATAGTATGGAGTTATCGAGGCCGCCTATCATTTACGCTCACCTTTAGCTGAATATTGGATTAACTAAATTGTCCATTGTTAATTTTGTAACATTAGACAGACGGATGATTATTATGATATTATATATAGTTTCAAAGGCCAGTCGTGGCGCAGCGGCACGAGGTGTGACTGTAAAACCGACTGGTTGTGGGTTCGATCCAATCTCGAGGAGATGAAATATTTACTTAAATTTATATTTCCATTTCTTCGCTTCGCAGAAAGTGGGGAATGGAGTGTTTTAACACTAGGTTCTCTCTGCTTACCCTGCTGTGTGCGGGATACAGCGTGATGCTGCGATATAGTTTATATTTTGAAGCCGTTGTGGCGCAGGGACGCCGTTTGACTGTAACGAGTACGTGTTGGGTTCGATTCCCACTAAAAGGAAATTAGTTATTTTTATTTCCTTTCTCTGATGATGAGATATAGCGCGGTGTTGAGTTCCGCCTCTCAACACTGGAATAGAAAATGAAAATATAAGTGAAATGATACATTCTTAAAACTCGAGATAATTCTAATTGCAGTTTTAGTGTGTTACCTCGAAACGGTTTGCCTGACGTAACCCATAGCTATCTTCAACAAAAAACCCTATCTTACACAAAAAAAAAATTTTCAATTCGAACCAGTAGTTCTTGAGAAAAGCGCGCTCAACCAAACAAACTCTAGATCCTTGCAATATTAGTATAGACATAAATGTGTGGAAATGATCAAGTTACAAATATTTTGTTAGCAAAGGCCTATCTCGGATAATAGGATATATAACTATACATTCTACAATACAACTTTGGTACGGGAAAAGTCACGATTCATAAAAGTCGTAATCCGTTTCCCTATCCTCACTAATGCCATCCGACAGCTTTCCTCGCTATATATCGTTTGTTGGATCTCAGACTTACAGCCTTTATTATATTTTCTTAACATTCCATACAATTGTATTACTCAAAATAATTTGATTTTTCTTATTTGTCTCGGTATTAGGCTGTGGATACACTATCGGATGGTATTATTTGTAGCAAAATTTATTTTTCAAATAAATTACAACTGAATTAGAATTGAATTGAATATTCTTTGCTGTATACATGAGGCCAGTCGTAGCGCAGGGGCATAAGCGCGATTAAAACTCGAGGAAATAAAACATTTAATAAAACATTAAATAAAGCGCGGCGTTAAGCTCCGCCTGTTAGCATGCAAAAAAAATACATAAGACACGAAAACAGAAACATATATGCACAAAACATATATAAATATGTATATGCAAAGGTGGTCTTATTGCTTCAAGCAAGCTCTAACAAATATTTTGGTAGAATTTTACTACACAGTAAAAATATTTATAATATGAAATTTTTTAGTGCATTTAATTAAAAAAAACCTATAAATGTCACATTCAACTTTGCCTAAAGAGTGATCAATCAAGGATTGCAATTGTTGCAGTTGATAAGACTGATTCCAACACTACAACTAAAGAATTATAGAGTTTTTTTTTTATTTGAACCTGTAATATTCGACCTTGTAGTAACAACCACGACAGGCGTCACGCCGCTCTGCCCCTTACAAACGGTAGCTGGAAGGTAAACAAATGAACATCAATAATATTTGATTATCAAACGAGCGGTGTTTTCGTCAAATAATTACGGAATTTTCGTCCGGAATGGAAAGCGTAGGAGTAGGCTTAGCTGCCCCATACTGAGTTTTTGATGAGGATTCCCTTTCAATTTCAATGTTTGTTTGAAGAAGAATAGATTCTTCTTTTAATGGGTTTTTCTTTTTTTTATTAGTTGATTATTTGAAAAAAAATATTATAACTTGTTCTATAATCTTAGCAATCGTTATTTCCACAATTGGGTACCAAAGGGTATCTTAAAAATGAATAGTAAAGTAATAGACATGTGTAGAATACACTAGACAGTGCGGGAAACAGCGTGAATCTAAAAAAAACATACTAAAGAAATTGAAATCGCTGTCGCTATATCCAAATTAGAAAGTTGAAATTTGACATATACAAACAAACGGAAGGAAAAAAATAAATATTCCGTTTTACGTATTTTTTATAGCTTCACGCTGTATTTGTACGTTCACCACTTTCCACCGAATTCTAGATGCATTGTATACTACAATAACACAGTCAATGCCCAATAACTACAAATGTTATTTACTAGCAAACAGTTAACTTAATGAAGGTACAACTACCCGCGTTTAGCACAAAGTTACCAACTTTCATCTTATGTGTACAAGAATATATTCATATAGTTCTTCAGTACATTCTAACAGCAACTTTACCACTAAGTCCTCACTATCTCGTTTCCGGGATGCCGTGCTCCAGGAGCCAGGATTTCCTAATTCCCTAGTACTAGACTTATCTGGAGGTAAGTTTCAGCAATACAATTAATTTCTCGAGTGAAATCGTTACGGTTGTTGGTAGCGCCGCTTGTTTGTTTGTTTGTTTGTTTGTGTGACTTTGCCGCGTCGTTGGATTCAATTATGCTGGGTTGAGGTTTGTTAGTTTCTAAGTAATTGTATAGAAAGAAGTTGTAAATAAGCTTTCTTACTCTTTCTCTTTTTTAGATCTTTTTTTTTAGTGTCGCTGCACTAAATTAAAAAGATTCATCATCGAATTCAGCCACAAAACACACAATACCTCCAATGTGCCGTAATAGGAATAGAGTCTTAACACGCTCCCAGGCTCCCTGACTGATTGAATAAAAAAATATATTTTTAAAACTGTAAACGAAACGGTTGTGGATTAAATTTTCACTAGGTTTCAACTTTCAAAATGTTTTGACCAAATTAAAAATCACTCTAAATCGATATAAATTAAAAGACGGAGTGATTGATCACTCGCGCAATTATGTGAATTTAAAAAAATATACCGAATTTAATTCGATCTTACATCCATCCATCGCTTTATACAATAAATGAACCTCTATAATCTGCAAAAAACAAAGGAGCTAAGAAACAAACATTTTCCAAAACGTATCGCAAAACTAAAAAAAAAATGATAAATTAACCAAAAAAAGCTTGTCGCAATTAATTTATTCAAACCGTATACTTTTGGCTTAGATATGATAGACTTCCCATGGTACTAAATTACAATAGCAGGGTAAGTACAGGGAACCTCATGTTAATGTAAACAGCAAATAAATAAATAATTTCCATAATATGTTCCCAAAACACAAAACCTGCCTACAATTCTAAAGCGTACTTTAATCACAAGAAATCCAAATTCACAATAGATTACAAATACACACAGGTAGATGCTATCTGTCCTTAATGACTGTAGTAAAAGGAATTCAATTTTAAGATGTGAACGTTTGGTTCCGTACCACTTGACGCTAACATTATTTTAATGTATATAATGCAGTTATTTTAGAGGCCAGTCGTGGCGCAGGGGCACAAGCTTGTAAACGTGACAGGTTGTGACTTCGATTCCCACTCGAGGAAATGAAATGTTTATTATTTTTATTACCAACTTCTCGCTGTATCCCGGACACAGCAGGATAGGCACTCTGTAGGCACTGGGGTCGTGTTGAGACACTCTGTTCCCCTCATTTTCGTTTCATCGCTCTATTAATGAAGCAAAACGCGGCTTTAAGCTCCGCCGCTCAACACGCAATGTCTTTGAGTGTCATACCAAGTTGTATGACACTCAATTCTCCAATTTCCTGACAATTTTCGGGACATTGCAGGCTAAATGGCGGAACTCAACGCCGCGTTTCATCAACCCTAGCTAAATAAAGAAAATAATTTAATAATATAATCAATGAATTTTATGTAAACTACAAAATACAGGTAGTTTATAAGAAAAAATCCTAACTTAATTACAGGGTTGCCACGCTCCAATTAACAGGTGAATTTGTAAACCAAGCTCTCGCTGCCTTTGTTTGCGGTAGCGTTTCAATATTTATTGATTTCGAATATTTATTTCAAAATGGTTATGTGAATATATATATTTTTTTATTTCATTTAAAAATGAAAATGTTGTTTGTACTTTTGCCATTTTAACCTGCAAAGGTAATAGCGTTTGGGATTTTGGGAAAATTTAATTGTAATTAATGTATATTAATATTATAAGGTTGTTTGTTTGGTTGAGCGCACTTATCTCAAAAAGTTCTGATTACTGAACGGTGAAATCCTAAAGGTTATATTGCGTCACGTTATTTGTTTTAATATGGGTGACACTGTACCTGTAGTCAGAGATACCTCGTCCACTTAGTTTGTGTCATAGTTAAACATATGACTCAACTCTTAGTTATTTCTTTATGACTCAAAACTGCAAGCAAAGTAAGTGATACGTAAAGGATTTTTTTTTAAGTTTCACGCCGTATCCCGTAGGCAGAGGGAGAGAGTAGTGTTAAGACATTCCACTGTCAATTTTTTTTATAATGTAAATTTTAAGCGGAATTTAAGCTTCTTTAAGTACATGATTATTGCTTTACGTTGTATCCAGCATACAGCAGCCTAATGTTAAAACACTGTTCCCATTAAAACATTTCCGTTCCAAACTTTCCACTAATTTCTGGTGGCTTATGGACTTTACCGGAGCAAAGAAATGTAAATACTAAATATTTCACTCCTCGAGTGGAAATCGAACCCACAACAGTCACGCTTACAGTCGCACGCTCGAGCCCCGACGGTCGTAACAGCTATGTGCGGGATACAAGTGAAGATAAAAAGACCTAGTCTGATTGAACGAAATGCATTATTGTATAATTTACCTAATAAAGTCTTTGAGTTAATAACACAGAACAAAACTATTAATCACAAGGCTCGTAGCTCGTATCCGATTCGTAAGATTTTTACCACAAGAAAAAATATTACAAAAAAATATAAAGAAGAATTATTAGGAAGCTGTCGCCGTTCGATTCCCGCTCGAAGAAATGAATCATTTAAAATTTTAATTTCCTTTTTCTGTTGACAAGACAAAGTTCGGCGTTGACTTCCACCACTCAAGAAGCAGCCTGCTCGAAATTTCAGCGAAAAGTGGGAAACGGAGAGTCTTAACACTACGCCTACACTACTATATACAGAAAACATACATTTGTATAGTATATTACACAAAAAGGGTCAAAGTTGAACAAACCCTCTAAACCATATCATCCCTCATTACAATATAATTGAAATAATCATAAATTAAATAAACTGCTTTTGCGGAACATAAAAGGTTTGGATGTGAATTGAAAACCATTTTCATTAGACTAATGCTATGCGACCTTTAGTCTGATGATCCACTGGGGTTAATATGTACATAATATTTTAGAAATTTATTATTTCTTTTTCGGAAGAGCAAGTATAGTATATTAGACAAAAACACTAGTGAGGCCAGTAGTGGTGGAGTGGAACAAGCGTGCTACTGGAAATGCGACAAGTTATGGGTTCGATTCTCATTGGAGGAAATGAAATATTTAATGTTTTCACATTCTTTCTCTGGTAACAAGGCATAGCGTGGCGTTGTGTTACGCCACTCATCACATAACGGAGTCTCTTAACACTAGGTCCCCTCTGTCTACCCTGCTATGCAGATAAACCGTGAAACTACTAAAAGCTATTGTAAAATTCAGCCGTTTACATTTTTTTCTTACATATTACAGTTTACTACTACTATATTTTATTGTTTTTATATCTTCACGCAGTATACCGCCCATAGCAGTGTAAGCACCTAGTGCTAAGACACCCCGTTCCTACTAAAACACTTCGGTTTTCCACTTTCCGCCAAATTCCGGAAGCATTGCATGTTTAGTAATGGAACTCAATACCACGTTTTGCGTCTTTACTAGAGCTAGGAAATGATATTACCAAATATTTCATTTCTTCCAGTTTAAATCTAATCTACTCCCTATCTCGATAAGAGTCACACACTTATGCCCCAAATATGCTTACTTACCATTACTTTTATTATTATTATTATAGCGCTATAAATCCACTGGCCATCAAGCCCACATAGAAGTTTTATAAAGGCCGCAAATGTCGAGAGGAAATAGAATGGATTTTAAACGAGATTCTGTGAAATCGTTCGCATTCAACTCAATGGAAACGAATTTGTGATGTCGAACGTTTATTGCTACGTTTGTACATAAAGTTGCATGGGCTTGTAACTATCTGTACTTCTTTCTCGTTTATACTGTTGACATGGGCGTAGGGATATTTGGGAGACGTGCCCACCCCGGAAAATAGCTGGAGATACGTCCATGGTTATTAAGAAAGATAAAAAATCCTATATCTATAGTTAAAAACAAAAGAAACAAAAAATTAAATCTAAAGCGTGTCTTTTAGTGCACTCGAATAGTTTACTAGTACTTCATGTAAAGTAGATCCTGGTTCCATCATCAGATCACCAGGGTGTTGTGGCCCTTGCAACTTTCTTACACGCACGCCATCCAATGATTTTTTTTAAACGGAACGTTAATACGACAATATTAAAAAAAAATCAGCTTCACGCTTTATCCCGCACACTGCAGGGTAGGCAGAGGGAACCTAGTGTTAAAACACTCCGTTCTCCACTTTCTGCCGAATTCTGGAGACATTGCGTGTTGAGTGGCAGAACTCAACGCCGCGCTTAGCCTCGACACCAGAGCGAAGAAAATGGAAATATAAATTTAAGTAAATATTTCATCTCCTCGAGTGGGGATCGAACCCACAACCAGTCCATTTTACAGTCACACTTCGTGCCGCTGCGCCATGACTGGCCTCAACAGTATTAAAATTATACAAAAAAATCTAAGAGAAGGCAGCGCATTCTCGTGTTTTACGAAATAATTTAAAACTGCTATACTGCTCTGTCTGGCCTCAAAATATTGCTTAAAATTTCTGGAATTAAAATATACAAGTATTATTATTACGTAATAAGTTGTGTTGAGGCCATCGCGGCACAGCGTCACCCTGTAAACGCGTCGCTTCGCTTAGCTATTGTGGGTTTGAATCCCATTCGTAGAAATAATTATATATTCTCCTCTTTATGTGAAATACAGCGCGAAGCTATTATTATTCTTATTTTAAGAAAACAAAGTTTATTCATTCATATGAAATAGTATTAAAAGGAACTTTTCTCTTTGTCGCCATACTTCTATAAATATTAGATGCTCTATATTCATATAAAAAATTCATTCGTTATAAATTCAATGTGACCGCTGCAGTTTCCAAAGTTTTTTCATAGTTGACTATCAGAGTTCCGCGTCAAAAATGTTAGTAAAATTATTTACTAAGTGCCGTCTGTCCAAGTATTTCTTAATTCAGCTTTACGATCTATCCCATATAGCAGGATAGGAAGAGGGTACACAGACAAATTCAGTTTCTTAGATCTTATTACAGTCGCAAGTCATCCCAATGAAAACGTATAAAAATATATACGTATATGAAATATTTTAATATTAAGTAATTATATATTTATGTACATATAATTGTATTTTATTTTATTTTGACATATAATATGTACAGAACTCTTTATTGGAAATTTCACTCGAACTATACCAATTTTTAAAACTTACTTGTTACTTAGACGTAGGAGGTATGAGATAATTAAGATAAGTAGATTAGCCATAAATCTTATTAGAATTTCTTGAGAGAAAGCAGACTAAAGCCAATACTCTTTATATTACGGGATTCTTGAATATTATCTTTAATGTTATCACAATTTTTTTATATTTAATTTTATTATGAGCCGGTTTAGTAAACTTTGGCCACTTAAATCTCTAAAATAGACGGAGAATTACAGAGTGTTCTAATACTAACTTTTACACCCAAAGTCCTACCGACTGATTGGCTTCCTCTCAGTTTTTGGTAAAATTATAGAGAAATCAACAAAATGTAATACGGCTGTGTACCACAACGCAGTACGGAAGATAACTTAAATGACCTCATAGACCACATTCAAAATAACCTGTCAGAAAAGAAGCAATGTCAATGCTCTCTTTGGATATTGAGAGAGCGTTTGACAATGCCATGGCAATGGCCAGCACTTAAACATCATCTTGCTATCTGTTTTGGTCTTTCAGAAAGGAGAACAATGTCATCTGCGTATCTGAGATGAGTTAGAAAATGACCATTAACGTAGATCCCTTGAAATTCTCAATGTATGTTTTTGAAAACATTCTCCAACACAGCAATAAATAGCTTTGATGACAATGGATCGCCTTGTCGCACTCTTCTTTCTTTGTTTATCGTTTTCCACCAGCAAGACTACCATGGGAAAATCGAACTACGACAGAATGTCGGATAGCTCGAACTAAAACCAAAACCATCACACTATTCGACGGAGAGCGTCGACATTTTGAAAAGGATACCGTCACGTACTTACTGGGATGTATTCCAGCTTCAGCACAACGTAGTACAACACAACACATAGTAAACACACAACGTAGTAATGTACGAAGATCAAGGACAAGATTTGGCTTTCTTAAGAGCAAGAAAAAAGGCGACGGAAGGCAAAGCACGTCGACATTGAGCGAAGCGCAGCGCTGCTAAAGGAAAAAAGCCTCAGAAGAGGAATACCAAAACAACCTGAAACAAGCTAAAGAACAAACCAAAAAGTTTCATTTACTGATGGTACACTACTAAAACTCTTACAAAAACTTATATGGAAGGGTAAAATTATTAGAGCAGACAGAGGCCAAGTAACAATACCTGACCTCTCTCCAGCAAACGATGACATGCAACATATGCGAAACGTATTCTTAGAACACAGCAATTATAAGGGAGACCATCAAAGAACCTCTCGACCTATGAGAAAATTATGAGGACCTTTTTTACCTTTTATTATCAAAGGCCAAGACACTTAACTTATCGGAAGACATAAATCAACTAACAAACCTCGTGACGGACATCTGTCAAGAGCTAGCGAGATCCTATGGATGTCCAATGCACGATCATTATAAGCTTATAACGAAGTCTACTCAGCCCAACAGATAACTCGCACCCTGACAAAGTCGCGATATACTGGTGTTACCATTCCAATAGATTCCCCCAATACCTGTTCACAAACAGAAAAACCGGATCTTATCAGGAAAGGATACAGAAAGGGAAACTCGCCTTAAGAACGCCCTACACGACAGCATCTCTCACGTGTCGTCGCTTTAACAAGACATACAAAAGGATGCATCTACTACACTGACGCCGAGAAAAGCGCTATCGGCAGGTTCAATTGCCAGGCAAATAAAGATTCCGTAACTGATATAGTGGCACACAACATCAAAATTTTCTACAGAGATGAGGAGGCAATAAAAATATTATCAACAGGATCAACGACCACAAAACTCGAATATTGACGCAGAACATTCAAAATATAAATGTTAACTTCACATTTTTAAAAAGATGAAAACATCAACAACTTTAATAACCAATTAAGAATAAAAGAGGCACGGACTCCAAAAATCTGTGGCGTCTAACAATTAAGAAATAAAAAAATAATAACTTATTTTGATTAATAAAGATAAAAAAAATATTTCACGAACTGGAAGTCTTTGAGACTTGAGACTTTCATTCGTTCAATTTACGTTAAGTCGGCAGAGTTCTGCCTAAGTTAGAATTTTAAACAAAAGATCTCGATATTGCGGAATCACGCATTATTTTTCAATCCTGTCTTACGGGATTAATGGGAACGGGATCTGTGGAATATTTGGGACTAGAAAGAAGTATGTACGCGAACATTCGCGAGCGCAAAAGACCATAATTCACTACTTTGTAACAAATTCTATTTATTTTAAGGTTAGATCGTAATAATATATAGTTCTTATTGAGTATTTTGGGATATTTTGTTACTTTTTAAGCAGTAAAGCCATACATAAACTTAAAAAAATACTTATTTCTATATCGATGTTTCTTAAATAGAAATATCAAGTATTTCAAGTTGGCCATAGATAAAATCACAAATTTTGTAATTTAAAAATATAACATGACTTAGAGTAGCGTTTATCTCTTTCTCTGATGGCCGGTTTCGAGTGTTCCTGCAAATTCCATAGCAAAAAAAAACATAATTATTTTACACTTTTTTATATAATTTTAAAGTGGGCATCGAACCCGCATTTATCACATTCAAACATTTTACCTGTAGAAATGAATTTA
The DNA here is from genome assembly GCA_021202915.1 of Heliconius himera. NCBI lineage: Eukaryota > Metazoa > Arthropoda > Insecta > Lepidoptera > Nymphalidae > Heliconius > Heliconius himera. Next base: position 81,619 of record JAJHJA010000688.1, on the reverse strand, counting down.
CAGCGTAGGTACAAAGCTCAATCAGAACTTAGAATGATGAACGCAATCCCTGGTATTGGAGCCACTAATCAATTCTCAATACCCATTACCAGATGAGTAGCTTTCCACGTACATATAGACGTACTTACATACATTATACGTATATAGTATAAATGCTAGAATTGCTTGAAGTTTAATAAATTAAAAAAAAAAAAAAAAAAATTAGCTTCACGCTGTATCCCGCACACAGCAGGGTAGGCAGAGGGAACCTAGTGTTAAGACACTCCGTTCCCCACTTTCTGCCGGATTCTGGAGGCATTGCGTGTTGAGTGGCAGAACTCAACGCCGCGCTTAACCTCGACACCAGAGCGAAGAAATGGAAATATAAATTTAAGTAAATATTTCATCTCCTCGAGTGGGGATCGAACCCACAACCAGTCGGTTTTGCAGTCACACCTCGTGCCACTGCGCCACGACCGGCCTCATAAATAATAAATTTTAAATCAATACAATGTTGTTTACTTAAGTAGATTTGATTAAGTTTAAGTTTGCAGAATTCGGCGAAAATTATTTTAACAATGGATTCCCAGGTTCCCCCAGACTACTCTAACACGTGCGGGATATAGTGTGAAACTAAGGAAAGCCACATTTAACACGTAAATCGGTAAATCCCAGTTTTTCCCGTTCCCGTCGGAATTTCCAATAATCCTCTCTTAGTGCTCCCCTATCCTGGAATCCTAGTGCAAAGACACTCCGTTCAAATTAATACACGATTCCTCACTTTCCGCCGAATTCTAGAGTGAATTCGGCGGAAAGTGAGGAATGAGGAATGGTGCATTAAGTTTTCAAAATATTAAATATTTTATTTCGTCGAGTGGAAATCGAACCCAGAACCTATTGCGTTTGCAGTCGCATGCTTGTGCCCCAGCGTCACGACTGGCCTCAAACGAAAAATAAATAAAATGAAAAAAAAACGTTTATTTTTTTAATTCCTTTTTTAGTTTTGATATGTATCATCAAAAAATGTATAAAGAAACACAAAAAAAATATTAAATAAATCATACATTAACATTTTATAACAATGAAAGCTATAAAACTATACAAGCCGACTATATGTTAAAGGCTTTCAACAAAATGTACGCATTAAACGCCAATCAGCATCATCAATCTGTTAGGCGTATTACAAACTAACGACAGAAATGAGACAATATTGTATCATTTATTAATATATTATATTTTTATATTTATATTATAGTCCTCGTCATCAGGGTGCTGAGGCATGATGTTAGAGTGTAAACGCGCGTTCACGGGTTCGACTTCCACTCGAGGGAATCAGCATTGAGCTCCACCAGTTGTCGCAATATCTCGGGAATTACGTAAAAATTGGGGAAAGGAGTTTCTAAACACTAGGATTTCTTTGTCTTTTTGACGCTATGTCCCGCATAAAGCAGAATAATTAGAGAAACCTGACACTAAGAGACTTTTGAGACAGCAAAATTATCGAGACATCACGTGTTGACTGGCAAAACTCAACACCACGCTTTGTCTCATCATCAGAGCGGAGAAATTACAAGTTATTCCCCTAAATGGAAACCGAATTTGCAACCTCCAAAATTAAATATATTTTTGGAAGGTCTAGTACTTGCAGGCACCCTATAAAGTAATTGGCAAAGGCGCGCTGACCGCGGCGCGGGCGTTCGTTAGCGAATCCGTGCCAATGACTGGCGCCATTAGCTTGAGGTTTCTCCACCCATTTCCGTGTTCGCCACTACTCAAAATCATTACAGGGGCGTCATTTTGTATGGAGTTTCCCGTTGAAAAGCTTACGATTGAGTGATTATTGATTTTTAATACGATTCATTTATTTAAAAAAAATGCAAGTTTGAGTTCTGTCACTCAGCACGCAATCCCTCCAAAGTTTGGCGGAAAGTGGGTAAAGGAGTGTTTTAACACTAGGTTCTCTCTGTGTGTGTTCCCTACTGTGTGCAGGCTACAGCGTGAAGCAGATTTATTTAAAATTCTATTCCATAATTTTTGTTTTGGAAATTAATATATTAGTTTTTGTATTGTTTTGTTTTACTTATAGATTGTTTTTCGTTGTCGATAGATTTTACAAAGTTAACTAACCGATATAATTATAATTTCAAATTTGTTAAAAATATTAAAAAAAACACCTTTATACCGCAGAGTGGAACCTAGTGTTAAGACATACATTTCCCCACTAAACAATAATACTTCTTAATATTTTTAAACATTTAGGAAAGAAAAATAGTTATTAAATAACTATTGAACGTATGGCTTAGTTGGTCAGAGTGCTTGGACAGTTTCCAAAGAGGCGCGGGTTTAAATCTCCCTACGTTCAAATTTTTATACGTTTTCTTAATAACTCTTCTAAAATTATATACACTAACCTTAAAAGTTGCCTTTAAACTACAATTACTATCGACATATAAAATTTAGGTACATATATATAGTCATACAAATACATAATATATGTATATAATCGATCGAAATTCTCGTCTAAATTTGTGCTTCAACCTTTAAACACCTTTGTGGTACCGTGATTTGTTAAACATTTTATTTATGATAGTCGTGGATTCAAAGCTATTATGCTTATTTTTAGGGTTCCGTGTCTCATAATAAAATGCAGCGTCGCTTCCCGAGTCGTCTAGTCTCAACTAGTCGAATTTTATCAAAAATGGCTAAATCTGTTGGAGAGATGGGTCCAGAGGTATATAATAGACTACCTTGTGATGTCAGAAATGCTCCTAGTGTCAACGTTTTTAAATACAAATTAAAGAAATGGTTAATCGAGAAGTCGTTTTATAGCTATAAAGAATTTTTAGAAATTAAGATTATAAGATATTAGATAAGATTAATAATTTTAATTTACATATAATTTATTCGAATAATTTAAAAGAAATATAAAAATTAAATTCATATAAAATATTCAATGTAATATAGTGTAATTATCATATAACCTAAGTGTGTGTTCTTCTAATTCTGTGTATTGTTTGACTTGTAGTTGCTATTACCAATAAAGTATGATTATGATTATGATCATTTTTTTGTCCGTTTGTCTGTCTGATGATTTCTTCAAGACGTCGTATAGATATGATATTGATATCCAGGTCCGAAAGCTTAACACTGTATATTTTGTGTAGAGAAGCGGAACTCAACTCCACGCTTTGACCATGCAAATGAAAATAAATTAAATATTCAAGAACTTAATGATAATATATAATAGAGGCTATCGTGGCGCAGAGGCACGTACGATTATAAGCGCGATGGTTGTGGGTTCCATTCCCATTCGGAGGAATGAAATATTTAACAGTTTCATTGTCTCGCTCCGGTAATGTTGAGTTCCGCCACTCAACATGCAGCGCCTCAAGAATTCAGAATTCAGTACTAGGTTCCCTCTGCCTAGTCTGCTATGTGCGGGAAGCAGTGAGAAGCTAAAAAAACTTAGTGATACTAAGGAAAGTCACGTTAGAGGCAAAAAGTACCCCCCCCCCCCCCTCCAGAGGACATGCATGTGCAGGTAGCTGACAGTTTGAAAGAAGAAAACGAGATATGCAATAACAGTATCGTTTGGCGCTCCATCCTCTCCGGTTACCCTACTAGGAGTAAGACGTGCTAAAAGCAGCAAGGAAAAATATAAATATCATTCCCCGAGTGGGAATCGAACTCAAAACCGCCACGTACAGCCGCACGCGTGTGCCCCTGCGCTACGAAGCGCTCACCATCAAAAAAATTTACAAAAATTGTTAATTACAACTTAACACTACTAAGAGAAGTAATTAGTATATTTCTTAAAATTCTTTTTAAAAAATGTAAAATGACAAGATTTTAATTTACATGGAGTCAGCACGTTGCACTAACAAGCGCAGCTAAGAATTACTGTACCGCCCTCGCTCTGACACCTAACTTCATTAACTGTTGGAAATTGCTTAAAAAATGTATTTTTTTTTATGTTTTTTAAGGAAGTTAAGACGTGGAATAAAATATGAAATTTTATAACAAGAAAAACTGGTTAAGTGCGAGTCGGACTTGCCCAATAGGTACAACCACGTCACCGTATAAAGTATGGACAACTTATAAAAGTTTACAAATTTAGTTTTTGCTGGCATATGCACTCATTTTATATAAAATGAACTACAAACATAAGTTTGTAATGTTTTCATTTAAATTTTCACTTTACGGATTTTTTGTATTGTAAGTTCTAACTTCGAGTCAAATTTCATAACTGTAGGTCCACGGGAAGGGTCCCTATAGGGTTCCTATAGGTTATGATTACGGGACGAAATGCTACAAAGTAGACGCAAAAAATATGCACGTGTTGTTTGATTGTATTAAGTTAGAAGCTTGATTTCTGTGCTTTCAAAGACCATAGCCCCGAAAAGTATTTGGTATTCAATTTTTCTTAATACCTCCAAGCGATCTCGGGATAAATGTCTATGTTGTTGCCTTAACAGACAGACAGACAACAAAGTTATCCTATAAGGGGTCCGTTCTTATCTTTTCAAGTACGGAACCCTAAAAAATAATACCAAAACATTAAACACATCAAAACCTTAACAATAAACTCCACTCTCCACTTTCCGTCGAATTCTGAAGGCATTGACTGTTCATCATCAGCTTCACGCTGTATCCCACACACAGCAGGGTATGCAGAGGGAACCTAGTGTGAAGACACTTCGTTACTCAAACACTTCTTTTCGCCGAATTCTGGAATGGGATCGAATTCACCACCAGTTGATTTTACAGTCACACTTTGTGCCTCTGCACCACGACCGGCCTCAAATTAACATCGTATGTTATTAAAATATCACATATCAGTAGTATGGATTCGTTGGGTCTGGCGCAAGCGCCAGACCCAACGAATGCCAGTGTGCCAGACCCCGCGAGTCGATGCGTCGGAACTAAAAAAAAAAAAAAAAAAAAAAAAAAAAAAAAAAAAAAAAAAAAAAAAAAAAAGGTTTAGCCCCCCATTTGAATCGATTGCGCTGGGTCCCAGAGCTCTATCTCTAACCATTCCAAAGATAGCTTTTCGATTAATTAAATCCCACTAGTCGCTTATTAGTCACCCTCATAAGCTCACGCACAGCCTAATCACTCACTTCCCCGAATTGCTAACGAAGAACCTACGTCACAGTGCAGTGTTGCTGTCTCTTTCTTGCATTACTCATCACCTAACGACGTCACAGTGCCTGTCTCTTTGTCGCTATGTTAAAAAATAAATACTTGCAATTTCTCTCATTTTAATGTGATGTTTCACATTTATTATTTGTTCATTGTTTATTTTGTTTATTAAAAACTTCCCATTTAATATATATATATTCTTATGAAATCTAAATAGTTCTATTGTATTTTTTATTATACAATGTTTGAAATAATGGCGCGCCGGTGAAACAATATTTTGTTTATTAAAAACTTTAGTTGTTATTGTGAAATTTTAAACCTGTTCAAACTTCTAACAGATTTTGTCATTATTACTAATGGCATTGTTTCTTTATTACTCATAAGTCATAAGCATTAGTTTGAATATTATCGTTATCATTTGCGGTAGTTTAATAGGTTTGTTCATTTACATTGTCTAAGTTAGTATAAAACGACTGTGTATCTTTTTTGGATTCATCACTAAGTTGTTCAGTGTCTTCTTGTTAAGAACTGCTGTGCGAGTGTTGTCTAGTAAGTGCTAACCACATGGAAACCATTATGGATGTGAGTATTACTTTTTATTAATGTTATTTTGTATTTTACTGTGATTATTTACAACGTGTGTTTTTTACCACTCTCTAACGTTTTTTAGATAGCATAGAAATTTATTTTATTTTTATACTCATTTTCCTTTGTATTCATTGTTGTAGCTTACGCGCTGCGTGGATGGGAATAATGCAGAATACGAAGAAAACACGTATAAACAGTATTACTTCTCAACATCTGACGATGAACCTACCTCGCCATACCCTATCAAGATACGAGAGAGATCAAAGAGCAGTGACTCTCTAAACGAGTTCTTTCAAGAACCTCCGAAGATAAAAAAGACAAAACTACATTCTTCATCGGTGGGGCGAGCGACGAACGATGGTACCTCATATCTTACTACCAACGAAGATGACGGATCCAATGCAACACATCTCATAAAAATTGAGATATTTGAACTGAAAAAACTGGTTGATATACCACCGGAGGAGCACTGGAAATATGCAGATGTGAGGGTCAAATATTATAACAAGAAAAATAGCAAAAATAGCCACCACCAAATTACACGAAAGTTGGTACATAGTATCACCAAAGAAATTTCTAGTGCACCAAACCTAAAAAAATATCACTTTAAAAAAAAGACTAAATAAATTATTTTACTAAAATTTTACTTTGTTTTATTTTCATTTTAAAGGCATTTTAATAAAACCAAATAATATTTTTTACATTAGCATTTATTACATAATAAATAATGTTTCATACATATTTTTTTACATAATGCTATCCTTATTTAAAATATTATAAAAGATTTGAACATATCGTTTAATAGAAGATCATTATTATTATTTGTATCTTGATTAAACATTTCAACAAAGTTAGTGAGAGACATACCTCTACGCTTAAGATATATATATACAAGACAGTATTCACCACAAAAAGAAGAAAAAACATTTTGAATTATCTTATTGCTATATATCCATCTACTTGTATTTCGCTTTAAAAATGATAAATGATAACTATTTGGTTTTCGACCAAAAGTATCGAAATATTCTCCAATTCCATTTGTACCTATGTAAATTGCTATCCAATGTGAGCCTGGTTTTGTATCAGGATCTAAATTACTGATCAAATAAACAGGAGTTGACATATGAACCGGCAATCGATTAGCAGCAAAAACATTTGACGTTAAGGTGGGATGTATTGCTTTTAAACATTTACTTATCTCTAAAGTATTCATGATATTTACGTCTACAGCACACAAAAGTTATCAAATATATATAACATATGAAATGGAGAATGTTATTTTATAAGAAGACCTACAATCTATTAACTACTAAAATCTACACTAACGTTTCTGTTCTTGTCTATTTCAATTAAATTATCAAACTCAGCATAAACAATACAATTTATTGTTTGAGTGAGAGCATTTTCAAACCTTACTTCTAACCTAACACTCCCATGTTTGATTAAATTCCAATGTGAAGAGGTGTTTGCAGCTAAATCAGGAGTTAGATCAAAAGCCATCAGACAATATCCTTTTGGATATCTATCTCTGTTGATGCCATTACCCTCATTCAAGAAGTGAATACCAGTTCCCGTAAATAGTGTATGATACATAAGAGTATGAACTCCATTACTAAACGCTGGTTGTAAAGTTTTTGATGGTATTTGCATACCATCGATATATAAACTAAACGTATTAATACCAAAGTTATCAAAATCGTATGGGTTTTTAGTATAACTACCGTTAAAAGCTGTGTTATTAACAAATCCAATAATACACCGTTTAGGTATCTGTCCAAGGAAAACATTGTCAAGTGTTTTACCCTGAACACCAGATGGAATTGTTAAGACTTTTACTTCAGCTCTTGTGATTGGATATTTTGCAGTTGTAGATGCTAAAACTTTTTGATGAGCAAGCAGTACACTCGGATTTATTCGAGCTTTACGAATCATAAGAGTAGCATCAGTGATTGATACTTTTACTTTTATATCATTTGTTGAAGCCATGAGGTTAAAAGAATCTCTTGATCTAACTAGTTTTACACACATTTCAACACCGTTTATCAAAAACTTTTCTTGATTAAAAATATCTCCATGTAAATGTCCAATCATTTTCCACTACTTTACTTTCCTTTACATATTTTTGTCTTTCTGTGAATCCTTTATTTGCTTCATCAGTATTGTTCATTTTCCCAGCAGTGTCTTCGTACCACAATCCACATGTAAGATGTGATTGTTTCGCATGTGGAGCATAATTTAATAGAGTTTCTATGTAAGCACGATATCCATATGTATTATTTGGTGGAGACATAAGTTTTTGATTTAAATAGACATCTAATTGACTAAAAAGAGAGTGAAGCCAATAATTGACTGGAGCTACAACAGTTGTATCCTCAAGAGGTGTTAAATCTTGATTTACTATTTTTGCTTTGACATGAATTAATGTATGTGACAAATCAATGTAATCATCACCAGATCCAGGAATTTGAAATTCTAATGGTCCATCGTCGCTGAGTGATGAAATTGGTTTGTAGTGAATCCATTGTCCATTTTCTATGCTTGTTTGAGTTGATGGTAAAGCGAATAAATCCAGTTCGGATTTGGCACATTCACAAGAATGATTATGTAAAAACGACATTATTTTTATTTGTTGAAAATATATCGTTGTAATTTAATTTAAAATTTCTTTTAGCTCTTTTTAATGTTCTTCCTTTTAGATTCTCCGACTGAATGAGACTTTGTAGGCGACGTCTACTGTTTTTGTTACCTGATCCTGTCATCACTCGATCTATTTTATCATCAGCTTTTCTTTTTAAATTTGAAGTAGCTTTCTTAAAACGTTCTTGCACTGATTCATTTAATGGTTTTGCCTGTACCATGTCTGATAAAAGTCCTACACCAGCATTCAATGCCTCTTTTGCAACCACTCTTGTTCCATTTGACAATAGAGGTAGAATTGATCTAAACAATCCACCCAAAAAACTTCCAATACCATGACCACGCTGATGTGTTGTACCTTTATAGATAACCCCAATTCCAGTTCCAGCTTGATGCATGTAATATTGTTGATATGGACAAATATTATCACTACGTTTCTCATACATCATTTTATTTAAATTAGTTGCATTTGAAATGTAACTTAACACAGCTCGTTCCAAATTCAAATGGTATATTTTCTCCGGTGTTAGACCTTATATCTATTTCAATTGTATCAAACTCTCTACGCATTACTGGAATATAGTGCGGTGGCGAAAAAACGTGCATTTTGTTCGATCCATATGCATATTTAACTGGATCCAAGGAAATAATCCGTAACAATGAACACATTACGTCTCCCACTATTTGAGGTTCTACGATATCACAGTAAATTAATAGTTGTGATGGTAAACCTAAGTAAAGGTTAGCTGGAAATTTACCTGTAGTTTTAGTTCTTACATCAGTATTAGGATCAAAACCAAGCTGAAGACTTAATTTTGAAGAAAACTTAAGAGAAATGAGGTCATCGATATTTCCGGTTAAAGTGATGTATTTTGAAATTTTATCGTAGCGTAGTTTAAATGATTCTCTAGAATTCAGTGCTGATAGAACATCATCTATATTTTCATAACTAGATGCTGGGATATGATTTTTATAAGTAACAATCTGTGGTTCAGCTTCATTGGGAACCTGCGCTTTTTTACTTATGTACATTATATTTTGTTTACTTTGAACAGTAAACATAGTACATGGATACTGAAATTCAACAATTCCTACCGACCATTCTCCTTCTAGTTTGATAGATTTTGGAAGTTTTGTTGAAAAGTGTGTTGTCTTATTATCAGGAAAGTATAAAAATGAGCTGTTACTAAGTAGCGTTAAATAAAAATCTTCGTTATTCATGACTCTAAGCTCGATGCTAATATCCAACTGTTAAATTTATTCGGATAACCTTTCCACTTCACGAACAACTCCTTTGTGAGACCTGAATACCGAGTACGTATAATTTTATCTATTTTGTGTTTTGTAGTGGGATCATATGTTACTTTTTGTAACTCTTTTTCATAGAATGTTCCTATTATAGGTTCATCTTTTAAATCTTTTAAAGTATACACTAACCACGGTGATCTCTCTATGACTGATGTAATTATAAATATTTCATCACTCCAATTTGTTTCATATCCTTTTTGAAATATGTGTTTATATTTTGTTATTCTAACATGATCACCAATTTGAAATTTAGGAATGGTTTTATACTGACTATTTGTGTTACCATACAAATTACGCCAAACTGTCATTATATTATTTTGATTAACATCACAAGGACGCATCTTAATACTTCGATGAATGCTATGGTTATATGAATAAAGCAAATCTTGTAAAATGTCAACATATCGATAAGTATTTTTATGTGTAAAATATCGCCACATTTTCATTTTCAATGTTCTCTGAAATCTCTCAACAATACTGGCTTTGATATCAGGATTGTTCGTCGTATAGTAATTAATATTTCGCATTTTTAAAAACTGTTGTACATCTTTCGATATAAATTCAGTACCTTTATCAGATTGTAAGTGTCTGGGAATAGTGTTAGCTTCTAAAAATATACTTGAAAAACATTTTTTTATAGATTCAGAGTTCTTTTTTTGCAAAGGTCTAGCAAATGCGTATTTACTAAAAACATCGATAACACATAAAATATATTTATTTCCATCATTACATTCACTGTAATTTCTCATGTCACTTAAATCAGCTTGCCAAAGATCGCTAATATTAGATAAAACATATTTATTTCTCGAAAATCGTCGCTGAACAGGTTTATGTAGGGTATAAGTTTCTTGAGACTCCAACCATTTTTTTGTATCTTCTTTAGTCATTTTACTTTTCATTGCTTCAGATAATTTATTTAAACTACTATAACCAGCAGGATTAGAAACATCATAATAAATATTTTTGATTTCTAATAAGGGGTCCATCTTTCCCAAGCAATTTTTCGTTTTACTTTTTCTTCGTTCGATTTTGGATATGTTTGGGGAGTTAATTGATTTGCGGTGCTTGAAGATTCTGTCACAGCTTGTGATGTTTTCCCAAAATCAGGTGTCTTTGACATGACATTTATGAAAGTCGCTCGTTTTGGATTTCCTATATAACTCAATGGTACTTTTAAATCCTTCAAAACTTGCGAAAATTCTACCCAACCATGTGGCGAACTGTTTTTGAGTGGTCTTACAACATCATTGATTAAGTCAACAATATTACTTTTATAAACTTTCTTGTTGTCTATAAAAATTGTACCGTCATCGTTCCAATTAATCTTATTTTTATTTTTCAATAAAATATCAATTAACAGCTCACCTTTTATTTTATATGTCTTTGGTATGAGTTGAAGCAGTTGAGATTTAGTGTAATAGTCATTACTTTTGTGTGGAATATTCTCATTAATCGGTCTTTCGTGTGTTTTCATAGGCTCTTCTTTAATGTCTGCAGTTTTCTTTGTTGTTACATCTTCTTTTATATAATTTCCCGACTCATCAAAATTTACTAAGGGTATTTCTATTGGTTTTCGATCTTTAGCAATAAAATACAAATATCTCTGAAGAGTTTGTTGATAAAGTGACCATTTCTCTCTGTCGTCTAATTTAGTTTTTAAAACTTTACTCATTTCTTCATCAAGTTGTGATAAATTGTTAACGGTAGTATTAGCATTATCTTTCTTAAGTCTCTCTATTGCTTCAGGTTCAATTAATATCATTTTCTTTGCGTTCTCCATTTTTATTCTAAATCAATGAATTAAATAGTGCACCCAAAACTGTACTCAAGATAATTGGTAAGAAAGTTCCACCTTTTTGTATTATAATATTTTTTCTAGCTTTGTTCTTTGTCTTTGAAACAAGCTTTCTTAAAACATTCTTATACTTATCTAATTTATTTTTGTGTTCGTCTTGCAGTGGAATTTTCCCTTTCAAAACATTGTATATGCACTCACAAATACAATCGATTTCTTCTTTATTACAAGCGCCAAGTAAAACTTTTCTATATTTTGGTTTTAAGCAATGTAACGCTCTTAAAAACTCTTTATGTGCCTTTACTCTATGCGTCATTGTTTAATAATGATGGAATTGTCTTTAGAGTTATTGTATTTATATCCCTTCTTAGGAATGTAACAAATAGTATATTCATCAGGAAATATGTTAGTTTTCATTCGGTAAATATCATCTGTATTTTGTTTTAAATCTATCATTAAGTATCCATGTGGTTTACTAGTGGCATCTTTGTATGCTTCTTCAACATATTTAGGATTCTCAGGTACTATTTGACGAGCAAGAAAACGTATTTGAGTTTTGTCTCTAGGATTTTTAAAGTAAATGATGTAGCTAGAATTTAACGATATATCACGTTGTCCTTTCCCTTGATGAAACAAGTTTTGCGTTATATAGAATACACTCAAGTTTCTATGATGACTCCCTTTAGTAAAAATATCAACTATGCGCCCATCAGATTCTCTCATAAGGTCGTCGATTATAATCAATTGAGGATACTTCCCATCAAACATGTTCAAGTCAGGAATTCCTTGATAGTAATTAACTCCATTTAAATTGTATAATGGTTGCATTTCATCGTAACACCATAAGATAGTGTTAAATTCTTGATTACAAACATGATTTATGTTTTTCAAAAAATCACATACGAACTTTGATTTTCCGCAGCCACTAGGACCCGCTATAATAGCAGTGAAAGGGTGTTCAAAATGAAACATGTTAAATGTAGTAGGATACGTCTATTCAGTTAAAAGGTAAAACTAAATATGTACATATAAAAAAATACATAACATTTTATTATATTTTCTTAACTAATACAATAAAAATGATATCTTAATACTATCTTAACTTATAATGACCCCAAGCTAATGTATCCATTGAGTTATGCAAAATATGTCGCTTGGTGTCGTTGTATGACAAACAAATTTTATTATTTTTTTGTGTAAATATAATATGTTTGATGCTTCTAAATCTATACATTTCAGCGAGTTGTATTTTTTTATTAAATAAACATGATTTATAGTCACTAACATTTAGTTTCTTGGTTACACTTCTATTAACCCCTTTAGCTTTGGTGATAGCACGATCTTCAACACTCATTGCATACATTTTTGATCGCAATCCAACAAATTCAGTAAGAATTTTACCGTTGTTCTCGTCTTTAAAAAATCCTAATTTCTTTTTATTTACTTGAGGAAAGTGAAACTGATTATTTGAAGGATAATCAGAAGTATCGAAATATGAATTTAAATCTCCCTTAATTTCTTTGTAAAAATCATCGCAAAATATTTGGTATATCAGACTATCAGTATCAGTATATAACAATTTTATGTTGGAAAATTTATTTTTCATGTACTGATAGTGAAAGTCATACATTAAAGTCTTGGATATCTCTAATATGCTAAAACCTAAATATATGGGCTTATTATAAAACAATTTAGTTTTGCGAAGTTGGACTGCGACCAAATTTTCAGAAAAAATGGAAAGACTGTGGAATTCGGGGCGAGCAATGAGACTCTGAACACCTTTGATTTTTCCATGATTTTTCCAATGTGTTAATAACTTTACGTTTACTCTTTTTTCGATATTTTCCATTGTCTTTCCAAATACAGAATTATTCATCAGCTTATAAAAATCTTTTTCAAAGTCGGATGTTGCTAAAGTTCGTAATTGGGTGTTTAATTCAATATATTTTTTTAACCAAGGTTTTTGCTTGAATTTTAATACTCTATGAACTTTTTGTACTCGCAAACCATATTTCTCACATTGCAAAAGATTTCTATAATGTATAACATATTTTTTTTTGTTATATAAATTAGTAACTAATTTAGATTCTTTCGAATTACCTACACAAATATTTTCTGGACACAATGGAAAGTCGGAATGAGCATCATGTAAGCTATCGGGGTATTCTAGATCTACTTCTAAAATATATCCAATATCAGAGGTGATTGGTACATTATAATTTACATAGGGATCTTCCCATTCAAAATTAGACAAAGGCAAATATTGAGACATAGCCCACCCATATAAATTGTTTGCATCAAGATAAATTAAATATGAAATAAGATCATTACTATCAAAAGTTTTCATGTGTGGATTATTTGCTTTTGCATAGCGATTACTGCATTGCGATATGCCTCCTCTAATACTGGATTTGACAAAAGCAATTTTATCAAAATCTGTTAATAATTCTAGCTCAACTTTGGTATATTTTAACATAGCATCCCAACTTAACCCTGGAGCGGTATAGTAATGAGCAGGATCTAAATCGTAAGTCTTCATGCAAACATTTCTAAAATTTTCGAAAATATCACATAAAAGTATTACATCAGTTTTTAAATAAAGATTAGAATAGTCAGCCATATTTTGACAGTGGAAATGAGACCATACTTTTTGAGCATGATTATAATCATCAACTGAAATGCTTTCACCAGTCAATGTACTAGCGAAACACTCAATTGATGGCAAAGATGATAATTCTAATGATTTGAACGAAGTCATATGTTCATATGGATAAACACCTTTCCGCTTTAACAACTGAAAGTCTTTATCGGAGGGATATTGTTTTTTCGTTTCTCGGAAATAGTAAATAGTGAATCTAAACTACTCGATAAAAATTTAAAAGAGTCAATAAACCTCAAACTAACCTTTTTACCATTTACATTCAGAATTTTTGAGAAAGAAATATACTTTTCTTTATTTTGTGGAATGATTTGTACCTCACCTTCGACAAAATTTAATGCATGTACAATAAAATGACCATCGTAATTGCTCAGATTATGTAATATTATAGGAATAAATGAGGTGTTATGAATTTTTTTGCTACAATTCTCATGGCATACACCTATAAAAGTACCTAAATGCCAGTCGTGATCGATATATCGCTCGTCCTTTAATTCACTCTCACATATGTAACATATAGAAGCTTCTTGTATTGTTTTGTTGTCTATTTCTGATAGAGGAAGAGGACATTTTTGAAACGAATTAGCTCTACAAATAATTTCTATATCTTTACGTAAACTTGTCAAAAATACGTTAGCACAATTTTCGCCGGTATAAGTAACATATTTAGAAAGCTTATTATCATATGAACATTTGACGTAATAACCAAAGCTGTACTCATCATGTCTTTGAACGTTGGTAGTGAAAGATTTAAAAGGATCATTGGAACATGAATCGATTGGATTGAGAAAAGATTCAAAATCTGCGTAAATCACAAAGGGTACTCTCTTTTTCTTTTCATAACCTTCGAATTTTATCTTATCACTTGGTACATTTTCACCACGCCAGTTTTTTTTACTTATATTTTTATTTGGAAGATCGGTTCTGACATGTGTGCAATCATTCAATCTATGTCTATCGAGAGCTTCCTGACTGTTAAAATAAATAAGGCAGCCGTCACAAATGTAAATGGCATTATTTCTTGATGTAACCTGATGACTCACTAAACGAGATAAGTTTTTTATATAGCAATAATGGCCATTACTTCCACTTGTTATGTAAAGTAAATTAATATGAATAGGTTTGAGACACTTTGTAAAATATAATGGACCAACCACAGAGTTAGACTTACTCAAACCATTGTATTCCAGTCCATAAACGTTAACACTCAAATTATTCAACTTTTCGATTTTATGAATGTCTGTTAACTTCACAGGAAAAGGAACACCAACAAAATTTAACTTGTTTTCATATTTTGAATATGAAGAGACTCGATCTGAACTTTTATTTGCTGGGTACAATGCTGAGAGTAAAGCCCACTTAAAGCACTGAACATCGCTATTTTTTACATTTATTACTGCCTTTTTGTTTCGTATGTCGTGAGGCAAATCAATGTATGAAGATCCGCGAAGTGGATTAAATTTATTCACATTCATATCCAAACTTAATATTTTCTGAATAGACCAACCGCTGTCTTTCTTTTCAAATTCAGTTATTTTGTTTGCAAATGTTTCATTTAAAGAATCGAGAAATTCATTTAGATTAACAGATTCGTTAATGACGACATTCGGAGTTTGAAAATCAAAAGTATTTGTCAATTCTTTACATTGTTGAATAAAATTAGCTTGGAGTATAAAATTAACTTTAAAGGTTTTCAAAGCTACTATACTCTCACTAACTAAAGTAAAAAGAGTATCTCTGACGGAATTTAAAAACAAATTAAAATCTAAAAGCTCATCACTAACGGAGAGTGGAGTTATTCTGTAAGTATAAACACGTTTTCCAAATGCTTTTTCGATTAATGTTACATTAGGAAAACTGTGATGAATGCGTAATGCATTATTTTTATGAGTATTGCTTCGGTAATGATTTGCTAAATATCTCCTTTTAACAAGTATTTTGCATACCTCACACTTGATCATGTCAATGTTTAATGGTTGAACTGATGATTCTGAATCCCTCGAAGTTGAAGGTTCGCTTGGACGTCTCATTTTCACAACTTTTTTATTGTTATCTTGAGCTACGCGTTTCAAGCCTCTGCCAACTTGTAAGCTGGTTAACAAAGAAAAAATAAGTTTTAAATTCAATATCTCATAAATTTAAACAGGAAAAAGAAGAAATAAATAAAAAAAAAAAAAAACATTAATAATCATTATTACTTACTGCTTTTCCACACTTTCACTTATGTTGAACAAAGCTTCATCAAATTGTGAATCAAAAGTCTTTGACTCAATACTTGTGAATTTATCGTTGAAAACTTCCATAGCACATTCTGCTGATTCAACAATCTCGCAAATTTCATCCAATTCCTTGTCAGTCCAGCAATTACTTTCAATCTCCTGTTCTTTAGTAAAAAACACACTAGTAACATGATCACAGTTCGACATTTTCAACTACTATTTAACTCAACACGAATTAATGTACCGCAAGACGGTTTAAAAGTGAGTATGTTAGAAACGTTTTTGGCTTATATAGATTCTTTATAAATGAACAAACCTATTAAACTACCGCAAATGATAACGATAATATTCAAACTAATGCTTATGACTTATGAGTAATAAAGAAACAATGCCATTAGTAATAATGACAAAATCTGTTAGAAGTTTGAACAGGTTTAAAATTTCACAATAACGACTAAAAAATAAATAAAAAAATATATATCAAATCGAGACCTATTTAATAAACGTAAATATCATGAATACTTTAGAGATAAGTAAATGTTTAAAAGCAATACATCCCACCTTAACGTCAAATGTTTTTGCTGCTAATCGATTGCCGGTTCATATGTCAACTCCTGTTTATTTGATCAGTAATTTAGATCCTGATACAAAACCAGGCTCACATTGGATAGCAATTTACATAGGTACAAATGGAATTGGAGAATATTTCGATACTTTTGGTCGAAAACCAAATAGTTATCATTTATCATTTTTAAAGCGAAATACAAGTAGATGGATATATAGCAATAAGATAATTCAAAATGTTTTTTCTTCTTTTTGTGGTGAATACTGTCTTGTATATATATATCTTAAGCGTAGAGGTATGTCTCTCACTAACTTTGTTGAAATGTTTAATCAAGATACAAATAATAATAAGAGGCCGGTCGTGGCGCAGCGGCACGAGGTGTGACTGCAAAACCGACTGGTTCTGGGTTCGATTCCCACTCGAGGAGATGAAATATTTACTTAAATTTATATTTCCATTTCTTCGCTCTGGTGTCGAGGTTAAGCGCGGCGTTGAGTTCTGCCCCTCAACACGCAATGCCTCCAGAATTCGGCAGAAAGTGGGGAACGGAGTGTCTTAACACTAGGTTCCCTCTGCCTACCCTGCTGTGTGCGGGATACAGCGTGAAGCTAATTTAATTTTTAATTTAATAATAATAATGATCTTCTATTAAACGATATGTTCAAATCTTTTATAATATTTTAAATAAGGATAGCATTATGTAAAAAAATATGTATGAAACATTATTTATTATGTAATAAATGCTAATGTAAAAAATATTATTTGGTTTTATTAAAATGCCTTTAAAATGAAAATAAAACAAAGTAAAATTTTAGTAAAATAATTTATTTAGTCTTTTTTTTAAAGTGATATTTTTTTAGGTTTGGTGCACTAGAAATTTCTTTGGTGATACTATGTACCAACTTTCGTGTAATTTGGTGGTGGCTATTTTTGCTATTTTTCTTGTTATAATATTTGACCCTCACATCTGCATATTTCCAGTGCTCCTCCGGTGGTATATCAACCAGTTTTTTCAGTTCAAATATCTCAATTTTTATGAGATGTGTTGCATTGGATCCGTCATCTTCGTTGGTAGTAAGATATGAGGTACCATCGTTCGTCGCTCGCCCCACCGATGAAGAATGTAGTTTTGTCTTTTTTATCTTCGGAGGTTCTTGAAAGAACTCGTTTAGAGAGTCACTGCTCTTTGATCTCTCTCGTATCTTGATAGGGTATGGCGAGGTAGGTTCATCGTCAGATGTTGAGAAGTAATACTGTTTATACGTGTTTTCTTCGTATTCTGCATTATTCCCATCCACGCAGCACGTAAGCTACAACAATGAATACAAAGGAAAATGAGTATAAAAATAAAATAAATTTCTATGCTATCTAAAAAACGTTAGAGAGTGGTAAAAAACACACGTTGTAAATAATCACAGTAAAATACAAAATAACATGAATAAAAAGTAATACTCACATCCATAATGGTTTCCATGTGGTTAGCACTTACTAGACAACACTCGCACAGCAGTTCTTAACAAGAAGACACTGAACAACTTAGTGATGAATCCAAAAAAGATACACAGTCGTTTTATACTAACTTAGACAATGTAAATGAACAAACCTATTAAACTACCGCAAATGATAACGATAATATTCAAACTAATGCTTATGACTTATGAGTAATAAAGAAACAATGCCATTAGTAATAATGACAAAATCTGTTAGAAGTTTGAACAGGTTTAAAATTTCACAATAACAACTAAAGTTTTTAATAAACAAAATATTGTTTCACCGGCGCGCCATTATTTCAAACATTGTATAATAAAAAATACAATAGAACTATTTAGATTTCATAAGAATATATATATATTAAATGGGAAGTTTTTAATAAACAAAATAAACAATGAACAAATAATAAATGTGAAACATCACATTAAAATGAGAGAAATTGCAAGTATTTATTTTTTAACATAGCGACAAAGAGACAGGCACTGTGACGTCGTTAGGTGATGAGTAATGCAAGAAAGAGACAGCAACACTGCACTGTGACGTAGGTTCTTCGTTAGCAATTCGGGGAAGTGAGTGATTAGGCTGTGCGTGAGCTTATGAGGGTGACTAATAAGCGACTAGTGGGATTTAATTAATCGAAAAGCTATCTTTGGAATGGTTAGAGATAGAGCTCTGGGACCCAGCGCAATCGATTCAAATGGGGGGCTAAACCTTTTTTTTTTTTTTTTTTTTTAGTTCCGACGCATCGACTCGCGGGGTCTGGCACACTGGCATTCGTTGGACCCAACCCAACCCAACGAACCCAACGAATCCATACTACTCATATCTTAAAAATATTCTTAATTTAATACAACTTACTTATTTATATACTATGAACTATAGAATTCTTTAAAAAAATACACCACGTCGCGCTAACAAGGTCCCCTCTAAGAATTACGGAGCGGCCGCCATGACACCGCACTTCATTAAACTGCATTATACTGTTTCAAAGAATTACCTTAAAATAGCAAAAATGTTGAAACTCAAAGGTAAAATATATCTTGACTTGACTAGAAATGTGATAGATTTCTCTGAAAGTATGACAGTTTTTTCTGAGCAGTCGAAATCTACTTTACTGAGATTATCGGGGCGGGTCGGCACAGTGTTTGACTGTGACGCGACGGTCCTAGATTCGATGCCTAATCGGGGAAATGTCGCTGGTAGACGAAGCACGGCTTTGAGTTTCTCCTCTCGACACGCAATGTCTCAAATATTGAAAAGATATATTTTAACATATACTAAAGTGCTAGGGAAATGGTGTATCTTATCACTAGATTCCATTTGCCTATCCTGCTGTACGTAGATTAGAGCAAGAAGCTAGAAAAAAAACCGGATAGTCGCGAGTCAGGCTCGTGATATCTATATTTGTTTTTCGTACAAAAATTGGAGGTCTCGAGCTTTTTCCGAAATTCAGGCTAAGCTTAGCCAGAGCCCTTTCATCTGATACCTCACTTGGACTAGCGGTTTCAATACCAAATTTTGCCCCTTTTAAGGCTATTATTTTTTTTTGGATTTTACCATAAAGGTATATAGTTTTCAGATTTTTTCCTAAACTAACTACTACCTGTAGATGCCAGCTGCCAAATATCATAATTCTACCTTAACCGGAAGTACCTATTCTATTGATTTTGACTCCTTTTATACTGTAGAAATACGCGTTTTTAGATATATAAACGGCCATATCATTTTTTTAAGTAAATGTAAATAGGTTTTTTTTTTTCAGAAAATCTTGGGGCCGTAAATTTAGATATGTGGCTTGAATTTTAACTCGATATCTCCAAGCGTTCCTGAGATAAAGGCTCTTGACAGACAGACGGACAACAAAAAAATTAAAATCTTATAAGGGTTCCTTTTTTCCTTAAAAGGTATGGAGTCCTAAAAAAAAACATCGAATTTACATTTCTACTGTTTCCATCGCATTTAGGATATTGCATTGGTAGTTGAAATTCGAAGGTTACGTCGAGGATGGATGTCGTCGTCGGTAATGAAGAACTATATAAAGCGTATATAAATAGAAATCCAGTCAAAGTAGACCAACCCCTATATATAACCCACTTATATATAACACATGTGCTTCTTGTAGTAGCACTAGGTTCCCTATCCTGTTTTATACGGGATACAACGTAAAGCTAACAAAATAGTTAATCTACTGAAATTAAATATTCAATAAACTTGGAGGTGGTATAAGTATTATAAAGCCCGACCTTTTTACTTTTTTACTCCAAAATGTTACCTGAAACAAATTTTATAATTTTATTATTTATATTTCATTGGCCTACTTTAATAATATTTGTAAATATTTTTTACAATTTTAAAGTGTTATTCCACTCTTATGAAAGAAAATTATATTTTAGAAGACATATAATTTTTTTTCTACAAAAATCTACCTACAGAGATGCTAGCAATAGTATTATGTTGTAACAAGCATATAAGAACTTCGGCGAGATTTCCAAGAGGCGCAGGGTCAAATCCCGTTACGTTCAAAATTTGATATGATTTCTACAATGTATAAATAAATATTTGTAAATTTCGGCGATAGAAGTGAAAATATACGGAAGTTTTTTTTTCATTACTATGTGAGAACTTTTTGTTAATATATAGTTTATTAAATATACTTTTAAAGTACTATCCCATTGTGACGCAGTGGATCAGCTTCTGACGGTTGTGGGTTCGTAACCATTCGGGGAAATTGTTATATTTACCTTATAATTCAGCTCTGTTAGAAGAATCGCGGCGTTGAGTTCCAATCCTCAATACGGATTGTGTTAACACTAGGAGCCGTGTGCCTACTTCTAAGTGACAAAAACAATATTTCTCGGCTATAAAACCCCAAAACTTCGTCATAACTCAACTTATAGCGGGAGAACCGTGAAATGTGCAGCATGCAGTTGTATGTACCCAATCAAGCCGGAATGTTTGCGAGCTGGCAACACTGTGTTATTTATCGCCGTCGAATATCGATGCATATTTCTGGAATATGCCAACACTCTGTGATTTGTGGTTCGGTGACGGTAAGGGCGTGGGTAGAGTGCACGGGGAATATTTTAAATATTATTTTAGTGAGGCCAGTCGTGGCGCAGCGGCACGTAGTGTGAGTGTAAAACCGACTGGTTGTGGGTTCGATCCCCCACTCGAGGAGGTGAAATATTTACTTTAATTTATATTTCCATTCCATTTCTTCGCTCTGGTGTCAAGGCTAAGCGCGTCATTGAGTTCTGCCACTCAACACGCAATGCCTCCAGAATTCGGCAGAAAGTGGGGAACGGAGTGTCTTAACACTAGGTTCCCTTTGCCTACTCTGCTGTGTGCTGGATAGAGCGTGAAGCTGATTTATTTATTTATTTATTTTAATCAATATTTTCAATACTTTTTTTAAGGTTTCCTACCTTAAAAGAAAAAAACAGAACTCTCATACGATCACTTTATTGTCTCTCAGTCTGTCGGTCTGTTAAGAACTTTTTTTGAACAGCACGATAAAACTGAAATGAATATCAAATATCGAGGTCTACAATTCCTGAGAGCAAAGACAAAAATCAAGTTTCTAAGCAAATGCGACCAAAAGATATATATTTAAACAAAGTTGACCTAGAATTATAAACACATAAGAATTACAATGGAATGTTTTTATTTTTTTAAAGAGTGGCTTGTTATTATTGATTAAACAAAAAAAATGTGTAATCCACCAAAAAATCTTATTAAATATTTTGTCGGTCATTACCTCGAAAGTTTTAATATGTGAATCGACGACCTTCACCGTCAAAGCGACCACATGTCTATGGAATTTCGAATATACTAGAGGATGAAAAGCATTGATGCAAGGAACAAGAAATAGAAATTTATCTCTGGTATGTATTCTAGTATAGAAGTCAAGTCGACATACAATGGACTTGTTATATTTCAACTCAATTTGTCGAATTCTGGGGAAATATTTTCTATTTATATAATATATATATTTTAGAGGAACGAATTAGTTTTTTATAGTAGTATTCCGCACATAGTAAGGTAGGCAGAGGGGTACCGGGAACCTAGGGGTAAAACACTCCGTTTTCCATAAAGAAATTTCTGTTTCCCACTTTTCCGCCGAATCCTAGACGAAATGCATGTTGAGTGGCGAAATTCATCGCTGCTTTTTGCATCTTTAGCAAAGTAGGAATCGAATTCACGACCTATCGAGTTCTCAGTCCAACGCTTGTACTCCTGCACCACGACTGGCATCTATTATGAAGATTCTCTTTGTATTTCATAGTACCTAAAAACCTTGTCATGATTACGTCACCGTCATTGTCAGCAGTATTACTGTCATTGTCAAATACAATATACCAGTGTGTAAAGGGCCTTATGTAGGCTAGAAACATATCACACCTCACAGCTATATTTGTCACTCGCGTGTCCATTACCGTATTGTTTTTTTACACGAATCATGTGCGGCATGAAAATTATTATTTTAAACTTTTTTAAATGGAACTTTTTGGTCTTTTGATTTAGATTTTATCTGCTTTTTGGTTTGTTGTTTGTTTTTTATTTGTAACTATTTTTGTTTGAGGCCAGTCGTGGTGCAGCGGCACAAAGAGTGACTGTAAAACCGACTGGTTGTGAGTTCGATCCCCACGCGAGGAGATGAAATATTTACTTAAATTTATATTTCCATTTCTTCGCTCTGGTGTCGAGGCAAAGCGCGACGTTGAGTTATGCCACTCAACAGGCAATTCCTCCAGAATTTGTCAGAAAGTGGGGAACGGAGTGTCTTAACACTAGATTCCCTCTGCCTACCCTGCTGTGTGCGGGATACAGCGTGAAGCTGATTTAATTTTGATTTTTATATTTATTTATAGTTTCACTCTGTATCCGTCATGTAGCAGGGTGGGCATAGTGGTGGTGATCAACGTCGTGCTTTGTCTTGTAACATAAGCGAGGAGCAGAAAAGGAAATCGATCCCACAATCGTTGTGCCAGTCGCTGTATTACTGCGTCGCAATGGTCTTCAATCTATCAATAGTCAATACTAACTAACTTGACATAAGTTAGGAAAGAAAAAATATAATAGGATCCAAAATTATTATTTTAGAAACAAATTGTTTGTTTTTAGTTTGTCTTTTCGCTATTATATTTTAGCCAGTTTCCCTTAATATTTATTTTATTTCAATCGGTTTAAAAGTAAAAAGTATCAATATCAAGTAATTGGTTACAAAAAATTGCTACAATATCGATTATTGAATAGAATTGGTTGAATCTTTACTTTTCAATGTACAGATATTGTCTTTAAAATGATAATGATATTAAAACCAGGGACCAATTCAGATTACAGAATAAATAATTGTGTAGTTTAATTTCAGCTTCACGCTGTATCCCGCATATAGCAGGGCAGGCAGAGGGGACCTAATGCTTAAACACTCTGTTCCCCACTTTCCGAATTTTCGAGACAACGCGTGTTGAGTGGCGGAACTCGACGCTGCGCCTTGGTACCAAAGAAAATATTCATAAATAATATTATTTTTCTCCGAATGGGAATCAAATCCACGACCGCCACTTCACACACTTGCGCCCCTGCGCCACGGCGGCCTTAAAAAAATAAGTAATTTTATAATAAAAAAAAATTAAAAACAACTCTTGATACAGCATTCAGGAAAACTGCCTTCAAATTCAATTGTTGCCCCTGGGATTGATAATACTGGACCCTTTGTACAATCAACGAATACAAACTTTGCTTAAATAAAGAACGTTTTGAGACAGCATTGTGAACTGAGGGGTGTCTGTAATGCCCACGGTTAATATAGGTTTGGTTCCCGGTCGAGTAAAAATTTACATTTATAACATGTTTAACTTCACGCGTTAACCTAGTGCTAAGTCTAGTTCCCAATATTGTGCCAAAACGTTACATTGAGTTTTGGTGGCGGAGTTCAACGCCACGCTTTGTCGACCAGATTGGCAAAATAATAATAATAATATAATCACCATCACGTTTACATTCAGCCATTCATTATTATCTTTTTCTAATTGATATAACCTCACGCTGTACCTCGCATACAGCAGGGTAGGCGGAGGAAACCTAGTGTCAAGACACTCCGTTCACCATTTCTCCCCGAATTTTTTGAGGCATTACGTGTTGAGTGGCGAACTCAACGCCACGCTTTGCCTCAACACAAGACAGTACAAATGTAAATATTAATCTATATATAAAAGGACTTGTACCTGACTGACTGAGGTAAGACGCACGCACAGCCGTAATCGCTTTGCGTAGAAACGTGAAATTTGGACAGATGTTTATTTTCATAATTTGGACATCCACTAAGAAGGGATTTTGAAAAATTTTAACCCTAAAGGGATGAAATAGAGGTTGAAAGTTTTTATGGATTTTTTTTTAAATCGGCACCGATTTTTATAAAATTTAAAAATCAGACTCTTAAAAATATTTCATTGTACACGTGTTTCATGGTTTTTTAGAATTCACCCCTACGTGCGCACGCCCACTAGTTTATAATAATTCTCTCAAGTGGGGATCGAACCCACAGTTCGCGTTACAGTCCCACCCTTGTGCCCCTGCGCTACGACGGCCTCTCTAATATTATATATCTATACATTATACATTTATATATTGATCATTACTTTCTAAAACGTCAAAAGCCATCAGATGACGTAATCTCCGCCATCGCCTCTCGTCGTTAATCCAGTTATCGGATTCCGGCAACTGAAGTCGTATAATATACAAAATGCTGATTTATTATTGAGGAAAAACTAGTAAATAGGCCAAGGACTAACGTATTTTTAAGTATCCATTTACATTACTACATTTTTATAGGCCAGAACGTAAATTGGAAACGAATGATGTTTTTAATGTTAATGTATTGAATTCTATTTGATAGTTATATTAAAAAATCGCTCTGATAACGAGGCAAAGAGCGGCGTTGAGTTTCGCCGCTCAAGAAGCTAGCCTGCAGAAAGGGGGACAGGAGTTTATTAACGAGAATGGGTCCTTAGTACTAGGTTCCAATGAACCTTCTATCTACCCTGCTATATGCGAGATACAGCGTGAAGCTGAAAAAAGAAAAAAAGAAGTGCCCGAACACTGTATATATTTTTTTTTTTTATGGAAAAGACAAGGCAAACGAGCGTCCGGGTCACCTGATGGTAAGTGATCACCGCCGCCCACGACCCCGCGCAACACCAGAAGAGCTGCAGGTGTGTTGCCTGCCTGTAAGGTGGGTTGGGCGCCGGAGCCCGGCATTACCTGATGCGAAACGCAGTGGCATAAAGCCACTACTTCACGCCGGTTTTAAATGCCGGGGGTGGTAATGATCCGGTCGAGTCTCCCTATGCGCGTTGCCATTGCTGGCGACGTGACTACCACATGTACTTTAGTCGCCTCTTACGACACCACCAGTACCAGGATGATCCTATTCTAGGCCGGGATCACACGGCTGAAAATGTATAATAACTGTCAAGTTAAAATTAATCCTTGTTTTCTCATTTTCAGGAAACAGTTGCTATTAATAAATATATAAATTATTGAGCACTTTTTGAAAAAGAGTATTTTAAAAGTTTATTTGCAGCGTTGAGCGTTTGAGCTCTGCCACTCAACATGTGACTTATAGCCCCGACACGTGGTGAACGGAGTGTCTCAACGCTTGGTCTGCTCTGACTATCTACTACATTGGGAAAAGTAGGATGAAGCTGCTTTTTTAGAATTCCGTATCTTTAAACTGCTGCTGTGGAGAACGGAGTGTCTTACCACTAAGTTCCCTCTGCCTACCCTGCTGTGTACGAAATATTTAAACGAGATTTAAACTGCTCAAAAAAATTTTACTCTTATAGGATCATTGTCCGTCTGTCGAGGCCAATTATCTCGAGATCGTGTGGAGATACTAAGCTCTCTCTCTCTCTCTTAAGTTATCTAGGTCTACGGTTCCTTGGGGCATAGAATGGCGGCTTAACACAGAATAAGAGAACCTTTAAAGTCAACAGAATCAAAAGATTATAGGGAACTTTCAGTTATGAAATTTGACAAGAAGTGACAATATATAATGCAAATTAAGGAAAGAATTCAGAAAGTAAAAATTTATAGATATTCCATAAAAACATTAAATACAAACTTATATTTGTGAACTACAACTTTAAGTTTATAGTTTCTTACAAAATGAGCGCTACTTACAAATGTTGATAAATTGTAGTTTGTCAGACTTTATAAGTTATACTTTCCGATGCTACCAATAGAAAATTGGTACGGAACACTTAGTGAGCGATTCTGACTCGCGTTTGACTACTTTTCTTTAATATAATCATTCATCCAAATGGGAATCGAATCCACAACCCTTACGTTTACCAAAACACGGTCCTACAGTGTAAAAATCGGCATTCGCTATTAAAAATTAATATTTAATTTTAACTCACTGATGTCCGAGTGGGTGTGTCAATTAAGATTTATTATTTCATGGTTGCTTACGCGGCGACATTTTGATTAATACCGCGCGTGGCTGACGTTTGACTGGATAATATTTTAAATGCACATATTATTTTGCTTCATCACAAGCTATTATGTCAAAATTTTGGATATATTGTCCAGGATTCTTTTATTTTTACCCATTTTGGAAAGTACAATATGGCGCTTTCACACGCTACATGCAATGTCTCGAAAATTAGGTGGAATATGAGGAACGGAGTGTCTCAACACTAGTTTACCTGTGCCTAACCTGCTTTCATGTGAATACTTAACACGCAATACCTCCAGAATTCGACAGAAAATGGGGAACGGAATGTCTTTCACTAGGTTCCCTCTGCCTACCCTCCTGTGTGCGGGATACAGCGTGAAACTGATTTATTTATTTTATGCTTATAATAAACTTCACCATAGTTGAAAATGTGAATATTATTTAAATTACATGGACATTTTATTTTTCAGTATTGCTTTATACAATTTTAAATATTTGCCCAGTATCCTCTGAATGTATCGCGCTGGAGCTTTAACGTCTTACATGGGATTTTATTATTGAACTATTTTATACTATATAAGATTAGGGGTTCTCAAACTAGAGGACGTTAGGGGAGAGCAAGGGGGTCGTAGGAATTTCTTATATTCCTTTTAAGCATAAAAACATTCATTTATGATTTCAAAGATAAAACACTTCGTTCTCTATGCGAATTTTCTAGTGATGAAACTCTACATGCAACATGCAACAGTTTAGATTTTTCTAGGGGACCATAGTTTGGGAACCCCCGCTTTAGAGAATTTTATAAGTTTGAAAAATGCCACAAATGTGGAAGTTTAATATGAAGGTAACGTCGCCGTGACGCCTTAGAAGAGTTTATTACGTTCTCAAATATGTTTGTATGTATCTGACTCTGCGAAATGTGTATAAAATATATCTAAACTTATATTGGACGAACATATTTTAAAATATATTACAAATATTTAATTCTGCGCGTTACAGCAATCTCTTCTAAGTCTCTATATACGTAAGTACTTAGACTACTAAGTAATTATACAAAGTACTATTATAATAAAAAACTAATGTATAGATGAGGCCCGTCGTGGCGCAGCGGCACGAGGTGTGACTGTAAAACCGATTAGTTGTGGGTTCGATCCCCACTCGAGGAGATGAAATATTTACTTAAATTTATATTTCCATTTTCGCTCTGGTGTCGAGATTAAGCGCGGCGTTGAGTTGTGCCACTCAACACGCAATGCCTCCCGAATTTAGCAGAAAGTGGGGAACGGAGTGTTATAACACTAAGTTCCCTCTGCCTACTCTGCTGTGTGCGGGATACAGCGTGAAGCTGATTTTTTTCTAATGTATAGATTATTCTGTAGCACTTCACTAAATATATTGTAATTTACGCTATAGCTTATATTAAAAGAATGACAGTTTTCTTTTTATACTTTTATCATGATTTTTCTTTAAAACCTTCTATTTTATCATGATCTTTTTCACTCTAAGCTGTAATACAAAAATTATGTTTTTTTTATTATTTTTCTTAAAAGAAAATGTTCTTTACATCCCGAAATGAATAATTACACGGATATTGCGCTCTGAGATCCGACTCTAAGGGATGAATTAAAAATTAATAACCCTTTTGAAGATTTTTAATTATTGTACAATGACACCCCTTGCCTTTAATATTTATTCCTTTATGAAACGGTGTTTGGGAGCTGTTTTCATACATTTTGAATATCGTCGTTATATCTCTTGCTTTTTCCTTTTTTTTGCTGTATCTCGTGTTTAGTGGTAGTGGTAGTGGTGGTAGGCAGAAAGAACCTGGTGTAAAGATAATATATCGTTCACTAATACTTACATATTCATGTGCTAAAATATTATGATATTCATTTCATTTTATTTATTTTAATTCTTGAAGTCAGCGCCAGCTTAGAAAAAAATCACATTAAGAGGTTACTAAACACACGTACTATAAAAAAAAACAGTAAATGACTACCAGTAATCAAAAAATATTATTTTCTACTATTAAGTTTTTGTTTAATTTTGTGTATAGGTTAATAGTTTTTATGATTATTATTTCAAAATAAGAAGAATACTTATTTTTAAGCGTCAAATTTACCAGCTATTCACTAAAATGATTGCCTGTGTAAAATTATCTCGTATTTATCGTACATTCTCCTTGTGTCCAAACAACGTGACATTGGCGAAGTGACAAGTGCTTAACTGGCACGCTCGGAACGCCATAAATAAAGAACAACAACAAAATTAATGAGAAAAATCTGTGAAAGAAACTTAACGGGACTTTTTTATTAAAATCAATTATTTACAGATTTGCACTTATTTATAAGTGACAATGATACTTTTAAAGTAGACCGACGCGAGCTTTTCATTATCGTCGTCTTTAACTTTTAACAAAATTCCTTTTTTTTTCAACTTCACGCTGTATCCCAAATGTAGCAGGTTAGACCGAGGTAGCCTAGTATTAGGACTCCTCACTTTTCGCCGTATTCTGAAGGTATTCCGTGTTGAAGGACGTAACTCAACGCCGCGCTTCGTCTCGATACAGCAAAAAAATTATAATATTCAATATTTTACGTTCTCGAGTAGATATCGAACACATAACCTGTAGATTTCACAGCCCCATGATTGTGCCACTTTACCACGAGTGGCCTCAAAGATTTTTAAAATTTTAAGTAAATATTTACAAAAACTAGAATGTACTCAAATAATATGTAAACATATGAGTATAGTAACCTGTATGCATTTCAATGAACGTGCACCGTCTGTAGAGACGCGTAATACTATTTGCGGGGCGTTCACTTAGAAACGATTTGTCACTTAGCTGACTGTCAAATAGACAGGTAACTGAGGTGGTGAGCGAGTGCCGGATTTATGTTGCCGTTTTGATTTTTTTGGTGAATAAATCCAAATTGTAATTAGAAGAGAATGACAGGAAAATTAGATATCTCCAATATATACTAACAATTAATTATATTTGAGACAGCGTAACTAAAATAAAAAAAAAATCTGTTGTCAACTTTTTTCCAAACTTCGAGATATTGAGTAGCGTAACGTAATCTAACGCCATTAAATAAATAATATAAATAAATCAGCTTCACGCTGTATCCCGCACCCAGCAGGGTATGCAGAGGGAACATAGTGTTAAGACACTCCGTTTCCCACTTTCCGCCGAGTTCTGGAGGCATTGCGTGTTGAGTTGCGGAACTCAACGTCGCGCTTTGCCTCGACACCAGAGAGAAGAAATGGAAATATAAATTTAAGTAAATATTTACCACCACTATTGGCTTCAAATATATTGTTAGAATTCGGAAGCGGTTAACGTTGTTGAAAAGCAAAGATACGAGAGAGTAGCTCGCCCCTGAAGAAAAACTACGACCTTTGATGGACGCGCGTGAAGACTTGGCAATTGCAGGGGAATGGCCTGCGTAAGCCAATCAGGAGAACCAATTTGAAACAATTCCATTGCTTTTACAGTCGTTTTCACTAATTTGCTAACAATATTTATAAACTAAATTATTAATTCATTTTAAGCATACATATGCACACACTAATATGAAAAGCGCATAAATGTAAATGCAGTAATCTGAATGCATTTCAATGAACGTGTACTGTCTGTAATAACGCGAAATAATATTCGCGCGGCGTTCGCTTGAAATAATTTGTCACTTAGTCGACTGTCAAATAGACAGGTAACTGAGGCGGGGTGTGAGTGCGGGATTTGGCTTTTACTTATATCCTATTCATTTTGGCATGAGTCAAAATGTAAACAAAGAAGTACTGTTTCTAAAACTTTTTAATTTCTATTTAATTTAGTCCAGGTTTATTCTTGTTTTAAAATATAAAAAATATATTAAAATAACAAAATAATTAAAATCCTACTTTACACTTAACAAAACCAAAACGGAACGGAATCACAACACTGTCTTATGAACAGGTTGGCAGATAGTAAAAATGATGGATATAATATTATGACCGATGAAAAAACATTGCATTTTAATGTAAAATTTCCGTAGTACCAGTGCGCTATAATTTATTATAATATTATATTATTTTATAGCATTAAAATGCGTCTCAAGTATGAGAACAAGTTGGCTCTTGGGTGTTTTTACACGTTACAAGTATTTAAACATTACTATAAAATTTAAGTTATATCTGTAGTATTTATTATACCGCAAAATGGAGTGAATTAAACATTTTTAGATTTGAAATTATATTTTTATAATGTGCCTGGCATTAAATAAAAAAACTAAAAAACTTATATAAAATTAACTAATAAGTTCTCTAGACATCATTCAATAATGTTATTTACATCCATAAATCCATAGATACTTTTTTTACTTAGTATGCTATATTAAGTTCTATATCTAATTGTGAACTGAAAAATAACCTTTTAAACATTTTTAAAGTGTTATTCCACACTTAGGAAAGATAAATACTTATTTAGAAAAGCCTCCTGGAAACCGACCAGGTTGGTCGGTTCCAGGAGGCACGGGTTCGAGTCCCGCTACGTTCAAATTTTTATACGTTTTCTAAATAAGTATTTTACAAAATAAACTTTTTTTTTTTTATTTGTTTACCTTTTATCTCATGCCTTTGTGTATAGGGTAGAGTTTTGACTTTCAAAATGAAAATAGCAGAATAATGAATTGTCTATACATACTAATGTTACAATACTAAATATTTATCGGGTTGAACGCGCCAATCTCAGGAACTACGTAGTATGTACGCATCATATACATATATCGATACTTGCTTACATACATATTTACAAATGTCCATACGAGTACACCAACAAAGCACTAACTAATTGCTAAATGCTAGCAAAAAGGTGAACAATCAACTTAAAACCACTTTTTTCCACAACTTTTAACTCATTAAGAGCAGAGTTCATTTCTTCCGGAATGTAAATCGTTGGCCTCCCGAAGAACAATTAAGTAAGACAAATACTGCTGGCGCTACACTGTAGAAAAACAGAAGTAGAGAAGTGTATTACTGAATTTATATAGCGTTTACACATTTGTTTTTAAAATTGGATTGAAATATTCTATTGTTTTTGACGTGATTCATTTTGATTTTAATATTTATTGGAATAGTAACTAAGGAAGCACGGCGTTGAGTTCTGCCACTCAACACGCAAAGCCTCCAGAATTCGGCAGAAAGTAGGGACCGGAGTGTCTTAACACTAGGTTCCCTATGCCTATCCTGCTGTGTGCGGGATACAGTGTGAAGCTGATTTTTGTTTTTTTAGTAACTAGAAGTTTTGGCCTAACAAATCGCGGCCTTAAGTTCCGCAATTGGTTGGCGCAGTATCTATTATCCTGATGGTAAACCGAGAGCGAAGTGTTTTAAGATTTAACGCCAGGTTCTCTACTTTGCCGAGAATAAGAAATACTAAACTGCGAATTTATGGTGAAATTGAGATGCACGTTGGATTGTGTGTTGGTCCGTAATTGTAACCGAAAATAACACATGCCCGAAATAAAATCTTCGATATAAAAGTTTCTTATAATTTTGAATATAGGTGGAGACTGAGTAACATATGTTATGAGAAGTGTCCGATGCGACACACTGGCTATAAGAGAGAAGTAGTGATAAGCACTAAAAACTTTTGACACTGGAAAGAGATCAACGACAAATATAACAACTTTTTAAAAATAAATTGTTTATTTTTAAATGTAAATATTACATATTTCATTGTAGTATATTCGGGAAGTATGTTCATTAGAGATCAAATGTACGAGATGGATGTGGAGTCTTACTAGCGAGGATGTCACGGTGAGAATGAAGAAAACCTGCTCAGCTGTTTTGTACACGACGAACGAATGAGTGATGAAAGATTGTCACAAAAGTTTGATGATGGAAAAGTAAGCGATAAGAAAGGTAGAGGGAGACTGGGTTTAACTTCGAAAACACAGTATCAAAGATATGGGAGGAAGTTCACGTAAAAAGAATTTA
The DNA here is from genome assembly GCA_021202915.1 of Heliconius himera. Classification (NCBI taxonomy): domain Eukaryota; kingdom Metazoa; phylum Arthropoda; class Insecta; order Lepidoptera; family Nymphalidae; genus Heliconius; species Heliconius himera. Next base: position 48,796 of record JAJHJA010000688.1, on the reverse strand, counting down.
TGAAGAGGTTGATGACAGTGGGCGAGACGAAAGAGGTTTGTAGAGACCGTAGCGTTTGGCGCTCCGTTCTCTCTGACTACCCCGCTAGTAAAATTAAGTATAATATTTAATTTCCTGTGAGAATCGAACCCACTACGTACCGCATTCACTCAGTCACACGCTTCTGGCCGTGTGTCACGACTGGCTTTAATAATATAATGATTAAAAGTTCAATGCAGAATCGAAACAATATTTGTATTTAAAACGTTTGTTAATTAATTAATTCACCCCTGGTACAGTGATAAAGTCCGGTTCGGTATTTAGTCAAAATCTTTTTCAGGTATTAAAGTTTATTAAGGAAAGTTTTAAATAATATCTCATGTAATATAAATAATACCAGATTTAAAAGCTTCACACTCTGCCGGAGTAGGAAGAAGGGACATAGTGTTAAGACACCCACCCACCCGGTTACCCATTGCGTGTTGAGTGACGGAACTCTACCCACACAATGCTTCCAGAATTTGTCGAAAATTGAGGAACGGAGTGTCTTAACACTAGTTACCTTCTGCCCCTACTATGTGCGGGATACAGCGTTAGCTTCACGCTGTATCCCGCACATAGTAGGTAAAAAAAAAGATATCTCATTAAAAGTTTATAATATGAGTAAATACGTTCATACATATGTAATATGTACGAAGTTGAATGTTTACTATTTACTTTTCAACTTGAACACAAATACGCGAACAGTGAAAATAGGAAATGGAATTTACAATTCATGATGTATACTTTATAGAGCTATGAATCTAAATTCTTATTTTTTTAGCTTCACGCTTTATCCCGCACATAGCAGGATAGGTAGAGCGAAACTACCTTCAAAAAACGCGTCTACCTCCATATTAAAGGTCCGCAGCGCACCTGTAGCTCCTCTGGTGTAGCACGGGGCCGAGGGCGGCGGTGATCACTTACCATCAGGTGGCCCGTACACTCGTTTGCCTTGTCTTTTTTCCTATTAAAAAAAGTATAGGTATACATAGGGAGGCAGAGAAAGTCATAACGTACTCGTATACTAGTCTACTACCTCTTCAGATCTGCGTCTTTATGCGTCTTTATTACGTGTATGACACATTCTAAGAGCACGAAGAGAAAAGTGTGACTCTGACCGCACGACAATAGGGTATATCAGTATTCCTGAGGCCAGTCGTGGCGCAGGGGCACAAAGTATGACTGTAAAATCGACTGGTTGTGTGTTCGATCCCCACTCGAGGAGATGAAATATTTACTTAAATTTATATTTCCATTTCTTCGCTCTGGTGTCGAGGCAAAGCGCGGCGTAGAGTTCCGCCACTCAATACGCAATGCCCACAGAATTCTGCGGAAAATGGGGAACGGAGTGCTTTAACACTAGGTTCCTAGGTTAGGCAGAGGCCTACCCTGCTGTGTGCGGGATATAGCGTGAAGTCAAAGTCAAACAATTTTATTCGAAATAAGAAGTTACATGCTTAATTTTTTGAACCTCAAATAATTTACCACCAGTTCGCTAAAGTTAATGACTCAGACCTGAGAGGAACCGGCGAAACAAACGAGGCGAGACTTTTTTTTAAATCGATTATAAAAAAAACACATTTTAACATTTCTGACAATGATACTTTGAAACAGATTGGAGCGAGCATTTCATTCCCAAGGCGTGTTATCATTTATATAATCATTAATTTGGTAATAACCTTTAACACACAAACGTCTTTTCACAACTCTTTTAAATTGTAATATTCTCAGACGTTTTCTGGGTTCTTGCTGTATATACCAACTAATACTTCCTGAGATTTGTACGCTCAACCAAACAAACTTTGAGGCCAGTCGTTGCGCAGGGGCACAGAGTGTGGCTGTAATATAGACTGGTTGTGGGTTCGATCCCCACTCGAGGAGATGAAATATTTACTTAAATTTATATTTCCATTTCTTCGCTCTGGTGTCGAAGCAAAGCGCGGCGTTGAGTTATGCCACTCAGCACGCAATGCCTCCAATTCGGCAGAAAGTGGGGAACGGAGTGTCTTAACATTAGGTTCCCTCTGCCTACCCTGTTACGTGAGGAATACAGCGTGAAGCTGATTAAACAAACTCTACGGCTTTACATTATTAGTCTAAATTCCCTACTCTTTGCTACTACATTTTGGAGACAATACGTTGGTTGGCGTAACTCAAAACAGTACTTAGTTTAACCACAACGCAATAATATATCACTTAAACTTCTATGATCGTACGTGAGCATTCTCGTGAGGGAAAATCGAACCCACAAACATCCTTTCTATTTACAACTACTATAGACAAATAGGCCACGATAGCGTAATTTTTTCAATACAAAATAAAGAGATTTGATTGATTTATGTTTGATTGGTTTTTCCAATTAAGCTCGTATAATAATTAAACGCGTCCATAGTTTCAGTAGACACGTGCCACATGTGTTTTTTTTCTATCCGTTGTAATTAAATTCTATATGAAGATATACCTATTATATATAGGCCTACAATAAAAATGGGTTCAATTTTTTTTATATATATTATGAATCTATGCTAGTCTATACTAATATAATAAAGCGGAAGAGTTTGTTTGTTTGTTTATTTAAACGCTATGATCTCTGATCTACTGGTCCGATTCACTTTCTTTTTGTTTTGTATGAAAGCTGCATTCTTCAGAAGTACTACACTTAAAAATAATACAATCAATCTGTTGGAAAATAAAAGAGCTATAAATGGTATGCGGGCGAAGCCGTGAGTAGGCCGCTAGTATTACATAAAGTTAAGTTAATCAAAAAAGGTTCAGGTAAAATATTTCAATTTCTCGAGTATTTTCATTTCCTCACTCTAACAATAAGGCAAAGCGCGGCGTTTAATTCCGCCACTCAACACGCAATGTGTTCAGAAACCGACAAAAAGTAGCGATTGAAGTGTTTTTACTCTTAACAATATAATAGTTTTCCTTTGCTAACATTGCTATATGCGGGATAGAGCGGGAAAAATTCCATACTCTAAATATCTTTACTTTGAACGCAAATATTCTTCAAGTTCCAAGAGAAAACAGTTTAAGTGCAATGATTCAATTAAGGGACAAGCAATAAGGAACGTTTATAAAAGCTTTTATTTAACTTGCAATATATGTATGTTAGTTCGGGTGAAGTCTTTGAGCTCAATTTTGAAGTAAATATCTTCAACCGATTGAGTTGAAAATTTGTATACTCGTTTGGTTTGGATGACAATGTTCGATATGGTTTGTGACGTCATTCTAAATCTGATATGGCGGACCATCCAAGATGGCGGAATAGTTATATTTAATGCACTTCTATAATATGGGTATCAAATGAAAGGGCTCGTTGAGATCAATTCAAAAAATAGTGTGACGTCATTCTAAATCCAATATGGCGGACCATCCAAAGTAACAGAATAGTTATTCCCGACTGCTAAGGAAGGGTTATGTTTTTCGCGCGTATCTTGTATGTATGTAATATTCTTTATTACCTCGTATCTCCAGAACCGCTGAACGGATTTACATATTTGAGGTATCGTTAGATTCATATTAGCAGCCCAAGTGTTCTTAGATAGGTGACGTTAATAAAAAATAATCATGGTGGCTGTGGTACGCCATTGGACTTAGTGAAAAAAAAAAAATTGTTCCGAATACTACAATATGGGTATCAAATTCAAGAGCTTAATTTCAGGATTTCAAAAAGGTATATCATAATTATCATTACCATAATAAATTCTAACAAAAAAATGAAAAAAAAAAAAATATTTGTAAAAACAAAAACCCCGACTGCATCAAACTAAAAAGAAAATAAACAAGCCCAATAATTTATTAGGATTAACAGTCGGGACCTATAAGTAATTCTTCAATCAATAAAATCTTTACCAGGAACCCCGGATAATTTAAAGAGGTCCCGACTGTTAATCCTAATAAATTATTGGGCTTGTTTATTTTCTTTTTAGTTTGATGCAGTCGGGGTTTTTGTTTTTACAAATATTTTTTTTTGATGCTCTTCTACAATATGAATATCAAATGATAGGTCTCGTGGAGAGTCCGAGAGTTGAGAGACTCGATAAATAATGTGACGTTTTTCTAAATCTAATATGGCGGAACATCTAAGATGGCGGAATATTTATTATTTACGCATTTCTGCAATGTGGGTATCAATTGAAAGGGCTTGACGAGAACAATTAGAAAAATAATGTGACATCACTCTAAATCCAATATATTATACCTAGCACTATTGATGTTGCTTTCATATAATGAAAATTAATTTCGTTTATCAATATTTAATTAAATGGAAATTTTAAAAATTTAAACTCAGCAGATCATGCATATTTAAATTAGTACCAGTTTACGCGACAAGCTTTTATGATCATATAAATTGTGTATAATGAGGTAATGATTGAATGATTAAAATTTAAAAGAAACTATTTATTTTCTCCTTTTTAGAGCGTATTTAAACGCTCTAAAAAGGAGCTAAGCTAAGCTTTTTCTAAAAAAGTTTTTTTGCTTATAATATATTTATTAGTATATAGTAGAAACACTTCTAACTAAATAAATTTAAAGAACAATTACTTCTCACTATCATTTATATTTTCCTTTCGCTCTGGCGGCACGGCAAAACTTTCACGGCGTTAAGTTCCACCATTCAACACGCAATACCTCCAAAACTCGGCGGAAAGTGGAGAACGGAGTGTCTTAACACTAACTTCCCTCTGCCTACCCTGCTATGTGCGTAATACAGCGTGAAGCTAAAAAATAATTATTACTCCTTTTTATAGAAAAGTACTGAAATAAAGTATTTAATTGTGACTGAAACTAGACGACTAGATATTTTGTGATATTCTTATTAATATTATTTTCTTTTTCAGTTTCTCTCTGTATCCAGCGTATATGTGGGGCTCCATTGTAACAGAGTAGACAGAGGGAACCTAATGTTAAGATACTTCGTTCCCTATCACTCGCACAGTTTTCGAGACATTGCACGTTAAGTAGCGTAACCCAACGCCCCGTCATATCTTGTTACAAAAACAAGAAAATACAAATAATTCATACCTCGAATGGCAATCCAGTCCACAACTGTCACGTTTACAATCCTACTGTGTCACTGCGTCATTAAAAGCGAAGCGAACGTAGGTTGTTAAACGTAATGAAGCGAACAGGAGCAAGTAAAAATACTCGATAAATTTTATCAAAAAACTTTAAAATATACATATTGACGCCGCCGTGGTGCAATAGCACAAGCGTGTGATTGTAAATGCGACGTTTGTGGGATCGATTCCCATTCGTGAGAATGAAGTATTTCATATTTTCATTTGCTCGATCTGGCAACAACTAGCAAGGCAAAGCGCGGCGTTGAGTTTCGCCCGTAAAAAGCAGGTAGTGAAAAAAGGTTCCCTATACGTATACGGAATACAATATACTGCTAAGAAAGCCTTTAAAAATTGTGTACAACGCCACCTATTGAAGATACCTGAAACTTTGTAGTATTAGAGAAAATGTAAACTTCTCAAGCGCTGTATAAAACTGACAACAGATGACACTTTATATCATTTTCGCAAATACATCTAAAATAAACATAATTAAGTAATTTACAGAAAATTAAATTTATTATTCAAATATTTTCTTTAGATCCACAAAGGGCAAAGGGAATCTGGGACACTTGTTAAGACACTTAGTTACCTATTGAGACACTTTTGTGCCCTACTTTCTGCCGAACTTTTGAGACATTGTGTGTGAAGAGAAATATAATATAAAATATATGAGCTTAAACAATTACAATGATTATTTAAAGTTAATTGTATTTTTAAATATTTTTATACACAGCGCCATCTATAAGAAATTAGTGAAAGTTAAATTTTAAGATAGTAGTTAATAGTTTATTAGTAGTAGCATTAGTTTATTGAAACAGAGATGGCGATTATACCAAAAACAAACTATATTAAAAATCTGCCAACTTTTCTCTATTATAAATTGCATCAAAAAATATGTTTTTATTATAAGAAAAAACCATAATTAGCGACCATAATTAAGCGACTGTAAACGTGTCGGTCGTGGATTCAATTCCACACGATAAAATGAAATATTGATAAATAAGTAATGAAATATTGGTTGATTCTGGTGGGAATAATTATATTTTCATTTCTCTAGTAAAACATAAACGAAGATATCAAATTTTAACAATATAAAAGATTTAATAAAAAAAAATCTAGTATCACTACTCGATTTTTCTGTCGTTTTGAAATAATCATACGTAATTATATCATATTTATGTTAATATTAGGCGCACTGTTTTATTTCAATTTATAATTAATTATACATATATGTTCTGTCGCCTCCGGGTAGTCACGTGGTGACGTAAGGGCGTGTCGATGCGTGAGATATTTGTGGGTTCGATCCCCGCTCAAGGAAATGCAAAATTTAATATTTTCATTAGTTTCCAGATTCCCAGATGGTGAGCCTATTAAAAAAGTATAGTCGATACTGTGACTAGTGACTGACAGACAACACACCCTCGAAACTACTAGATTTAGAAAGTTGCTAGCATGTAGGTTGCCTAGACAGTGTAAGAGACTACTCTAAGAGATATTTTCTCCGAAATCCTATGGAAACGGGATTTTTATAATCATATCCTTAAAGTGAAAATAATATCTTGAAAGGCCCAAGAGGTTGTTGATTGGAATCTTATTTTGAGGAAATTAAATATTTAATATTTTCATTTGATAAAGAGGCAAAGCGAGTCGTTGAGCTCTGCCACTCAACATACAATGGCTCCAGAATTCGAGGTTCTCAGGCTCCCTCTGCCTTCCCTTCCTGCGGCATAAAAAAATCAGCTTCTCGCTGTATTCCGCACACAGCAGGGTAGGCAGAGGGAACCTAGTGTAAAGACACTCCGTTCCCCACTTTCTGCCGAATTCTGGAGGCATTACGTGTTGAGTGGCAGAACTCAACGCCGCGCTTTACCTCGGCACCAGAGCGAAGAAAATGGAAATATAAATTTAATTAAATATTTCATCTTCTCGAGTGGGGATCGAACCCACAATCAGTCGGTTTTACAATCACACTTTGTGCCCCTGCGCCACGACTGGCCTCACGACATGCCTGACGCATCTCAAGATCAATTTTAGAGTTGACAGTGGTTTATAAACATGGGCCTTAAAGTGTACACAAACAAACTTGCGGGTAACAACTAGTTATAAAATACTATGCAAATGAATGAAAAGAAAGAGAAAAGTACCGTACGCCTGTGACTATCTGATGTCTTCTTCGGTTTTATTGCTTATATATCATAATCTATTTCACTCGGTCAACGCACGACCTGTTAACCTAGCCAGTGGGGCGGAACATATTTTGTAATTTTTATTATTTTTAAAATGTTATTTTTTTAGCTTAACTGATTTAGATGAATCGAAATATATGTGGGTAATGGATATATGTAAATACTGGTTCGAATTGAAATAATATTATTGTATTTTCTAATACATTTACTGAGGAAGAGTATCAGTATATCTTGTTAATTGTTTTAAATATAATGTATATCACACACACATATATCTCAGTCAGAGTTACCTCAGACACTTAGAATTTGTCATAGAATGTCATACAAAATTCTTAGTTATTTCGTCTTAACTATGTGGTTGCATTTTTAAAAAAAGTATTGAATGGTAAAGTGAAATTACCGTTGTACCGAAATTAACCAAAAAAACATTGAAATATTTACAATTTCTAAAAAATTACGAAAACTTTACAACTTAAAATGGTATGTGCTGAAACAATGAACACAAAAAAATCAACATTTCTATAATAGTCTATAATAGTAATCAATAATAATATTTTCTTAAAACATTTTTTGCACACACAAATTAAATACTGCACTTTACTGTAGTTACTGAGAATAACACGTTCATCCCAACAAACTGTTCAGAATTACATACACAACTGTATAGATAATTTAATAGGTATTCTATTATAGACGCATATAAACATTCCAATATTCTTCTTTATCAGATGCTTCAATTTAACTGATTACATATTACAAATTTCGTCTGGCACAAAAAAATTACCGCTACTTAACTCACATTTCATATACCTTAAGAGGAAAACATCAACAAAAAAAATCTTTATGCCTCTTAAATTATTATGCCTCTTTTAAAACTACTTTAATTTAAATCACTGTCATATTCTTCATAAATACGAAATATTGGTATTAACAAAGCTTTTTCGCGCTTTTTCCCGCATAGGATAGTGGACAAGGAAACCTCACTTTCTACGGCTTTAATTTTATTATTAAAAAATGACTTATACTAATATATTAAAGCGGAAGAAACGACTGTTTGTTTGTTTGTTTGTTTAAACGCTAAGATCTCTGGAACTACTGGTAGGATTTACTTATTTTTTATTTTGTGAGAAAGCTATATTCCTCAGGGGTCCTATAGGCATAAGGTTTAATTCTTAGTTAGCCTCAAATAACAAATTGACAATAATGAAGAACACCATCGTATTACTTTTACCGTATGCGCTGCAGAAATAGTTACACATGTATATGTAAATACATTGTATTGCAAAAACACTCAGTCATCAAAACTATGAAAAATGATTAAATGAATAAATTATATAATTAATTTGTTGGCAAATGCCATATTAAAATAAAAATAAGTGGAATGTGTGGCGAAGCCACGAGTCAGCCCCTAGTTTATGTATAAATTCGTATATAAGCAAAACATGGATATTAAGAGCATATCATGCAATTATGTGTTGGGACTTAATACAATTTTTAGCTTCACGCTGTATCCCACACATGGCGACGTAGTCAGAAGGAATCTGGGAACCTAATGTTAAGACTCATTATGACACTTCCGTTCCTTACTTACCACCGAATTCTAAATTCACAGCGTATAAATTACTATTTTTTTTTAATTTCTATCATTTACGCTAATTGAAAAAAACTACAAACTGTAAAAAGCAATTTATCTCAATGAATTAAAAATTTACTTGCAGATCTCTAAATGCTGTCAATACGAATAATGGCTATTCAGACTTTATTGGTTCATCGATAATGTGCTGCATCTCGCTAACAATATAAAACGGTACTTAAAGGAGGTCGCAGGCAAAAAGGTATAACTGTATAATATTTATTATAAATTGGTATTACACTAAAAACAGTTATGATCTTTGTTAAATTATTAATTAATTTAAAAAGGATATTATTCTTCTTTTGTATATTATTTATTTTGTTATAATAAGTAGTATATTTAAAAATAAAAGCAATACTAAGATATTTTTCCATGTTAAGTATCACTAAGAATTATATAAAATATACATTTTTTCTTTTTTTTTTAAGATATTAATTATCCGCAAGAATATATATTTGTTTTACTATATTAACTAGTTTCATATATGATTACGTATATTTTATACAAAAATAATGATGCTCGCGTTAACACTATTCAAAATAATTATAATTATTATAATAAGCATTAAAAAAAACGTTTTCAACATCTGCCCATACGCATTCGCGAGTGCGCGAGCGCCGGTCAACTAGTCGAGCGCATCTCTCTTACAGACACAGATCTATTTCCTTTTACAATATATTATTATAAATTATTTATAATTAAATATAATAATATTAATTAAAACAGTCAAAGTTACGCGAAAAACAACAGTTAATTTTAAAAATATTTATTTAATTTTTATTTATTAGGCTGTACGTTATATGATCTATATCAAAATTTGACAAGTTTTAGCTTTCGCGCCAAAATTGTTTCGTCAGTTACGAAATGTGAATAGTGTTTTTATTTTTATTTATAAAACAAAACCTTTATTTATAATATTAAAAATTAAAATAATTAACAATAAATATAATATATATATGCCTAAATTTAAAATGTAATCTGAAAATAAAACAAAGAATTACAAATCTAAGCGTAAATTGTGTGTTATATCGAGTGTTTATAAAACAAATGTAAACAATACGTGACTATGAAGTGGTTTCTCATTTTGTTTATAATACCTGCGCAGGCGTTGGTCGAGACACCGCTAAACATTACAAGGTTAGTTCTAATTATTTAAAATATGAGTTTTATTTGAAGAAAGTTGTTGATTATTGACATACTCGTAGGTGAGAGTTGATTATATTCGTAGTGATACATTTTTTTATTATTATTTACTGATAATATAGTATTATATAGCTTATAGTATAAATAAAGCTATTATGGTGTAGTGATAGAGGGTGTGTATGTGGATATTAGTGTACGGAGATGTCCCGAGTTTTGCGATATGTGTTTTGATTTTATAGCTCAAAATTAGATTTCCTAGCGCTTTTCGTGGATTCTTTCACACATTTTATGAACTTAAAGTCATAACTGCCTTAGATACGGAGTAACCCAAACCGTTATTGTTATAAGTATAGTGACGTTTTTTTATATATATCTTTGTTTATAAATAAGTATATTCTATGTGAAAGCTTTCTTTCGGCGAAAAAAACCAATGTTTCTGCTTAACACGTTTATAAATTCCGTGTTTCTTTATGTCAAAAAGTAAAATCAGGCAACGCTGCTGGTGCACGTCAAAATATAAGATTTTTTTTAAAAAAATATATCCAACTTCAATTTTTGCGTCGATCGTCAAAAGTATGCCTTGTTATACACAGGTATAAAAATGACTAATTTGCTTACTCATACTATTACTCGGTAGTATCTCTTTGTTTTTAAATAAGTATATCAAATCTGCAGCTTATATGGGACACAAGCTGTATAAATAATATTAGAAAATTAAAATTTGTCTCAAAACAAAACGCGTCGTACAATCTCGCTATCCAGTACGCCATATTTCTGTATTGAATATTGAGAAGAAAAAAATGTCACTAATATTTAATTAGAAAACGTATTAGAAATGTACCCGCGCCCGTGGAACCTATCCAGGAACGTCATAGGTTTCCATGAGGCACGGGTTCAAATCCCGCTACGATCTAATTGTTTATACGTATTACGATCTAATTGTTTATACGTTTCCTAATTTACTTTGAACTTTAAAAATGTGAATTTAATTGACATAAGATATCATAACCGAGTGAGCCAACTTAAAATTTTTTAACAGTAAATGCATTGAGATATTTTTATTTATCATGCATTCAGATAAACAACTTGCGTTGGCCTGCGGCTTCGCCCGCATATTGCACGTAAAAATAACCGAACTGACTACTACTACCTACTCAACTGGAAATAGAAGTTCTCCTATTTTTGCATCGTCGCGTTTAGGTACAAACACACAAACGTACAAATGCATCCTTGTACCCGTGCACCATGACTGGCCTCAAGAACTTAAAAATCAGCTTCATTTTGTATCCTGTACACACAGCATGGTAGGCAGAGCGAACCTAGTTGAGTGATGCAACTATGCGCCGCGCTTTGCCTCAACACCAGAGCGAAAAAATGGAAATATAAATTTAAATACCTAAATATTTCATTTTCTCGAATTTGGATTTAACCTACAACCAGTCGCATTTACAGTCATACTGTGCCCCTGCGCCACGACTGGCCCTGTATCAAATTCTTGAGCAAGTTGTGTGGCGACCGGCGACCTGCACCACGACTGGCCTCAATAACTTTTACTTACTTTTTTAAAAATAAGCATCAAAGAAGTTTTTAGCAAACTAAAAATATTCCGACGACTGAAATTTGAACCCCCTAACACGTAGCCTGTCTCAAGTACCTACACAACAATGTTTCAATATTAAACACAATACAAATAAGTACCTCTTGTATAATAATAGATAACACGTGGTCGCGCTTACATTACTCGGTCGCCACACAACATGCTCAATAACTTGATACTGGGCCAGTCGTGGCGCAGGGGAACAAGTGTGTGACTGTAAACGCGACTGGTTGTGGGTTCGATTACCACTCGAGGAAATTAAATGTTTATTTAAATGTATATTTCCATTTCATCGCTCTGGTGTCGAGACTGAACGTAAGGAAATGAAGTATTTATTTAAATTTATAATTTTCATTTCTTCGCTCTGGGCTCGAGGCAAAACACGGCTTTGAGTTCCGCCACTCAACACGCAATGCCTCCAAAATTCGGCTACAGGTTCCCTCTGCCTAACCTGCTGTGTGCGGGATACAGCGTGAAGCTGATTTTAACTTGATACTGGTAAACAAAACGACGAGTATTCAATCAAGCAAGGTGTAATACGATACAATACCAAAACATACTTCAGTGTTGATATCCGATATACGAGTGTGTACGAGCGATGGGACCGCGGTGGACTTGTGAGTCATGTGAGAAAATGGAGGTTTTATGAGGCAGATAAAAATAATTGTTAAAATCGGCTAAATATATACAGATATACATACATACTTATAAAATACTCTTTATTTGCTTTGAGGCCAGGCATAGGTGCACAAGAAATTAACAAGAAATAACAACGAAATAATTTAATAATTTCATTTCCTCGCTCTGGTATCGGGGCAAAGCACGGCGTCTCTAAACTATGCCTGAAGAATTCGACTAAAAGTGGGAAACCGAAGAGTTAATAGTAGACGATGAATAGCAGTGTCTTAGCATTAAGTTCCCTGGTTCCCTCTGCCTACCTACTATATGCGGGATACAGCGTGAAACACAATAAATTGAACCAGCTCATCTCTTTGAAATCACATCATAATACAAAAGATGTTTTATCTCACGACCGAACAATCGCTAACGGGTCGCTGGCAATAAATAATTATATACGAGTACCCTCTTAAAGGAACAAAAAAGTTAATTATTATCACATTGTAAAACAATGGATGCTTCTTAAGATCCGGTTTAGTTGATTTTAAGATTTATAAGTAGATTTATTTTTATTTTGGTAATAAGAATTCAACTCTTTATTATTTAATTTACTTAAATTATACTTAATTTTTTGAACGTTTTAGTTTTAATTGCGACGTACATTTATATGAGACTGTCGTCGCCGTCGTTGCACAGGGTCACAGGTCACAGGCTGCAAACGCGACAGTTGTGGATTAGAATCCCATTTCTGGAAATGAAATATTTAATCATTTTCCTGCCCTCGTTCTGGTTGCACGGCAAAGCACGGTGTTGAGTTTCACCACTCAATACGCAATGTCTCAAAAAGTACGGCGTGTTGAACCTAGCTGGCTCTTGAAGTAGACGTAAAGGTCAGTGGCGGTGTCACTGATGGGGTATGCGTTGCAACGTACGTCATAAGAAATAGATATTTCCCTAGTATAGTAGCGTCTTAACACTACATTCCCTGAAATTAGCTGTGGATAACTGCGCAGATTTGATTGTACCATTTTTCTTATTTTATTTTAACTCTAAATAATAATAATCTCATCTTGGCAAAGCGCCTGTAGATATTGGTAATCTGATTTTCATAAAACATAGCTAAGAACCAAACGACAGACTAAAAACTCCACACTCAAATCGATTAATTCATTCAGGAGTTATGGTGCCACATATACACACAGACAGATAGGTCGCCTAATAGGGATGTTATATCCTTTTTTTTTTAAACTAATAAAAAATCAAAACCTATCTTTAAGTATCTGTGGGCCAAGAAATGGCAATTACGGTAAAACATTGTCGATCATTTTGTATTTCCTTAATTAAAAACAACCTGTTTTAATATAAGAACGTTGATAAGAAAGTATGTTTCAAAGACGACTTTCTCGTCGTATCCATTGGTGTTCGGCACATATGTGGGTAAAATTAATCTGTGCCACTTTAGTCGTCACTTTTAAGTTATTAATAATATTATTGAGGTTATCGTGGCACGGTAACGGTTGTGGGTTCGATTCCCAATCGGGGGAATTAAATATTTAATGGGAACGGAGTGCCTTCACACTAGGTTCCCTGGTTCACTCCGCCTACCCTGCTTTATTATATATATATATATATAATTAAATAATTATAATTAAAGAAATAATATATTTTAAAAATATTCTAAATTACCTTGGGGATTGTATGTCAAATAGCATTGATGCAATTTTTATTACCTGCTGTAAAACTAATATATTTATTCAAATATATTGACACCATCGTCGTGCACTTACGAAGTATAATAGAGACGGGAGTTGTGGATTCAATCTCCTCTTGAGGAAGTGACATATTTAATATTGTCATATCTTCGCTCTGGTGTCGAGACAAAGTGTGGCGTTGAGTTCCGCCACTAAACACGTAATGACTCCAGAAATATCCTGCATCATGACGATCCCCCTGAGTGCATGTACGAAGAGGTTAATGACAGTAGACGGAGCGAAAGAGGTATGTAGAGACCGTAGCGTTTGGCGCTCCGTTCTCTCTGGCTACTCCGCTAGGGATAACGCGTGAAACTAAGTTAAATTTAAGTTTCATCGATCTTTAACAATTATCAACTTCATTGAGACGCAAAACTCCTACTAACGTCCTAATGAATATACTCTAATTTTTCCTTTGTAGTTCCTTTGCAGAATTTCCCAAATATTGCGTAGCGGAACTCAACTCCGTGATTTATCTTGTTACCAAAACGAGGAAAATGAAATAATAAATAATTCATTCCCACGAGTAGGAATCGAACTCACAGCCACAACCGTCGCGTTTACAGTCGAACGTTGTGCCGTTGCTCCTCTTCAATCATTTAAACTTTAAGGAAAAACACATCAAAACGTACAATTATGTCAAAAACTTCGTATTACCAATTCATATAACATTAAAAACCTGTCAAGGGAGAGCTGGACTCGCCCACTGAGGGTTCCGTAAGAAATTCTCGATTATAGGTAACCGAGTGGTACAACTGATAAAAGTTGACTAAGTTGATACTTCCACGCGATCTTGAAAAAAATTGATACATTGACAGATGGACGAATAAACAACAAAGTCGTCTTGATTTTAGATACGGAACTCTAAAAAATTTACTTACCGTTGACCTCCAATCTGTCACTTTAGAGATCCTCATCCTCAATTTCGTTCGTGACCTCCAAAACGAGGGTACTGTAAACATATGAGACCTTGTTTAACATTTGCATGTCGACTTTGACCCCACAAATAAATAAAGATTTATTTTATTTTCTTATTTAAACATGGTAAAATCTAATTATGTAATATATGTTATAAAGAATTATTATTTTAAAAAGTTTTTATACACAACAAAAATAAATTTGATGAAATTACTTTTAAAATGGAGATATCGGTTGCTCCCCGAACATATATGAAGAGGTTGATGACAGTGAACTACGCGACGGGGTATGCAAAAATTACATTAAAAAATCTTCATAATCAGCTTCACGCTGTATCCCGCACACAGCAGGGTTAGCAGAGGGAACCTAGTATTAAGACACTCCCTTTACTACTTTCTGCCGAATCTGCCGGCATTGCGTGTTGAATGGCAGAACTCAAAGCCGCGCTTTGCCTCGACACCAGAGCGAAGAAATGGAAATATAAATTTAAGTATAATTTAAGTAAATAAGAATCTTCATATTTAAACAAAGTTGCAGCAACTAATATAAATACAATAAAATGGTAGTCCCAATTATCTCAACGGCACACATTAAGCATTATTGGCCATTGACCATTTATTAACATAGTTTTTGAGGCAAGAGCGCGACGTTGAGTTACGCCAAGCAATGCCTCATTCAAGAATTCGGCGGAGAGTGGGGAACAAACGTGTCCTTAATGGTTATCGGTGTATATTTACAGTAGTGTAACATTTAAATAATTTTTTTATCAGCTTCACGTTGTATCCCGCACACAGCAGGGTAGGCAGAGGGAACTTAGTGTTAAGACACTCCGTTCCCCAGTTTTCGCCAAGTTCTGGAGGCATTGCGTGTTGAGTGGCGGAACTCAACGCCGCGCTTTGCCTCGACACCAAAGCGAATAAATAAAATTATAAATGTAAATAAATATTTCACCTCCTCGAGTGGGGTTCGAACCCACAAACAGTCGATTTTGCAGTCACACTATGTGCCCCTGCGCCACGACATCATTATCATTTGTAGTGTAAAAATATATTTATTTTATAACATTTTTATAGTTTTTAAAAAAATATATATCGCAGGTAATTTTATATTAAACAATATAAGTAAATGTAGGTAGGATGCGATACGGCGTCGCGTGATTGTAAGGAGCGGATAGGCGACAGCTCATTTCAATTTCGAACTGCTTTATCTCTATATATAATAAGACAGTAAAAATATTTTGTCTGTACATTTAGTAATTTTGACTGAAATGGATAGAGGGACACTTAAAAAGACTAATAGAAAGCAAAAAGATTTTTTTTGAATTTCTTGTCTGTCTGTCTGTCTGTCTGTCTGTCTGTCTGTCGACATATTGTTGTCCGCATTTTTCTCTGAAACTACTGAACCGATTTACTTGAAAATTTCACCAATTGCTTTGTTTTAACTCAATTTAGGTTCTAAAGTTTGGTTCATCAAAATCGGTTCATTAAAAAAAAAGTTATCGTCATTTGAATGAACTCATCAAGGCATTAGCTTGCCAGCGAATGTTATATAGAAATCGCGCTGGTATGACCCTGGCTAAAGAATGACATTCGAAACGTCTTGATTATATGAATGTTGATAAAAATATATATTTTTGAAGCACTATTATACAATATTTTATACAATAAAGTAAACAAGGCCAGTCGTGGCGCAGCGGCAAGAAGTGTGACTGTAAAACCAACTGGTTGTGGGTTCGATCCCCACTCGAGGAGATGAAATATTAACTTAAATTTATATTTCCATTTCTTCGTTCTGGTGGCGAGGTTAAGCGCGGCGTTGAGTTCTGCCACTCAACAAGCAATGCCTCCAGAATTCGGCAGAAAGTGGGGAACGGAGTGTCTTAACACTAGGTTCCCTCTGCCTACCCTGCTATGTGCGCGATACAGCGTGAAGCTGATTTATTTATTTTAAGTAAACAAAATTGAATTGTTAGTAGAGATTACCTTCATAAATCGTAACAGTAAAGTTTAAATCGTAATTAATTCAACACAGGGATAAAGAACGATTTGATCTTCAAAGAAATATCAAGTAAATACATAGATTTTTTGGTTCGTTCGTTCGTTTGAAATAAATCTATATAAAAATGCCTAAAAACAACTTTTCTACGTGTACTCTGTAATAACTACATATTTACCAATTATTCATTTATCTAATAATATGCAAACAGGAGTTAATATGCAAACATTACAGTTATTTTACAAAGAATATTATGAATCCTTAACCAAATTAATAATTTTACATTTAAGACTGTTTCTGAAGCAGTACAATTATTAAGTGACATCAGCACATTTAACAGAGCTTTAAAAAACATAACATAGGTAAAAAGAACGTAATGTTACAAAAATATATATATATATATATATATATATATATATATATATATATATATATATATATATTATATATATATATATATATATATATATATATATATATATAATAAATAATTAGCTTTATGTATATTTAATGAATATCAAATATCAACATTGGTCATATTTTTTAGTTCGAAACAATCAAAAATTCTTACAGAAGTTACGATAATGTCGTAAAAAAATCATAATAGAATATTACAGATTGAAGTA
The DNA here is from genome assembly GCA_021202915.1 of Heliconius himera. Taxonomy (NCBI): domain Eukaryota; kingdom Metazoa; phylum Arthropoda; class Insecta; order Lepidoptera; family Nymphalidae; genus Heliconius; species Heliconius himera. The sequence goes on along the minus strand of JAJHJA010000688.1, from coordinate 31,239 downwards.
ACAAAAAATCATATTAGAAGTCATTATAGTTGTCTTTATATTATATATGTTGTTGTATGTTGTCTTCATATTTGTTTGTCATTCTATTATAGGGTGTGAGGCCAGTCGTGGCGCAGCGGCACGAGGTGTGACTGCAAAACCGACTGGTTGTGGGTTCGATCCCCACTCGAGGAGATGAAATATTTACTTAAATTTATATTTCCATTTCTTCGCTCTGATGTCGAGGTTAAGCGCGGCGTTGAGTTCTGCCACTCAACACGCAATGCCTCCAGAATTGGGCAGAAAGTGGGGAACGGAGTGTCTTAACACTAGGTTCCCTCTGCCTACCCTGCTGTGTGCGGGATACAGCGTGAAGCTGATTTATTTATTTATTTTATTTTATTATAGTTGTCAATCAATTCTGCTTAAATCAATAATCATGTATTTTAAGCGGGCGAAGCCGTGGGCGGGCCGCTAGTACCAAAATAAATTGAAAAAAATATCTATTTATTATTCTTTTAAAATATTTAATTTGTTATATAAACGTATATTGGTTATATAAAGGTATAAGAGACCCCAGATTGGGTAAGTGTTGTAAAATTCATATTTTTAATTATAGTTTAGGTATTATGAGATAAATTTAATTGTTAATTTGTATTTAAAGTTAAATTTTATATAAATGCTTATAGGCATTTGTAATATGGTGAATTCTATTGTTTATTTATATTCTTTTTATTTGTTACGTACTATACATATATTGTAATTAGAATATGATGCCTTTCAGTTTTATATTTAAGTAATTGGAACTAAGTTACATTATTTCAATATTTTGTTAGAATCATGTTGCGGTTCGGTTTACAAAATCAGACTAAAATTGAAATGTCTGTAATAAAATTACAGGATTTTTGTACCAGATTATAACTTGAGATGGAGAAGAGGCAGTAAGAATTTGCCTTGAATATTTTTGAAAATCAAGATGGCGCCGTAACAGAGTGCACGTGTCATCACTTTAGACACGGTTTTTGTTCCAGTGTACTTACTATAACTTGAGATGATGAAGAGACAGTGAAGGTTTATATAAAGTATTTTTTGAAAATGAAGATCGCGCCGTTACGGAGGGCTCGGATCGTTCTTTTAGTCGGGACAGTAACGTTATTTTATTTAAAAATAACGTTACTGTCCCGACGTTCGACGTTCGATTTGTGTATAGCCGTGAACCTTTTAGTATGTGAACCCTTATTTTTTTTTATATTCATTTTGTTTTTAAGTATATGGTGTTATACTAAATACTCTATTTATTTCTTGTCTAAATATTAATCATTGTTACCAGGTTCCCAGGATTCCTCTACCTACCCCGCTATATTCGTTAGAGCGTAAACCTTATATCTTTTCATTTCTTTTCAGCACACCATGTACAGACAGCAATCATATATTTCTGGCACCCGGCGTCCTAACAGCTGGAGGAACAGCCAGGTCTTGTATATCCAGGTTCTTCACAGATGGGCCAGCTAATGTGGTCCTCACGCTGGTGACTGACGGTGGAGTCGTTACTGCTATGAGAGATTTAGATGCAGGTCAGTATAAAATAGATTTTTTACTACTATTTTATGCTTTATATATTTATGAATAGAACCTAGCAATTTCTTTGACTACAATAAAGAAATTAAATGATTATAAATTAAAAGCACACCAACAAATTACAGAGGCCAGTCAAGGCACAAGCGTGTAACTATGAGCGATGTAATGAATTATTTAATATTCTCATTTCTTCGCTCTTGGTAACGAGGCAAAGCGTGGCGTTGAGTTCCACCTTTCTACACGCAATGCCTTTATTAAACTTGCGCGTTGAGAGGCAGAACTCAACGCTGCGCTTAACATCGATACCAGAGCGAAGAAATGGAAATATAAATATCAGTAAATATTTCATCTCCTCGAGTGGGGATCGAACCCACAACCAGTCGGTTTTACAGTCACACTTTGTGCCACTGCGCCACGACTGACCTCGTAATAAATGTATTTATTATATATTTTTTTCAGGTGACGGCGGCTGTATAGATATCTCAGTTCCGCAATTACCAAATACGAGAGCAGATCTTACAGTTAATATAAGGTTAGTTTGGTATAGTTTAAAATATAGCTTCCTAAAATTATTTTATTATTATAATAAAATTGGAGAATGTCTCGGTATTGTGGATTCGATTCCCACTCGTGGGAAAGAATTGCTTAAAATCTTTACTTGCTCGCTTTTGTGACAAGACAAAGCGCGGCGTTGAGTTTTGCCACTCAATGCGATGCCTCTAGGATTCGGCAATACCTCAAAAACAGAATATCTTAACACTACGTTCTCTCTGCCCTCTGCCTGAAGCCAAAAAAAACATATCTATCCTCAGGTATCCAGAAGCCCATTGCACCTGGGAACGCCACATATCCTTACGGATAGCGAGTGGCAGGATAATAGCTATCCATACAGAGAGAGCTAAATACAAGCCCGGAGACGTCGTACGGATACGAGCGATCGCTTTGAAAGCGGACCTTACACCTGCGCCGTCCAATGTAAGTATTATATTCTATATCTTTCGTACTGTATAAATCACGGGGTTAAGATACGCCACTCAATGTACAATGTCTCCAAAATTGGACAGATTACGGGGACGTAGTGTTTTACTACAGGGAAATCTAGTGTTAAAAACGCAATCACCTCAGTTTAATATTCGAGACAGGCCAGTTTGCTTAACAGTACTCAAATAAAATAAAAAGGGAAGAAATATAAGTAATTAATTCCCCCATTGGAATCGAACCCACAACCCTCGCCTTTAAAGTTGCGCCGCGATGCCATTTCGTTTTTTTTTCTTCTCTACAAATGTATTAAAATGATAATAGTTAGATAGTGCTCTATGAACTAGACGGCACACATTCGTAGTGCATTGCCCGAAACACTCGACCGCGCTGTCAAGAGATACTCCGCATATCCTACTGGAACACGCTGTATACTTGTAGTTCGTATGTATTGTCATTTTATGTTATGAAGATTTGAATTATTTTTTTTAGTTATTTATTTGATAATACGATATTTTTATTATTTTTAGAGATCCATAATTTTTAAAGTTTAGAAACGTATAAAAAATTGAACTTAACGAGATTTGAACCCGCGCCCCGTAGCTCATGCTCTAGCAGGATAAAACATGGTGTTGAGTTCTGACTTAATACTTAATTACCCGAATTCGGGAAAGAAAATGGAGAGCGGAGTCTCTAAACTTTTGGGTCTCATATATTCCTAAAAAAACCATAAAATAACTGCAAATTTTAGTCTAATAAAACTCACATACTCTTTTCTGAGTGGAAACTATAAACACAGTTAACTAAAAGCTACTCGACACAACGATCCTCGTTAACCTAACGCTTCGTATCACGTTATCTATCAATCAACAGCTAAAAATTTACTAAAAAATATGGGAGTTAAAAGTTAAAAATAGTATAAAATGAAAATAGAGATGAATTTTCTTAATTTTTTTTTACCTAATAGCAGAAAAAAAGAGTAACATTATTACATTGCATAGATAAAATAAATCATAATTTGAATGAACTTGACTTTGACTTTACAATTTTAAGATGTTCTTTCACTATTTGTGTAGACGAATCCAATGTGTCACGCACGGGTCCAGAAAAATTGAGTGTAAACACTACTTTTTCTCTACTCCATAAGTAAATAAAAAAAAAAAAAGCAAAGCAATATTAACATCGTGGTAATATAGTTAAGAGTCCAGTGGTGGCGCAGGAGCACAAGCGACCGTAATCGCGACAAGTTGTGGGTTTGATTCCCGCTCAAGGAAAAGAAATGTGTAATATTTTTATTCGCTCGCTCTAATGACGAAATAAACCTCCAGGATTCGGTGGAAAGGAATTGCCTTAATGGGTTCAGAGTGTTAACACAAGTTCTGTCTGCCTTCTCTACTATTTGTACGACACAGCGTGAAGCTTAAAAGCAACATATTGATATAATAAATCTGGCTCGAAGGATCACGCGGCACTTACGACAGTGTTAAAATGGCTAAGTAATTAATAAAAGTCTGCACTAGTGATTAGACTTGAATTGGCATAGGTCCAGTGCAATTTGAATATTTTTCATATTTTCAAGATAGAGTATTTTAGAAGTTATTCCATATAATCATTTGGATAACATTTTTTTAATTATAAAATGAAATGTACATCTTTGAGTTGAACCTCTCATGAAAAATTTACTTATAAAAAACAGAAATATTCCCCAATTTTATCAGAAAATGTTAAATGAGTATAGAGAATACGTAAAATAAAATGAAAAACATAGTGTTTTAAATCAATTTTATAAAGTACCACATTAATTCTCTATTAGTAAGGTATAAAGATTCATAAAAAAACAATAGTTGTACTTTTAAAATACAGATAGAAGAAATCTGGCTCGAAGGACCACGCGGTACTTACGACGGCATCAAAATGGCACAGTGGTTAAAAGTCCGCACTAGACTCGGATTAGCACAGGTTCAACATAATTTGGACGAATCTCCACCGATTGGGAAATGGACAGTTAGAGCCAAATTGGCTGACGGGTCACAGGTGAGTTGTTTTCTTCTATTCTGCAACTTCTTTTGCGTAGACTATTTATGGAAAATATTCTAGATTCTCGTTTTTCGTAAGAATTTGAGGAAATCCTATACTAGTATTTCTTTATTATTTCTAAGGAAATAACATGCCAAATTTCAGCGTTCTACGCCGCTCAGTTTCGACTATCTATTGCTTGTTAGTTATTGGATAACGGAATAGTTTCGTATATACTAGTAGGTATTATTATATGAGCAAATTTATAATTTATACTCTTGATATTTGAAAGTTATCATTTTGTATTCATTTATGTATATTTAAAATTGAATAGTTCAATAAAAGGAATAAATAGTCGTTAAAGATGTTTATTTGTATTTTTATTATCATTTGACATGAAATCTATCGGTTGAGGTGTGACTATTAATTGATGTATTTAATACCTTGATTTATTTAAATTAATATTTTTTGCTTTATAATGTGAAATTATTGTTAGTACTAGTAGTATTTTTATTTTATTTCCAGGGTGCTGCAGCATTTTGGGTGGGTAATTATGAAATACCGCCATTTCAATTGACAGTGCGACATTCACCTCGCATCTTGAGGACCAGTGAAAGACTAGTCTGGACTGTTTGTGTCAGGTATTTATGTAGAAGTATATATATTATTAAATATTGAATAAAAAATATAATATTTGTATGTATATTTTTATTTTAATCCTTTATGCCTAGCGGGGTAGCTCGACGGAGAAAATAAAACATGACGTGTAGTATGACAGGAACAGGTTCTAGCGGCAGAGGGGTTCACTTTTTTTGTTTGTTTTTAAATTTAAAATCAGCACATAAATGTTACAGTGTGAAGTTGTAAATAGCTTTATCTCCCAAAGATACCCGTGGTCGGAGGCAGTAGAGGGCATGCTTGTGATCCGCCTGCGCGGCGCGGGGGGCCCGGCGGGGGCGGGCGGCGCGGGGGGCCCGGCGGGGGGCCCGGCGGTGGGGGCCCCGGGCGGCGTGCGCACGGCGGTGCGGCTGCGCGCGCGCGCCTGCCACCGGCACGCGGCGGCGGCGCGGCGCGTGGGGCTGCGCGGGCCGCACGCGCCCGATATCGTCATTGCTGACTTCTCTTTCCAGGTGAGAGGAGATAAGGGAACACTGTGCTACTATATTGAATGCTAATTTACAAATGTGGAATGCAAAATAAAAACTTAATAACTACAGGTAATCTTTTAAAAGGTTATAAAATATTTAATTTGTAGTATACTAGCGGCTCACCCACGGCATCGCCCGCTTAAAATACATGATTATTGATTTAATAAGCAGAATTGATTGACAACTATAATGACGTCTAATATGATTTTTTTACGACATTATCGTCAAAGAAAAATACTTATTTAGAAAACGTATAAAAATTTGCTAACAACATTTGCTAACAACATAAAATAAGTTGTAACAAGCGTATAAAAATTTCGACGTAGCTTGGCAAGAACACATGGATTAGTGGTCAGAGCGCCTGGTCGGTTTCCAGGAGGCGCGGGTTCGAGTCCCGCTGCGTTCAAATTTTTATACGTTTTCTAAATAAGTATTTTTCTTTCCTAAGTGTGGAATAACACTTTAAAAATGTTTAAAAAAAATCGTCAAAGAATTTTTGATTGTTTTAAATAAAAAAATACGACCATTGTTGATATTTGATATTTATATAATATATATAAAGCTAATTATTTATAACACGTATATATTTTTGTAATTTTATGTTCTTTTTACCTATATAATATACTCTGTTAAATGTGCTGATGTCAGTGAATAATTTAATTTACTCATTCAGAAACAGCCTTAAATGTTAAATTATTGATTTGGAGGATTCATAATATTCTTTGTAAAATAACTATAATAATTTTGCATATTAACTCCTGTACAGTTTTTAAATTAGTATTTAAATATATGTAATATTATATGATGGAACCAACCAAAAAATCTTTGTATTAACTTGATATTTCTTTCAAGATCGTTCTTTATCTCTGTGTTGAATTAATTACGACTTCTTTCAAATGACGATAACTTTTTTTTTAATGAACCGATTTTGATGAACTAAACTTTAGTAGTTAAGTTGAGTTAAAACAAAGCAATTGATGAATTTTCAAGTAAATCGGTTTAGTACTTTCAGAGAAAAATGTGGACAAAAATATGTCGACAGACAGACAGACAAGAAATTCAAAAAAAATCTTTTTGCTTTCTATTATTCTTTTTCGATTTCGATCCCCACTCGAACAAATGAAATTTTTATTGAAATGTATATTTCAATTTCTTCGCTCTGGTATCGAAGCAAAGGGCGGCGTTGAGTTCCGCCACTCAGCACGCAATGCCTCCAGAATTCGGCGGAAAGTAGAGACCGGAGTGTCTTAATACTAGATTCCCTCTGCCTTCCCTGCTGTGTGCGGGATACAGCGTGAAGCTGATTTGTCGACAAGATTCATTTGAACTCCAAATAAATCTTAGCTTTACTATTTTTGTTATAACTTTGTTCCGTATTTTCTACAACAGGAAGAAGGTACAAGAGTATGGCAGAATACCACAGTTGTGTCTCAAGTGGTAAATGAACCTGTTACCATTGAATTCCTTACTCGTAACTTTGCTGTCGTGTCACCCGGTTTGCCGTATAGAATTAAGGTAAGAAATAAAATGATGGTATATTTTTATAGAAATAAATATAATAAACAATATTAAATTACATTACACTTTGCAGCGCCGTAGCAACAGTCTGACTATATACGTGATGATAGTGAGTTTGATTCCTGCTCGAGATAATAAATTATCTCCATGTCCTCATTCTGGAAAGACAAAACATAATGTTACAGAGTGAGCTATGCAGGAAAAAAGTGTGAAGAAACTATGAACATATATAATATTTATAAAAAACAATAGCTTATATCTACTTCCATTCTAACAATATTTTTAAATTTGAAAATTACAAAAACATGCAGCAAAATACTAAAAATATATATATTTTTTATATTCACAGATAATAGCAACAAAATGGGATGACAAGCCGGCGTCCAATGAAACAGTTACCGTGTGTCGATACAAGTCGTATACCGTGAATTCCACTTCTTCCGATCTTACTTCCAATACTTCTTATTCTTCCAATCTTACTTCTAAATCCTCTGACTATGTTTCTTCTAAATCTACTAACTCTTCTAATTCTCTTTGTGTCAAAGCAGTGACCGATGAAAAGGGATTAGCTAGGGTTATGTTCAGTGCTGATAACAATCCGAGTCCATTTTATAATTTTAAGGTTAGCGTTTTTATTATTATGTCTTATTGTTTTTTCTTTTGTAATTTGAACGTAGCGGGACTCGAACCCGCGCCTCCTGGAAACCGACCAGGCACTCTGACCACTAAGCCATACGTTCTCGTCAAGCTACGTTGAAATTTTTATACGCTTGTTACAGCTTATTTATGTTGTTAGCATCTCTGTAGGGAGATTTTTACAAATTTCCGCTACCCAAAGACCAGGTTCAGGAGCGACCTAGTCGGTTTCCAAGAAGCGCGGTTCGAGTTCCCTTACGTAAAATTTTTTACGTTTTCTAAATAAGTATTTTTCTTAGTGTGGAATAACACTTTAAAAATGTATAAAATATTTAAAAAATCTCTTGCCAAACGATAATTCTTAAATCATAAATAATATAATTTATTAGAAACAGAGAAAAGAAGTTAGCATTCTCCGTGCTTCCTACAATATAATACACTTTAAAGAAAAAAAAAACAAATATTTTGACTATTGTATTTGAACGTAAATAACAACATAAAGCCTAATTGGTTAAATAACACTTGTAAAGTATAATTAGCGCGGGTTCAAATCCTAGTTCATTCAAATTGCAGGCCGTTCTTCATAACTCTACAGCAACCATGCAAGCATGGAGTACTCGAACAAGGGTCACTGGGGACACAGAGACTAATGGGGACAATGGTATCGATGGGGTCAATGGGGTCGCAGCAGCAGCTTTGGGAGCATTGAAGGCGGAACCAAGAACGTTGTTACCATTGTATTTGTCACTGCCGGGAACAGATTATAGTGCGATTACTGTGCATTTTGTGGTTAGTATTTATTTTGAATATATGATTGGAACGAGTTACATTGTTTTAAATATGGATGTATTTTGATTTTTGAGTTCTAAGTGATCTAATAAGTTACTGAAATCTATATTATACTCTTATTATTAGAATTTTTTCATAAAAAACGTAATAGTTTTGTATGACAAATTTTTAATAATAATATTTTTGATAATGGTTATTTTTTTATTTCTTTTGCAGCAATGTTATTTTTTAACATTATGGTTATGTGTTAATAAATTAATATTATAGTTATTTCTCTTCAATTAGACGAAGTTTATCAAAAAAAACATTTCAAAGTCAATACACCATTAGCCTTAACTAAACATAAGAAAACTCAACTTACTAAGCATTTAATTACTATATTATCAGGTAATAACCCGAGGTGGTACAATATACCGCTGGGGCGCCACCACTCAATGCCCCACTACGACTGATAAAGTACACTTATCTCAACGTGACATGCCATGTCCGAGAATCGAACCTGTGACCAATGGGGAACTTTCTGGGCTATCTAGAGTATTGTTGCCCGTTAGGATGACCCATCAGATGTGCCCGGATAGCCATCTTGTTGTTTATTTTAAATTTAAAGACGAAATTGTTACCGCTAGCAAACATTTTATGATGGACGACTGTTTTGTTAATAAGGTAAGTTTGCTATGTTGTACTTTTTTTAGTTTCACACTATATCCTCCTAGTAGCGGGGAAGGCAGAGAGAACCTGGTGTTAAGATACTTCACTGCCTACTTTCCTTCGATTTCTGGACGCATTGCGTGTTGAATTGGGGAACTTAATGTCGCTGTTTGCCTCAGTGCCAAAGCGAAAAAGTGGAAATATTAAATATTTTATTTCCTTGAGTGGAAATCGAACTCACAACCAATCGCGTTTTCAGTTACAGTCTTGCCACTGCACCACGACTGGCCTCAGCTTATATTTTATCATTAATTTAATGTACTTTTTATGATTTAAAATGGTTTAAGTACAATTTAGAAACACTTTTAAATTATTATATAAAGATGAAAATTATATGAATATGCATTCAAACCGTATTTTTAAACAAACGGTATTTCTAAATGTGTCTAAGCAGTTTACCTATTACGGTAATACAATTAGTCTATGTATATAATAGACTGAGATCCCAGGACCCCCAGTCTACGTCATTTTAGCAAAGCTGAAATTTTGAGGATTAATAGTCTAATATGTAGCTTAGACTGTATGCGTTCTTACTAACTTGAAAGTAGGGCCTTTTTAATAAGTAGCGTGAACTTAAGATACACACTGACCTACTAAGTAGCTCTTTTTTAAATATGTTGTTAAGAGTAATGTAAAAAATGAATATTTATTATTACGAATCCCCTTTGCGTGAGCCTTTACTTTTGCCAGACAATTTTGTCCTAAAGATTGTTTAAAATTGGCGCAAACTACGTTATGCTAGCAAACTTAAATATTACAAATATTATTTACGGACTATTTCAATCCCATATAAGCAGCCAGAGCAATCCGATGGTTCAGTCATTCTCCCAGACAATGAGGTACCTTTATTTTTCAAGTTAGTGAGTACACATACTGTCTTAACAACATATTAGACTAATATTTCACAAAATACCAGTTTTGCTAAAATGACGTAGATCTAGCGGCCCTGGGATCTTGGGCTATAACGCTATAGATATCATGTACAAGTATACATACACTTACAAAGTATTTTATAATTAATTATGTTAGTTTTTTTTTATACGGTAGGCATAATAAACACGTACGGCTAATTAGCTACTTAAAATGTATTAACTAACCATACAGACTTTATTTAATAAAAAATGCAAGATTACTATAATGAAGGATAGGAAATAGGACATTTTAAAATATTAAATAATAGAAAAAGAATTTTATAATTATTTTAACTTTCATACATTTTCTTTTCTAAAAAAATGTGTTAATTACTATATTCATTTTTTTTACATACCCCATTTAATCTCATATACTAACTACATCATATACACTTAAATATATATAGTTTTTAAAAAAACTTTTAGGTTCAACTAAAATGGGCATCACGTCAAACACCGCCCGGTACTACGACAGAATTACACATAAACACACAAGGCCCAGCACTATGCGCTCTGAGCGTACTGGACACCGCCACGCGAGCACCGAACCCGACCCCGAATCCCCAAAACTCCGACCTCTCGACCCCTAACCCGGCGGATGGAGTGCTGTCTGCATTACGGAATCTTGTAAACGCATATAGGAATCTTACATTGTATGATGCGGCGGGAGATTGTTTTTTGAGTAAGTACTTATTGGTTTTTACCACTCGACCCGTATATCCTTCACCCATTTTACCATTTTATCCATTTTTTGACCTATTTTATCGTCTAATCGTCCGAGTGCTTTGACCACTAATTTTTATATACGTATACTTTTAATCCTCCGAATTTAAAACCCCCAACTCCTAAAAATCGACCCTCTCCTAACCCTGCTGAAGAAGTGCTGTGCGCACTACGGAATCTTGTGGACGCATATTAGAAAGATTGGTAGATGAGTGATTGGTTTATACTACTCGCCCCATGTATTGGTTATGGGGCGAGTGGTAACAACCCTAACCTTATCCTTTCAATCCCTTACCCTATTTTAGATCTACAAAATCATTGAGAATTTTAGAATGCTAAATAGTTTACTATGATTTGTTCCAATAGATAATGAAAATTTTTATCCCGCAACCTGTATTTCATCTTGTTATTTGCGGGAATGGAACTAAAACATTAACTATTAACAAATTTTTGTTAATTAATTTTGACGGAAGTTATGAAGTTAATTGTATTAAGGTGACGGAAACTTATGAGAGGTTGTGTGTATACTGTATACTACTTTCCAGTCCCACTAATCCTGCGTACCCCTTACTCTTAATTAACGCGGGATTAGAAATGAGGTTTCGTTATACTGAGATCTCGATAAAAAATGTGATTACATATTTGACAACTCCGCAACCTTGATATTGATTGTAATTTTATCTCTATTAAAAGTTTTGCTTATTTATTATTTAAAATTTTATATTTTTATGTTTATTATTTTATTATTTTTTTACCATTTTAACATAACATTTTTCACTCCCTAGCATCAGACACACCAGACTTACCCACATCGGGAATTGAACTGATGTCCTTCTGGCTAGCGTCAGCCGGTGTCAGACTCCTGACGACCACTGATCGAAAACGGTGTTCTTCAACACCTAGTTACCTTATGGATGATGATGCACAGGTTCCCAGGAGTGATTTTTCTGAAGTAAGTATTTAAATTGGGTAATTTTGAACGATACACTAGACTAATGTATTATCGAATTTTCACATTTTATTTTTAATATTTAAATACAAATAAATATATATTTTTAAACACAGTCCTGGCTCTGGCGGTTAGTGGGTATAGGCCAGGACAACCAACAAGGCAGGTCGGTGCGGGCTCGAGTCCCGGACTCTATAACGCGATACGAGGCGAGCGCCATTTGTGTATCACGTACGGGAATTTCTGTTTCTAGTGGAGCTGTTTTACAGGTATTTATTATTATTTATTTATTTATTACGTTTTTATTTTAATTTACATATTTTTATCAGAGTAAGGAAAGACCTAGCGTAGAGATACCGCTAGCTACTGTCCTCCCTAGTTCGTTTCATTGAAGGTAGTCACAACGCGAATAGAACCCGAACTCACACAGACGTGCCACTGCGCCACCAGTACGGGATTGAACAACAGGTTATTTCCTTCAAAACCTCTGAATTAAGCTTGTTGTATGAAATTCCAGGTGTTTCGTGAATTTTTCATCCACGCGAGTGGTCCTCGCAGTTTGAAGCGCGGCGACGTCACTATTTTACCTTATAGGATATTCAATTATTTATACCAACCGTTGAACGTAAGTAACAGTTTTGTTGTTTACTTCTTCTTCACGCTGTATCCCGCACATAGGAAGGTAGACAGATTAACTTCCTTTCCCCACTTTCCACCGAATTCTATATGCATTGTATATTGAGTGGCGGAACTGAACGCCGCGCGTTGCCTAGTGACTAAAGGAGGATATGAAAATATTAAATAATCAATTTCCTCGAATGGGAATTGAATCCACAACCGTCACGTGTACAGTCACACACTGTGCCATAATGTGCATATAATTTAATCTATCAATAATAAACGAAACAGGTAAAAATAACAATATCAAGTGAACTACAATCTACCAACACGTGTATCGCTGCCCGATCGTCAGTCGCGCGGAGAGTCGAGGTGACAGCGGAGAGAGTGGGCACTATGAGGGTCAGGATACGAGCGGAGTCACTACCTGACTTCAAATGTTCTACACATAATGGAAGTGTTAGGTATGTTACTTACTTAACTGACAATACGAGTACTCATGATACTTTTACTGACACGATTTATATTAGTGTTTTTTTATGATTATTATTTATTTTGATAGAAATGTAAATAGTAATTGAAATACATTAAACTAAAACATCACATGAACCCATAGTCTTGAAAGATTTTGATGACAAAATTGTGATAGCCACGTTAAATATAACTGGCATTACTCCTATTACTGACATTACTTACATAACTTACATTAATGACACAACTAACTTTATAACAATACTGACGTTCGGTAGACCAACTGACAGTGACCACTGACTGACTAAAAGTGCTAAAATTATTATAAAACGAAAATTAAATTAATTTATAATATTAAATTTATTTGAAAAGCTTACTTAGATATTACAACTATAAGTAAATGATGATTATTACTTAGTAATAATACAATACATGTACCAAAGTGCTTTGTAATTGTATTGTAATTCCAAATTTCGCTTACAATTCACTAATTCTGAATATAATATTCAAAAGGAAGGATTAATTTCTTATTTTAATTAAGAATATTTAATTTCAGTGACGAAGTGATGATAGAAATAAAAGTGGAACCTGAAGGAGTTCCTATACAAGAGCACAAATCAGCGTTGTTATGTGGACCAGGTATTTTAGAATCTATGTATATGTAATCGATGTCTGTACGTCCGTTATACATATAATTGTAAAATCCTTACAGCCGTGATACCTTATAAATGTAAACATAAATTAATTTCACCATCATCAATTCGAAATCAGTACACTGCATGTTGAGTGATGGAACTCAATGTAACATAAACACTAGAACCTTACCAGAATGAAGAAATCAAAATAATTCAATCTTAAAAAAATGTATTAAATCAGCTTCACGCTGTATCTGGCACACAGCAGGATAAGCAGAGGAAACCTAGTGTCAAGACACTCCATTTTCCACTTTCCGCTAAAGTCTGGAAGCATTACGTTATGTCCTCGAGTTAGGATCGAACCCACAACCAGTCGATTTTGTAGTCACACTTTGTGCCTCTGCGCCACGACTGGCTTCAATCTTTTATCTTCTAAATCTTCATTTATTAAAACAAATATTATTAGATTTTTACAATATAACACATCTATATATAATATAATGCTTTATTTACTTCACAGATTCTCAAAGATCGGACATGTCTACAATATCATGGACGTGGCCGGAAATAACAGAAACAGATACAGAAGTGGTGTCTCTATGGGCATCTGGAAATGTATTGGGACCTTTACTTTATGTGAGTGTTTCATTTTTTATATCACTAACTTACTCACCATTTATTTCTTGATAAATACTATCACTATTTCTCACCACAATGCTTGACCACAAAAAAACATATGTAATGTGTGTATATATGGGAGCAAACTGAAGGGAATGAAAAGTATGATTGATCTTTATTCTTTTCCTAGTGGATTAGCGTATTGGCTGCGTTAAGCAGTGTTATCAAAGCGCGAGTATTTAGGCGTGCTGACCTCCGAACAGATCACTATCCCGTCATTGTTGGCATACCCATACGAGGTGTCCAAACTTGGAGAAGAAATATCGCATATGCTGGAAACTTGAAGACTTGATTGACTTGATCAACGAGGAATATAAAAAAAGAATTTCGAAGAAGCTAAATAATTGTGAATCTGGAGATGGAACGGATGAAGTATGTTGGTAGGACCTTAGAAATTGTATTGTAGATAGTGGTATGTGGAAAAGAGTAGAGGTTTTATCAAAAAGCTCGACGAAAGATGGAATGATGAAGTAAAAGATCCTGTAGATAGAAGCAAGACAGCATGGCAGGATATAAAGCGTCGAGTAACGATGAAAGTATGAGAAAAAATAAAAACTAAATAATATAAGCCGCAAATGCACCAAACAAAAACACTGATAAAAATGAAGCTTAAAAAAATCACAGAGAGAAAGAGATGAATGTTTATCGAACAACTTTCAGGAAAACACGAAGCTTTTTTAGCGAGAAATTTCTATTGCTCCTGTGTGGTGTAGTTCCCCAGGTTGCTTGCTAAATTGTTTAATGAAATAAGTGCTTTCAAAGTATGGTGAAATTCTAATAAAACAGCCACACGAGATGTATGAGTGTGATGAAGCCCTGAATCTTAATGTAACCGATAATGATATCAATATAAAAGAAGTTGAGAGTGCAATACGAAGCCTGAAATGGAAGAAGGCAGCGGGAGCAGATAGAATTGCTGCCGAAATAATCAAATATGATCAGGCGTCTTGGACTTGTTCTATTTTTTGTTCAATTTATGGTAGAAATCAGGGGAGGTCCCTGGTGAAGTGCAGTCATCGTACCTTTGTATAAAGGCAAGTTCACAGATAGACCGTTCAAGGCATAGGGCTGTCGGTTTTATTAGATTGGGTAATAACTTTATACTAAAATATTAGTGAAAATAATTCAGAAAGAAAGATCGGAAAGGATGTTGTCCAAGGAGGCCTTAGACCAGTAAAAAGATCTATGAATCAGATTTTTTCTCACTTTTTCCTCCATATGATCATGAAAAATCTCTTGGCGGTAGACAAAAAAAATCTATGCTCTTGTGGGCTTCTTCTTCTGAAATTGAATTGAAATCGTTGTGATGCAGTGGCACAAGAGTGTGACTGTAAAGCGTCGGCTGTGGGTTCGATTCCCACTCGAGGGAAATAAATGATTATTTATTAATAATTTCATTTCTTCGCTCTGGCACCAAGACAAAAGTCGTTGAATTGAAAAGACGTTAAGTTTCGCCACCCAACACGATATGCCTCTAAAAATTCGGCGGAAAGTGAGGATCAAAGTGTCTTAACACTATATTCCCTTTGCCTACCATGCTGTCCGTGGGATATAGCGTGAAGCTCATTTATTTTATAATTTTTTATTTATATATGAATAATATTATTAACTTTCTTATGGCATACCTCTTCAGGATGCCGATGCGCTGGTACAGCTGCCGCGCGGCTGCGGGGAACAGAACATGGCGCGCCTCGCCACCAACCTGCTGGCTCTGCGCTTGTTGGACAAGCACTCGGTGGCGTATCTCACTGCCAAGGACCATGTTGCTAGAGGTATATATATAAATAAGTAGACTCGCTCACTCCACACCTCCTCCGGGACGCTGTCGCCCTGGTACAGCTGCCGCGCGGCTGCGGGGAACAGAACATGGCGCGCCTCGCCACCAACCTGCTGGCTCTGCGCTTGTTGGACAAGCACTCGGTGGCGTATCTCACTGCCAAGGACCATGTTGCTAGAGGTATATATATAAATAAGTAGACTCGCTCACTCCACACCTCCTCCGGGACGCTGTCGCCCTGGTACAGCTGCCGCGCGGCTGCGGGGAACAGAACATGGCGCGCCTCGCCACCAACCTGCTGGCTCTGCGCTTGTTGGACAAGCACTCGGTGGCGTATCTCACTGCCAAGGACCATGTTGCTAGAGGTATATATATAAATAAGTAGACTCGCTCACTCCACACCTCCTCCGGGACGCTGTCGCCCTGGTACAGCTGCCGCGCGGCTGCGGGGAACAGAACATGGCGCGCCTCGCCACCAACCTGCTGGCTCTGCGCTTGTTGGACAAGCACTCGGTGGCGTATCTCACTGCCAAGGACCATGTTGCTAGAGGTATATATATAAATAAGTAGACTCGCTCACTCCACACCTCCTCCGGGACGCTGTCGCCCTGGTACAGCTGCCGCGCGGCTGCGGGGAACAGAACATGGCGCGCCTCGCCACCAACCTGCTGGCTCTGCGCTTGTTGGACAAGCACTCGGTGGCGTATCTCACTGCCAAGGACCATGTTGCTAGAGGTATATATATATAAGTAGACTCGCTCACTCCACACCTCCTCCGGGACGCTGTCGCCCTGGTACAGCTGCCGCGCGGCTGCGGGGAACAGAACATGGCGCGCCTCGCCACCAACCTGCTGGCTCTGCGCTTGTTGGACAAGCACTCGGTGGCGTATCTCACTGCCAAGGACCATGTTGCTAGAGGTATATATATAAATAAGTAGACTCGCTCACTCCACACCTCCTCCGGGACGCTGTCGCCCTGGTACAGCTGCCGCGCGGCTGCGGGGAACAGAACATGGCGCGCCTCGCCACCAACCTGCTGGCTCTGCGCTTGTTGGACAAGCACTCGGTGGCGTATCTCACTGCCAAGGACCATGTCGCTAGAGGTATATATACATATATAAGTAGAGTCGCTCACTCCACACCTCCTCCCGGACGCTGTCGCCCTGGTACAGCTGCCGCGCGGCTGCGGGGAACAGAACATGGCGCGCCTCGCCACCAACCTGCTGGCTCTGCGCTTGTTGGACAAGCACTCGGTGGCGTATCTCACTGCCAAGGACCATGTTGCTAGAGGTATATATATAAATAAGTAGACTCGCTCACTCCACACCTCCTCCGGGACGCTGTCGCCCTGGTACAGCTGCCGCGCGGCTGCGGGGAACAGAACATGGCGCGCCTCGCCACCAACCTGCTGGCTCTGCGCTTGTTGGACAAGCACTCGGTGGCGTATCTCACTGCCAAGGACCATGTTGCTAGAGGTATATATATAAATAAGTAGACTCGCTCACTCCACACCTCCTCCGGGACGCTGTCGCCCTGGTACAGCTGCCGCGCGGCTGCGGGGAACAGAACATGGCGCGCCTCGCCACCAACCTGCTGGCTCTGCGCTTGTTGGACAAGCACTCGGTGGCGTATCTCACTGCCAAGGACCATGTTGCTAGAGGTATATATATATAAGTAGACTCGCTCACTCCACACCTCCTCCGGGACGCTGTCGCCCTGGTACAGCTGCCGCGCGGCTGCGGGGAACAGAACATGGCGCGCCTCGCCACCAACCTGCTGGCTCTGCGCTTGTTGGACAAGCACTCGGTGGCGTATCTCACTGCCAAGGACCATGTTGCTAGAGGTATATATATAAATAAGTAGACTCGCTCACTCCACACCTCCTCCGGGACGCTGTCGCCCTGGTACAGCTGCCGCGCGGCTGCGGGGAACAGAACATGGCGCGCCTCGCCACCAACCTGCTGGCTCTGCGCTTGTTGGACAAGCACTCGGTGGCGTATCTCACTGCCAAGGACCATGTCGCTAGAGGTATATATATAAATAAGTAGACTCGCTCACTCCACACCTCCTCCGGGACGCTGTCGCCCTGGTACAGCTGCCGCGCGGCTGCGGGGAACAGAACATGGCGCGCCTCGCCACCAACCTGCTGGCTCTGCGCTTGTTGGACAAGCACTCGGTGGCGTATCTCACTGCCAAGGACCATGTTGCTAGAGGTATATATATAAATAAGTAGACTCGCTCACTCCACACCTCCTCCGGGACGCTGTCGCCCTGGTACAGCTGCCGCGCGGCTGCGGGGAACAGAACATGGCGCGCCTCGCCACCAACCTGCTGGCTCTGCGCTTGTTGGACAAGCACTCGGTGGCGTATCTCACTGCCAAGGACCATGTTGCTAGAGGTATATATATATAAGTAGACTCGCTCACTCCACACCTCCTCCGGGACGCTGTCGCCCTGGTACAGCTGCCGCGCGGCTGCGGGGAACAGAACATGGCGCGCCTCGCCACCAACCTGCTGGCTCTGCGCTTGTTGGACAAGCACTCGGTGGCGTATCTCACTGCCAAGGACCATGTTGCTAGAGGTATATATATAAATAAGTAGACTCGCTCACTCCACACCTCCTCCGGGACGCTGTCGCCCTGGTACAGCTGCCGCGCGGCTGCGGGGAACAGAACATGGCGCGCCTCGCCACCAACCTGCTGGCTCTGCGCTTGTTGGACAAGCACTCGGTGGCGTATCTCACTGCCAAGGACCATGTTGCTAGAGGTATATATATATAAGTAGACTCGCTCACTCCACACCTCCTCCGGGACGCTGTCGCCCTGGTACAGCTGCCGCGCGGCTGCGGGGAACAGAACATGGCGCGCCTCGCCACCAACCTGCTGGCTCTGCGCTTGTTGGACAAGCACTCGGTGGCGTATCTCACTGCCAAGGACCATGTTGCTAGAGGTATATATATAAATAAGTAGACTCGCTCACTCCACACCTCCTCCGGGACGCTGTCGCCCTGGTACAGCTGCCGCGCGGCTGCGGGGAACAGAACATGGCGCGCCTCGCCACCAACCTGCTGGCTCTGCGCTTGTTGGACAAGCACTCGGTGGCGTATCTCACTGCCAAGGACCATGTCGCTAGAGGTATATATATAAATAAGTAGACTCGCTCACTCCACACCTCCTCCGGGACGCTGTCGCCCTGGTACAGCTGCCGCGCGGCTGCGGGGAACAGAACATGGCGCGCCTCGCCACCAACCTGCTGGCTCTGCGCTTGTTGGACAAGCACTCGGTGGCGTATCTCACTGCCAAGGACCATGTTGCTAGAGGTATATATATATAAGTAGACTCGCTCACTCCACACCTCCTCCGGGACGCTGTCGCCCTGGTACAGCTGCCGCGCGGCTGCGGGGAACAGAACATGGCGCGCCTCGCCACCAACCTGCTGGCTCTGCGCTTGTTGGACAAGCACTCGGTGGCGTATCTCACTGCCAAGGACCATGTTGCTAGAGGTATATATATATAAGTAGACTCGCTCACTCCACACCTCCTCCGGGACGCTGTCGCCCTGGTACAGCTGCCGCGCGGCTGCGGGGAACAGAACATGGCGCGCCTCGCCACCAACCTGCTGGCTCTGCGCTTGTTGGACAAGCACTCGGTGGCGTATCTCACTGCCAAGGACCATGTTGCTAGAGGTATATATATAAATAAGTAGACTCGCTCACTCCACACCTCCTCCGGGACGCTGTCGCCCTGGTACAGCTGCCGCGCGGCTGCGGGGAACAGAACATGGCGCGCCTCGCCACCAACCTGCTGGCTCTGCGCTTGTTGGACAAGCACTCGGTGGCGTATCTCACTGCCAAGGACCATGTTGCTAGAGGTATATATATAAATAAGTAGACTCGCTCACTCCACACCTCCTCCGGGACGCTGTCGCCCTGGTACAGCTGCCGCGCGGCTGCGGGGAACAGAACATGGCGCGCCTCGCCACCAACCTGCTGGCTCTGCGCTTGTTGGACAAGCACTCGGTGGCGTATCTCACTGCCAAGGACCATGTCGCTAGAGGTATATATATAAATAAGTAGACTCGCTCACTCCACACCTCCTCCGGGACGCTGTCGCCCTGGTACAGCTGCCGCGCGGCTGCGGGGAACAGAACATGGCGCGCCTCGCCACCAACCTGCTGGCTCTGCGCTTGTTGGACAAGCACTCGGTGGCGTATCTCACTGCCAAGGACCATGTTGCTAGAGGTATATATATATAAGTAGACTCGCTCACTCCACACCTCCTCCGGGACGCTGTCGCCCTGGTACAGCTGCCGCGCGGCTGCGGGGAACAGAACATGGCGCGCCTCGCCACCAACCTGCTGGCTCTGCGCTTGTTGGACAAGCACTCGGTGGCGTATCTCACTGCCAAGGACCATGTTGCTAGAGGTATATATATAAATAAGTAGACTCGCTCACTCCACACCTCCTCCGGGACGCTGTCGCCCTGGTACAGCTGCCGCGCGGCTGCGGGGAACAGAACATGGCGCGCCTCGCCACCAACCTGCTGGCTCTGCGCTTGTTGGACAAGCACTCGGTGGCGTATCTCACTGCCAAGGACCATGTCGCTAGAGGTATATATACATATATAAGTAGAGTCGCTCACTCCACACCTCCTCCCGGACGCTGTCGCCCTGGTACAGCTGCCGCGCGGCTGCGGGGAACAGAACATGGCGCGCCTCGCCACCAACCTGCTGGCTCTGCGCTTGTTGGACAAGCACTCGGTGGCGTATCTCACTGCCAAGGACCATGTCGCTAGAGGTATATAAGTAGACTCGCTCACTCCACACCTCCTCCAGGACTCTGTCGCCCTGGTATAGCTGTAAAGTAGGATGTTAAGACAGTCAGTTTTTATTAAGACACTATGTCTTACTTTCTCTCGAATTCTCGATGAATTGCGTGTTAAATGGCGGAACTCAACGCCGCACCTAACCTTATCCGAGTTAGGGAATGAAAATATTAAAGATTAGGCCTCAATAATAATAATTATAATATACTTACTTCACTCAAATAATATACAATATACATACTTACTTTGAAATGACCTAACCAAACTAAGCATCGAATCTGTTCCCACCAGGTTTCGCCCGCCAGCTCCAATATCTGCATCCGTCAGGTGGTTTCAGTGCGTTCGGCGCGTCTGATGCAAGTGCCTCAACATGGCTGACAGCTTTCTGCGTCAGATATATGAGGGAGGCTTATCAGGTTCGTTTCATTTAATTGTTGTATATTTTTTTCTTATAAAATTTTGTTTGCGATTTTATTTTTATTTTAGTTATACTGTTTTTTTTTATTATTCATTCATCATTTTTTTATTATTTGATCTGTTTTATTTTCTAACTTTAAAAAAATAGATTTTATCTAATAGATACATATATATATTTTTAATTTTAATGACATTTTATTTGATAATAACAAAACAACCATATTATGTTAATAAAATAGTTAATAAAGTAAAACTTAAATCCAAAGAATATTATGAACTTTTATTTACATTTATGAACTTTAACTGAAACAGAATAAATTTAAAACTTGAAACTGTAACTCATATAATCTCTTATTTCTGTATTACCTAATATTTTTGTCCAACTACATGAAAAAATATATTTGTAAAGAAAATATTTTAAAAAAATACTATTATTTCTAAAATCAGGTTATATCAGGATCATCAGAACCGCCAACAGTTTTAATAAAAGCTGAAAATTGGCTAAAAGACCAACAAATGGAAAATGGCTGCTTCCGCAATCATGGACATGTGTTCCACACTGAACTCAAGGTTAGTTCTGCCTAGTTAAAGAAATTAAACTAAACATAAAAGAAACGCATTTAACCTAAACATAAAAACAACGGATTAACCTATAATATAAAATTTCAGATACTTATTTAGAAAACGTATACAAGAGGTGCGTGTTCGAGTCCCGCTACGTTCAAATCAAAAAGTTTTATGCGTTTTCTAAATGCGCTTTTTTTTCCTAAATGTGGATTAATATTTTAAAATGTTAAAATGTTTTAGATACTTTTGATTATAGTAAACTTTAAAAAATTTACAATTTCATTTTTGATATTAAACCTAGTAAATTAAATATTATTAATAAAATAATATAAGTACTATAAATAAATAATATTAGTACTAAATAAAAGAAAAATATTTAAATGCTATTTTGTCACAGGGAGGCCTAAACGAAGATGGCGACATATCAAGCGTAGCACTGACAGCTTACGTATTGACATCTCTCTTAAACACTCCACTCTCTTACAAAATAATTGAAAACACACTCTCTTGCCTCCACGCTTTCCCTACAAAATCGAAAAAAATATACGCATTATCTCTATTAACTTATGCGTACAGCAAGTTGAGGGAGTTCGAGGAAAAAAGTGGGGAGAAGTGGAAAATTTTTGGGGAAAACGGTCAAAGAGATTTTGCAGAGGAAATGGTGGTGTTGCAGTTTATGCAAATGGCGACGTCACGAGATGGTTATTTGTGGTGGGATACTGGTAAGTTGCCATTTGTAATTGTTTTGAACATTATTTTATATATGTACATATAAAAATTCTTTGATTAAAGTGCGGCGTTGAGTTCCGTTAACTCAATATGAAATGTCTCGAGTTTGAGGGGAAAGTTGAAAACGTGAAACTGGTGAAAGTAATATATGTAGTTGTATATCAGTCAGTTTTTTAATTTTAGTACTTTTTTTTAGTTTCAAGTTGTAAATTTCGTATAGCAGAGTTGGTAGAACTGATTACTCTGTTTCCTATTTTCCGCTATTTTTTGAAACACTGAGTAAATGAAAATATTAAATAAGACAATTGTGAGTTCGATTCCCTCTTTGAACTTTGAAGAGGGAATCGAACTCACAATTGTTACGTTATATGTGCTACTATTGCACCATGATAGGTATTATAGATGTTGAAATAAAAAAAAAAAAAACTTGAGACTAACTTTTACGCAACGGCACAAGAGTGCGACTGTCAATGCAACAGGTTGTGGGTTCGAGTATGTATCACTTTAGGAAATGAAAGAGAAAAACAAAGCGCAGTGCTGAATTCGTCGGAAAAGTTGGAAACGGAAGATATCTTAATGGGAACCTAGTGTTAAGACTCCGGTTTCCGGGTTGCCTCTGCTTATCTAACTATGTGTGTGAAGTTAAAAAGGCAAAAAATAAAAAAGAATAAAAATAAATGTGTAGTGTAAAATGGTGGAAGTGTCATCGCTCCTTTTTCGGGAACAGCATATAGGGTAAAATATTTTAAACCCATGCCTAAAGAAATTAATCAAGATACCTCAACAGTTTAGACGTAGGATTTTTTTTTATTTCACGATGTTTACCCATACCTCTATTTCGTGTGACGTAGTTACGCATAGATACCAATAACGTAAACACCTACTACTACAAAAATAATACTAAAAGTTGATTAGCAACTTTGAACTTTGCCGCCAATATCTACGACTCGATTTTGGAATGAGGCGTATGCGGCGGTTTCCCTTTGATAGGTTTATGTGTGCGTGCGACGTTCTTGGCAAATAGCGTTTCATATTACAATAATAATTTTATTATTTATTTTGTTTGAAAAAAATATTTTTTCATTTATGGGGATTTTTTTTTCGAATGGACTTAATACTGTTGACCTGGGCTGGTCTTGACAGCGTCACCGGGCTGGGATGGACGCTCGTGAAGTGTTGGCGATCGCGGGGGAATGCCCCGCGTACGCTAATCATGGGGGGTTTCGTCCGTTGGGCCCCGCCGCGCCGAGGCGCGGGCGTGCCGTTAGATATGACTGGCCTCGCCGCCTCTTACGGCGGCGGAGAGTGGGACGTGGATGTGGGTGAAGAGCGTACTTACACGCTTCGACAATGAGTGGGTTGGAATGGGAATCTGCACGCTCGTAGTAGCGCTTGGCCAGGCGCTTGCAGAATTCCTTGAGCGATTCTAGCTCGAAATCTTTATGTAGGTCAACGTTGCATACGTACCATGGGCATGCGGATGCCGTCCGTAGGAATTTATTTTGAACCCTCTGAGGGAAGTCTATCTTAGTGTGTGCGAACACGACACAAGCATAGGTCATGACGGGACGGATACAAATTTTGTACAATGTTGTTATGAAGTGACATTTTACTCCGCGTGCAGATGAGCGTACACAGCCTGTTCATGACGTATGTGGCTTTGTTCCTGACATACGTGATGTGCGGCCGGAAGGAAAGTTTCGAATCTATTACGACGCCTAGGTATTTGATCTTGGATTCCCAGGGGATCGGTTTACCTTGTAGGTAAATAGTCGAGACGGTCTCGTAACGCTTACGAGGAAAGAGGACGGCTACGCTTTTCTCCGGGTTAATGTCGAACTGCCACTTGTTGAGCCAATCGCCTATGGCGTCGGCAGCTCGTTGCAGTCGGCTAGGATCCAAGCGGAGCGATCCGTGGTGTAAAGGGCGGTATCATCGGCATAAATCGCAAGTTCGACTTTATCGGTACGCGGAATGTCGCTAGTGTAAAGCGCGTATAGTAACGGTGAAAGAGTGAAGCCTTGCGGGACTCCGGCGCGAACGGGTCTAGAGGACGATAGTGTCCCTTCTAATCTATATCGGAACGTGCGATTCGACAGGTTTTTTGGGGGAAAAAATGTATTAGGCTTTCATAGAGTAGTTAAAACTTTGATTTCATTTAAAGTGGTACTGACTCTCTGTATAATTTGCAGGTAACCTGGCCACGTCGATAGAGGCGACGTCGTACGCGCTGCAAGCTCTGACGGCTTGCGGCGCGCCGCTGCGGACGCAGTGCTCCGGGAATGCGCTGGGCGCCGCGCGCTGGTTGTCCTCGCACAGGGACGGCGCGGGCGCGCTCGTGTCCACGCAGGTGCGTGTTAGTTTTGTTGGAGACACAGTGAGATATTATTATATATATAGTGAGATATTGTGGGTTCAAATTTTGCTAATTATTTTTAATTTTGCTGTTATAGATATTCGCCTGTTTGTTGTTGTTGGTTTGTTTGTTTATTTCACAAGACGTCACAAAATAATATATTTAAATAACTTAAATATAAAATATATAATTTGTCTGGCAATATAATAAATTCATAAAAAATAATATAACGCGTTTAAATTGCTATTAAAATATAAAACGAAGAGACGAGTCACTAACCCACGAGCTATCTGACCGTTCCAGGACACTCTAATAGCACTAGAAGCCCTGTCGACGTGGGCACACACAGCGCACACAGACGCGGCGGTCTCCATACAGAGCGGGCTGCACTCCCACACGCTGCACCTCAGCGACAGTGATAAAGTCACCAGAATACCGTTTTTGGGAGATTATATGAATGCTTCTAAAGGATTGAATGTTACCGTGGAAGGTATGTCATTTTTATAATTTGAAGTCGTCGTGGCATAGGAGCACTATCGTGTGACTGCAATGGCGACAGGTTGTGGGTTCGATTCCTACTCGAAAAAATCACACTAATAAACAGGACTTTAAGCAATATACACAGTACCGCGCAGGTTTGCTTTTAAGATTTTTCTTACTTTTGAATTGATTTTTCCCTGTGACAGTACAGAGCCGACAGTGTCTTAAAAATAGATTCCCTCGTTTCCTTCCCTCGCGGGATACAGCGTGAAGTTGATTAAGCAATATGAGGCCGTTGTGGAGTCGTGTTGTAAGCGCGACAGTCATGGGTTCGATCCCCACTCGATCTGATAAAGAGGCAAAGGGCGGTGTTGAGATTCATCTTCAACATGCAATGCATCGAGATTATTTAGAAGTGTCCTAATGAGAACAATGTCTTAACATTAGGTTCCCTGGTTCTTTCCGCCTATCCTATCATTTGTGGGATATAGCGTAATACCAAATAATAAGATTATATAATAAATATACATATAATATGTATATGTCACACAGGTTCCGGCTGCGCCCTAGTACAGGTAACGCGATCATACTACTCATTAAATGGCGGACGGAAACAAAATGGCGGAACTGACGACAACGGGAGTAACGGCACGTTGTCGGTGCGAGTGCGCGCCAAGACGCGGGGCGCCTTCGACTGTGATGGCGACGTGTGCTTCTGTGCTGTCGTTGTAGAGGTGTGTATGTAAATCTACAATACTATATATAAAATATATTTTTTTAGCTACATGCTGTTTTCGCACCTAGCAGGGTAGATAGGGGAATTTGGGAATCTAGTGTCAAGACACTTCGTTACCATTAAGACCCTTTCGTATCCCACTTATGCCCAATATTGGATTGAATTTATTAAACCTTAATACTATATAAATATAATTTCCCGCAGCTCTGTGCCGTGTGGTGGGCGGGGCTGCCGGCGCTGGCGCTGCTGGAGCTGTCGCTGCCGGGCGGGTACGCGCTGCACGCCGCGGACCTCTACGCGCTGCTGCGGCACCATCCCCAACGTGAGTTCATCTGTTGCCTTGTTTTTGTAGCTTCACGCTGTAACCCGCAAACAGCTGGTAAAGCACAGGAAATGTAGTGTTAAGACACTTTTTTTATTTCGACGAATTCTGAAAGCATTGTGTGTCGAACCCACAACCTATCGCATTTACAATCGCTCGCCTGTGCCTCTGCGCCACGACTACTTTCAATTTATTGTCTTGTAATTGAAAATATTTAGAAACGTATAAGAAAAATATGTTTAGCGGGACTCGAACCCCTGATCCTTGAACGTCCTAGCGTTCTGGCCAAACCCGCTGTGATGCTAAATTTACATACATACTCATACATATCTGGTAATACATGATAGATGTGATTCCATTTCTCCTTAGGCGATATAATTTTATTTCAATTATTTTAATTTTACCGTTTTGGCAGCAAAGTGCGGCATTGATTTTTGCCCCGAAATTCCGATTTCCAAAAAATGGACGCTAAAGAGGAAACTCCGTGTTTTAACACTAGATTCCTTCTAACCTGCTATATGCGAGATAAAACGTGAAGCTGCTGACCTAATTGGGACTTAATCCTACAACTATCACTTATTTATACTCAAGCACACTTCTACTAAGTTTTAAAATAATACTTGATATAAAAAACTGGACTAAATTAAGTAAAATACTTATATTTTACTTTAAAATACGAAGTAATTAGTAGTTAAAGTTTAAACGTATTTCATACTAACTAACGGCTTGTTCTAGTTTTATAGCGGTCCAGAAAATATGATTCTTTTGTACAAAATTGTTCAAAATATAAAAGGAATAAATGCATTTCCATTTCTTTACTTAGTTTATTTATTAGGTGAATTTTAAAATGTAAATATTAAATTAGCTGGGGTAATATTTTTTATCTATCCATATAGATAATATAAATGGATACAGAAAGGGCCATTCATAAAAAGGTACTCAAAATCATTCTTCTTATTAATATAGTAAAAGTTTGTTCATGTCTTTATTAAATAAAGGTTTTGTCTGAAAAAAAATGAAGAATAAGTGTAGAGCGTATTTCTATACTATATATTTTAATCTATACTAATAAAATTGTAACTGCTCGCTCGCTCGTTGTGGATTCGATCGCCAATCGAGGAAATGAAATATTTATTTCAAATTTATATTTCCATTTCTTAGCTCTGGTGTCGAGGCAAAGCGCGGCGTTGAGTTCCGGCACTCAACACGTAGCGCCTCCAGAATTCGTCGGAAAGTTATAACCTAAGAGCTCGAGATTCTGTGCGAGATGTTTTTAAACATGCAGATACTATTAAAGTTGCTTCACAACTTGTATATTATAATATTCAATTTGTCCGACAACATATACAGTGTCATAGTAAAAATAGTGACATACGTACGATAGGAACGGTAAATAAAGATAAGCTTGTTACGCCAAGTTTTCGCCCCCAAAAAGTTAATAAATCTTTAATGAGTCTGAGTACACGTGTATATAATAAATATCCGCAGTGTATTCTAAATTTGCCACTACAATAATTTAAAGTATCTATAAAAAAATATTAACAAATAAAGCTTATTACACTGTTCAAGAATATTTACAGTATGAAGATGTATGAAATTAATGTCATACAGGATAGCTGCCAGTTTATGTAATAATTAAATTATACCATTGACATTGAAAAGAACAACTGTTGAGTTTCTTGCCGGCTCTTCTCAGCAGCACTACCTTCCGAGCTACCACCTGGTAGCTTTTTTAATATGTTCATACGACGATTCAAAAGTGGTTACAATAATCTATTTGAATAAAGAATACTTATATATAAGTAATTTATATATATCTCTATTATCTCTGGGAAAGCGATGGAATTTTTCTACGTTTTTCTAAAAAAATAGCTATAGAACTAGCTGTTAAGTATCTATAGTTCAGGATGCTAGCAATAAAACTGTTTACGAAAGCGCACGTCAAAGGAATCCGGTCGGAATTGTCTAAAGCGGCCATACGCGATACGATTAGGTATAACAAAATAAGGAAAATTTAAATGATGTTGATCTAAGTCCCATTACTTTAAAAATGAAGTTAAACTTATTGTTGTATTTGTAACGTATTTAATTTCTCGTTTTTTTATACTTTACAGTAATTAAATGAAACGAATTTATTTAATATGACGTAAAATATAGCAGAATTTAACGCCGCCAAATATTTAACAAACTTAGTCTCATGACTTCGTTCGCAATGACAGAAATAATTGAGCGGGAAATCTAGAGCAAAAGGCCAGTCGTTGCACAGGGGGGTAAACACGACGTGTTGTGGGTTCGATTTCCACTCACATATTTTTAGTTCCTCGCTCTGATGACATGGCAAAGCGCGACGTTGAGCTCCAGAATTCGGTGGAACTTGGGGAGCGGAAATATCTTAATGGGATAGGAGTATCTTAGCATTAGGTTCCCAGGTTCAACCTACCCTGTTATGTGCAAAATACAGTGTAAAGCTACAAAAAAATTGAAGGGATTGTTTTAACGTTAGATTCCTCTGCTATATGGATATTCGACAAGTGATAAGCGCGTGATGTTGTTTTTGTTAATTTTGTACATGAATAGTGTAAATTTTATGTGCAATAAGGTATATTGTATTGTAAATATTATATAAATATATTCTCCCAAAAGCATTATGTCTAAACCATATTACTGCAATTAAATAGATATAGATTTGTTCTTAGAAAGATAAACTTTAAGATGCAAGCAATAAAACTGTTTACAGTGCCCTATGCACATCAAAGCAGACGTCAAAGGAATTCGGTCAAACATACTCTAGAGCTGCTGTACACGATACCATGGCTTGTTGGCAAATAGGAATGGAAAGGAGTGCCAATACAAATACCGCTAGGTTGGAAATTGTTTATTTTTAGCTTCACACAGTATACCGCTTATAGAAGAATAGGCAAATGGAACCTAGTGCTAAGACACTCTGTTATCAAGTTTTCGCCAACCTTTCCTAGACATCCGTGTAGAGTGGCAAGACTCTCTTCCGTCTTTAAACACATAATTTATAATACACACATATCGACTTTTTTTATTTTGATTCATAACATTTGTATACAAGAACCATTCATAGCCTGTAACCTCGCTTGCGTGAACTTTAAAACGTATTCCTACGTCTTTCCATAAAATAATCGAAAAATCTTCTCTTATACTCCCCTATACTTCCCAAGGACCGTACTTGCTGAATTTCAGCGTTCTACGCCGCGTAATTCTGCTCTACTTTGTAACGCTTTGTTGAACCGTTTCGCGAATATTACATCCCGCTAAAGTGTACGGGACACTTTTGCGCAGTTAGATTCCCTTGGGTTTGCCTTACTTTTGAATTTGGGCAGCGAGTGTAACAGACGTATACAAACTTCTCAGCATTTCAATGTACCTCCAATAGATATAGCATCGCTGAAATGCGTCTAGAATTGACAAGATTTCGATAGAATCAAAGGCTTTTTCGTAGGAAAAAAAGACTTGTCATGAAAGCCATAAATATCGGTGGATTGTACTCCTGTACTATCTGCCGAGCAGTATGGATGTTTTCGAAGGTGCTGTAGCCTGATCGAAACCCGGCTTGCTCTGACGGCTGGAACTAGAAAACTCAGAACTCTGGAGTACAGATTGTATGCGTGGTTCAGGAGTGAGATCGGTCTATAGTTCTTCAAGAGAGTTCGGTGTCCCTTCTTGAAGAACAGTACCACGCTCCACGTTTCCAGGATTTTGTGTAGGGAAATATTTGGCTGAGACATAGTGCAGCGTTTTGACTAGGTCATCGGTTCTTTGGTTGATGTTGTTGGTGGTTTTCAACGCGTTGAATTAGTTTTAGAACTCGGTCTGAAACGGTTTAGAATTATTGGTAACTTGAAACGCCAATGGTCGAAGAGTAGAGTTTATCATCAGTGTCCTTTCAGCTTTTAAGTCGATATTTAAGGTGCCTGCTAAGAGTCAGTGCTCGCTTCCGGTATTAAGCCTATTGATTACTGAGACATTACCAAATATGTGCCGTTTATTCGTCATAACGAAGTCTATCTCTTTTTTTGTTACACTGGGTGTTATCGGGTCTCCGCCAGGGCCACCTCTTTTGGGGCTTCTTTTTAAAAACCAAGTTCATTAAGAAGAGCCCATGGGACTCGAGGAAGTTTGTCAGTATTTGCCCAAACCGAAGGTCCCAATGTATGATTCACCTCCTCTTTGGACTTCCATTTTAGCATTAAAATCTCCCATAACAACGCTGTAATGAGCTTTCGAGGTGTTGTTGAGAGCTTTAGCGATATTTTCGTACGTTGTTTCAACCTCGTTGTCAGAGTATGTCGAAGTCGGCGCGTATACCTGTTCAATTTTATTAATCTGTATAAGGGGGAAAAGTGTGAAACTGCTTTTGCCTCTACATTCGGACACTACAGTATACACACTACCTTACAATTTTTTTTAGTCTTCCAGAATAGGAAACGGAAGTGTCTTAATGGGAACAGAGTGCTTGTGTCTTAACACTAGGTTCCGAGGTTCCTTTTGCCTACCCTGATATAAAAGCTGAAGTGAAGCTAAAAAATACTTTTATAACTGTTTACAAACAAAACGTCAATATTATGAGCTACGAGGGTAGGAGCTGGGAGTTCATCAGTGCGTATCTCGGTCGCAGGTCAAGGACGTCGCCTTTCAAGCCTGCGCTTCGATTATATAACACACATTTA